>CM034474.1:1035102-1723042 GCA_019925255.1 Litchi chinensis
TTTTTGTTTCTGGGTTTGGATTTTTAGAGGAAATGAAGAGATTGAGATCGAGCGACGATCTCGATTCGTCGTATGGTGATAAGAGTAGCGGGAAGGATTCGTCGAACCCTAACCCTAATCGGGCGTCGTTGTCGTCGTCGTCGTCTTCGCATCGTGGGTTTTACTATAAGCCAGATAATGTGAGGAAGAGCTTGGTGTCTCCGTCGTCGTCGTCGTCGAGGTACGATCGGGACCGATCTTTGGAGGAGGATGGTAGGGTTGTGCGGAAGCGATCTGCTGACCATGATTTCGAGTCGTTTGATAGGAGGAAAGGTGGTTTTGATAGGTATAGTAATAGAGATGGTGGTGGTGGGGGGATTCATAGATCAGAGAGCTTTTGTGGGTCGAGAAGAGATTTCCCAAAAGGGTTTCGGTCTGAGAGGGAGAGGACAAGGAGGGAAGGGTCTGTTTCGTCTTGGAGACGATTTGGGAGTGAAAGGAAGGATTTTGGAGTTGGGAATAAAGAGTTTGGAATGGAGAGGAAGGAATTTGGAGGTGGGAGTGAAAGGAAGGAGTTAGAGGAGAGTAGTAGAGGTGGTGGTGGGAGAGACGAGAGGGGAGGAGGTGGAGGAGGGAAGGGGTTGAGGGAGGTGATGAAGTCTCCGAGTTGGTCTAGGGATTCGGGGAGTGAGCAATCGAGGGCGAGAGGAGTAGGGGATTCGAGGTCAAAGTCTAAATCGAAGTCTAGGTCGTCACCAACGTGGTCGAAGGATTCAGTGGGGAGTGAACAGTCGAAGAGTTTGGAGGTGGCGAAGAAAGAGTGTGGAGGTTAAGAGTGGTGGTGGTGGTGGTAGTAGTAGTGAGATGGAGGAAGGGGAGCTTGAACCTGAGGTTGATCGTGAGGGTGAGCATGGTGGTTCGGTTGATGATGGAGAGGGGAATGGGAATGAAGCGAAAGAGAGTGAAGATGCTGGGGCTGATTGTGATGATAAAGAAGTTGAGGGTGGAGGGAAAGCTGCGGAGGATGTGGAGAAAGAGGAGAATAAAGAGAATGTGAGTGAAGGGAAACATGATGGTTTAGAGGAAGTTGGTGAAGTGCCCGAAGGTGAGAATTTGAATGTTGGAAGTAGCGATAGCGGAGATGAGAGAAGGAATGTGTGTGCTGAAGAGAGTGACAAGGCTGAAGTAGAGGATTTGGGGGGCGGTAGTGACCAAAAGGAGGGAAATAAGGATGTGATTGATGAGAAGTCTGTAAAAGAGGAACGTAAGGAAGAGATGGGGATTGATCTTGAGGTAAGGGCAGAAGAGGAGATTGAAGTGCCAGAGTCTAGTGAGGACCAAACTGAGGAGGACAATGGAGGAGGTGAAATGAATGTACATATGGAAACGGACCACAATATCAAGGATAAAGGCAAAGGTGTGGCTGTTACATCAATCCATGATACTGACTCTGCGGATAATGATGTATGGATTGAACGAGACTCAAGGGTTACGGCAACTTGGAAGGCTGATGATATGGAAGGACCCAGTACTAGGGGCTTTGAGTTGTTTACTAGCTCTCCTGTTAGGAAAACACAAGAGAAAGCAGAACCGGCTGTTAATAACAAGGACAAGGAAGATAAGTTGAAACTGGAATCACTTGATCTCTCTCTTAGTTTACCAAATGTTTTGTTACCTATTGGTGCTCGAGATACAAACCAGGCTCCTGGTTCTCCAAGCCATGGTAGGAGTGTATCCATTACTAATACATTTCGTACGAATTCAGATGGGTTTACTGCATCAATGTCTTTCTCAGGCTCTCAGTCGTTTTTTCATAATCCAAGCTGTTCGTTGACACAAAATTCTATGGATAACTTGGAACAATCGGTTCACAGCCATCCGATATTTAAGGGAGTTGATTGGCAGGGACTTGCTCAGAACGAGTCCAGTAGGCATAAAGAGATCCCCTTGTATCAAAGGATTTTGATGAATGGAAATGGCTCGGTTCATCAGTCTCAGACGTCATTACAGGGTATGCAAAATGGTCAAGTTGCACAAGGACAACATGTTAGGGTCGCAGAAGGAAACACAAAAATACCTAATGGACTTGAAAGGCAGTTGAGTTTTAACAAACAAAATGATGTGCGGTCCCCTACACATAGTGTTGGATCGCATGAAATTGGTCCAAGCTATAGTTTTGATAAGAAGCGAGCAATGAGAGAGAAACAGGGTGGTGGTAGCTTGTATAGGAGTGGCAGCCTGAAGGAACAAGAAGAACATCTGGTAGGTGGAGCTGATTTTTTTGAGACAATCATCGGGAGGATCGTTTCAGATCCTATTCATGTGATGGCTAGGAAATTTCATGAAATGAATGGACAGTACATGGCATGCCTTAAGGATTACATCCGTGAGCTCATGTTAAATGCAGACAAGAAGGCACAACTATGTGCATTTCAGAATGCTTTGCATTGCCGGTCTGACATAAACATGGAGGCGCTATCAAAGTCTCATCGAGCTCAATTACTTATTTTGGTTGCTTTGAAAACTGGCCTGCCAGAGTATCTTCAGCTTGATAACAGTATTTCATCTACTGAAGTGGCTGAGGTTTTCCTTAATCTAAGATGTAGAAATCTGACATGCCGTAATCCTTTGCTTGTGGATGAATGTGACTGCAAGGTTTGTTCGAAGAAGAATGGATTTTGCAGTGCCTGTATGTGTCTTGTGTGTTCGAAATTTGACATGGCATCTAATACATGTAGTTGGGTAGGGTGTGATGTTTGTCTTCATTGGTGCCATGCGGATTGTGGATTACGGGAATCTTATATCAGAAATGGACGTAGTGCCACTGGGGCTCAAGGAACTGAAATGCAGTTCCATTGTGTTGCCTGTGATCATCCTTCTGAGATGTTTGGTTTTGTGAAGGAGGTGTTTCAAAATTTTGCCAAGGAATGGTCAGCTGAGACAATGTGCAGGGAACTTGAATATGTCAAGAGGATTTTTCGTGGCAGCAAGGATTTGAGGGGCAAACGGCTGCATGAAATTGCTGATCAGATGCTTGCAAGACTCTCAAATAAGTCTGACCTTCCAGAGGTTTTGAATTATATCACTGGGTTCCTGACTGGTAAGTTTTCTTGATCTGTTTGTATCTGTGAATGCTACTGATATGTTTTATCCGGATCATTCTAGGAGTAGATTAAGCTTTTAGTGCATATATATACTGATGGTTAATTCCTGTTTCGGCAAAAGTACATTGAAGCTTGCTGTCCAAAAAGACTTAATGCATTCGTATGTTATCTGACACTCTTATGCTACCTGAATTTGTAACAAGCTCAGCATGGACCAAGATATTTTTTTATTTGTTTGATCCATTTTAAGATAAATGGAAGTTATGTGAGTCACACAATTCATATTTTGCTTTTATTGAAGCAAGTTCCTTTATGATAAATGGCTTATGATTTTGGGATAATTCAGTATTTATTGTAGGTACTTAAGAATGCATGTTATTCATGTAGTTTGAGTAGTTGTCATTTGCTACATTGTCTGAAGCATGCTTTAGAATTCTCATGTTTGGCTCTGCTGAGTTCTGTTGCCTAGGCTATACGAGGTTTGCTATTCTCATTCTTCATTGTAATTGCAGATAGTGAATCTTCCAAGGTGGTCAACAATCTTGTTTTCTCTGAAAAGGAACAAGTAAAAGGAATTAACGGAATTGCTGGGCCTAGCCATGACCCCACATGGCTGAAATCGGTTTATTCAGATAAAACTCCTCAGTTGGATAGATCAGCCAGCCTTCTTCCTAGCATCCATCTCGACCAGAATGATAAACTCCCCTCTATGGAGTCAGAGTTGCATAAAAGTGCTCAAAAGGAACCACTGTTTGATGAACTGGAGAGCATAGTGAGAATCAAGCAGGCAGAGGCCAAAATGTTTCAAGCACGTGCTGACGATGCAAAAAGAGAAGCCGAGGGCCTGAAACGAATCGCCATTGCTAAGAACGAAAAAATCGAAGAAGAGTATACAGGTAGAATCTCAAAGTTGCGCATAGTCGAGGCTGAGGAAATGCGAAAACAGAAGTTCGATGAATTCCAGGCTCTGGAAAGAGCATACCAAGAATATTTTAGTATGAAGAGGAGGATGGAAGCCGATATCAAAGACCTCTTACTGAAAATGGAAGCAACAAGAAGGAATCTCACCATGTGATTAGCAAGGTAGTTTTGTCATAATAGTGCAGAAAAATTGTATGTCGGTAGTATTATCGTTGAATATGATGTAGGTTCTGATTAGTATGTGTTTCTTTATAATCTTGGTTTCGTTTTGTTGCCCTATTGTGCTGCTAACAAAAAATCTGTACAGAAACTGCAACATCTCATATATGCTGTAAAAAGTTGTACCCATTTGGGGAAGCAATCTGAGAAGGAGAGATTAAACCTCATTTTGCTGTGTGCTTTCGTTATCTGAAATCTTTTAATGCTTCATGATTTCTTCAGTTATAGATGGCATGATGAATGAACAAAAACTGCATAGCCATCAATATGGGGATGTTTCATTTCCAAGATAATTTGATATATTGATTTTGCAAGTGCCCTGTCGATATTGCTCATTCTATGCTGTATGGTGGAATTGGTTTCACAATATAGAGTCACTACATTTTACTTTGGGCAAATTGGGTGCCCCTTTTTCTATTTCAAATCCAAGATCAAGTCGATCAAGTTCAATATTGATGCATTTATGGACCATGATTGGGTTGATGAAATTCCAAAGGAAAATTTTTATTCAAAAGAGATGCTAGTGAATAGAGATTGAGTTTTACCATCCAATGTGATTAAATGGTTGAGAGCATATCTAAGAGCAACATTCAGCCTAATACTAACTAAATAACTAGGTTCGAACAGTTCCCACTGCAAGTGGTATTAAAACTAATGAAGAGAGTAAGCATTTCCGGTTATTAAAAAAATAATAATAATAAAATAAAATTGGGATGGGAGGGTAAGTCCATTAATTTTGCACAGCACTTATTCACGGTTTTGCATTAAAACTAATGAAAGCCTAAACCATAAACCACTGTATTACTATTACCTTATAATTAATTCATGATCATCGATGTCAATTTATCTTATAATAGTTCATAATGAAAAGATAGTCTACATAAACCAAAAGACTATTTACTAATTGAGAATCTTTACGGAAAAATAAAACTTAAATTCTAACTTATAATTATAATATTCATTAAAAACAAACAATAATAATAGATATCTCATCTTTTGTAAGTTATTTACATCTCAACCAATATATGAAAATTGATGAAGAGATAAATCTTATAAAAATAGTATCATTAATGTATATTCACTTATTAATTATCACGTCATATTACAAATGATATAAGAGGTGGGAATACATAATATGAATGAACTACATATATATGCAAGGCACCTTTAGCAATAGAGAATATCGATGAGAGGGAATCAAATTCCATTGGACAAGGAAATCTTGAAAGAAAATTAATTGGGTGGAGGAGAAAATTAACACTACCTTTTATGCCAGTTTTTTGTGAACTTGCAAAATCAGTTCAGAACAAATCAATTAAAAATGGCCAAGAAATGAGTATTCATTCATTTCATCATATAGAATAATAGAAAAGCATTCCACCGGTACAAATGTCTGTTGCACTCTTGCTGCACAAAGAGAATTGACAGCATTTCAAAGTCTAACAATTAGTACTAAAACAGCAGAAAATTTTTACAGATTAGGGGGGTGGTCACACTAGAACAACTACTAACACCATCCACAATAATCTAATCTTCATCTTCATCCTCGTCTTGATCGAAGTCAGAATCATCAGTGGCCTTCTCACTCTCAGTATCACTCAGCACATACCTTGTCTGATTTCGGTTTGCTCTCTGAGGTCTTGCCTTTGTTGGAACAACTTCAGCAACTTCTTCAATGTCATCTGATGTAGCAGAAGCAGACAGTTCTTCACTTATTGTTGATTCCACTTGAGTACCGCCCACCTTGCCTAACATTGAACCACTCTTCTTGTTGAATGGAGAAGCCCTCATCTTCCTCACTTTCTTTTCTGGTGAACTTCCTGTAGGCTTCAGCATTTCTGTCAAGAGCTTCTGGCCTATTCCCTGAGGCTGCTGCTGCTTCTTGGCTGGCCCTCTCTTCTTTGCTGCTGCAGGCTGCTTAGGTGGTGCTGCTGCAGCTTTCTTTCCTCCTTTCTTACCTGCTGCTGCTACAGGGACAGGTATCTCTTCAACCCCAAAATCTTCATCATCATCATCAACAGCAGTTTCAGCCTCACTTTCGGAAGTATCTGATATTGTCAATGTCTTTTTCCGGGCACCAGTTCTTTTGTTTGCTTGTTTCTTCTTCGCAGCTGCTGCTACTTGGGGCACTTCAGTTTCCATAACTGTGAGCAACTACGATAAGTTAGACAATCACACTATTGTTGTGACACTTTCTGATTGTTTTAATAAAACTACCAAGGTATTGTAGTAAAAAGAGCTCACCGGCTGATTGTTCAGGAGATGATGATTCAAGATTAGTTGAAGCTAGTTGATTATTTAATTTAGCAAGTCGTTGCGTTAAATCAGGAATATCATCATCATCCTCGTCAATCTGATACATAGGAGAAAATAAAATCAGTATGTTACATAGAGTTGCAGAAGGAAAAAGAGTGGGATATGGAAAAGGCACAGACCTTTTCGACAGGAGCCTTCTTTGATCCTCCTCTGCCTTTAGGTTTCACTGCCTTGCCAACATTTTCTGCGACAGCAAGAAACAACCGAATCTCAGACAAAGTGCTTCCAAACATCAATGTAAAACAAAATAACAATGAAGAAACATTCCAGGCTCACCTGATTCCATGGTAGAAGTGGATGAAGTTTCCATGGTGTCAGCAGCTGCTTTCACATTTTTGGCCTTCACATTCTTCTGAGGGTTTTTGGGTGCTCGTCTAACAGCAACCTTTCCAGCATCAGGTTTTATCTTGCTCTTCCTTTTCCTTCCTTCCTCCTCTGCACGAGCATCAGCTTGATCGAGCGCCTAAATTATGCACAGAATAATGTAATGTCAATAAATCTTATGCACAGAATAAGAAAGAGCAAGGAATTGAATATAACAAAGAATTGCAGAAGATAATTTTAATAATTTATTCATACATCAAGCTGTATCTCAAGAGCATCAAGATCTTTCAACCACAAGGACTGTGGAGTTGCTTTTCTTAAATCATCAACCTCCGCATTGAGTTTATCCCTATCAGCCAACAACTCCTGAACCTTCTCAAGGGTCAAGCTTGCAATAGCCATGGAAAGCAGATAGTCATAATCACCAGCCTTCACAACTCCGTTGGAGCTGACAGCCTCAGCATTCTCTTCAGTTTCTTCAGTTTCATCAATCTCCCCAACAACTGCTTCAACAGATTTAGAATTCTTTGGAAAAGGAGTGAAACCTTTTTGTTGCAACTCAAGAAACAGATCGGCTTTCCTCCTGTTGTTCACAATAATCTCTCCACTTACAACCCCAAGGATAAACCTGACTTTGTTTTCCAATTTCAACAACTCCAGTTCAAGGTTCTCCAGTTGAACTTTCTGCATGTATTATTAGAATTCCAAGTTAAAGAGCTCTATCCAATTGTAAAGTGACAGAAATATATCCAAATATCTGGTATTTACTATTGTGACCATTATGTGCTAACCTTTCTCTTTATGTAAAATTCAAGCCTTAGGTGGAAAAAGTCCTCGAGAACTGCAGATCAAGAGGTTAAAAGAGTAAGTAGAGTGACATTTATAATAGATAGTAAATTGTAGAGTTATTCTCAATTGCATTATAATTTTAACTCGTACTTTGTTCTGGAGTATCATATTTCTTAATAATTCCTGTTGAATCAAACAGGTGCATGTTACTTGTGCTGATTGTGGTGGTAAGTTTAAATTTCTTCAGCAAACCCTCTTGCTTGGCTAGCAACATCTTCTCCTCAGACAAGAAAACTTCAAAATGTACTGTTGTATCATCACTGTACTGCCTGAATCCCTAAAAAACCAGAGCCAACAATAATAAGAAAGATGGAAACACTCAGCAAAATCTTTTGGCAGGAAATTATACTTACATCAATAAAGGAATCACTCTGTTCTGTTATAGATTCCAAAAATTCCCTGTAGTCTTGAGTCCACCTACGGATTGGGAGCTCTGTGATCCTGAGTGTTGTCTCATCAACTTCCTCCATAACTCCAGTAACAGTGTAGGTTGCCCCAGCTTCCTTTGAGGCAGTTTTCTCAATAGTTCCTTTAAAGCCTCTGTACCAGGGATGCATAGGTTCCATCATTTCACCATTCAACAAGCGCCTCACGTTTGCAACTATGTCTCTTGGGTTGTAATTTGGGATGTAAGAACTCCATCCAGTCCCAATTCCTTCACTACCATTGACAAGAACCACCGGTATGATTGGCACATACCTATATACAAAACAAATTGGTAAGCTTGTTTATCAACATTTCCTCAATTACCTTCTACAAGCAAAACCGAAAAAGAAAAAATTACCAAGTAGGTTCAATAGATTGCCCATCTTCATTCAAATACTCCAAAAGCCTGTCATCATCCTTTGGAAAGAGAAACCTTGTAATAGGAGAAAGCTTGGTATAAATATACCTAGAACTTGCAGCATCTTTGCCTCCCTGTAAGAATCAAATTGAATATACATATACGAAAAGCAAGCAAATAACAATAAAAGAAACAAAATTTAGCTAGCCTGATTCGAGTATAAGAATTCAGAAGTACATTATCTCACCTGATTACGAGTGCCAAATTGGCCATTAGGTTGAAGAAGGTTTATGTTGTTGCTGCCCACAAAATCCTGTGCCATTCCTAGTACTGTACTGGCAAGACTCTGCTCGCCATGATGGTAAGCAGAATGCTCAGAAACGTAACCAATAAACTGGGCAACCTTTGCTTCTTTAACAAAGTTTCTTTTGAAAGAGCAGAAAAGTATCTTCCTTTGACCAGGCTTCAGGCCATCAACCATTGAAGGAATTGACCTCTGGAGATCCGCCATGGAAAACAAGATAAGCTCCTTGTTAACAAAGTCACTGTATTTTATGAGTTTCTGTTTCTGATCAAGGTGAGTACCAGGCTGCAAATCCAGAAAGTTATAAGATTTCATGAAGTTCTAGAATTTTTTTTTTTTTTTTTGGTCTAAATTTAAATTTCATCAAACCTCAAATTGCAAGAGCCATTTCTTCCTTGCTTCTATCTTCTTCTTGCTGAAAGCAAGCTCAATTGCTTCCCCATCTTGGTCATCTACCCATACAAAATCTTTTTTGTGCACATCGATTTTTTCAAAGTACTCCTTCCCTTCCTTTGATGTACTTGTTCCCAACCCCTACAGTAATAAGGTCATGGATTACATTACTAACTGAGAGGAAGGCAAAGTGATGGTTGATATAATGCAAATTGGGAGCACCTTAAATGTTCCTTATGAAATCAATCGAAACAAACCTTATAATACTTAATGGACCAGCCACTTGCACTCCCCTCCAGACTTTCCTTCCATGACTCATATTCAGGCATGGAGTAAAAAGATAACACTTTTCCATTTTTGTGAGTTGCCTATACCAACAATAACTATTACAATTAGACAATTTCTTTGAGAAAATTTCCACTACGGAAATTGTCAAAATTTCCACTATGTACAAAGCAATTAAAGGTAAGTGTATCAACCTTCACAATTGGTGTGATAAACTCAACTAGGAAAGACGGAATCCTCAGCAATGATGGCCAGAAAGAATGAATGAAATTAATCAACAGTCCTTTGATGTGAGAACCATCATGATCCTGCGCAAACATACAATTTTTGCAAATCACACGTCCATTAGCATTTTGACAAGATAAAAGAGAGAACAGAGAAAAAAACAAAAGTGAAAAGTAATTAAATAACCTGATCAGTCATTATCATCAAATGACCATATCTTAAAGGCTTGATACTGTCGTATTCCACACCTTGCTTCAGTCCAAGAATCTTCTTGATGTTCCCAATTTCAGCATTATTTGTAATTTGATTGCTGCCGGCATCCCTCACATTGAGTAGTTTACCTCTCAACGGGAAAACACCATAGCGGTCTCGACCCACAACAGATAACCCCGCCATCTATTTGTAAATTAATCTCTGTTAGAGTTCTTGAAATTTAACAGTATATCCAGAACAAGTAACCTTTTTTGTCACATGGATAGAAATGGACCACAAGATAAAACAAGGGAACTTACTGCTAAAGCCTTAGCTGAATCTCCTTCTGTCAAAATCAAAGTGCATTGTTCTGAGCTCCTCCCTCCAGCAAAGTTAGCATCCTCCAGCTTGGAAATCCCACGTACTTCTTCCTTCTTTGATCCATCAGTTTTCTTAAGATCTTTGCTCTGCTTGAAATTTGCCCATGACAGTAGAGTATCAACAATGCCAGACTTTGTCGTAACTGAAATACAATTTAAAATCACAAGAATCAAATTCATAACCTTGAAAATTGCACTCATTATCTTGTTCCTAGTATCTACAGCAAACAGATGATGCAATGTAGCAAACCTTTCTTCAAAAATTCTTCTTTCAGTTCACATTTAGAACCGAAACTGCTCTGGCGAAGAGTCAAAGTTTCCTTGGTTTGAGAATCAAAAGCAGGGTTGTCAATAAGAGCATTGACAAAAACCCACAAATGATTCTTCACATTATGCGCTTTAACATTAGCATTTTTGTTCTTCTTATTCACAACAATCATCACATGGTTAGCAATCTGATTGGCAACATAATCTACATGAGTGCCACCTTTGATAGTAGCAATCGAGTTCACAAAGCTGACCTATTAGACAAACAAAACACATAAGCATAAGCTTCACACACCTAACAAGCACAACTATTAAACTACTTACATCAACAAAAATTCTATAAATACCTGTTGAAACTGCCCTTCACTAAGGCTCACGCATACCTCCCACCTATCATTCACTTTCTCATGAAACCTAACCAAATCAACAAAACAAATAAGCAAAAAATTCACCACAAACGTATAAAGAACTTCGTATAATATTTAAAAAATTCACTAAAACAACCTTGCAGCAGTCTTCGGATACAAATCAACATATTCTTCAAAAGTTTTCACTGGAACCCGACGCCCATTCAGCTCAACCTTGACAGTCTTCCCAAGACAACCAGCCATGTCAACCACTCGCTTCTTCATCAGTCCAATGACATCATCTTCTAGATGGGTCATATTAAACTTGGCCAAATCAGGCTTAAACGAAACCTTGGTCCAATTCTCTCCCTCCTTACATTTACTTATCACAGGCTCAGATTTCTTCCCCATATTGTTACTAAAAACCTTCAAATCAACAAAACCAAATTAAAATTATCAATCAATCAAAATATAAATTTCAACTTTTCTCACAAATCCAATTCTTGCTCCACTTTACATCTCTCTAACAAAAATCCAACCAAATTTAACAAAACACCCAAATCACATTCACACAAAACCTTAATCAAACCCTAAAAAAAAAAAATCCCACCTTTCCTCTCAAAATCCAACAATCTCCCAAAACCCTAAATGTCAAAATTGAATGGAAGAAAATATGTAACATCACGAATTCGAGTTTCGAAACACATTAGTATACCTGCTTATACTTCTTCTGTCTCTTTCCATCAGCAGTTTCTATTACAAACTCGGTGGAGAAGATATTGGTAAGCTTAGCTCCGTACCCGTTCCGCCCTCCAGTTGTCTTCCTGACGTTATCGTCATAGTTACTACTCGTCAACAGGTGCCCGAAAATCATCTCCGGCACGTAGACGCCCTCCTCCTGGTGGACCTCCACGGGGACCCCATCTCCGTTATTATAGACGCTGATCAGGTTCTTTTCCGGGTCGATCACCACCTTGAGTGAGTCCATCTTCGGGTCTCTTTGCTTGTTATCGGCGGCGTTGACGAGGATCTCGTCAAAGATCTTGTAGAGGCCAGGGACGTAGGTGATCGAACGGTGGAGCATTGTCTTGGCTTCTTCATCGTAGACCCAGAGAGTCTGTGTGTGCTTCTCGATGGATCCGATGTAGGTGTCGGGTCGGAGCAGGATGTGCTCCAGCTGACTCTTCTTCTGGTACATCTCTTCGATCGTCTTGCTTGGCGCCGCAACATTAGCGTTGTTGCTTGTCGTCAACGGAAGTTGCTTGTCCATCGTTGCAGTGATTGAGATTCAATTTAGGTTTTTTGAAATGGTGAAATGGAAATCGAAAAAGGAGAGATCTTTGATGGGGTTTTGGAGAGAGAAGACACAGAGAGGGTGTCTGAAAGCGAAGAAAAGTTAGGGTTTTGAAACTGTAATATAGGAGGGCAAGATCGAGCTAACGGTAGAGTTGGGAGGAGTTTGAAATTTGAAATTTGAAATTGAAGTTTTTGGAGGGAATTTGGAGATTGAAGGGCTGGGATTGAGTGTTGTGGATCGTAGGGTTCTAGATGATTCTAGGTGTGGGGGTCACGTGAGCGTGCGTGGAGGGGGTCGGGATTGGGTGTTGGGGATCGTAGGGTTCTAGATGATTCTAGGTGTGGGGGTCACGTGAGCGTGCGTGGAGGGGGTCGGAGGGAAGGATTGACTGTGTCTAGGGAACATGGATTGATGGTATGGGTGTTTAGTAGCTTTTTCAATTTTTTTTTATAATTCCAAAAAACCAATGATAATTTACAAAAATATCTATTTTACCTCTTATGTTTCATTTTTAACCAAAATCTCTCTTGATGTTGAAAAATTAATAAAAACATCAATTTTATCCTCCATAACTTCGTCATCAATTTGTGTCCATTAGGGTATTTTCATCAATTTACAGGTTTTCATGAGATATTTTGAGTGTCTTTATTAACGTCAGAAGAAATTTTAAATAAAAATGAAATCATATATAATAAAATAGATATTTTTACAGACTACAATAGTTTTTGAAATTATCATTTTTAAACTAATTTTCAAAACTTGATTTCTGTTTTTGAAAATGATATATATATATATATATACATATATATATAATTGGTAATGTTTTATAAAAGTAGATTTTTAAAATTGAAAATAATGTAATTATGTTTTATTATTATTTCCTTGTTTGCATCAATATTCAAATCATGATTTGATATTATTTCTGAAAATAGATAAAATAATTATTTGGAGGTTAAAACTTAATAGTTTGTTTTAAAATTTATAGAAAAAAGTAAAATAGATAAGTGTTCCATTGAAAAAGATAATATAATGTTCCCTTCAAATTTTTAATTATAAATTTAAAAATATTAATTTTGCCTTTTGAAAACAATTATTTTTATGTTTCTGGTTTTATAAACAGAAAACTATTTGAGTACTCATTTATAAGATACATTTATTAATTAAGAATGAAAATCAAATGAAATTAAATTTTTGATGATTTCATAAGTGAGAAATGGGAATTATGTTGTATTTATGAGAATATCCTAATCCTTGACATATTATGAGGTCCAAATAATTTAATTCTCAATTGTGTTTTTATAAATAAAATAATAATAAATTGAGAATTAAATTATCTTTTTCTCATTAATATTCTTGATTAGTATACGCACCATCACTAATCTGAGCCTCATAAGGTATATATACTAAACACATAATGTAAGTGTGAAATTTCTTAATCATTCATATGGTACTCGCAAATACCCGCTAATTGGAAGTCACAATCCATATTAGATCCCAAATGGATGCAGATCAAGATCATGTGGACCCGAAGTCAAATCCAGTCCAATTCATTGAATTAAAATAATGTGCCCACTTGATCCTTCCTCATTCTCTTTTTAGCCCAACCTATTTACCATTCCCACCTGTCCACATAGTGGGCCCATCAGCACATGCGCTTCCTCATCTCTAAACCATTTCTTGTCTTTGGCAGTTCGGTGCCAACTGCCCCGCTGCCATTGGTCATTGGTGGCATGGGTTCAATATCCGTGTAATCCAAAAATAATAGCTTTCCAATCATTATATATGGGTAGCCCCAATATCCTCACGTGGATCTCTCTCCCATCTCCATATAGGTGGATCCCTCCCATTTAAAAGTAATATCCTAGGTTACATCACAATATGCCGATTATGATTAGTTCCGGTAGTCCCGTAGATCAGTCACAGTTCTCAAAAAAAAAAAAAAATTCATTCTTTAACTTGAATTTTTTTTAAAAAAAAATATGGTGCATAATCATGTATTTAAATGTATTTTGTACAAAATCGTATTCTAATATGTATTAATTTTTTTCAAATCTAAAATTTACATCAATATTGAGTCAAGGATTTATCAAAAAATCTTCAAGTTTGATGGGTTGTTTGCTAAGGCTGAAATCCCTTTCCATTTGCGTTACTTATCGAAATTTAATATCATTAATAGAATCAGAATAAATACGCTCACCATACAAAAAATAAGTCTCAACAAAGTAAATGTGAAACTATTTATGAACATATCAAAGTTTAATGTGTTAAAGATACAAGAGTTTGGTTACTTCTCAACAAACGTAATGGTGAAGTGGTTAGAAAATTAATGGGGTTTGATTGTATAGTCTACCCTAATGACCTTGAATTAATTAAGCACCTACCGACAATTTATGGAGCTTAAGCGAATGAATGAAATTGTACAACAATTATAGTTGTCGAGTAAATAATATAATTTCCAACACGACATGTGGACATGCCAATGAGCCATACCTATTTTCTTAATTGAAAAGTATGATAGATGAATTCACACTAACCATTTTCAAGGACACCGAAGTGAAGCTTGTGTAGTTTGAACGTAAAATTTATGAATTTCTAATAAGCACAAAAGCATCTACTAATTCGTATAATCAATTTTACACATATGAAGTTAACAAATTTATGTAAATATTGAATTTATAGGAATAGAGATCGAATCAGAGGGGTGTCAATATTCAACACTTATAACTAAATTTGAATAACTAATTTTTGATCCGTTTATATAATTTAATATAAATTTTATAAGAATAGGCAGAGGTAACGAAACGTATGTTGATATCTAATATGATTAGCTCCTAATAATTAATTTTAATGTATTTATATAATTTACATAAATTTGTAAAAATAGATTAATTTATAGATTTGTTTTATATTTAGCATTATTAATTCGTTCAAATAGTTATTTTTTTATTATTGATATCAAATTAAAACATTATCGAAATCAATCGATATAAGATTTTAAAATATAATCCGAATTTTTACCTTTTAAAAACGAGAAAAAACTATCTCTATAGAATGGAAAACTATTCACATGTTAACGAGAGAATAGGTGGAGACCACTATCCAATTTGCTGCGAAAATCTACTTTTTAATTCGTTATCCATCGGAACCGGATAATGACGAATCCCTAAAAAATAATAATAGAATATAAATTCGAGTATGTGTATGATGGTTCTAGGCAACACAGGGCACGTGGCATTGATGATACATCTGACCCACCACGTGCTGCACATGACAAGACATGATATGTATACCATACCCACCTTTCATGCATGCATGCATATATTTTATTTATTATTTCTTTGGTCTTTTGAGTCATGTTAATGGTCAATGACTGGTAAATGAATTGAACGCATACGACACACTATTTTGTCCTATTGAATGAATTAAATTATTATTTTTTTGTTATTAACACACTGATTCCTGCAAGTGATTTTAGTTTTGAGATACTCCAAAAATCCAAATGAAATTTAGAACTAGAATCCCATCCCAAGTTTTTGGAATTAAAGAGGTTAAAAAACAAAATAAAAACACTTTGTGCAAGGCTTCTGGATTAACATAAGAATATTTATCTGACTGTAAAATCCTATATCTTTTAATTTCAAAAAAAAAAAAATCCTATATCTTTTTGATTATTAATATGGTCTAATTGAAAGAATTTTTGAAATGTTTTATTTCATAGATGTACTCAATAATTTTATTAAAAAAATTCAATTTTAGAAGTAAACTAAATATATATAATATTAAAAGTACTTTTATAATATAAAAATTATCTCATCACATATAATTAGAATAATTAATCAAGCTATAATAATAGTGCTTCATCTAAATAGATTTTATTAGTATTTTATTAAAGTAGATTAAACAATGTATCATACCATTTGAAAATCAACTCTTAGGAGAAATCAACTTTCATATAATAAGACAAAATTTTAAACGTTGATAAAAAAACATTTCTTAACTCGAAATCATATGGTCTATTATTGCGATTTGCGAATGTGAAGGGGAAGTATTTTACCACTAATAAATTATTTTCAAACTAACAACAGCGGCACCGTTTATGAACACAGCCGACAGGGACCAAAAATGTGAGAACCAGCTGTGCAAAAACCACGGTGCAAGCGAGGAAAATTACAAGATGGGCCAGTGCCATTAATTGTGGAGAAAAACTCGGTTTTCAAGAACCAGAGAGACAAGGGGACACATGGATCAGTGGGGTTTGCTTTGTTTGAACAATGCGTGGGGCTCTCAAGTCTCAACGTGATTTCTGCTAAAAAAAAATATAGGAAAACAGCTTTTCCTGTTTCTCTCTCTTCATATCTCTGTTCTTCTTTTTTTGCCCCATCTCTTCAAATCTCTATAAATGTGAGCCACTTGTAGCTCAGTTGCTCTCCTGCACCAACCAAACCAAACCCACTTCACTCTCTGTCTCTGTGAAAATGCCTGCATTTTCTCGGTTTCTGCTTGCTTTGACATTGTCGGTCTTAATTGGTTTTACTTCTGCTGCCAAGTACTTTGAAGGTAAGCTTTGCTTTTTAAGTTTGAACAACTCTTTTTTTCTTCAAATTTGGATCTGTTCTTTGAGTTTAGCACTTGTGTTTTGTAAAGTTTGGGTCTTTTTATGTTTTCATATGTAAAAATCTAAATTTTTTTTGTTATGTCTGATTTTCCTGCTTTTTGTTCATCAGGGTATCTTGACAATGGCAACTTTGAAGAGGAGCCAAAACGAAGTGACCTCAAGGGCACAAAACTTGTAGGAGAACATGCACTCCCCAAATGGACGACCAAAGGTCTGGTTGAGTACATCCATGGGGGGCCTCAACCAGGAGGCATGTACTTTGCTGTGGCTCATGGGGTACATGCTGTCAGGCTTGGAAATGAGGCCTCAATCTCTCAAACCATACCAGTTAAACCAGGGTCCTTGTATGCATTGACATTTGGTGCATCAAGAACTTGTGCTCAAGATGAGGTTTTGAGGGTCTCTGTGCCCACTCAATCAGGAGACCTCCCTTTGCAGACACTTTATAGTAGTGATGGTGGGGATGTCTATGCTTGGGGATTCAGACCCAAATCTCATAATGTCATAGTGACCTTCCACAATCCTGGAGTTCAAGAGGATCCTGCTTGTGGCCCACTTATTGATGCTGTTGCTATTAAGGAGCTCTATCCTCCAATGCCTACAAGAGGTAACCAACCACATTCTTTTTGCCATTCGGTTTGGTAGTTTTTGTGTTTTCTCAAGTGGGTTCTTGAGTTGGTTTATGATTAATTGGTGGTTTTTTTTTTTTTTTTAATTACGTAATCTATGGTAAAAAAACATTCTTGCAAAATTCAATTATTGTATTTGCTTATCTGTTGTTCAAGTTGGCTCCTCAGTTAGTGATTTGAGTTGATCTCCTTAATGTGGTGTCTGAACTCCAATGTATTTGAAGTTGTGTGTTTGCTTCCTCAAACCAAGCAATATAATGGGAGGGCCATGGATGATTTAGTTGCTCCTTTAAGACAATCCCAGATAGACATAGATTGAATTAGAAATGCTTAGTCCCTGCAATTTGAATGACACCTATGAATGCTCTCTTGCAGATAACTTGGTTAAGAATAGTGGCTTTGAAGAGGGTCCCCATAGGTTGGTGAACTCAACCAATGGTGTCCTCCTCCCACCAAAACAAGAAGATCTGACATCCCCACTTCCCGGTTGGATGATTGAGTCGCTTAAAGCTGTCAAGTTCATAGACTCCAAGCACTTCAACGTACCCTCTGGCCTCTCTGCAGTTGAGCTAGTTGCAGGTAGAGAAAGTGCCATTGCCCAAATCCTCAGAACAATTCCCAAAACAGTCTATGCCCTCTCATTCAAAGTTGGAGATGCAAAGAACGGCTGCCACGGATCAATGATGGTTGAAGCATTCGCCGCGAAACAGACCTTGAAGGTCCCATTCCAATCGAACGGAAAGGGTGAGTACAAGACTGCAAGTTTCAAGTTCACAGCAGAAACTGAAAGAACAAGAATCACATTCTACAGCTCCTATTACCACACCAAGATTAATGACATGGGAACTCTTTGTGGCCCTGTCCTAGATGATGTTAAGGTTTCCAAGTCTGCTTAGATGATAACACATGGTATTGAATTATAGAGATTTTGCAGCTGTCATTTGATATCACACTTTTGTATATTTGGCCATTATGAGGCACAAGCTATGTTTGTATGAGTCAAAAAAGTATTTGGACTCTTCGCTGTTTTCCAGTAGTGATGTCGGTAGAAAGAGGTCTTTATATGGATAATAATAGAAGAGACTATCCAATTTTATATTTGAGCAAGTTCAGTTGATTGCGGAAATCTAAATGGAAGAGAATGGTTTTCTGGCGGTGGTGGGCATGGGTGGTCGATCAGGGTGTCTCGCTCTGACAGCTCAAGTTTTTTCTAAGAAAGAATTTCTTGGATGATGTGTTGAATTGTGTTCAACAAAATTCTCACAACCGCTAGATTCGTCCACCATATCACCATCACTCTATATTAGTGATATTACAACCTGTAATTCCAAATGTTACTTGTTCATGACAAGGAATTTGGCCACAGAAAAAGGCAAACATCAGAGGGTATTCACAGTTCAACAAGTATTCACTATTCATGAAGAAAACACAACTTAATGTGATTTCTTTAACTTTGTTGGTATAGTCTTGAATTAGTACAACAACTCACCTGTGAGTATACAATCTTATTCCAATTCACAATTTTGTATAAATCAAATACCCAAAGGGAGCATCCCCAGATGGTGAAAAGAAACTGTCCCTTCCGAGAATTGTGGTGGAAATAATGTTTATGTAAAGCCATACAAATTGAATAATAGAATTGCTGAGGTCTCACATGGAAGACCAGAACAAAGAACCGCTTCTAAGTTACTTGAGTATGTGAGAATCACTGGTTTCACCTACTACTTTCATCCAAAGTACCCACAAGGCACTTCTCCAATAAGAATTCGGCATTTACCCATGCATGGTATTTATCTAAAATAAAGCATTAAGGTTTTACATTCCTTGTGTAGCCAGTTCCAAAAGGTTAAAGGAGAAGGAAGAGGTACTTGAACCACAAGTTCACCATGCATGCACAAACACATCAAACTGACCCACTAATGCTATATCATTCTTGTGCTCATGCGTATCCCCCTAAACTGTAAGATTGTTGGTGCCACAGGACAAAATTAACAACAATAACAATAACCTAAAATAATAGTGTCAAATTGAGGTGATGCATCCACAATTGGTGTTGTGATCCATATGCAAAACCAGGGAGTATCGAGCAAATAAAACTAATAAAATTAGTGAGGGGATAATCATTGGGTTCAAGAAAAATTTCATATGCTACTATTATGACTTCTATAATCCCCTGAACAGGAGTAAACTTCCAGAAAAGGATACTGAATAAAGCAGTACAGTCTTTACCCACCCCCTTCATCAGCATATCAACACCTGAAAAGTATTTGGTAAAACAAGACAACAGTCCCTATTATACAACATCTTATCAAATATAAACACATAGAAGTTTGGTAAAATTACAAAAGAAACAAATATGTGGAGGCCTTAGATCAAAAGGTATGAATCCACAGTGTCCCTATTATGGCACGACATAGATTATTAATACGTGAGTGGAGAAGCCACATTCAAAATGAAACGAGTGAGTGGAAGGACCAGTATCAATTGATAGCATAATTCTGAAGTTAAAGGAATGGGAAAAATGCCATATCAAAGCTATGTTATTTGACTATGGAAAAGAAAGAGGAAGATGAAGATGCACAGTAGTCTTGCCTCAAATTTACCAAACAATATACAATATGGTCTACCACAAACATGATATTCAATCAGCATAAAATTAGGTACATACCTCCGGGGTGAAACTTCATGTATGGAGATAGATTGTACACACGACCTTTCAAGACAGTCCACATAGCACCTTCTGTTTGATTTTGTTTAACTTGGCTCATTGTGATAAGCCTCTTATTTGACTGTCCCTTCAATCCTGGACCACAATACAGTTAAATATACAAAAACCACTGAGATCACAAATTAACAAATGAAATGTTCCTCCATCAACTGACTAGACAAGTTGCAAGCACCAAGTTCTTTACTTGATTTTCATTATCTGCACCTTAGATTATTCTACTAAGAAATTTAAGTTCATGGCCGTAAATTATCACATAATGGCGATTGAATGAAGAGTTTAAATGGACGTTATTTAGCTTAGAAGTACTTAATTATGCTTGATTTTGAAGAGGTTCCATCAACAACCTGATAATTAAAATTACATGTGTCTAATCATAAGCAGAGGTTGGATGCATCAATGTAGCATATATGATAACATGCAATGACATTACTGAAAGCACGCAACAAACACACGTGACAAGGAAGCAAAGAAAGTTGGAAGTGTAAACAAGGACCCCAATACAAGCAAACTAGGTCCACCAGCGACAACAATTTATAACAATGTAAACGAAAGCACCAAGACTCAAAAGCATAACAAAAAAACCTATTTGAACAAGAACACCATCCAGCTACATCAATCTTTAACAGAAATGAAGTGATCACACTAACGAACCACGCTAACACCAAATCGATAACAGAACTTCTTCCATTTTCAAAAACGTGCACCAACATAAACAAACCAATAACAAACAGCAAATATACTGAAACCATTACAGCTAAAACGAACAAACAACACAATGATTTAACTCGAAAATCATTTCGTCAAGTACCTGCAAGATCAGGATGGGTTCGCGTAAGCTTGAGCCAGTCCACTTGACTATAGCCCTTCTCAAAAGGAACCTTTGCCCGCGGCTTCCGTGCCGAATTCTTGACCGGAGAAGCAGCTCCAGCGGCAGCAGCATCAGATTTTTTTGCTTCTTGTTTCGACAACAATTCACCACCAGAACCAGCAGCAGCGGAAGCTGATGTTGCATCGATAACATCAAACGATAAAGACCCGACCTTTTCCTGCTTCTTCGACGCCAAATTGTTGTTCCATAAAATCCCACTATCTATATTTCGATTAATACCATCAACATCAACGCCTGGGTTCTTCTCGACCTAATTCACAAGATTTCATCATCGAGTCAGCATGAAATTTAATTGAAACTAATCGCATTTCAATTCAAAGACATGAAAAGGATGGGTTTTTTGAGAACTTGCCTGACAAAATGTGAAATCGTCGTCGTTACTCATCCTTGTTCCTCCGCTCGAGGTGCAGTGGATGATGGAGAGAAAGAATTGATCGGCTGTGGGTCAATTAGGGCTTTACAATTGGGGATTTTGGAATTCAGTCACAAGAAGTTTTTATCTTCTATTATTGTCAAAATATCAAAATTTTGTTTATCAATACACATACAGGTCAAACAGGGATTTTATCAGTCACGCGATACGTTTAACAATTACATACAAATGAAATATTTTATTGGTATGTGAGTACTTGGCTTCTTATATAAATTAATAAACTTTTAATGTTAAAGTAATGTCACGTTACCCAAAACTTTATTCAAAATTATTTCTTAAATAATATGATAAATTTATTTATATTTATTACATCATCAATATATAATCTATAATTGAGATAATTTTTACAAATCATTTTATTGTATTATTTAGGTAAAAAATTGAGAAAGTTTTTAAAATTATAATATTATTTTTCGGGTTTTACTAATTTATTGGTTTGAATAACTAAAACTAGTTTATTTAATAACAATATTTGAATTAATTATAAATGTGGTTATTGAAGATCCTTATTAGATAATCTTATTTTAACTAGTAAGGTAGTAAAATCCAAAATGATGAATAGAGATATGTATAATTATCTATATCATATGGATATATTTTAATGATGCATTCTACAATGTATTTGCGTATGTGTTGACGTTCGGAAACGGTCAACCAGAGATTCTGGGGCCCAGACGGCGAACTTGGTAATTAATTAACGGTTCTGGTCGTGATGATGAGAGGATAATAAATAGGTAATTAATAAAGTTCAAGGTTGGTGGTGATTAATTCAGGTGAAGGAATGTCGGTCTTGGTGGTTGGTCGGATTTAATAAGGTGATCTGCAAGAAATTAAAGAGAAAGAGAGAGAGAGAGAGAAAGAACACGAGGATTTTTACGTGGTTCGGTGACTGCACCTACGTCCACAGCCACTCTGGGACAATTCCGGCAGAATGACAGTTTTCTAGTCTGTTAAGCTCCTTGGTACAGTAAAAATGTCTCCCACCTTTATAGAGGAGGGAGGATGACAATATAAAAATACAAAGAAAGTTACACACGCTATTGGCAACGGCTAGTTTTAACTAATCCTGACATTACCATGCTGCATTAATTGTAAAGGTAATGATGATTTTCTTCTTGCACAGATCTGCATTTAATATTCCTGAAGAAGTCTTCACTTCATTAAATGCTTCTGGGTAATTGTGTAAGCAGTTTCCGACGGGAAGTCATAAGAGTTTGTAATTCTGACAACTTGCTATACACGGTATCCCCTGGATAAGCCTTTTGGTCAGCCAGGGGATACACACTAGAGGAGAGCTAACGTGGCCAAGAGGAGAGGTAGGGCGATCTGGGGGTCCATGCGACCTCGCGACCTCACGGGCTCCCCGAGCTGAAGGTACGAGCAGGGGGCATCCTGGGAACTGTTGCTGGCTCGCGACCTGGGCGACCTCATGAGCTGGGCTGGCAGCCACTGGTTCCAGCCTTGGGCCTCCTGGACCCTTGCTTCTATTTAGATAAATAAAGCCTGAGTTGGGTCATTTGGGCCGATCCAGAAAATGGGTATAACAGTATGAATACACTTTTTTAAATTTACCGATTGTATTAGTTATAGCTGATTATATTTTTATTATATCTAATTACATTATATTAAATTTGATTAATTGAAATTTGATCTAACTCATTTAGTGATGTAATAAATATAATCAATAATTTTAGAATTTAATCAATATCAAGTGTATTTTAGGTGTATCAGTATCGTTGTAGGCTACCCTTATTTTAATATAGCATGTAATTGATTTGTTGTTGACGTCTACCGTTTAGGATGTCAAATAAAATAGTTGGATTAGGATTTGGATTCGACTTTCTAGCATTATAATTCAATCCAGGTCGAACCACTTAGTTTAAGATTCGAATTTGGCTTGAATCATTCGAAGTTACTCTTCGATTTTGTACCAGATGCCAAAAGAGGTGGTTCAGAATGTGAGTTATGTCATTTAAAAAAATATATATGTGTGTGTGTGTGTGAATTATGTTACAATTGAATTCGATTTAAATAATTTGTTCTAGGATAGCAGGATTAAAGTTTGGTCTGGACCATTTAAATTTACTATTCAATTTAAATATTTAATGTATTTGAAAATTACGGGGGTTAAAACTACATTAGCTCATATAATGTGAAAGTTATGACAAAAGAGGCCCGTGTGTTGTCTCTAATAAAAATATATAAGGGTTATCCTATTGGTTGAGTTAAGTTATCCATCAATAACAACTCTTAGAATATTTGAAAACATGAAAAAAATAATTTTACCTAACTAGTAAGGTGACAAAACTCAATATACAATATTTATGTTTTCAAGATTCAGGTCACTAAATGTGTCACAAAAAGATGATAGTAAAATAAAATAAAATAAAGTATGAGTATATGACACGAAAAGTAAGAGAAGAGAGTCATTTTAAATCGAAAGACAAAAATATATATATTTAATTATTACAATTGATTAGATATTTATTATAAGAAAATGACTCAAATCCACAATTTGAAGACATGCATATGAGGAACACATTATTAGACTGATGTATCACTAAACCAATAAGGTTTTTTTTTTTTTTTTTGTAGTCTTATTACTTAACATCTATTGTTATCGTGGTTGTCATTGTGTTGTCCATTATCAATATTATATTGGGTTCTTTAGATGAAACACACTTTTGGAGCCTGTTTTTATGACTCTGTCATTATATTAATATGTTGAGTTTTAATGTCATCAAAGTATGTGTACAAATAAAATTACCTTTGTACCAAACTTGATTTTCATGCGAGAAATAAATTGTTCATTCGAAAGATAAATTATTCTTTTGGTGGATAAATCATTCATAAGATATTTTATAAGTCATTATTTCAATAGATTAATTATTATTTCGGTAAATAATTGTTTGTTTCAAGAAATAAGTCGTTTATGAGATATTTTATTTTTTCGAAAAATAAGTCATTGTTTCAATAGATAAATGATTATTTCAAGAGATAGGTCGTTTTTTTCGATAGATGAATTATACTTCTGATAGATAAATCATTTATTCGATAGATAAATTATTTTAGAGAAATGTCATTCTTTCAATAGATTAATTATTCAAGAGAAAAGTCTTTATTTTGATAGATTAATCCTTCATTAGAAAAAAAAAAGAAAAAAAAAAAAGTCATCCCTCTAAGAGATAAGTAATTCATTTAAAAGATAGCTTATTTGAAAGATATTTTATTTAAGTTATTCTTCTAGATCATTCACATAAAAATCAATATATTAAAATGATGAGAGAATAAGGAGAGGGATAAAATGAAAGAAATAGAATAGAGAAAATATGAAAGAGAGATGAAAGAAAGAGACTCGTTAAAGATATTTTTTTATGACATATATATATCAGTGATATTGAAACTCGAATTATTAATATAATAACGGGATTTGATTAAAGGTGTCACACCCTATTATTTTCACAATTATTTTAGTAAATTATTTTTTTAAAGTGATAATAAGACTCCACCATCCAACTTGTTAACCATAATAACAATAACCTCCACCATCCAAATTGTTAACCATAACAACAATAACAATAAATAATAACGAAACGGGAGCAGTATTACTTTGTAACAACTGATACATGAGGGAAATAATAAGAAGTTAGCTATCGAAATTAACGAGGAGATGTATGTAAAACTGAGATTCATCATTATTCACTGAATCAGTCAATTTAATCAAACTTGATTTATTTTTATTTTTATGTTTATTTTTTGTTTTAATCAAACTTTAATGTTATCGGAAACAGTTTGAAGGCAATTAACATCAATGAATAAAAATATATAAAAATTTATCAAAATTGAATATTATATTAAAGGTTGGTGATGTTAATTATTACACATGTATGTAATTTTATTAATACGTATAGTAAAATTCGAATTAAAATAATTAATATGGAAAAAAGTACATCTACTTAGGAATGAACATACATAAAATTTAAGTATTTTGAACCGGAAGGAGTAGTATACTATTATATTTAGAGTAGTATACTATTATATTTTCTTTATCTTACCTTTTATTTTTCTTTTACAGGAATAAAGTATAAGATCTCTCTTTAAAATCATAAAAGACAATTTAATTTAACAAATGGTTAGATCGGTATGATCTTTCGCCCTTCACATGACTTGTTTTGTCTCTAAATATTAAAAATATTTTTAAAATAAAAACTCGTGAGCATTAAAATATAAAATACAATATAACGATCTACAAATTATATAAGACCATGTAAATTATTTTTTAATATAAAAATCCGAATATTCACGATAAATAAATATATTATATTTACATATAAGTTAAATAATTAATATATCATTTTTTTATTATACGTGTAATTTATTGTACTAAACTTAACCGATAGTTAGTATATTTATTTAAAAAAAAAATCAAAAGACTTTATTCAAGAAATATCAATAGAAACAATATTTGAAATACAATTTTAAATAGAATCAAACTAAGATTGGCTACAATTGCTTCTAAAAACTAAAGTGGCTAGTTGATAGGTTATCTCATTATTTTTTCTAGAAGTAAACTGATACCGAACATTGTCAAATTTAGATAACATCAACGAGATATTCTTAATAATAAGACATTCTACAACAGAAAAACTCTTAGTCTGAATAGCCAAGGTAACTAATTGAGCATAGTATCTAATTACTTTATAATAATTAAAATGGTATCTAATTACTTTATAATAATATTAAAATGTGTGTGTATATATATATATATATAACTTGATCAATTTTAAATTATTAAACTTCTATATTGACACAAAGAGTGATCCAGTGTTAGAAAAAAATCTAGATGCACATCGAATAAAACAAATTAACGTGCGCACGTGACATCCGGCACCCAAATCTCGAAGGGCCATCGAGACAATAATTAAAACAAAAGTAGCCAGACTTGAGATGATAATATTATTATTTTAAAGGATTCTTAGTTCAATTAGTGAAAATCAGAGAATCAAACAAGAAGAAAGAATCCACTGATCAATTAGTGAAAATCAGAGAATCAAACAAGAAGAAAGAATCCACTGATGATGTTCTTGCAATATGAATTTTTCAATAGCAATTTGAACTTTAAAACATTTGAATATGATAAATAATCACCTCATTAAAACAAAACATAAACACAAGAAAATATCCTTTACAAAACTAAAAGAGAACCGAAAAAAAAGAAGGCCAAAACAGACAAATCTAATACAAAATTTGTTTTCGTGAACTTTGTTTTCGTGATATTTGCTGCATAAAACAAATGATTTTTGTATTCACATCTTAACAAATTTAAGATTATACAAAATTGACTTTCGTGAAATCTTTTTGTGCAAATTTCTTAAAATATAATTATTCGAAGGGTGGACGGTAAGTAATTAACTCTAACAATAGTTAAATACAAGAATAATAATAAAACTCCATGTATATTTATTACATAAAAATAATATTTTAAATTTATAACTTCACAAATTCAATTAATTATTCAAAAATTTGTTCGAATGGACATTTGTATCGGAGTCCTTTTCATTTCTTCATTGGTGATGAAAGAATCATCATTTTTTTGTTATTCTATTGATTAAAAAAAAATATATTTTTACCTCTTCTTTCAATTTAAATTAACAATGATTCAAAGAGTGTTTTTTTATTTTTTATAAATTATTAGGAAAAAAAATAATGATTTATTAATCATTAATGAGAAAAACGAAGGCTCTTTGCGTAGCCAACAGAAGTGCATTAATTATTTGGATTTTACGAAAAGATTTGGTTAACGTAAGGGTAAAACTGACTTTTGAAAATCTTCCCGTCTTGTCGTCCAAGGGAAACGCCACCTTGTTATGTCACTTCCCTTCCCGGGCCCGCTGTCTTTTCAAATTCTATTTAAAGTGCTTACAGCTTATCTCCTATTTTTGTTCAGTAACAGCTTAATTACAATAATAACAGCTTTCAAGAACAATATTCATACTCCAAATTCACAAATTATTCATTTCAAAATTAATAAAAACAAATTTAGAAATAATTAAAATATATAAGTCAAAATTAAGAATTTGTTACAAAACTAACTCCAAGTTATCCATTATCAGGATAGTACAATCTAGAAGATTACAATTAAATCTAATTTCGTTTTTTTTAATTTACAAATAACATTTTCTTCCAATTTTTTTTTTTAAAAACCTCTGGATTTATGAAAGAGAAAACGATATTTATTATCTGTCATTTATAAAAATTACAGGACAGAGAGACAGAGAATATTTGTCTCCAAACGAAAAATAATTGTCGCAATAAATATCCAATTTATTTTAAATTTCTAATTGTTTTTTCGTTTCTACGTGTGTATATATATATACACATATACCGTCTCTCTCTTCACAACCTGAAAAAGGCCTCTGTTTTAGGAGCTCCCTCGCAGATTCTCTCTCTCTCTCTTTTCACGTAAAACGCTCTACAAATCTCACTGGCATTTTCGTTTTCGTTTTTTACTTTTTCAAAGTTTCAAAAACGTTTCTAAACTTTGGAATCTATGCTGAATTTTTTTTTTTTTTTTAATATTTTAGATCGGGAAGTCGTGAGAATGTCGAAGGCCGGCGCGTTGGATCTGGCTAGCGGTGTCGGCGGAAGGATCGAGAAGAAAGAGGTTCTCTCCGCCGTCGAACAGTACGTCGTCAACTTCGCTTCGCCTTTTTGTGAATTTTTTTTTGTTGAATTTTTCGTTTCTGGTTTCGGTGATGTTTGTTTGAATTTTGAAAAAAATCGTTGCATGCATTGATTGTGTTGTTGTGTAGATTTACTTTGGCAGATCACAAATTCTGTTATGTAATTTTAACAAATTAAAAAGAAATTAAAAAAAGAGAGCAGATATGAGTGAAGTAGTGAGTGTCGTTTTCGTGGTTTATATGACTGGATTTCCACTTCACTAGTGTTTATGAGTCATGACGACGCTAATTGTTGAAAATGTGGAAAAGTTTGCGCCGCAATTGGATGTGCTCTTGGTAGATAGACTAGTGATCACGCCAGATTTGTGATCGTGACCTAATTTAATGTTAAAGTTAATGCTAGCTTTCAAGAACAAAAGCTATATTTAGTGTAGTGTGGGGACAGAGGAATAGTAATTTCAATGATAATGAAAATATGCTTAGTTTATTATGTTGACCATATAATTTTGACCTCTTATTGAGGTACCTGGACATGGAATCATCAGATCTGTAATAAAAAATAATAATAAAATTTAAAAATGAAATTCTTTATTATTTCTCTTGTTTTTTATCTGAATTAATTTTGATAGATATTGTAATTTTTTGATTTTATGTTATAAAAGAAAAAAAAAAGGCTTTTAGGGAACCGAGTGAGATATGCATGAGCAAGTAGCTTGCATGATTTATGGATGCTGCATTAGATTTTTTTGTTGGGACTATCCTGGTGTGGGGTATTGTATGCATGTGTTTTAGTTTTTTAAAATTGTTTGGTAAAAGTTTTAGTTTTAATGGTGTAGGTATGAGAAGTATCATGGCTACTACGGAGGGGAAGAAGAAGAGAGAAAAGCAAACTATACTGACATGGTAAGAGAAGTTGAAGCGGAACAATCTTTGCTTCTACATTGTCGAACTTATAAATGTCATCTGCTATGCAGGTGTATTTTTTCATGTCCTGCTAGTGCAAATTCAGTTTTGTATTTCTTTCAGCTGTCCATCTGTTTTCGTGATAGAAATTGAGTTGGTGTTGTGAGCTTTTGCTATTAAAGATTTATTGTATTAATTGCTATGAATTGGTTAGGGGTTTACGGGCTGTGAATTTTATGGTTCAGTTTCATTTTTGTCTCCTATTTCAATCTGTGGAGAGCTGCATTATTGCATATATTAAACTATGGTGCTGGAAAGTTTTTCAATAACTTGATATTGAAAAATTATGCTGGATGATAAAAATGCTCTGTTTAGCAACTTCTTTGATCATAAAGTTGGTTGATTCTTTCTGTTTGGAAGTAATAATTAGGAAAGTCAATCATAGGGGTTTGCAAGATTGACCTGTGACATGTCCTTATTGAACGTTTCAAAATTTGGAAACCTCTTTTAATGTTCTTTCCCAATTGTGATTAGCTATTTAGCTTATTGATTTTTAATGTAAATGGCAACTGGTTGCCCACTCATACAACAACATCTAACTGCCTGATTTGGGTTTTCAGGTTAACAAGTATTATGATCTTTGTACCAGCTTTTATGAGTTTGGCTGGGGGGAGTCTTTCCACTTTGCACACAGGTGACCCACCCCTTCTTTTCTTCTGCAGTTTATACAAAATTGATGCAACATGGTTGTTTTTTCATCTGGTGCTGATAATGCTCTCATGAACATAATTTTTATGGTTTTAGATGGAAAGGAGAGTCGCTTAAGGAGAGTATCAAGAGACATGAGCACTTCCTTGCTTTACAACTTGGCCTTAAACCTGGACAGAAGGTCTGTTTATTTCTATGCAATATGGAAGTATATAATAGCTAGATATATCATTGTCATGGTATGAAATGTGATATATGGTCTTACTTGTGTCAAACCAGGTTTTGGATGTAGGATGTGGAATTGGTGGACCACTGAGAGAAATTGCTCGATTTAGGTTATTTTTCATTGTTATTTGGTTCTTCTACGTAGGATATGATTTTGCTATATTGCTCTTACTAAATACTGAGAAAACAGTTGGCCTCATTTAATAGTATTGTAAATTTGCTTATTAAAGTTTTTTCCAAATGGAAAAATCAATTGGTTTCAGTTGTTTCTTGAGTCAAATTTGATGCTACGTAGTTTGATCAGATGTTGGAATTAGTAGGATGGAACTTTGATATTACCTTTTTTAACTGACATTTTTCTAATTATATCATAACTTTATCTTTTCTCTATTAAAGTGGGCTCTAAGAACCACATGTAGCGTAACAGTATTTCTCAGCTTGTTTCTTCATTTTTATTTAGAAAAGTTGTTTCTAGTAAGGGCATTAAGATCCCTGCATTTTCTGATGATTTGCTGCAGCTCAACGTCTGTCACTGGGTTGAACAACAATGAATATCAGATAACAAGAGGAAAGGTACTTACTTTTTGTAATTATAATATGACAAGCATTTGGAGCATTATCAGTTTGCTTCAATAGTATGGTTGTGTTGCTACCAATCCCTGAGCTTTGACTATTATTGGCTCTATGGATTTCCAGTTGCTTATAACCTCCTTTACTTCTTGTCGCCACTGAAAATTTTTTATTACAAGACTGTCCTTGATATCACAAGTTTCTGTTGCCCCACAGGAACTAAACCGCATTGCTGGAGTTGACAGAACCTGTGACTTTGTAAAGGTTTGTAGTATGTTAGGTTAATCTTGTGCGTATATTGTCAAACTCTTTCTGTGCATCAGCCATTTTCTTTGTTAAGGGATTGATTTGCAATTAGATGGTTTACACGTTACAGTGATGGGCTTCATAATAACTTTTGTTTTTCTTAACAATGCAGGCTGACTTCATGAAAATGCAATTTCCGGACAATAGTTTTGATGCAGTATATGCAATTGAAGCTACATGCCACGCACCAGATGCGGTAGATCCATATTAATTTTTCCACCCAACATTTTTTGCCTCTGCTAATATGGCACATTGGCTTCGTCTTGTGTATCTGCACATTTATCTCTGATTAACTTAAGTTTATGTTTTGGACAGCTTGGATGCTACAAAGAGATTTACAGAGTATTAAAGCCTGGACAATGTTTTGCTGCATATGAATGGTGCATGACCAATGCCTTCAATCCTCAGAATAAAGAACATCAAAGGATTAAGGTTATAATTTCCTGAATCTAAAGTCAAATCTGGCTGGTTATCGTGTAATTTTGCTTGATTGTGTGATTGATATTATTATAAAAGTAATAAAATTCAACTTATGCAGGCAGAAATTGAGATTGGAGATGGTCTTCCGGACATCAGGCATACTAAACAGTGCCTTGATGCTCTGAAACAAGCTGGTTTTGAGGTGAGTTGCACATTATTCTCTAGATTTTGTTCTCTTTCTCTCAATGAGTCTAGTTTTTGTTACTTCATAACTATAAATTAGTTTTAATAAATTTTTTAATGGAATGAACATTTGGTTGACATGATGGATAATTTATTTTGTCCGTGAAGGTTCTATGGGACAAGGATCTTGCTGCAGAATCGCCTATCCCTTGGTACGCACCTTTAGATCCCAGTCGCATCTCACTGAGTAGCTTCCGCCTGACATCTGTTGGACGTTTCTTTACTAGAAACATGGTAAGGATTTCTTTAATGCTGTCATATGTTATCATAGGAAAATCATATTTCAAAATAACTCGTTTGAAAAATGGGGATAGATCGTATCTCCTGCAGTCCTGCTGATTCTTTGAGTTTCAAATGATTGATTGTACATTTTTTGTTCCTTGTAGGTCAAGGTCCTAGAATATGTTGGTCTAGCCCCCAAGGGAAGTCAAAGGGTTCAAGATTTTCTTGAGAAGGCTGCAGAAGGGTTGGTTGAAGGCGGAAGGTCAGTTTTCGTTCTTCATACACGTATAAATTAACAGTTATAAGCTGATTTTATTTTTCACTATCCATAAAACCCCAAGTGGGTGAGTTCAGACAACTCGTAAAATCCAATGGTTGTCCCAAGTAAGAGCTCGCTCCTGTGATAAAGAAAGGTCTAAAATTGTCTGGATATAGGAAAATTATCATCTTATATAAATTGAATCACAGTTTACATCAATAGACATTGGCAGCTGGCACGACGACACTCATCTAACATTAACATTTTCTTGCAGGAAAGAGATTTTCACACCTATGTATTTCTTTGTGGTCCGAAAACCACTCTCAGACAACCAGTAATGTAACAAAATGCAAATTCTTAACCAACTGCTTGATGCAATTCCGCGGGAGGATGTTGACTGGTAGAGATTTATTTTATATGACCTGTTGGTTCTAAGATGTTTTCGATTGTTTGTATTGCTTTCTCTGTACTCAGTTTCTTGCCAATGTGGTGTTCTCTTTGTTATTTGCTTGAGCAACGTCCCGCAATGGTATTGTGTAATTCATGTTATCATGTCTTTGTTTTAATATAATTCCTTTCCTGTGTTGCAAAGGAAAAAAAATCCAGTAACTCTTTGCTTATTGCTTGGTATTTTGTTTTTGTTTCTTGGGTGGACATGATTTTTAACAAGTTTTATTAAATTTAAAAAAGAAAAATAATAAATCATGCGTGCCTGCAGGCATTGTTTAGGTACCTGACAATGAAAGTTTTGGTACTCGTGTGATAAATTGCTCACACCTGTATCAGTAAAATTGCAAAAAAATACGAAAAATTGTATTATATTTCCCCGATGGACGAATTTCAGCTTAGTTTATTTATTTATTTTTTTCGAGAGAGCTTAGTTTATTTTTTAAGCATGCATTAAAATGGTAATTGAAAGTAATGGAGGTAAATTTCTTTTGATTTTGATGAATCTAACTTGCGAAATTAAACTGGCTCCAATATGAACCCTGTTAAATATTATAGATTCCGATTGATACTGAAAGCTATGATTTTGTGAATAAGCAATGTCAAGTAAAGACTTTTCAACTTTCAGAAAAGTTGAAAGGAAATTAAACCAAATACCAAATACAACGTGATTAAAAAACTTAACTATTTATGTAAAGATAGACTCATAATAGATATAAAATATTAGTTTAAAGCTTGCAACTAGCTGGTTGTAAAATATTAGTTTAAAGCTTGTAACTAGCTGGTTGTCAATAAAAATAATACGGAATAGGGAAAACAAATTTTGATTATTTATGGATCATAATGTTTTATGAGCGGAATACTATCGTGGTACTACGGTTTTACTGCACTTAAAATTTAACTCATATTTATCTTAAGTAAGATTGTGAAATTACGTTTTTATTTATTTATTCGAAGAGAATTATATTTCTTTTACGTTTAAATTAACTAGTAAATTCCATACTAGATAAAGACGAGCTGTGTAAAGCTGTATGCGCACGTAAACTTCATAAACTGTTTTTCAAGATGATTTTTGAAATATACAAATAAAAAATTTTTATGGATGTTGTAGCTATACCCACTGAATCTATTAAAAATTTGTGGTAAAGAAAGGGAGAGCCAGTTCAAAGAATCCACCAAAGATTTTGGTAATGGTTGGTGGACATCAATGTGTCTACAACCAAATATCTGTGTCTGGTTAGTTCTAGCCAAACAAAGACTGAGAGATCCACATGATCTTATTTTAAATATTACATTCAACTATTTTTAAAAGTATTTTCTATTTTATTGTCTTTGCATTGTAATTAATTGTTTTCCCATCAAATTGGTCAGCAAACTTCAATATACTATATTGAGATTATAGACCCACAAGATTTGATTGGATACTATGTATGTGAAAATCAAAATGACAAGTAATTTATTGAAACTAGTATATTCTTTTTTTCAGAAAGAAAAAAAAAATCCTTTCTTATTAACTCTCTCTTACAATCGTTTACAGCTAAGCCATATTAATGAGCATTAAATTGTTGCAAATAATTTACCCTTTATTATTATCTTTTTTTTTTCGCTTTGTATTGCCGACTCTATTAATTACTGTCTCTCCAACCCAATTGGATCAAGTTTTTCAAATATTTTACCTCATCATGTAATCTAAACAATCCAAACATTGGGTCACATAAAATACAGCCCAAATACCGCTTGGGGGTGGTGGTCAAACTGCATCTCCCTCCCAATCGTGGTTCAAAGATAAACGTACTCCATCTTTATTAATAAAAAATAGGATTTTCTTTATATATGTGAATTATCTCTTATCTAAGTATGAGTGACTTTCAATCGTATGAAAGTCGTTTATCTTAACCGTGCCACTAGAATACTATCAGTTTGATTCCGATTATCTCCTGAACGAGTTTTAGTAACTCACAAAAAAAAAAAAAAAAAGAGATACAACCCAAACATCTAGTCATCTAATTTAGAGGATCCATAAATGAGTCACATAATTTAGATTACCAAACCATCTATGCAACCCAAACAACTAGTTCTCTACCTTATGCGACCAATGAATAGGTTACATAACTCAAGTAGTCAAACAATCTATCATTCGATCTCATTAATCTAGACAAATGAAACCGCCCGACTTTGAAAAGCAAACCAAGACTTTCACGTATTAACATCAGAAATGGTGCAGACTGTCCACACCTAAATGAACTCATAATTTCTATGTTGCTGTTTCAAAAATAAAAATTAAAAATTTCTGTGTTGCTTAACTATTCTAAATGGACTTTCTATTCACTTTTCCTCTACTAAAAAATAATAATCAAATTAGACAAAATGAAAATAAAATAAAAATAAAAAACCCCATAAAAAAATAATGAAAAAAATCCATTAAGAAAATGTTCCATTTCATGAGAATTCATTCGTCCATTAATATATATATGGTCTTTTCTTAAACTTAGTCCAACCTTAAACGGAAGAATAAAAAATGAACTCTTTCAAGTCAACGCCACCCTGAGCCGCTCCCAGCACCCGGTTGTTGGTAGCACACACCAAACCCACATTCCCTCCGCCGTAGGCAGCTTCTCCATCATGACGGTGGTGGTCGCCCTCGCCATCCGGGTTGGCCGGCGGGTGATAGTACATCCGACCCGTTTGTGGGCACTTAGAATGAAACCTTGTCGCTATCCTTACCCCAGCATCCAATATCTCCGCATACTTCCCCATATATATATATATCTCCTCCTCCCTACAACGCCTTGTTTTTCTCTCAAAAACTTCCTTGGAAGAGGAAGAGAGCACGAAGGAGAAAGAGAGAGATCGATAGAGCAGGTTTTAGAAGGCGTCCCAAACGTGAGAGCAGCCCATGAAAATGGAAAATGATATATATATATATATATAATAGAGAGAGAGAGAGAGAGAGAGATTAGGGGAAGAAAAAGTTGGCTAAACGTGGGGGATATATACTTGGCTTTCTTAGGTTATTTCGTTTCACATGTTTGTTGTTGTTGTTTGTTTTTTTTTAATTATTAATGGACTTCATGTTTTTAGCGTTTTTTTTTTTTTTTTTTAATATAACTAGGTTTTTAATAATTATTTTTAGGGTCGATTTTTTTGTAATTTTTTCATTTGGGTATTTGGTTGCTAGGTTGAGGCGTTTTGCATTTTTGTGCTTGTATTAAAGGTTTATTTTGCTTTGTGCATGTTATTTCTTTTTATTAGGGGTTCCTAGTGTGAATGTAATATGATGCTTTTAATGCGATTGTTTTGGAAGCAGCATGTTGTTGGGAGTCAAATATATAAGAGGCTTTAAATATTATTGGTTGAATTAAGATGTTTGTATCGCTTTTCAAGCGGTAACTATCATGTGTTTTAAGATTTATATTTGAAATTTTATGTGAATAAAATCAATATTTCAAACGATTTGTCAATGTCAACATTTTTAGTAACTAGTAACCTGTCCTTTTTTTGTGAATGAAATTTAACTTGTTTAATGTTATTTAACATCATATATGGCAAGACGGTTGCTTGCTAATAATCCTCCCTACTCAAATAATTACCATTAAATATATGAATACTTAAATTATGTCATTTTTATTATTTTTCAATATGTGACAATCATAAACAATAAAGGTTGTATTAGAAATCTTAATCTAAAGAAAATTAATCACTTTGTTCAAAATCAAAACATGTCATCATTTTTTAGTCATGAAGTATTTTTTACCGAACTATGAAATCATGTAAACCAATATGCAAGTAAATTTTATATACTTTTAGTAAACTCTATATCATTTTCTCAAATGAAAAAAAGGAAAAAGAACAAAAGATTTGTATATACACATGACACGTTCCATATTTAACAAATCAAATAGAATAATACTACACTACCTAAAATTTTATTAAAATGACATTGTAAGTTTATGTATAACTATCATATCGTTAATATGTCATTACAAAATTAATACAATAGTTATAAATAAGGTTATTATATTATTTGGATAAAATTCTTATCAATAAATGATATATTGAAGAAGTGTTTTATAAATGAAGCAATACATAGGGGCCTTGATGCAAATTTAAAGTAGGTAGAATCAGCGTGTAAAGCTTAAAAAGGCGTGTAATGTTCGCCGCGTGGTGACCGGTAGCGCCGGTCGCTAGGACTCATTTGTCATGATTGGTTGGCTTCACTTATACCAATTATACCCTTGCATTTTGTGCTAAATTACAACAATTCCCTCGACTTGTTCCAATTTTGTCCTGCAAAACTGATCTGCCAACTTCCAGGTTCTTGTCATCTCACCGGCCAACTATGTCTAATATTGAATTTGAGAAAATAGGTTAAAACTTGACTTTAATTAGAGACGGTGTGACAAATTCAACATGAGACTCATTTTGAGAGAAGAAAATCTTCAATTAAATCGGCGCATTATATTCGTTGGTAATGTTACTTATTATAATAATAATTTTGAGTTTGTATTTATATATAAAAATATATGTAGTTATGATTTACAGAATCAACATATGTGCTACATGATATATTAATTTAATTTAAGCTCTTTGTTTTTTTTTAAAAAAAATGGAAGAATTATTGTTACTTATCAAGTAGATGAGATTGATCTAATGATTTACCTCTTTTGTTTGTACTATGAGATGGTATGTTTAAGTGTTAAAGTTATGTGTTTTCCATCGAATCTCGATTTAATTGGAATAGGTAAAAAAAATTGATGAATTTAAATCGTTTATAAAAACTTTTTTACAGCAAAAACTTATTATAAATTGATGGGAAAAAAATTAGTATGTGACATGTTCTTCATATTTATACTATTCAAATTTATAAAATAATCAATTTAGATATACGATACTTATGATTAAACCATCACAACTTCGATTTAAATAAACACTAGTTACATACATAGGGTATCATTACAATATTCTTTTTTTTTTTTTTTTTACTTTACTAGTACTGGTCCAAGGACTATTGGGACCAAGGAAGGTGAAATACTGATGGAATGATCCGGAAAGCAACTTCCATACGAGAGAGATCCTTATAAATATCATTAGGTGATTCTTATAAATATCAATAAATGGTGTGGGATCCTTTTCAATATTTGGTTACTGCCTCCACTAGTTGACATGGTTTGCAAATTGTGGCGGTCTCCAAATTGGGTGGAATATTTCCTGGCTAATGGAGCATATCTCATTATAAACATACCAAAACGGTCAATATGATTAACCCAATTTACTTTGCTCCTTAAATTTTAAGGTTGAAATGCGTGAAGCCATTTGATTGGTTAAAATAAAAGTCAAAGTTTTTATTGGCTTAACATGGAGGCTAGCTTAAGCATGAAGAAAATTTGTTAAGCTTCCTTAATAGTAAAACATCTGTTCACTGCCATTGCCAATTTAATTTGACCGCCTTAGATTGTCAATAAATAAACTCTATAGGCGATTGCGCTTAATTATTCAGCGTTCCAATCTCAAATTAAATTAAGAGTTTTCTCTTTTTCCTATTATAGCTGTCTCCTAAAATTTTGTAAAAAGGTTATAATTATCTTGATTTAATAAAATTTCTATTTTTATACGTGTATGTTTCCTTGTTGAATGTTTCGCCATGCAAAATTTATGTCCATTATTTTTATCTCTTATTACTTCCATGTCCATTCAATATTATTTTCAATTTCAAATTCACGTTGAGAGTATGATAGTATTGGTTGTTATAATATATGCGTAATAAAAAAAAAAAAAAAAAGGTTGAACTAATTTACAAGCTGGCAATCTAATAATTCTACCAAAACAAGGAATAATCAATAATCGTTTAATTCTACCAAAACAATGAATAATTGTTGAATTGTATTGATGTAATTTAATAATTCTGCCAAAACTTTGATATAATGACCATTTCTTAGAGCTTTTTGAAATGCATCGCCTCACTAATTTAAGAGAATTATTTTATATTCCAATTGTATATATGTCCTCCGGTCTCTTTCTTTAGTAGTGCTAGGTTATCAAATTTTTTCTCTTAAATTCAAGTAATCTGATATGAGAGTTGTAATAACATATGAATCATAAGGTGAGTGTTTGTTTATATATTGTATCATTATTTAGAGAAAAAATAATAAACAATGTAGTAATATCTTTTCTTTCTACACTATTTTATTAAAATGGAAAAAAAAATTCATACGATGAGGGTCATGGGCCCAAGGCCCATTAAAAAGGGCCCATTATAGGCCCAACAAGCAAAACATATCCTGCTCTACCTCCAGCGCCACGTACCGCCAGCACCACCACCACTCCGTTACATCCACCATCCTTGGCCGTGCCATCCAATACCGCGCAGTTTAGCAGAACCCACTTGTCTTCACTAACATGCGCTTCTCCTCATCAGTCTACACACTACCCCCCACCACCACCCACCACCCAAAATTCCACAAAGAAGCGATTTTTATAATCCATTCATCAAAACGGGGCCCCGGCCCGACCCAGCAGACAGGGCTCCAGAGAGAGGCCAAGAAGAGCCTGTCCAAGCTACTGAGAACTGAATTCGCTACCTCGAACATTGAAAACAAAGTGAACTCCAAGAAGTACAGAAACTTGTGGCCTAAAGCTATTTTGGAGGCTCTTGAAGGAGCAATCAATGAGAAAAAATGGCAACTTGCTCTCAAGGTTTGTTTTTTTATTATGTTTTTGCTCTTTAGTCTATTTGGGGTTGCTTGGTTTTGTCTCAAACGGTGCTCGTTTGTGATGTCTCTATGAGTTTCATGTGTGTTGCTATGTTGCCTTTCATGGTTGGTTTTAGTGTATATGAAAATTATAATGTGTTTTTAGTGTTGTTGATTGCTTGTCTTGCAGGTAGTTTGTGATATAAATAGCTATTTTTGTTTTTATGAGGTTGTCTTGTTTTGTTTCAAACAATGCTCATTTGTGATGTCTCTGTGAGTTTCACGTGTGTTGCTATGTTTGCTTTTCGGGGTTGGTTTAGTTAATAGTGAAGTTCTGTATGTTTACTAAGTGCTGATGTAGTTGATTGCTTGTTTTAGACGTTGTATGTGATACAGGAAACCATTTTTGTTTTATGGGGTTGTCTTGTTTTGTCACTGACAATGCTCATTTGCTCTGTGAGTTTCATGTCTGTTAGTATGTTTACTTGTCAGAGTTGGTTTAGTTTATATGAAGGTTCTGTATGTGTTTCTTAGTGTTGGTGTAGTTGATTACTTGCGGAAAAATCGTAAATTAAATTGTGAAATAAGAAGCTATTTCCTGTGATAGATTTTTGGGCTTCTTCGTTGGCAGCACTGGTATGAACCAAGATGCCAAACGTATATGAAGCTTTTAATGATGCTTGGCAAGTGCAAGCAACCCGAGCAAGCAAGCTTGCTATATGAGGTCATGTTGTCTGAAGGGCTCAGACCAAGTCTTGATGTTTACACTGCTCTTGTAAGTGCTTACGGGCAAAGTGGCTTGATTGGGAAAGCGTTTTCTGTTGTTGATGATATGAAATTGGCATCTGACTGTAAACCTGATGTGTACACATATTCTGTTCTCATAGATTGTTGCACTAAATTTCATCGGTTTGATATGATTAGAAGAGTGCTTGCTGAGATGTCTTATTTGGGGATTGAATGTAGTACTGTCACATACAATACAGTTATCGATGGATATGGTAAAGCTAAATTGTTCGAAGAAATGGAGACTTCATTGACTGATATGGTCGAAACTGGCAGCTGCCTCCCGGATATTTTCACCTTGAACTCTGTGATTTCTGCTTATGGGAATAGCGGGCAGATTGAAAAAATGGAGAAATGGTATGATGAATTTCAGCATATGGGAGTGAAGGTGGACATTAGGACATTCAATATCCTAATCAAATCTTATGGCAAAGCAGGTATGTACGAGAAGATGAAATCTGTTATTGAATTCATGGAGAAAAGGTTTTTCCAACCTACCATTGTCACGTATAATATAGTCATTGAGATATTTGGAAGGGCTGGGAATATCGAAAAGATGGACGAATACTTCCGGAAGATGAAGTATATAGGAATGAAGCCCAACTGTATTACTTATTGCTCTCTTGTTAATGCTTACAGCAAAGCTGGACTTATGAAAAGGGTTGATTCAATTTTAAGGCAGGTGGAGAATTCTGATGTAATATTGGATACACCGTTCTTCAATTGCATCATCAGTGCCTATGGTCAGGCTGGTAATATAGAAAAAATGGGTGAGTTGTTTTTGGAAATGAAAGAGAGACTTTGCATTCCGGACAATATCACCTTTGCTACTATGATGCAAGCCTACAATGCCCAGGGCATGGTTGAGGTTGCTCAACTTCTTGAAACCAAGATGATTAGTACGAAGAATAATCCAGGTATTTTGCAACACCTCTTACACTCTCATTATATTGTTTACTTGCTGGTAGTTGTTACCGTCAATCCTCATATTAGCACTGGTTACCCTCAGCTGAGTAGCTAGATTTTGATTTGGTTTATTGCTACGAGAGGACTTGCTGAAGTTTTAAGCCTGAAAAGACTTATGTATGAATTTGTTTATTGCACTTTTGTATTACTCCAAATCATATTATTGCCTTTGCATAGATACAAGGTTGATTAGAGATGCTAGCGTAACTGGGGTATAGAAGAAGAGCAACCATAGAAAGAACTTGAAAAGAAGTTTTGCTGGCTTGTGATCTCACTGAAAGACTTATCGCTTGCTTTCCTTGTAAAATAACTCTGGAGGTAATTTCAGAATCTCACTTGAAACTCAAAGGAATTAATTGGAATCTCTCCAATAATAGCAGAGTTTACTAAAACTAATGTACTTTTATTCTATTATCACAGGGCCTTAAATAGCCATCTAATACAAAATAAAATTGAGAAATTTAAGCAACTAAAACAACTAACAAAATTGCATCAGTAACTAACACCAATAAACATAAATCAAGGACCCATGTTCCACAGTTTGTTCACAAAAACAGGGGAAGGTGGGCTGTTATTTAATTGAAAGTAAAACAACAAAGACTTGGTCAACCACGTGATTGCCCATGCTACCCTGTGACCAACCAAGTTAGAGTCCATGCATGCCATGCATATGCATCACTTATCGCTTGCTTTCCTTGTAACCTCATCTGCTGGAGGTAATTATTGTAGATTGACACTTGATTTCTCAAAGTTATCTTATGACATTCTTTGCTCATATATAAAGCATACTTAGTGCTTTATAGCTTGAAAAGTGTGATTGTGTCTATTTGTTCAGAGTAATAGTTAGCTAAGCTCATGCAGGTTGACTAAGTGCAGGTGGGCAAAGCAACTTCTCTTAATACTCCTTGATACGAAGAATTGCCACCATGTCTTGTGCAATTTTGCCATTAAATTATGATTGCGTGGGCACAAGTACAGCAATTGAGCATGCCATCTTCCTGAGAAACCTTCGAAAGAAGTTAGAAGAGGGTATTGTACAGGGATCAGCACATAGATTACAGACAGTGTGATGGAAACCAAACGTTCCTTGTGTACTATACTACTATTACATGTAGAGAGCACTAAGTATTCTTTGTGTATTCCAAGATTTTGTGCTATAACTTTTTTTTTTTTTTTTAAATTTAATTTAATTACAGATTTTGTACTATAACTTATGCATAGTTTTTAGCTTTCTGTTTAGGTAACACCTAGAGTGGAAACGACTCCAATGTGAGTTATTCTCAAGTTAAATGAGTGACATAGTTTTTAGTTTTTTTCAAATGTTCATTGTGTACCATTACATGTCAAGAGCACTTAGTATTCTTTGTGTATTCCAAGATTTTGTACTATAACTTTGCATAGTTTTTAGCTTTCTGTTTAGGTAATATGTAAATGGAAACGACTGAGATCTGGGTTGTTCTTCAGCTAAATGAGTGACGGTTTTTGGTTTTCGATACATCGAGTTCTTTACATATTACTTGCTTTATTTCTATTTTTGGGCCAAAAGATACTCCCATCCCCAAAAAAGGACACACACAAAATCAAACTCATGACACAACATCAATTATGGGCTAGACCACCATTAACAAAACATTTTGTGGAGATGTATTGTGCCACTGCCACCCATTGCCAAATACACCAGCTTCCTATTTCTGTACATATTATCGTCTAGAGGGTACACGTTAATGGAATTTGCCCAAATACAAGTTTCGAGTAAAAATGAAAAATTTTTCAATTTTAGAACCTCAACTTCAGATGTAAATGGTAAATTCATAGTTGAAAAGTATTCAAAATTCAATCGTTTCTTTATATTGCGAGAATTTCATATTCTAAATAAATAGGTAAAAACCCTATATGTTAAGCAAAATTACAGATAACTAGTTAGTAGACAAAGACATATTTAATTAACAACAATAAGTAAAGTATATAAATAGAGTCACGTGTATGTGGCATTACAATAATAAAATATAGCCCCGTATTTATTGCATAACCATAAACAAATTAGCAACACATATATAATGTATAATAATAAATAAAATCAATAGCTATATATAATGCATAATAGTAAATAAAGTCGGCATAGCCATACATATTATAAGTAACAAACTATAATAACTATAAGTGAAGTCAACAAAGTCACATATATAATCCATAAAACAACAGTAAATAAAATCAGTAGAGCCGTATGTACATATAATATATAACTATAAGTAAAATTAACATAACTATATATATTGAGTCGACAAAGCCATACATCCATTAAGTCAGCAAAGCCATACATTTATTTGGTCGATATAACCAGACTTATTTGGGTTGGTAAAGCCAAACTCACAAGATAAATAGGTGTACATAATGCATAACATTAAACAAAATTGACATAATTGTATACATAATGCATAAGCATAAATGAAGCCGGCATAGCCTTGCATATAATGAACAATAATAACTATAAGTAAAGTTAACAAAGTCACATATATAATCCATAACAATAATAGTAAATAAAATCGGTAGAGCCGTATATATAATATATAATTACAAGTAAAATTAATATAACTATATATATTGAGTCGGCAGAGCCATACATTTATTAGTTTGGTATAACCAAACTTATTTAGGTTGGCAAAGCCAAACTCACAAGATAAATAGGTGTATATAATGTATAACATTAAACAATATCGACATAATTGTGTACATAATGTATAATCATAAATGAAGCCGGCATAGCCCTGCATATGATGAACAATAATAACTATAAGTAAAGTCAACAAAGTCACATATATAATTTATAACAATAACAGTAAATAAAGTCAGCAGAGACGTGCATATAATATATAACCATAAGTAAAATTAATAAAACTATATATATTGAGTTGGCAGAGCCATACATCCATCAAATCGATAGAGCTATACATTTATTAGGTCGGTATAACTAAACTTATTTAGGTTGGCAAAGCCAAACTCAAAAGATAAATTATAAATAAATTAATATGAACGGTAAGTAAATTATTGATAACAAGATCTCATTTATCTACTGAAATTGTGTAAATAATATATTATAAAATAAAAATAAATTAAATAAAAAATAGATCATAACAAGAAAATTGTCTTGTTAATACTTGTATTGAAGAATGTAAATGAAAATTGAAACAAAGAGTAAATAAATTTTATTAAACAAGAAATTTGATAAGTAGAAAAACAAAAGAACTGAGAGTGAAGTAGAAGCTATTCATTTTTATTCACCATTTGAAGAATAACCAAGTACACACACATTTATATAGAAAAACAAAAGAACTGAGAGTGAAGTAGAAGCTATTCATTTTTATTCACCATTTGAAGAATAACCAAGTACACACATTTATATAGAGAGGAGAGTTGGGTCGGCTAAGGCTAAGCCATGTTTACAAGTAATCATCATGACTTGCCAATTCCTTAACCAATGAGAAATCTCCATTAGTGGACCAATTACAATAAAAAATGTTCTTTGCAACTAATAATTTAAAAAACAAAAAAGGTGGGTTTATTTAGCATCTTTTTCGATGAAACAGAAAATGAACCCACTCTGTGCCATTGTTGTATAAACTGTTAATATAGGTGCGGTTTTCTGTCGGAAATAGATTGTAACAAAACCTAAGATTTCGATACTTATTTATCAGAGAAAATCTTAAGTGCATCAAGTGTACTGCTACATACTGTGTTCGATCACGAAAATTTTGATATATGATAACATTAAAGAGTTACGTATACATTTTTTTACCATATATTATATATTTTATAACCGAATACATCAGTGATATTGCAGTGTTCTTTTTTTTTTTTATTAAAAAAAAAGAAGATAGATATGTACTGTCAAAATAAATAAAAAACGTTGCAAGATCCTATTGGTTCTGGTTATTATTGTTGGATTCATTATCTAATAATGTGATAAAGATATAAATTTAGAATACATTTTAAAGGATTCGACAACTTAATAAAATAATAAAAAGAATTAATTTTATTAAATTTTGCTTTACTACATATTGCAACTTTAACTATGCACAAATAAAAGTCTGGGTTGGTGGAAATCTCTATTTATATTTAATAAATTAAAGACAGTAGACCTCCAAGTTCGAATGTAATTATATGGATAAGAATTATAATGTGTGAAAGGAATTGCACAAGTACAAAGACTATTCAAAAGCTGCGAAAAATTCAAAACAAAAATCATAAGTTAATCACTTTTTCCTGTGAAGCTCCGAGATCTTTTAAGAAAAAGAAACATATGGGAAGAAGAAGTTGACCTCCATTGCCAAAGCAAGAAGCTTCTAATGGAGTGGAGCCATCAAAGCTTTGATGAGAACACATGTTGAATCAATCAAATACCAAAGGGCAAAAAAAAAAAAAAAAAAAAAAAAAAAAAAAACAATGAAGAGCATCATTACATATATGAAATGAAAATGCCATACATTGACCAATGTCTTTGAAAAAGTTCAAGTCTTTTCTTGCAAGCCCAAAAAAATTGCTTTTTAGGAGAAATAGGACTAGAGAAAGTGGAGGGGTGGTCATTTCTAAGGACTTGTTTGGTAAGTCTTTGCGGCTGATAATCAACCCAAGCCACTTCTTTGTGAAAACAGTATCAAAATTTGATGGAAGTGTTTTTGGTAAGAGTCACTTGATAAGACTTAACTTTTTTTTTGGGAGGGGATGTTTAATATTGTCATGCATGTCCACTTTGTTAGATGTACAAAGTTTTGGTTAATTCAACTACGTCTAATCTCCTTGATTTTGTTTTCCCATTCTTCAACGTAGCAATCGAGCTCCGATTTAAAATATTTGCCGTTTTTATTTTGAACCACTTGTTTCAGTTATTAACTTTTTTTTTTATAGTTCGATTGAAATAAATAAAAACGTATTATGATATAAGAATTAATTAGATGGTTATTAAATCCGTGGTTATAAGCTAATGTATGAAACACAAAGGCCAAAGCTGAATTAAAGTGCTTCCTACAAAATTCTCCTAAATAATTCTAATTAATCATTGTTTTTTCATAGTTAAAAATTAATTAGTGTTCAATATATTTGAACTTGAAAGGAAAGTTTATACATGGTTGAATATGACTAAAAATGCATCCTTTTGGGTCAAAAACCTCCCTTCAATCATAAAAAATATGTTCTTTCAAAGTGAAGACAATCATTACATAGCACAAAAGTCATAGACTTCTAATACAAGTTTACATATCTTTAACCAAACTCAAGACAGGAACCCACAAAATCCATATTTTACTAGGATTCTATAATTACATTTGGTTTTTACCCTGTTTAGATCTCAATAGTTGTCAATCATGTATTGGTTGTATAGATTTGAAGAATGACTATGTCTTTTCTAGGTTTGAATGACAACAACTTGTTTAGGTTTGAATGAGTATATTTTATTTTCTTGTTTAAAAGATACACTCGTTCATCAACCATAAACAGTAATTGAAATAATAAAAAAAAAGGAAAATTTTAAATGTGAAACATGAAAATAACGTTGTACTTATGTTGTTCTATTGAAGATTTTTTGAGGTATTAGACTTAGAAAAATTATCGTTTTCGAACAAGAAAAATGAACCAATTTGGCATAGAATTTAAGAACATAGATCAGTTGACTTCTTTAAATTATGCTTCTGTTTCCCTCAACTGCCATTATTGTATTCAAGCTTTGAAGCATATGCTGTGTTCCTAGCAATTACATGTATGCATCTCTTTAGTCTTTCCTTGTTCATGTTCTCCACTTTCTTGACAACTTGGAAAATTCATCTTGAATTTACTCTTTTTTCAAGCACCTCAATAATGCGTCCCTTTGAACCGATGCTGTCTAATGTGGAATCAATAATTGGAAAATGAAAATGTCTTTTATTCTTTTTTTATATACATAATTTATACAGAATATGTTTTTTTCTTTGTTGCTTCCAAGATTTCCCATTGAAGAATATAATAATACAAACCGACTATCTAGAACACATGTATATCTAGAGAGAGAGAGCAAACAAAGTCGCTTTGTAACATTGCAAAATTATATAAAGTTACTTTTTAACATTATAGAGTCAAATCCCATATAAAAAACGTTCAACACCTTGTATCTAATAATTCTTTTATATATAAATACATGCAGAGATTATTATTGGAATTAACTCAACCTGGTTTTGTTTTCATTTTTCGTTTTTGAATTTTTTAAAGATTATAATGGTTTAAATTTTTTATTAATTAGTCCATTACTAACCATCACCTCTAGAAGTGACCTTTTCTTAATTCTTGTACACATTTTTTGGAACTCTTCTATAAAATTATTCCTTTGATATCAGATTTCAGAAACCAAAATACGTTATGGATTCTAAATTATATTTTTGTGATATGTTTAGCATAAAAGCATTAATGGATGTTTTTAGTATACACTTAAACAAAATTTGTATTTTTATTTGAATTTAGTATTGATAAAGTTTTTCTAATTAAAGACACATGTGAAGATAATCCTTTACTATTTGGAATTAGTTTGATATTAAATTTAGAATTATTTAGCATAAAACGAACATACCCTGTATTCTTATAGAAGTTACTTTCCTAACTATGTTTGTAATGATTAATCTTTAAATTTTAATAAGCTTTTATCCGGTTAGTGCCAAACTTGAAAAAGAAAATAGGATTATTTGAAATTTAAAGAGTATACAAAATTATCTGAGCTTAGGTGTGGAAAAATATTGAAGGTTTTATAATCCAATATTTACTAAAAGCAATGTTATTTCGTGGTTTTCAATTTTTTTTACTTAGAAAATAAATTTTGAAAAATTACAACCAAATATATTTTTTATAGTTTTTTGTTCATATAATATTTATGTCCATATATATTGGATGCAACTTTTTATCTTCAAATTGTGAAAAATATTTCGATGGAATAATTCTCAAATCTGTGTGCTAGTGTGGGCGGTGAAAAGACCTATTCCTGCCTAAATACAAAAAATAATTCCTATTTCCACTGACACCTAATTTCAATAAACCAAATACACGAATAATATTCCAAAATTATATTGCCAATAATCATCGATACATCAATTCGTCACACAAAAATCAAAAAAGAGAAAAAATGGAAAGAAGGAAAAATCTTGCCAATAATTATCGATACATCAATTCGTCATGCAATAAATCGAAAAAGAGAAAAAATGGAAAGAAGGAAAAATCTTGCACATTGGAATCAACAAAATATCCAAATGATGAAATTATTTGGAATCACCAAAATATATGTTTTTTTTGCCACCAACATCAAACTTGCCTAGTCAGAGAGCAAAGGTTCAAGACACAATATCTACAAAAATTATGGACGATTTTTTCATTTAAAATATGGATAAATTTCTCTCAATTTATGACAGTAGTATTCCGTATCGCGCAATAGAAATATTTCAAATAAGTTCCAATAGTTGTTTAACCTAGTATAAGGAGGTTGTATACATATATGTACATCAACTTTCAACAATCTTTAACAATTATATAAGGGTGGCTCTGTTGCCACCCATAAAATCTCACTCCACACCTACTTTGTTTTAAAACTTTTATTATTAACAATTTTTATAACAAAATTATTTATTTATCCAACCAAAATAAACCCTCTTCTTACACATCTTATAACAAAATTACTTACATATAATGCAAATGCAGTACTCTTTTAAATTAATTTTATGACTTTTGTCGTGTCAAAGGTCTTGCCAGTATAGGTCTGCTTATAATAGTAGATAAAAGCCAACTTAAACTAGACCTGATTTATGTAGTTGACATAAAATAGCCTAGGTTATGTGGATTTCTGTCCCAGTAAAAGCCGATACAGTTTGTTAATTCTTATCTTATTAGGGTGAAAAGGAGGTATTAAATGAAAGCATGAAGGTTACTGCATATCTTGGAGAATTAAAAAGTCCACATTATGAGAGCAAACATGAACAGTTATCTAGTGATGGAAGTTCCAGATATAATCATGATGTTAAGTCCCCGATATGCCAAGGAAAATTCAAGACACACAAGTCTCCGAAAATAAATTTTAACAAAAATATATAGTAGGGTTATTTTTGGAATTATGAGAGGTGTAAATAGAAAATTAATAAGTTTAAATTTATATAATGGGTATTTTGAGGAATTAGGTGTGGCAAGACATTTTATGGGTAGAACCACCCTTACATAAATGGTCCTTAGAGTTTTGCTATCCAACAATATTATTAGATTTGAATTTATATAATAACATAATTTGATTCGTGATTTAAAACTATTTCATCGAGGTAATAGAAGACAACATTTTTCTTTAGTGCCATGTCAAATTAGACTTTTATTATAATCTAATGAAATCAAATACAATTAATTGCATGTAAAAAACAACTAGCATGACTTTTTTTTAAAGAAAAAAGTATACTCAGCATGTTCTAAATTTCTAATAGTTAGTTTTACAATGCAATGAAAATGACATAGCAAACACGATTAATATGACAGAATAGTTACTCTTGCAAGTTCATGTAAGTACCAACAAGTCAAACACAATTAGGATAGTTCAATAGTTACTTTCACAATAGCAAGGAAAGATTTGATTAATCATAAATAGCACCGGTTAAACAATTTAAGCTCACGATTTAATGAAGAGGTATTTTTGTCTTATAACATACACTAAGTTGAATAGATATAATTTACTGGGATCTATTGTGATCAAATACTATTAATTATTCTTATATAAATATGTTATTTGAAAAACTTAAAAATTGTATTTCATAAAATTAGAATTTATTAAAAACATTGTTAATTAATTATGATTATAAATTCATAAAGTTCAATAAAATTTTTTTTACATGAATTATAATATAATTGATTTGATTGAAAATCAAATATATTGACATGATTTATAAATAAGAATAATGTTACAATTTTAAAAAATATATCTAAATAAAGTAATAAGATGCAATAATTACAATTTTAGATAGTTTTTGTATTTGAATATCTTATTGGTTAAAATATTTTACGTAATAATTATAACCATTAGATTAATATGTTCATAATCAATTCTTCAATTGATGACAACCGAAGGTAGGCAGGTTTACCATCTCTTTGGAAATTAGAGGTTGAATAACTACAAAAGCTGATTGGGTTCTGATATCATCACAAAGAAAGTGGACCCAAATCTCATTAACGGCGCCCCCATGACGTGTCGCTCCAAGAGTGGCTGTTCAGCAATGTAAAGTTCATGACCTCTGGAACAGCGTACACTTGGTTGAGCTCCTCACCATCCGATGATCGCCACGTGTACGCACGTTTTGCAATCAAATCACGTGTCAGGCGGCTGCGCCGGGATAATATCGGCTTTTTAATTAAATCTATTTTTGTTTTCTCAAAAGTTTCAAGCCTCGTGACCTAAAGGTCCTAAAACAACCAAAAAAGGCATCCCTTTTGTAACGTCGGCTTGTGTACATATAACTACCCCATTTTTCTTGATTTTGGCTTTTTTTTTTTTTTTTTTTCCATATCTATAAACTTTATTGTGATTATAAATAAACATATAAAAAGACAAAAATCTATACATCACTCCACCTAAGTTCTCTTTTTGAAAATTGACAAGATACGTATATATATTAAAAACACAAATAGTTAACATAGAGATTCAAATTTTACCATACATATTTATCTCGGTATATGAAGACTTTCTCTTTTTTTTTTTATGCTATATCTCGTGATGTTATGAAAGTAAATACCTCTCGATTGTATGAGAATGGATCCATGGATGTTAATTCCATACATATTAAAAAAAAAATGACAATCACATTAGAGAATTATTAGCACCTATCAATTTCAAGTGTTAATAGCCAAAGAAATTCTATTTAGAAGGGCTATTATATTAAACTTGTTTGAAGTTATTAGAGTGAACAACTTATAAAATCAAATAGTTTTTTTTTTCCCCCGGAAAGGGGTAGCCCCTCCCTCCTAGTTACACTCCTACTATAAAGGATAAGATCTATGATATAAGATAGAGATCATTACTATCAAAATTAATGATTTAAAATAAGAATTTAACTATCTTATCTAACTATCAACTTTATCCATTAATTGAAGCTATATCCAATTCAAAAACATCAATTGAGGGTAAGGTCAGTAGTTGGATAAAGTAGCTAAACTCTTACAGCAATTCAATTATTAACTAGAAAATGAATATAGCAATGTATGTGTATCTTATTATAACATGGTACTTTGGTTTTGACAAAATTCGAATTTGAATTCTCAATTAAGGATGCGACTATCAAATTAGATATTTGGATAACTCATTGACGATGAAATAAATGATATTTATGGTAAGGAGGACTTTGCATGTCTTGTTCTAATGATCAATTCTTGTAACATTGAAAAGTGAGAAAATTGATATTTTTAGATAAAGGAGATTTCAAATCATGACACTAATTGTGATCTCCATATGCATGTCATGATTTCCTATCAAGTATTACTTACTCATCTTGAAAAAAAAAAAAAAATCATTCTTGTGACAAGACCAAAGTGTAATTACTATATTATTCAAAACTTGTGACAATGACCTATTTTCATCCTAAGCTAAATGAACAATAATTTGTCTAAAATGGAGTGAGAACTTGTTGTTTAAAAGGAAAATCCAAATCTATGAGTCTATATGACAATTGAAAGTTTGAATGTAATTATGTGATCAACATTTAAAACCATGATTATTAGGTCATCATCATGATATACTATTGATGAAAATACCAAATTAATTATTATATCACTTGAGATAAAAGTTTGAAAATCAAGTACCTATGATAACTAGATCATTAATGCACTACAAGCCACCAAATCACATATAATATAATTCATATGATAAGGGTAAATGAATTCACCCAAGTCAAATATTTTGAAGTTTTTATTAAAAGAATATTATGAAATTTAAAATGTATAAATTTTAAAAGACTTATCACTAGATGACATCAACTTTCTTCTATTTAAGAGCTATTAAAAGGTGTTACAAGATGCAATTCAATCCACTTATCTTTAATCTTGTTGTTGAATGACCTTAATAGAGTTACTATATTGCAAATTGATAGGAAATTATATTCAAGGTTAAAAATTTTTAAATATATAGTTTGAAAAAGGAAGTTTGAATATAATTATGTGATCAACATTTTTTAATGATGGTGATAAACTTTTTAAACCATGACTATTATATCTTCATCATGAATAATGCTATTTATGACAATACAAAACTAATTATCATTAAATTGAGATAAAGATCTGAAAATCAAGAGGAAAAGCTTTTTTTTTTTTTTTTTTTGAAAATAGAAAATCTAGTACTTAAACAAAAAGTAAAAAGAAAGTAGAAATGCTTATACCTATGATAACTAGATCATGAATGCATTACAAGCATACAATTTAATGTGATTTGATCTTTTATGAGGTTGTCTCATAACTTATGTAGTGAGACGAACTAATAAAATAATATATATTTTTGTCTTACCTTTTCTATTGGTCTCTTTTTTTTCTTTTACTTTTTCATTAATTCGTCTCATTATATCAATTGTCAGACAGTTTTATGAATATTTTTTTCCTAGCATATTTGATATCTCAAAAAAATTATGCACTACAAATTAACAATTGAGATGTAATATGATTAATGTAGTAATAATTAATTAGTTCACCATCAGTCAACACATTTTAATATTTTGATATTTAAAAAACCACTATCATAAATTAAAAAAATTATAAATTCAAAATGTTCATTGTTAATCACCCAACTTTCGTTAAAAAAATGACTAAGAAATTGTGTTATTTAATAGAATGCGATCCAATTATCTTTTAATCATGGTGTTGAATGGCTTTAGTAAAATCACCATATTGTAAATTGATTAAAAAAAAAATCCAAAATGCAATTTTTCTACTAAATAATATGTCTAAATCCTTCAAAAGGGTAGCAACACAATAGTAAAGTGCTGCCTCCCACTTCCTTTGTTGAGGTTGTGGTTTTAGAACCCCACCCCCACAAAATGTGGGTTGTCTTCTCACTCAATGTAGATTGCTTCCTCCCGTCTTAGGAGTTGTTTTTCTGATTGCTCTCTAGAGTCATATACATGTTGGTTTCGGTTGTCTCATGAGTTAAATTTCAGTCATTTAAAAAATTAAAAAATAATAACAATATGCTGAAATCCAGCTTGGCATTTAAGGGGATTTACAATGATGACAGTCTATTGCCATTTTGGAATGACAACACTAATGGGAGACTTCCAACTAAAGATTGACCGTTGATTAATGCACGATCAGAGTTGATAATGTGTGACCCAGATTGAGCTGTCACTCACAGTCACACCTCGCATTAATTTATTAAACTAGCTTTACTAGCCATCAGATAGATCTCTCACACGTGTGGAAACACTGTCACGCGTGCGACGAGTTGCGGTTGCTTGCTATATCGACTGTCACAACATGTACATTAGTAGAGGACACATTTATCACTATCTTTTCAAGTCCTTAACCAAATATGCCAATTTGCCATTTGCCACTAGAAAAAATTTTGCACTTTTCTTCACATAATTGAATTTCCTGAATTACCCCTCAAATGGTTATCAATATATGTAAAAGCTGAAATTAATTTCAAAAAGCAAAATTATTTTACCTTATAAAATTACTAGTTAGTTCAGTCCATGATTGATATATTTTATAAAAGTATTGAATTCAAATTTTATATACATTATATCATTTTCAATATAATGGACAATAGCAGAGGACACATTTATCACTACCTTTTCAAGTCCTTATCCAAATAGGCCAATTTGCCATTTGCCACTAGAAAAAATTTTGCACTTTTCTTCACATAATTGAATTTCCTGAATTACCCCTCAAATGGTTATCAATATATGTAAAAGCTGAAATTAATTTCAAAAAGCAAAATTATTTTACCTTATGAAATTACTAGTTAGTTCAGTCGATGATGATTGATATATTTTATGAATGTATTGAATTCAAATTTCATATACATTATATCATTTTCAATATAATTATTTATTTAAATTGAATTTCTTACTGCATAAAAAAGATAGATAATGAGGTAAAAAAATTCACTTTAATACAATTATTTAACTTATATATGAAGTTAATGTGATAATTTTTTTAAAGAATATGGAAATAAGTTTCACAATTAAGAAATTCTTCTAGAAATGTTGTCTATGATTTTTCAAAATTTTAAATGAATTATAAATAACGAGATTTCCTCTTAATTATAAAACATAAAAAAATAATTGATTTTCCCAAGTGATTTTTGTTGACGTTCGGAAACGGTCAATCAGAGATTCTGGGGCCCAAAAGGCGAGCTTGGTAATTAAAGGTTCTGGTCGTACTGATGGAAGGATAGTAAATGGGCAATTAATGAAGTTCAAGGTTGGTGGTGATTAATTCAGGTGAAAGAATGTCGGTCCTAGAGGTTGGATGAATTTAATGAGGTGATCAGCGAGGAATTAAAGAGAAGAGAGAGAGAAAACACAAGGATTTTTACGTGGTTCGGTGACTGCACCTACATCCACGACCACTCTGGGGTCATTCCGGCAGAGTGACGGTTCTCTAGTATCTTTTTCTTATCGGTACAGTAAAAATGTCTCCCATCTTTATAGAGGAGGAGAGATGACAATAGAAAATACAAAAGAAAATTATACACGTAACTGGCAACGGCTAGTTTCAACTAATCCTGACATTGTCATGCTGCATTAATTGTAAAGGTAATGATGATTCTCTTCCTGCACGAGTCTGCATTTAATATACCTGAAGAGACATTTACTTCATTAAATGTTTCTGGGTAATTGTGCAGACAGTTTCTGACGGTGAATCATGAGAGTTGGTAATTCTGACAACTTGCTATACACGATATCTCCTGGGTAAGCCTTTCGGTCAGGTGATGCACACTGAAGGCGGTCTGGAGGTTCCCGCGAGCTCGCGACATATGCGACCTCGCGAGCTTCACGAGCTGAAGGTACGGGCAGGAGGCATTCTGGGAGCTGCTGTTGGCTTGCGACCTGGATGACCTCACGAGCTGGGTTTATAACCGCTGTTTCCAACCTTGGGCCTCCTGGGCCCTTGTTTCTATTCAAGTTAATAAGGTTTGTATTGGTCCATTTGGGCCGATCCAGAAAATGGATATAACAATTTTCTTCTAGTAAACCCAAAACTTCATATATAATGATTTTTCTATGTCAGTTGTAGATTCAAGTCTCCCTTGCAATTGATTTTAGTAATGTGAATATTATAATTTTTCAAAGGTTTGGTACCAAATAATCATTGAAGTCTTGTTCATCAAAAGAAAAAAAATGTGAATATGATGGGAAAAATAAAGCGAATTCACATGAACAAACGACTATGCAATTTATAGGTACTTGCATCGCACATCCTTGCTTTTTATGTTTGTAATTTGTGTTTCATAGAATAAAATAGATAAAGAAAAGAAAAGGTTTCAAAAAAATAATAATAAATAAAAAAATTGCCATGTACATTAAAGCAATGACAAACATAATATTATAGTTAGCACACCCAACGTGACTAACTAGCAATTGAAATTCATTCCAACTTTAATAAATAATTACACTAAACCAAATCACATTTTACTTTGTATTAAAAAAGAATAGAACCCCAAGTTGATATATTTTTAATCCAATACCTTCTTTTTTTTAAGTAGTACTTTTTTTAATTATTATTTGTAGAAGTCACTAGATGTATGTTTATTTTTCTTGAATTTATCCAACACTCAGAAATACATTGTTTTGACTTGGTAAATATTTATTTCATGGAATAACCATCGCATTTTCTCAATGCAAATATCTAATTCCATGATTGCTTTTTTACAAGATAATTTGGTACTATCCATCTATACTGATAAATATAAATATATTCATAGACTAATTTTTAAAATAAGCCATTTCATACAATCCAACATTAAATCGTTTCAACTTATATTAACCATTTGTTTATAAAATTTTCGAAGTAATTCACTTAACAAATGACAAATATAATATGAGGGAAGATTCTCTGTCAATTTTTTGTTTGTGCTAAGATTTGTATAAGATAAATTTAAGTTTGAATAATATATAAGAAAAAAATTTAATAATTTTGACCATCTACTATTTCATATGTTGATATATTATTAAAAACCTTAAAAAAATAATAATAGAGAATTTTTACTCGTGCAACCCACACCAGAAAATTTACACAAAGAAGGTAAATCCTGAACGTGAAGCAAATTAAACAAGAATTCCAAATCAATCCAAATTCACTAAAATTATGAAATCCCAAAAGTACCCCTAAAAATCGGCTATAAATACCGATTCCTCCCGCTATTTCTCGCTCCTCCTTGTCAAAGGCAAGTCACACACACAAACGCTACAACAACAAACACCGCTTAAACGCACCTAATAACGGTTTTTCTGATATTCCTATTTTCTTTTTTTTTTTTTTTTTAAATTTCTATTATTTTGACCTCCTCCGCTTTTCATGGAGCCCTCTCATCGTTGCTCCTCCGTCATCGTCATCGGCGCCGGCGTCTCCGGTACATTCTCCCTCTCTCTCTCTCTCCCGCCATAATCAACCAATCAAACTAACTAAACTAACTGACTAACAAATTCAATCAAATAAAAAAATAAAATCGAATTTTGAGGGTTGTTGTTGTTGTGGTGGTGGCAGGCATTTCGGCGGCGAAGGTGTTGGCGGAGAACGGAGTGGAGGATATCGTGATTCTGGAGGCGTCAGACAGGATAGGAGGGAGGATCCGGAACGAGAAATTCGGTGGCGTGTCGGTGGAGCTGGGCGCCGGTTGGGTGGCCGGCGTCGGCGGGAAGCTCTCCAATCCCGTCTGGGAGCTGGCCTCACAGTCCGGCCTCCGCACTTGCTTCTCCGACTACAGCAATGCCCGTTACAACATCTACGATCGCAGGTAACACACATACAAACACAAACACAAACACAGTCTCTGTTTTCGTTTTCTTCTTAAAACAAAGACGTCTGTTTTTGTGTTTCAGTGGTAAAATTTTCCCGCGTGGAGTCGCGGCTGACTCCTACAAGAAGGCAGTCGACTCAGCCATTCAAAACCTCAAAAACTTGGAAGCCACCAACGGTCACGACGACGACGACCACCACTCCATCAATGTCACATCTTCGTTAGTCTTTTCAACTTTTTCAAAACTCGAAGCACTTTCGTTTGATAATAAAGAATTATCATGTTTTGATTGCGTTTATGTTTTTACAGAGCACCCAAAACGCCAATAGAGCTCGCCATTGACTTCATACTCCATGACTTTGAGATGGCTGGTGAGAGTTTCTTTCTTTGTTGCTTTATTTTCCTTTTAGAGCTTCCTATTAGTTTGCTGAGAAAATTCTGTCTGAAAACAGAGGTGGAGCCAATATCAACATATGTTGATTTTGGGGAGGAAGAGTTCCTCGTTGCAGACGAGAGAGGGTATGTGTATTTGCTTCAAAAAATGGCAGAGGACTTCCTATTTACCTCTGATGGTAAAATCATCGACACCCGTCTACAGCTCAACAAGGTACAATCACTATTTATATATATATAAATATTTTTTTCATTACTCTGTTTCTCGCCTTTTTGCTCTGTTTTTCTATCTACGATTTGTCTGTGTCTTTTAAATTATCACCAATCATGGGATCGATAACAAAGGGACAGAGTTAGTTGAATAAACAGAAAAAGATAAGACTATGAAGAAAATTAAAATTAAAAAAAAAAAAAAACAAAAATCTCAAACTCTGTTTCTACGCTCGTTTCTTTCATTGTTTTGATTGATTGACCCACCTTTGGGAGTTTGTAGATAATGACATTTTATTATACGATATATGTATTTGTAGTCCAGGCTTATCACTGAATCACTTCTACTGTGGGTTTTTTTTTTCCCTCGCGTTGGGGGGTGTTATAATTTGACTCATTGACATTTTTCTTTTGATTTGAATCGTGGATTTTTTTTTTTGGGTTTACTTTGATGGGAACAGTAGGCCCCAAAATTGTTAGTTAGTTTGCATTGCACCACCACCACCTTGCATAAACTACTGTCTATTGTGACCAAAGAACAATAACAATGCGGTGAGATGTCATATCAGAGTATCAAATAAGGACATGCAAATCGGGAGTCTTGTCATTTTCTCCCCATTTATTAGTGTGTTGGTTGTTGTTGTTGTAATAAAAGTTTACACTACCTCATTTGCTCACTCACTAGTAGCCAAACAAATATCACAATTCAATTCACCTCCTGCTTCCTGCCTGCCTCACTCAGTCACATTTGCCACAACAATTCACTTTTTATTTATTTTCTTTTAAGATCACTCCAACCTGAATCGCTGCCAGATTGAATGATAAATTATCGAAACCGTAACGTTTAATTTGAGAGAAAAATCGCAACACTTTATTTGATTTTTTCTCTTTTCTTTACCTCTATTTTTTAACAGGCCTATGCAAGCCATAGAGGGAGGTCATGGGCTCAATGTAGCCCTCTTTTTAACTCCCGCGCAGATTCTCTCTTAATAAATCTTTTCCCATTCCTGCCTCTGAATTCTGAATCTGCACACTTTTCCTTGCTTAAATTAATGTAGACATGTCATTGTTTTTTCCATCTAAACAACCAAACCCCTATATATATATTTTGATAAGTTCCCTCCAAAGTCAAACAATATCCACACATTTTTAATGTTAGATGATTTGGTGCATGGATGCGTGACAGGTTGTTAGAGAAATAATACAACACTCGAGAAACGGCGTTACAGTGAAAACGGAGGATGGCTGCGTTTACGAAGCTGATTACGTGATTTTGTCTGCTAGCATTGGTGTTCTCCAAAGTGACCTCATCTCCTTCAAACCGCCCTTGCCTGTACGTCTCCTCTTCCTCCTCTCATTATGTTACACCTCTCATTTATAGTAATCATGTCACAATTATTGTCACCTAAGCGAAATTGGAAACGACAAATTATTATTCGGTGTTTATAATCTAAAATTAGTACCTTAAAAATAGATGGTTAGTTAAACATGTTGTACATTACCCTGATGGAAGGGGTATTGACCTTTCCATGTGTGTTGGTTAAATTATCTGGTCTGAACGTAGTGGAACCTACAAGGAGGGACAAATCCTAGGCAATGGCTACCCTATGTTGCTCTGATTGAACAGTCTGCCCCACAAATATTAAATACACGTTGAAGTTAAAGAAGTCAGACTTTTATTAAGGCCCTCACTGACCCTTTTTGAATGTTGATGACGCAAAGCATATAAATATTTTCGAGGTTGTTTCGCTCTTTTGGCTTTAAATATTGAAATACAATGGGAGGAGGATCCACAGGATTGTTTGTATTGTTTATAGTCAGTCCATAGGATCATCTGATTCTCTTTATTTGGAGGATTCTCTTTTTCTTATATATATTTATTTGCTTTGGTTGGTAGCGTGTAAATTTGGCAATATTTATACAATTTTATATTACGACAGCTGTGTGTTTTTTAAACTTGAATTTTCTTGGAAAATATTGAAACCATGGCAGGTTCTGGCAGTAGTTGTATGTACATCTCAGTTTGAACTTAGTTTAGTTTGTCTTTACATTTGTGTACGTCTTACTGAAATTTGTATGTAGTGACAAATTTGATACAATTAATAAATAGGAGTTATAAGTTTACGAAGAAAAACTCGTAGAAAACAAAATGTAACATACATTTTTTTATCAACGATGGTAACTTCTTTATCCATGATGGTAACGTTGAATTCCATAAATATTATATATATGTATATTTTTGATACTACAAATATAATTATGATTATCGGGATCTCTTGATACATACTTAAAATATAGCTTGAATTTATATTCTTTAATAGACGGGATAGATTAACCCATATAAAATATTAAGACTACCCACATCTCGATAAAACTTGAGAAATTGCCCACACTTAGAGCAAAGAGCTACTTAAACTTTGCCTATCTGCTTTTAGAAAGCAAGCGAATTCCATAAAATATTATAAATATAAAAAAATTTCAATTGCTATATAAAAGGGTAAGATCTAATTGGTGCCCTTGCTCCTTATCTTAATGTGCAGCAGGAGGCAGATATTTTGTTAAACAATTGAAGTAATGATTCTATTGGTGTCAGTGCCGATACTTTACTGCTTTTAGATCATATTCTAGATTTCGTACTTTGTTGTGTACAAATATTTAACATATCTAATTAAAAAGCCTAATGAAGCAGAGATGGAAAACGGAGGCCATAGAGAAGTGTGATGTGATGGTATACACCAAAATTTTCTTGAAGTTCCCATGTAAGTTCTGGCCATGTGGTCCTGGAAAAGAGTTCTTCATGTATGCCCACGAACGTAGAGGCTATTACACATTCTGGCAGGTTGGTTTTAATCCTTTTTCTTTCTTCATAAATATATGATAGATTTAGCTACAGAATGAAATGCCCTTCAATTATTATGTAGCAAACTTCAAATAATTGCCTAGATTTGTCAAGTATGCAAATCGAAACTTTTATGATAGGACATTCAAGGGTAACACTTCAATAATTGCCAAGATATGTCCTTTTGTCGTGAGACACAATAAGATTTAACGTTCCCATCGATGATTTTCCTTAAATGTTACATTAAACATTATATCACATACCTTCTGTTTACCTTGCACACATTTTTCCTATACATACATGCAAACATAAATATGCTTAAGAGTGGCATCTGCATGATGCACATTGATATAGATTTCTACCATTAGGGTCCCCCCCTGGTTTCCAGGATGTCATATATCAACTATATCATCACCAGGTCATCAATCGGTTCATTTTGTTTGATACAGCAAAGTTGTTCAATGAGTTGATACTCAATTTACTTCACGGAAATTATGAATTTGACCTTTTTGTGTTACTAGTTTATATTATATTATATGATGTTATCAAAATTATTAGTAAAATAGTAGTTACTTTTTTTTTTTTTTTCTTTGTACTATAAAAAATCTCTTGCATTATTGGGTCTTCGATGGTTCCTCTTTTCATGATGTATCTGATGTTGTTGTCAGTGACCTAGAGCTGGCAATATTAGTTGCACTGTTGTATAAATAATAATTATCTCACCTATTGTTTTTTCTCATGGGTAGATTTAAAAAATGTATAAGTTGGTATTTGTTTGCTTGATTAGGGGATGATTAATTATATCAAAATGGTCATGTCCCCTTGGCTTGTTGCGGAGGCAATGTGGGGATCTTGCTTACTCCATCTTTTTTATTGTGAACTTTTTTAATATCGAAGTGGATTCCTTACTTTGCATCATGACAAATACAACACATATAGGAGTGATAATCACTTAATCATAATATCTTTAGAATATCATTAGTCTATTTCATGTTATTGTAATCTCTTAACAAGAGTTTCCCATCCAAGCTGGCTAGCTCGTTGCTGATCTGTTTCAATGTCATCAGCACATGGAGAATGCATACCCTGGTTCCAATATCCTTGTTGTGACGTTGACCAATGGCGAATCGAAACGTGTCGAGGCTCAATCCGACGAGGTGACATTGAAGGAGGCCATGGAGGTTCTTAGAGATATGTTTGGACCCAACATACCAAACGCCATAGATATTATTGTGCCCCGCTGGTGGAACAATAGATTCCAGCGTGGCAGCTACAGCAACTACCCCATCATCTCCAATAACCAAGTTGTTAATAGTATTAAGGTACAATATTATTTTGAACTATTGTCTCATGAATATCATCATATCACTCACTCTCGGTGGTTCCTGTCACGCCACCTCACCTCGCTAAATATTCTCTCGTCCCATAAACGCACGTTTTGATATAATGTACATTTTGACATAATGTGGTAGTTAGAGATTATTTGACATGTCTCGTATATGTTTGTGACAGGCCCCGGTTGGACGAATATTCTTTACTGGTGAACATACGAGTGAAAAATTTAATGGCTATGTTCATGGCGGATATCTAGCAGGTAAAACACGTGGTATTTATGATAATTTTGGTGTGCATGGCTTTTTGAGGTTTCACTAATTTGCAATGGCTTGTTAACAGGTATAGATACAGGTAATACATTGTTAGAAAAAATGAATAAGGAAAAGGAAAGAGATAGTGAGAATCAAAATCAGAATCAAAACTTTTTACTAGAGCCCTTCTTAGCATTGACTTTGACACAGACAGAGGCAGTGTCAAGTCTACACAAATGTGATATTCCTACACAATTGTATCTTAGTGGCAAGCTTGGCCTTCCAGAGGCAATATTATGACTAGATGGACCTAAATTTGAGGATGATCATGACAATGACAACGTCTGTGATGATGATGAGGAAAAAACAGCCATCACAGATAGGCGGATAGATTCGAATCTAGTGATCGAGCCATCAAAGACACATCTGCAAGGTAGCATGATGTTGGGATCTATAGATGGTAGAAAATGGGAAAATGACTCAAAGGGGTTGATGAATTTACCCACGAAAGTTCAAGCGCTGCTAAATCAATGGAGGTGCCAGGTTTTGGATTCTAAGTAATTCACTTTAGGCATTACGTTCAACGGTTACTCGATTCAACATTTTACTGAGTACAGAGGTAAAAAGAAAAAGAAAAACCTCCTCGGTGACATGTTTGGTTTCAAATATTAGTAATGTCTGGGAAATTGTTGCCTCTATGTATCCACAGAATTCTCGATAAAATAAAAGCCAATTAAATTCTATTTTCAATTTTTCTATGGTCCAAAAATGATACAAAACATAACTTTTATATAAAACTGATTTTCGCTTTCATAGTATTAAAAATGAAAGAGGAGGAATCCGTTTTCTGTGAGGTGGTTTCTGGAAATGCTTACTAAATGCGATCTCTCCATGTTTTCAGAGATTGAAAACGAAAAACGTAAAGAGAAAACACTCTAGAGATAATTATAGTTCAGTCGAATAATCATTACTAGACCCCAAAATTTCAAATGTATATTAATAATCTCTTATTTATGATGAACTGACCTGATTACTGACCAAAATACTTGCCATACAACGCCTTGGAAATGGCAAGGGAATCGCCTGTGGCCTTCACTGGGTAGAGATTTGTAGCTGCTTGCCAGTTGTTCGAAAATGATATCCATTCTTCTCGCCATTCCTGCAACTTGAACTCTTGGTTGTCTCTCAAGCTTTTCAGTAAGTGGCTAAAATAGGTTGAAGCTCGGGGAAGATAGTAGTCTTCGAGCAGTCCGCTCCAAAATTTGTTTGCTAATTCGAACAAGGAAAGACTTTGTTACATATATGATGATAATAAGTATGAATATAACATGAAAATGATGGAAGTAACGTTACCATAGTCATGAAGCTGGCTCTGCGTGGTTTTGTTGGTATCATACCACATTGTCACTTGTGTTCTTGCATTCCACTCATACTGGACAAGAAAAATAATAATGAAAATAAATTTCTACATCACATAGGACTGCTATGAAAACTGTTTAATACTTTTTAACTTTTTTGACTTTCTTCTGTTCACCAGCATATAACTAGGATCACTACCGTACCCTACAAACCTTGCTGCTAAGTTACTGTTCTTACCTGCATCTTTTCAGTAGGATTTACTGCCAACTTTTTCGCACTTTCAAGCCATGTTCCAAGTAGGAAATTTTTATCAGAAGCAAGTAATACATCAACATCCTTGATGAGTTGAAGAAATTTTTGGCTATGATGATTCAAAGCTTTCACGTCCTTCCTTTGGAAAGCGATCACTGCATCCAAATATACTTGGTTTGATAGCTTAGACAATACTTGCCGTGTTAAGTCAACCAAGTCGTACCTGTTGAATATCATAAGCATTTATAAGGGAACATCAATCTTGCATTATTATATCTTCAAGTTAGATATATAATCAAACAAGGTCGCCATTTTATTACATAAAAGCGTTTCTCCACTTTTTAATGTAACATCTTTCAAGAAAATGACATAACTTGTTCATATTAAGTTGGACGTTTTACCTATATGTGGCACTTCCAGCTAGATCATTTCCGGCATCAAGGAATAGTTTTAAAGCATTAACTACCACCTCGGCAGAATACCACAAATGAGCCTGAGGAAAGCCAGAGCTTGTATCTTGAAATAAGAATCTTCTGGGTCCTGGTAGTGTACAGAGAAGATGGTTTTGTTTCGATACGCCAGATACAGAATTTGATGACGGGTCCCAATCTGGAAATTTAACTATGAAATCAGTGTTATGGTCCTGCAGAGGTGACAAATTCACATTAGTTGGTATTTAACACACAAGGCTGCACCTGTCGACACAATCTTCTGTTTCCAATGTTTTTTCTTTTTCTCAATGACAATAAAATGACCAAGACATGACACAACACAGCCAATCTATCAGTTCAAACACGTACAGCCCTTTTATCAGTACAATTGTAAATTGTGTGATAAAGAATTTCCCAAGCTGCCTCAACTTGATGTACTGCTTTACCATAGCGCCTATGGGCATAAATCTTCAGCCATTCCTATAAAAGAATTAAAGTTAGATATGATCACATAGCGATGAAATCCTATAAAAATACAACAAAACTATATTAGGCTTCTAAGACTTCAAAAATCAGCAATACACCAGAAGTAGTGTCACTGTTTTCAGTACATATAGCTGATGTATAATGGGCTTATCCGAACCGGATTAGATAGGAAGACAAGGATACCAATTACTATGAAGAATCAATGCTTGTAAAACTACTTCAAGTACTGAATAACGATTAGAATACTGTAAATTACCAGGACTCGAACTTTTTCATTGCGGAATGCCATTTCAGAGATTAACTCATAAACAACTGGATTTTGCTCTATTCCTTCCATGCACATGCCAACACCAACCTGTGTGTGATCATTGACAAGAAGTTACACGAGGAAACCTGCCTTTACAGTGAGAGAACTAATGTGCCAAAAACCACCAGACTTTATGCATTACACAACCAAAGTTCTCTTATATGAACAAATAGGGCAGTATAAATCAAAGATGGATATATAAGAATCTAGAATCTAGCACTACCCAAAATTTTCTAGTGCTTTGTAGACATACAAGTTTTACATGCTTTACTTTTATGCTAATTTCATAGATAACAACCTTAGCTTACCATGGTTGAATTTTCACTAACACGAGCATCAACCGGACCCGAAGAAATTGCATCCAATATGCCATACATTTCAATATTTCCCCCAAAATTATGCAACATACACCTGATACACATTCGAATTTGATCAGTAATCAACATATTTACTAGCAGAATAAATAAACAACTTCAGACTTCAAATATGAGAATAAGACGGCCAATGAGTTATGATAAAAGTGTTGCAGACAAACATCCCATCATTGATGATTTGATATAAGAAACAGTCATTACCAGATGTAAGGGGTGCCATAAAACTGAGAGGAAGTCTTCCATATTGGCGTGACATCAGCAAATAGATCAAGCACTATCATTTTCCCAAGGGGAATGGAGTGTAAAAGCGCCTGAAGGTATTTCCAGGTTTAGGCTTAACAAAACTTTTGAACATGACTAGCAAAAAATCATAAAGCACAGGGACAAAAATGAAGTAAAAACACATCAAGTTTCTACCAAAAGATCAATAGTAATAAACTTATCATAAATCCACTTTAATTGAAGAATATAGTTGAAACGGAATGTACCATTAATTTACAATTCAAATATTTTCTAAAATTCATGCTTTTACACTTTCTTGGGCTTGTTTTCTATACAATTTTACCAACAATGATGACCTCTTCAGTCTTCACTGCCCATAGGTCATTAAAGCACTTGAATAGACAAATCTTCCTCTTGAATAGATTCCACACCTCTCTCAGCCTTTTTTCAAACCACTTAAATCTTAATTATCTTGAACAAACATAACTCAAGAAGTAACGGAACTAATTTGTGTACATGCTCAGAACTATTTAGCACATTAGCATATCCACCTCAATGTAAGAAGATAAAAATATAACATACATACTTCCATTTGGGGTGGCTTCCAGAAATCAGAGTCCGAGTAGAAGAGCCAACCCTGCAGAACGGTAGAAATATCAACTTGAATGTATTATGAAGCACCAAACAGAGAAAAGATTTGAACGAAAGCACGTTTTGCACAGTGAACTTGACACTAACCAAAAGCACTCTTTTCATGCAAATATGATTAACAAATAAGGTTTACGGAGATAACATCTTTGACAAAAAGGAGGCATGAAGAAGAAATGAGGTGCATACTTGCATTAACCATACAGCTTCTTTATCACCCTTGGACATTGCTTTATATACAGCAGCTCCAAGTGATGAAATGAATGTGGGATCGTTAGTAGGTGGAGTATTTTCATTGAAGGTGTCACTGCATTAAAGACAGAATTAATTTGTGTCGAAGAAGCATATTATGAACACGTTATATGAGAAGGGAAAACATGATCTTATAAAACTATATTTGATTATAATTATATGCTCCTAATGACAAGATGTGTGTCATTTAGACATAGATGAGAGATGATACCAATTGTAGATGTCTGTCACATCTCCATATTCTGAAATATTTGCAAACAACAAAAAAAAAAAAAAAAAAAAAAAAGAAGTTAAGTGGTGAAGAAAAGCAAAAGCGAAGGTATTGTTCATAAATTCATAATGGTGTGAGTCATAAGTCATGTCTTTGTAGAACAAATATAATTTACAACTGAATTGTACACATAATCAAGTTTGGAACTATATCTTTTGGAGACAGAAATAAAGGAGAAGAAGAGAGAAGTTAAACAAGGAACTTCAATCTAAAAGCGTAAAATGAAAGGTTTACAAGTAATTGTAGAGTGAATAGATGTAATATTGTTAGCAGCTTCCAGGTTTCTTGAACCCTTAAATCTATAGCAAGTACAACAAAAATTGTTAAGACACAAAGCTTACCGGCAATTTGTTGCCTAATAAAGGCCTCCCCAATTTCAATGAACAAGGGATCAGTAGGATCAAGTAGGTAAGTACAGCACCAGCGAGGATTCTTATCCACAGTGTTCCTAATAGAAACAAACAAATTGAGAATGTGAGCCTATGTATATAATGTATGAAGAGGGTCAATTTTTACTTGGAAGAAAATAAACAACAAATTCAAAAATTAATTATTCTAACGCATGGTATAGAAATTTATGGTCTACCTTATGTAAGAGACAGGTATTCAATTTGAAAACCATATGAAATGACCAGACAAAATGACTAGTCATACACACGCACGCACGCACACACAGAGGAAATGATATACCAGTCACCAAGTCTCGTTATATTTGCAGAAGGAAAGATCTTCTTTAAGGCAGCTGGAACATTCCCAGAGAATGATGGTAGCACTGCAGCAGCAAAGACATAATGCTTGATCAGCTACATGAAAGAGTTGATCTTGAAATTTATATAACCAGTAGTTTTCTCCATTTAGTGCGTCACCTGGAGTCATGCCCAGTTCTAGCATCCGAGATAATATTTGTTTCTGCAAAATCAGTTGCTTATTTAACCAGTTTTGTGATAATGGCCCACCCCATCTGTAATTTTACAGTATGTTGCATTCCACAAACAAAAAACACACAATAATTGGAATCCAATAAGATGAATTTGGAACACGTAAAGAAAAGAGCAGGCAAGAAAGTCTTATCATTACTCATTATTAACATGGATGAATGTACATGACAGGAAAGGTGGCAATGTGATTAAAATGGTGGTTACAAGTGAGTGAGAGAATTGGTGGTTTCATGTTAACCTCCCCTGCACAGTTCATACTAAAAAAGGCAGGTGAGACAATAATAATTACTCACCCATGTAAGTTTCCCATGCGGGCCCAAGCAAGGAAGGCAGGTCCGCCAAAGAAATCATTCAAATCTTCCGTGCTAATGTTAAAATTCTGTCTCACAAAAATCATTCAAATGATAATAATCATGAACACATATTAAACTAAATAAATGTGAACAAATACACTTGACTCAAATGTGGCTTCTAACATTTAATAATATTAAGTTATTAATTCTACAAATTGATCGATTTATCTGGATTTGTTCACCATATAAACTTTCTGCCAAATGGCTTCTTGCCCATTCAATGCCAAAGGCAGGTTAATCCCTTGAAGGGCCATCCAGTCTATCTCTTTCTCCCATCTATCCCAATCCCACCAGACATATGAATCTGCAATGAACGATGTGATAATGGCAGTTATTAAAGACAATTCCTTACTTTCCCATAAGATATCATCCTAAACAAAACGATTGTAGACGTGCCATTTTACTTCAAGTAAAGCAACTCAAAAAATTCAAGATAGATTAAAAATTACTTATCTATTTCATCACAATAATAAGACAAGAACCATTAAATGGACTGCACTGAAATCACAACATATCTGGACTTCTCGTTTATTCAGTATTCCTGTGTCATGAGGCAGAATCAAGCCTTTACAATGTTATGCTAGTATGTTTGATTATACGAATAACTTAAAACCTCTATGCCACACCATAATCATGTTAGAACTGCAAATTAACCTACATGCTTTTTCTTTTTTATTTTCCATAAAAAATGAGCAAAATTGGACCTATAATAATTTGGCAGCGCTCATGGATAACAACTGGGAAAAAGAATGATGAAATGCACAAAGTAAAAGAGGGATTGATACTTGGTACTTACAACTGGCTGTGACAACATTTTGGTAATAGTTCCATGGGACTGGTCGATGAATCATCACACCCTCATCTTTTACGAGAGGAAGTGATCCTGGGTTGGGAACAGATGCTATCTGAATGCCACCAGTCTTGTCCCATGAAATATGAGCTTCACACCAATATTTGATATACCAATGGAGACCGGATGCGATTTCAACTGCTGTGCTTCCTTTAATACTAAATGAAAAAAGTAAAAAACAAGCAACATAAGCATCCTTTCGTTTTCCTAATAAAATTATGGTAAAAATCTTACCTTCTAGAGCACACATATGAACATTTCCTTCAGATGCAAGTGATGAAGAATATTTCAACAGAATATCTGAAGATGAATTTTGGAAATGTTGATGCTTAAAACCATTGAAAATTATTAGAGAGATGGTTAATAAAAGCATGAGCAACAAGTTTGAAGGAGGTAGAAAATTGAAAAAAAAAAAAAATTATGCACTTCTACTTCCAACAAGAACAAATTCTACGTACATTATCTCAGGCCCATCCTTGCCAGGTTGTTCATAATTCTCTATCAAAAAGCAACTGTGTCCCCCACAAACATCCTGATATTTGAAAGAAAAAGCAGTTAGTGTCATTATTTACAGCGACTGCAGACATAAACACATGCATACCATTCGCTTTGGATATAAGAAGCAGATGAATCTACTACAATACTTTTTTGAGCAAGACCAAGCGTTTTCATGCACAATATTTGATCATAAGATTTGGCAAATAATGGACTCAATCTCTGAAATTAGTTTATTGCACTATGTGACCTGATGTTTTAGCCCAAAGGCAAATACAAACTATAATTGTAATTATCTCTACCATTACTTTTTATCACAGTGGCAGAGGAGCCAGAGAAGGAACACAACAACCAAAAGAAAAGGACACTGAGATCCAATTAGGCAATAACTGAAACAGTAAAAACAGTTACCCTAATGATACAAACAACCAGACACAAATATTGAATGATCAAGAGCACAAACAAGAAACAACATAGCTGTCTTTATGATCCAACAAGATGAATCACCTTTCCCAGCATTTTCTCAGCAACAAAACAGATACAGCCACTTATTAACAAAACTGAACCAAACCCAATTCAAACAAAAGCATAAAAATGAACACCTTATAATAAAAACAGAAACTTTAAACAAATGAGAGAGAGTTACCTTGAAACAAACCAAACACAATGTTGGATGATCAAAAACACAAAAATGAAATAACATAGCTCTCTTTATGCTACTACAATGAAATGAATCACCTTTCCCGTTATTTTCTCAGAAACCAAAGAGACAAAAAGCACTTTTTACCATAACCAAACCAAATTCAGTTGAAACAAAAGCATACAACTGAAAAATCCAAACTTCAACCAAGTAAAAGAGCTACCTTGGAGACAACATCGAATTGAAAGCTGTTTACATGTGCAGGAAGCAGTCTTTGCAAGAGAGCTCCAGCTGCTGACACTTGAACTGATGGAGAAGACCGTTGAGAATCCAAGCGATCGACCAAAACATCAATTGCTTTTGGTTTCGATGAAGCAAATGCATGTGGGACCAGTGTCAGAATCAGAATCAAGTACATAGAAGAATCCAAACCAGACATGGGTTCTGGTTCTTGTTGAGCGACACCAGCATCACTCAAGTGGGTTCGGTTTTTAAGTTGTAACCCGTCTCTGTTTCGCTGACTGAACCGGGTCGGTAAAGTCGATGAATAATCGATTTAACTGATTTAACCAACCCGGGTCAAATTGGCGTCGGCCTTTTGTTTCTTCCTATGACCGTTTTTCGAGTTTTTTAAAGGTTTAAAAGATTTTTAATTGATAAAAGAAAAAAATAAAAAACAAGGAATAAAAGTTTAAATTTTCTAATTTATTTCCCATAATTTATTATGAAAATGATGTAATAGACACATCAACATGGTGCATTTTATCAACTCATATTATACAGTGATTGTATAAAATAATCTAAAATTATTAATATTAAACACAGTATATTGTGTAAAGATGTATTCTCATTCTTATACCATGATAAATATCTATTTTAGTAATGAGGGAAACAAAGCTTTTATAACATTGTGAGAAATTTATTTCTACTATAAAAGTTAGAGGTTAACTATATTATCTAATTACTAACTTTACTTTTTAAATGAAAATATTAGATTAACTTTAATAATTACTTTTACAACTAATCTAAAAGTTTCAATTGAAGAATAAGATAATCAAACCTTAAAAGTTAAACCTTTCCACACATGTTAATGGAAGAACTTAAATTTCTATTATAGATGCGAATGGGAAGTATAATAACCAATTAAATTATGATTGGAAGTATGGTATATATAACTTACCTACTATATGATTAAGACATAAATTTTAGATAATTTGATGGGAAAAAATCTCAATAAATATATTAGATTGTTCAATTTTTTTATTATCTATTTTTATTTCTATGTGTGACTGACACGTTATATATCATATGTTCTTGGTATATATATATATATATGGAGTTACAATGTTTTTGGTACAAAAATTGAACAATATCCCATTTTTATTAATCCAAGTGGTGCACACCTCTCATTCAACATTTATCGTGGGAGATTTAAGTCACATGAGATGCAATTATCAGCACATGTGGAGAAATACTCCTGTTGCGCTTGTGAGTTGTGACCGTAGTTAACTCGTAATAAAAAGAATATAGTTGGACTACTTATATAATATCTAGTGTCGATAGATTATAACGAACTCTAATCTGATGGTATATGGTATGAAAATAGAAAGGAGGCTGTTAATCGAAGGATAGACAACGCGCCACGTAAGCATCCACAATATTGGCTCCAAAACCTCACCACACAGAAACACACCCTCTCTCTTTGTCTCTCTCAATTTGTAAAACCCATCTAAAACCCTAATTTCGTCGTTCGTTTTTCTTAGACTGTTACAGACCCAGAGAGAGACAGAGAGATAACAAACCCGGTTGAAATCAAGCACGAGGGTCCAAAATGGAGGTGGAAACTGAATCGACGAACAACGTTATGTGTCTGTTGACGGACCCAGAAGGGACTCCTCTGGGAGCTCCCATGTATCTCCCTCAAAACGCAGGTCCACAGCAGCTTCAACAAATCGTCAACAAGCTTCTCAACAATGTAAGCTCTCTTCTTTTTCCTCAAATTTGTTACCGTTTTGGCTGTTCTGCACCCTTTAGCTGATAAAGTTTCGATCTTGTTGCATGTTCTGACTTGTTTGTTGAATTTGAGGTCCAAGTTGTTGTCTTTATGGAGATTGTTTGAAGGGTGTGCTAAATTTAGTGTTTTTGTGTTGTCTTTTAATGTAAGCTCTCTTCTTTTTGGAGAAATTTGTCAACTTTTGTTTCTGAATTTTATGGTTCAAGTTTTAATCTTTATGGAGATTGTTTGAAGGTTGTGTTAAGTTCTGTGTTTTTGGTTTAATGTTTGCTCTCTTGTTTTTAGAGAAATTTGTCAACTTTTGGTTGTTTTTCTTCGTCAAACTGATATGGTTTTGATTTTGTTACGTTTCTTGACTTGTTTGTTGAATTTAAGACTTAGGTGGTTGTTTTGTGGGTGATGTTTGAAGGGTGTGTTTGATTTGGTTGAAGTATTAAATTTTGTGTTTTGGGTTTTGTCTAGGAGGAGAAGTTGCCATATGCTTTTTATATATCGGATCAAGAGCTGCTTGTGCAGCTTGGAACTTACTTGGAGAAGCACAAAGGTTTGTGTTTTTAGTGTTTGAAAATTGAGAAGCAGAGACTTTTATACGTTTCAGCTTCAACTATTTGGATTCTATATGATTTAGAAAATGTTTATTTCATTCTTCGATTTTGTGGTATGTATGACTTTTCAGTTTCTGTGGAGAAGGTTCTGTCGATAGTTTATCAGCCGCAAGCTGTTTTCAGGATTCGTCCAGTTAACCGATGTTCGGCCACTATTGCTGGTATGTGAATGTTTGACAGTTTATGTTTATTACTAGTGCTCTGGATTGACTTATCAAATGAAATTGTTTTACTAGCACATCGTTGGAGGATTATAAGACTGGTCTTATTAGAACTGTGTATCGTTTTGACATTGTAGGTCACACGGAAGCTGTACTTTCAGTAGCCTTCAGTCCTGATGGTCGGCAGTTGGCAAGTGGTTCAGGTGACACTACTGTTCGTCTATGGGACCTCAACACCCAGACACCAATGTTCACATGTACAGGTTAAAAATTTGTCCTTTTCTTTTTAAATAAATTCGTAGTAGTACTCTAAGTGGCCAAAATTCATTGATAACCTTTCAAATTATTCTTCAGATTGATTATCTTAAGGAATTGGACAATATTGGCCTCTGATAAATCATAATGATTAAAATTTAAACAAACATTTGCTGGTTATTGTGTGCTGCATCTATAGTTTAAAGAGAGTGCTTTGTTGTTTCTTGGTTCTTTACATTCTTTTTTTGGTGACTTTTTCTAGGCTAGGATGCTGTTGAACATAGTTTTAGTTTACTCTTCTCAAATACTGCCACTTCATATTTTGTGCTATTTACAGGACACAAGAATTGGGTTCTTTGTATAGCTTGGTCACCTGATGGTAAACATCTTGTAAGTGGGAGTAAGGCCGGAGAACTTCAATGTTGGGATCCACAGACAGGAAAGCCATCAGGGAATCCTCTCAGTGTAAGTTTTAACCTGACAAGCTTTAATTGCTTTGTTATTATATGGCTTGGTAGTACAAGAATCATTAAATCCGAGTACTAGAATTGTCTATTTTGTGGACTCTAGAAAGTCATCCCAGTATCAATGATTCATTGACTAACCAAATGAGCTAATGTGGTCCCATAACCTTGCAACTGTTGTTTACTCCTTTTTTTTTTCTTTTCCCTCAATTTGGCTGTTTCAAGTTGGCAGATTTCGGGTAGTATTCTGTTAATAACTTAATACACTAAACAACATTTTCCCAGACACTAATATGTGGAATATGCTGTCTCAGGGACACAAGAAATGGATTACTGGTATCTCTTGGGAGCCAGCTCACCTGAATGCTCCTTGCCGTCGTTTTGTAAGTTCTAGCAAAGATGGCGATGCACGGATATGGGACATTACATTGAGGAAGTGTGTTATTTGCCTTAGTGGACATACTCTTGCTGTGACTTGTGTGAAATGGGGAGGAGATGGAGTGATATATACCGGGTATGTAATATACTCTTAGAACTCTGAGAGATATGCCGATTTTTTTTACTTTTTGAATACGATTTTTATTTTTTTCCTAAACTTGGAATTATAAAAAATGCTTAGCGTCCTGTGTGATGAAAATATCCCTGTCGACTATGAAAACTGCTTGTGCTTGAGTGTAACAACTACTATCCAAATTACTAATATCTCATCTCTACTGTTGCAGCTCCCAGGACTGTACTATAAAAGTCTGGGAAACAACACAAGGGAAACTGATCCGTGAATTGAAGGTAATATCTGTTGGGTTGTTCTAAAGTAGTTCCTTCTTTACATTACCATATGAAATTGCAGCTGCACAAATGTCTTATGCAATCAATAAAACTAAGGAGGCACCATGCATCTGACTATCTGCAGATCGACATTGTATATTCTGATTTTATTTTATGGCTTGTAATCATGATCTTGACGGGTTGATGCTTTGAACTTGTTCAAGTTTTGAATCTTTGCGTGGCCTTGACATATGGTGTTAATTTTAGGGTCATGGGCATTGGGTCAACTCTCTTGCTTTAAGTACTGAAAATGTTCTTCGCACTGGAGCTTTTGACCATACTGGCAAACAGTATTCATCTCCTGAAGAAATGAAGAAGGTATTATTATTATTATTATTATTTCCTCCAACTGAAGTAGCAGCATCAGGCTGAGTGATTTGGGGGTGGGGTGGAGGGGGTGTGGTGGAGGATATCATTTAAGTTTCATTTACATACATTTCCAAGATGTTCACTGAATCAATATATTCAGGTTGCTCTGGAGAGGTATAACAAAATGAAAGGGAATGCTCCTGAAAGATTGGTTTCAGGATCCGATGATTTTACTATGTTTCTTTGGGAACCTGCCGTGAGCAAACACCCAAAAACTCGCATGACAGGTCATCAACAGGTGTGCACTTCTGTTGGCAGGCGCCACCTTAGAAAATTTATTACTTCTTGCTTAATGTGCCAGATGAAGGCATGCATAGCTAACACCTTTCTTTTATGTTATTGTTGGTAACATATACTGTTCAAGCTAAAAAGGTAGACTTAAATTCGTTGCTTGGTTACAGCTTGTAAACCATGTTTATTTCTCACCGGATGGGCAATGGGTGGCAAGTGCGTCATTTGATAAGTCTGTCAAGTTGTGGAATGGTGTGACTGGGAAATTTGTTGCTGCTTTTCGGGGTCATGTTGGGCCTGTTTATCAGATAAGGTTTGAGCTAATCTATATGGTTATTCTATTTCCATCTACATATTCCGCGTGGTTGAAATTAATGTTGCATGTTTCACCCTACAGCTGGTCTGCAGACAGTAGGCTTCTTTTAAGTGGGAGCAAAGATTCCACACTGAAGGTAATTAATACACATTGGTTAACCATGTAACTGGTTAAGATTATTGAGTTTTAGATTGCATTTGTCTCATTATGGACCACAAAAATACACACATTTTGCAGTTACAAATTTCTATTTAATGGTTTTTTATGTTCCTGTTTTGCCCATAAGAAAATGCTTAAAAACATGTTGTGCTTTTCAATTGAAGCCTGTTACATTTTCAGGTTTGGGATATTCGGACACAGAAGCTGAAACAAGACCTCCCAGGCCATGCGGATGAGGTATTTTTCCACTCTAAACATAGGGCTTTATAAGACATATTGCTTTTACACCACTATGCTGGTAAATGATCCATGATTTTCTTTTGTAAAGGTCTTTGCCGTTGATTGGAGTCCAGATGGTGAGAAAGTTGCATCTGGCGGTAAGGATAGAGTATTGAAGTTATGGATGGGCTAGACAAATCAAGAGCACACATGGAAGGTTCATGTTTGGCATTGCAAACAAGATAGCGGTTTGGCAAGTGTACATCGGCAACAACCAGCTTTGTTTAGTCCTGCCGCATGTGCTCTCACTCTATGGAACAAGAACATTGAATTAGAGAATCGATGTTCTGTGCCCAGAATGGTTGGTGGAAATGTTTAATCTCCTCAAGAGTGCAATTTTGAAGCTTTGATTATGGTGTTTTAGGCCATCTCCAATGTGCAACACCAAATTTGACACTATTTTGGTGTTAACACCAAATTTTCTTTTACTTCAATGTGTATGACACCAAATTGGTGTAAAGGGTATCTTCAAAGAATATTCCATATATAATTCTTTAACCAATATTAATTAATTAATTTCATATAAAATTTTATTCTCTAATAATTACTCATAATATATTAAAAAATTATTAAATATTCATAATTTTTTTTTAATAAATTATTCTCATTATATTTCCATCTAATTTTTTAGTCACTTAATATTTTTCAACTCATTTTTATTCAACTAATTGTTTATCCATCTCATTTTTTCAACTAATTTTTTATCCAACTATTTTATTATCTACCCCATTATAAAATCTTATTATCAAATAATTATGCATAATATATGAAAAAAATTATTAATTTCTCACATAATTTTTAAATTTATTATAAAATATTGTTATCATTAATAAAGTATGTTTGTTTTACCAAAAAGAAGATGATGATTTTATCCTAATCATTAATCTAACACTATCCTAAGTATGACACAAAAATCTAACATTATATAATCTCCACCGTTGAATGAAAAGTGGTTTGATCTTAATCATTAAATAATATTTTTATCTTTTCCACACTCTATTTTACTTGATGTTCTTCGAAATGAACAAAAAAGAATTTATGAAAAAAGGTCTCATGAGCAACAATTTCAAGGAGGAAGCAGATTATCCAATGCATTTGACAAGTATTTTGGTGGTTATGGAGGAAGTGAAGATGACCTTCCAAATTTCTAAATGGTTGTTTAGAAATATTTATGTTAAGTATTTTATTTTTAAGTTATGTTGTTGTTTATGTCTGTCTTTTTTTTTTTAATCATATATGTTTTATTTAAGATAATGGTAATATTAATGTTATTGTTATTTAAAACATTATTGAGTTTTTATATTAAAAATATTATCAATTCTATCAAGTAATTATTAAAATAATATTTTATATATACATTAAATAATTTAATTCATTTTATATTAATATATTACTTATAATATATATATTAAAAACTTAAAAATATATTAAAACATATTCAATATTACATTCATTTTAAATATTTAAATGAAATATTTTCAATGGTATAACTTTTTTATAATAATTTAATTTCTATTTATAATTATTAATCAAATTATACAAATATATTAAATATGATAAATGATATAAATGGAATAAAAATTGTTATAGTTATTATATAAGGGGTATTATTGAAATTTTGAAAGAAAAAAAGTGCACGTGGGTCAACACCAAATTTGATGTCAAACTGTAACAAAAACACTAAATTTGGTATTGATTTTTGTGCACCAACACTATTTTGGTGCTATATTGAAGTGGTTTTTTACACCAATTTGATGCAACGCTGGAAAAGGCCTTATAGAACTTTGGCAGTTTGGTTTATCTACTGCATTGTCACCACACTAAGGTTATGGAACAATGCTGCTCGGAGTCTACATCACGTGTGTCTGAGAAGGACGATTGCAAATATAACAGATCTTCCCCTTCTAATATATATTACTGTGTTATATGTTTTGCTGTGAAATAGTTTGGGAAGGAGCATTTCTAATTGTTACACAATTCCAGGCTGTACATGAGACATGAAGATTTTCATATGGTCTTTCGAATCAACAATGTTAAAACATCAAGTTTTATCAAGTAGTGGCAATAAACATTCAGGATTGGATAAATATATAATTCATAATTATTCATAGTATTTTGTTTCAGAAAGTGAGGAAGCCCTTCTCCTTGAAGCTTTCAATAGTGTCCTTTAGACTCACCTCCCATGAAGTAAACTTGATGCCCAAACTTTCTGCTCTCTCTCTTGATACGTGGTATTTTGGGTTATCTGGCTTCTCATTTTCCAACCTGCGCCAAAAACACAAATACACCTCTTGTGATTATCTATGATCTGTAAAAGATTTCAACGCCTAGTAATAAATTGAAGCTCTAATCATTCTTCAACCAAACATTTAGAACCACCATTCTATTTCTATGAATACAAAATCATTAAGAGTCTCATTACCTTCACCACCTTTAGTATCATCAGTAAAACATGTAAGTTGAGTTGCTGTTGGAAATGGCAATATGTGATATAGCTCGATATGTTAACTTACTTTGCAAGGTGCAGCGTAGGGAAAAGTTCTCGCAAAATCTTCAGGACTTCGGTTGAGCTTCTCATACTTTCAACCATGATATATCTGCCACTAGCACTAGGAAGCTCAAATCCTTGAATATGAGCATTTGCAACATCTCTAACATCAACAAGTCTGTAAGGGCTAGGATATGAATGATCTCCTGCATTCAAAAATCAAAATCTCATTGAACTTGTGACTGAAACAAAGATGGTGTTAAGCGTCAACCATCGTTAATAGTCACATCAGCTTAATTCCCTTATTGATAACCAATGCATATGATCACACCACATACCCAAAAAAAAATTCAAAACATCATGAGATCGAAACTTGTCGCCCAGCCTTCTACAATGTTCAGAATGCTCTTTAAAAAGCATATAACTAATTGAGGCAGCAGAAAGAATAGACGAAATTTTGAGACCAATCATCAACAGAAATTTAAAAGGTTGAAAAAATTACCGTTTATAAGTTTCAGAATGACCTCCACAGAAGAATTAAGAGTCGGCTGTAAGAGAGTACCGATGACTAATCCTGGATTAAAAGTAACCAAGTCGATTCCGTTCTTTTTTGCAAATTCACAAGCAGCATGTTCAGCTAATGTTTTTGAAAGCGGATACCAGTCCTGTAAAGCATAAAACTAAATATAAGATTTACAGTGAAGCATAATAGGCTCTTCTTTGCAAATTACTTTTTACACAATATCAGACTCAACTACAAGGACTAAATGAATTCCATTATTAGCATGTTAGCAAAACCTTTGGTTTTTCACAAAATGCTGGATCCGAAAACCAAGTCTCATCGACTACAGTATCCGTGGTGAGGGGTTTTCCATTCCACAGAACAGCAGCCATAGAAGATGTGAGAATCACTCTCTTGATAGAAGGAGCTTTGGCACATGATTTAAGAACATTAAGTGTTCCATTTACTGCGGGATCAATTAAATCTGTCTGAAGTGCAAGCAAAATCATGGAATTAGTTCTGGTATCATCAGCTCTTAAATCCTTGTGGTCGGATTCTTACCTGAAAGCTTAATCTTTTGGATTAAATGTTAACTTTAACTTATATACCAAAACGTCGAAAAAGGTAAACAATTATATGAATTAACCTGAGGATCATTGGATGAAAAAACCACAGGGGAGGCAGTATGGAAAACACCATGACAACCATCAACAACAGAATCAAAAGATCCTTCTTCCAACAAGCTTGCTTTGAATAAATGAAGTTTTTCTTTGGCCCCATCAAGTGCAAGTAAATGCTGTGTCTTCTTGGGGTTATCTATGGCATGCATACACAAATTGCACTAGTAAAGATATGAACTATTCATTTTATGAAATGTTAAACTAATTTATAGAAAAACCATGTACCATAAGCTTGTATCATACCTTAATTGATCCTTTAAAGAAAAATTATTATCAAAACTTGAAGTACTACATATTAAAAAAAAAAAAAGAAAGAAAAGAGAGAGAGAAAGAAGCTGAGAGAGATAGAGACTAACTTGTGTCACGAACAGTGGCTTTGACAGTGTAACCACGTTGAAGCAACAGCTTGACCAGCCATGAAGCTATGTAGCCTGAAGCTCCTGTTACACACACCACTTTCCCTTCTCCACTCATTCTCTATCCTTCTCCGTGAATTCTGTCAAAGAAGAAAATTTTAAAGCAAAAGTGGAAGCTATCGTGAGTGCAGGCCTGCGGGTATGTGGCACCATGTTGACATGACAAAAAGTATCAAGACAAAACACTACTTTAGGACTTGACTTGTCAATATTGGTTGCCGTGTACTTGTCAATGTTGGGTGTTGTGTACTGTAACTCATGTTCAATCTTCAAAAACGAATGGAGATTCTTCTTAGTTAAAAATGATTTTTTTTTTAATTTTTAATTTTTTTACTATAATGGATTTTTATTATTTTATTGAGACAATTTAAAAATATTCACTAATTATTATTGATAAAATTTAATATTTTTAATAAACGATAAATGGGGTGGGGCATGGGACAACGAGTATTACACCCAACCGTTTCTAATTTCTAATATAACAGTAATAATGATAATTAATCATTTCATTATTTCAAATTTCAATCTAATTATTTAGTTGAAAGTCTATTTTTTTTTGAATTAGAATATAAGATATATAAGAATATATAATTAGAATCTAATACAATAAAATTAGGTTAAAAAAAGAAGACAATTTCTAATGTCATTTTGATATATGAAATAGGTTTTTGAAAGAACACTTGAACCTTTGAAAGAACACTTGAACCTCGCCCCTGTTGTCGTTCGAAAACGGTCAACCGGATGATCCAAAGCCCAATACCTGCAATCAGAAAGTACACCAAAGAAATGAGAGAGGAAGAACAAGAGATAGAACACTGAGATTTTTTACGTGGTTCGGCCAAATGATGCCTACATCCACGAGTCACTCTTAATATTTTGTTTTTCAGAATAACTGTTCTACTAAATTTTTTCAACCCCTTTTACAATGAATTTTCCTCCATATTTATAGAGAATGAGGGATTATAATGGAGTGATGTACACGTAAAGAAATCAACTACTCTGACATAACATTTATTACATTGACTAACAACTCTGTCATAGCCATACTGCATTAATTGCTCCTTGGGATCTGGAATAGCATGGAGCTCGCTGGTATGAGACTTTGAGCTGAGCTGAGCTAGCTAAGAGCCGGATGCTGAGCTAGCTGAGGAGCTACGAGCTGAATGCTGAGCTAGCTGCGAGCTGCGAGCTGGAGCTGAGAAGCTGAGAGCTAGTTGAGCTAGCTAGAGCTGAGAGCTGAGAGCTGCGAGCTGCGAGCTGCGACCTGGATGCTGAGGAGCTGAGAGCTGAGAGCTGAGCTGAGAGCTGCGAGCTGCGAGCTGAGCTAGCTGAGCTAGCTGCGAGCTGCGAGCTGAGCTAGCTGAGAGCTGAGGAGCTGGATGCTGAGCTAGCTGAGAGCTAAGCTAGCTTTGAGCATAGGAGCTGCGACTTGAGAGCTGAGCTGGATGCTGAGCTAGCTGCGACCTGCGAGCTCGCGAACTGCAACTTGGATGTTGAGGAGCTGAGAGTTGAGAGCCGGGTGTTGAGGATTCTGGGTTTCTTCTCTTGGGCTCGCTCACTGGGCCTTTTCCTTAGGCTTTTACTAGCTCATTTTTGCAGTCCCAAAAATACCCATAACACAAGCCCCCCAGCTCCTAGTGCGATTTTCCGACTGGGAGCTTGAGCTCATTGGTAAAAGCTTATGAGTCTCGTTCTGTCTCGGCACCTTTTCAGATTTCGTCCCATCTTGTGGTGACTCTACTGAAGTTGCTGAGCTTGATATATTTTCTGAGGCCTTTTATGATTGTGCTTTGTTCCCTTGGTTTTTCTTGCGAACAGAAAAATCTAGGTGATTAATGTGTTAATCATTGTATCGCTTAAGGTAAGAACACCTTATGAGAGCTTGGAAGGTCGCTTGACCATCACAGACTGGGGTTCTAGATCATAACTCGATCCAGGAACTCAGTCAGCATAATATATAAAAACATTACTGCGAGCTATGTAGGGGGTCGGAACCTCGCCTGTCATAGCAATTTGTCGAACTACGTAGGGGGCTGTGACCTCAGCTAACAACGTTGGCTATCTCCAGTGGATTGAAGCCTCAGCTAAGATAGTGAGCTGTCCAGTAGGTCGTAACCTTTCCTATCATAGTCATGTACTTTTGCGAATTGTCCAGTAGGTCGGCCTCAGCTAACAGCGTTATAGCTAGCTATCTCCAATGGATCAAAGCCTCAACTAAGATAACGAGCTAGTGAGCTGTCCAGAGAGCTGCGACCTCAGCTAACAGGTCGCATAAGCACTTTTTCATAGCATGATTTTAAGAAATTAATAAGGCAGCTGTAATACAAAGCATTGAAGAAAATTCATATCTTCTATTGATTTCTTAAATTGAATTACAGATTAGGTACATGACCTGTTGGGAGCAACTGTAATGCGAATGCATTAAGGATTCATGTCTAGCTTGGGAGCTCGCTGGGACTGCTACTATACACCACATATTCTCCTAGATGGTCTTGTTTGATCAGGTCCTCGATAGCGTCTTTCAGTTTCCAACAATCTGAAGTATTGGGCCTGACCTCATCATGATAGGCACAAAACTTGTTCTTGTTTCTGAACTTAGCAGGGGTCTTTATGGGGTTGGGCTTCCCAAAGTCTTCTTTACCATTTTCTGTTGCAAAGATACTGTCTTGCGTATCTGACAAGACGTTGTAGCTTTCATGACGCTTTTGATGTTGAGGTCGCTCGCTTCTGAGCTCGTTTCTGGCCTTTTTGGCGACCTGGTGCCTTGAACTCCTATTCTGACCCTCACTTTCGTCCTCACCATTACTTCTTTTCTTCAGCTGGTTGGGACTGCTTGGTCTATCCACTTGGTCAGACTTTTTGGGGCCGAATGTTTCTTCCCATCTAATCTCCCTTGCAGCTCGTTCATAGAATTCACCCAGGTCCTTTACTGGGGATTTATATATGCTCTCATAAAGCTTTCCATTCTTGTGAAGCCCAGCTGAGATCGCAGTTAAGATGCTGTCATCCGAGAGATTCTCCAAGTTAGCGATCTCATGCCCGAACCTGGTAATGTAGTATTTCAAGGATTCCCTCTATCGTTGAAATACTGTAGCGAGGTGGCAGGGTGGTGCGAGCTGCTTTTTTAAGGCCTGATACTGGCTGATGAATTTTCGTTGACATTCACCCCAACTGTTTATGCTGCGAGCTGGGAGACGCTTGAACCAAGCTCGAGGAACGTCGCCTAAAGTGGCTGGAAAAACATGGCATTTCACTAAGGGGTTAGACATCTGAAGATCCATTTGAATATTGAATGCGTCCAGATGATCATAAGGGTCGCTATCCCCATTATAAATTGGAATGTTGGAGAGCTTGAATCTGAGAGGAAGAGGTTGCGTCTCGACCTCCCTGGTGAGAGGGGTTCTCTCCTCATATTGTTCTTTCAGATCCTGGGGTCCAGGTTGCTCCTCCAACTGCTGAACCCTCTGAAGGAGCTCTTCTATTGCTGGGTTTTGAGGGTTATAACCTCCCTTAAGCTCGTGACCTTGAGAGCTGCGATATGAGGTACCTTCCAGACGAGACCTTTGCGAGCTCCTAACTCCACGAGCTCGACGACCTTCAGTTCTTGAACGCGAGCTGGAGGAATTAACTGAGTTAGCAGGTCGTGGCTGATCTCTGAGCGGTCTTTCGGGAGCTGGTGCTTGGGCATGTACCAGTGCCCTGATTGTCTCAGCGAGTTACTGCACTGGATCTTCTAATGCTTCCTGCCTTTGATGTCATACATGCAGCCCCCAGGCTATGGGGTCTAATGGTGCTGGCTAGTGAGAAGTCGTTGGAGGCATACCTATAGCAACACCTGTCATGGGGGCTTGAGATGTGCCTGATATTGGCACAGCAACATTCTCCCTTAGTTGGAAATCATGCTCCTACTGATCTGCTTGCCTTTCAGGTGGATTAGCTATCGGGTCTGAACTTCTAGTTGTTCTTCCTTTCGCCATGGTTGCTGAAAGTTCAAGATTGCAGTCTGGGCCCTTCTTCTAGGGCCAAAAGATGTCGTCGTTCGAAAACGGTCAACCGGATGATCCAAAGCCCAATACCTGCAATCAGAAAGCACACCAAAGAAAGGAGAGAGGAAGAACAAGAGATAGAACATTGAGATTTTTTACGTGGTTCGGCCAAATAATGCCTATATCCACGAGTCACTTTCAATATTTTGTTTTTCAGAGTGACTGTTCTACTAAATTTTTTCAACCCATTTTACAATGAATTTCCCTTCCTATTTATAGAGAATGAGGGATTATAATGGAGTGATGTACACGTAAAGAAATCAACTACTCTGACATAGCATTTATTACATTGACTAACAACTCTGTCATAGCCATACTGCATTAATTACTCCTTGGGATTTGGAATAGCATGGAGCTCGCTGGTACGAGACCTGAGAGCTGAGCTAGCTAAGAGCTGGATGCTGAGCTAGCTGAGGAGCTACGAGCTGAATGCTGAGCTAGTTGAAGCTGCGAGCTGGATGCTGAGAAGCTGAGAGCTAGAGCTGCGAGCTGGAGCTAGAGCTGAGAGCTGAGAGCTGCGAGCTGCGAGCTGGAGCTGCGAGCTGAGAGCTGAGAGCTGCGAGCTGCGAGCTGAGCTAGAGCTGAGCTAGCTGAGCTGAGAGCTGTGAGCATAGGAGCTGCGAGCTGAGAGCTGAGCTGGATGCTGAGTTAGTTGCGACCTGCGAGCTGCGAGCTGCGACCTGGATGCTTAGGAGTTGAGAGTTGAGAGCCGGGTGTTGAGGATTCTAGATTTCTTCTCTTGGGCTCGCTCATTGGGCATTTTCCTTGGGTTTTTACTAGCCCATTTTTGCAGTCCCAAAAATACCCATAACAGCCCCGAACCTAATAATTTTTATTTGAACCCATCTTGAATTAGGTGGGTGAAGGATCGGATGTTTTAGAGGATGAACACAGTTCAGTTCAATTCGATTTTGAGCAAAATCAAATCAAATTAAATCGAACTGAACCTAAAAAATATCAATTTTTGAAATAGAAAACCGAACTGAATTGAATTATATATATAAACCAAATCGAATCGACTTAGGTTAAGTTAGTGTTGCTTAGTTTAGGTCATATTAATTTGGGCCTTGAAAATGGGCCTCTAATTACCTATTAGGCTAATTTTAAAATTCATTTTTATTCAATCGGCCTAATTTGAAAGTTCAGATTTAATTCAATTCAAAGGCTTATTTGGGCCACTTTGAAATAAAATATTGATGATGATGTTTCCACCCTCAAAAATTGCATACAAAATTTAAAATTTTTATAATTTGTTTTAAAACTCCACTTAATAATACCCTTTTCTCTTAATTTTATTATATATATTTTTGTAAGTACACCCATGATCTCATCAACATCTATTTTATTATATCTTTATTCCACTACGGATGAAATATCAAACTCAATGGAGCAACTAATTGCTAAGGGAGGAGCAACTAATTGCTAAGGGAGATTCACATGGCTATGGTATACTTGGGCGATCCGGGGAGGGAAAAAGATCCTGCTCAATTTTTCTTTTTCATTTTCTTTTTTCTTTTTGGATGATTTTTACATGATTTTGTGTTAAAGATTGAGAAATTATTTCTGCATTGTTTTTGCTTTTGATTGTTAGTAGAAGAAAGTTTTGTTTTTGAGTGTGCCACCAATCCAGATGACCAGTGAGTGAGGAGCAATGCTCGACGTTTGTAATGTGTTTTGTGTTGTTTTGATGGAGTATTGGAGGGTTCTGTTTTTCGGATGTTTGTGATGTGGGTTTTTGGTTTTGGGAGCTGTGGTTGATAATGAAATGTATGCCTGAGGCTTTGAAAGACGATGATTTTTGTTAATGATAAATAATACGTTGATGATGAATTATACGTTTGACATTTCAAATGAGATAAGAGTTTGGCAACAACGAGTTTTGCTCGATGCTGCATATGTGCACACATATATACTCGACAGAACAAAACAAGGAATCAGAGAATAGTTGGTGGAAATGTTTAATCTCCTCAAGAGTGGAATATCAGAGCCATGGAGATTTTTCATATGGCGTTTTTTCAATCAACAATGTTCAAACATCAAGTTTTGCCAAGTAATGGCAATAAACATTCAGGATTGGATAAATATATAATTCATAATTATTCATAAAATTCGGTTTCAGAAAGTGAGGAACCCCTTCTCCTTGAAGCTTTCAATAGTGTCCTTTAGACTCACCTCCCATGAAGTAAACTCGATGCCCAAACTTTCTGCTCTGTCTCTTGATACATGGTATTTTGGGCCAAGCTTGACATTTTCCAACCTGCTCCAAAAACACAAATACACCTCTTATGATTAACTATGATCTGTAAAAGAACTTAATGTCTAGTAATAAATTGAAGCTTTAATCATTCTTCAACTAAACATTTAGAACCCCCACTCTATTTCTGTGAATGCAAAATCCTTAAGAGTGTCAATACCTTCACCACCTTCATCAGTTTAAAAAATCTCTAGTCTCATCAGTAAAACATGCAAGTTGAGTTGCTGTTGGAAATGGCAATATGTGATATAGCTCCATACGTTAACTTACTTTGCAAGGTGCAGAGTAGGGAAAAGTTCTCGCAACATCGTCAGAACTTCAGTTGAGCTTCTCCTTCCTTCGACCATAATATACCTGCCACTAGCACTAGGAAGCTCAAATGCTTGAATATGAGCATTTGCAACATCTCTAACATCAACAAGGCTGTAAGGGCTAGGAAATAACTGATCTCCTGCATTCCAAAATCACAATCTTATTGAACTTGTGACTGAAACAAAGATTAAGTGTAATTACATCATTAATAGTCCCATCAACCTAATTCCCTTATTTACCAATGCATCTGATGACACCATATACCAAAAAAATAAAATAAATAAATAAAAACATCACGAGATTGAAACTTGTCGCCCAACCTTCCACGACGTTCAGAATTTTCTTTCAAAAGTATATAATTTAATTGAAGCAGCTGAAAATGTAGAAGAAATTTTGAGACTAATCATCAACAGAAATTTAAAAGGTTGAAAAAATTACCGTTTATAAGTTTCAGAATGATCTCCACTGAAGAATTAAGAGTTGGCTGTAAGAGAGGACCAATGACAAACCCTGGATTAAAAGTAACCAAGTTGATTCCATTCTCTTGTGCGAATTTCCAAGCAGCATTTTCAGCTAGTGTTTTTGAAAGTGAATACCAATTCTGTGGAGCATAAAACAAAATCACAATTGATCTACAGTGAGGTATAATAGGCTCTTCTTTGTCAGTTATTGTTTTACACAATATCAAACTCAACTAAAAGGACTAAAATGAATGCCGTTATTAGCATGTTAGCAAAACCTTTATTTTTTCACAAAAAGCTGGATCCGAAAACCAAGTCTCATCGACTACAGTATCCGTGGTGAGGGGTTTTCCATTCCACAGAACAGCAGCCATAGAAGATGTGAGAATCACTCTCTTGATAGAAGGAGCTTTGGCACATGATTTAAGAACGTTAAGTGTTCCATTTACTGCAGGATCAATTAAATCTGCCTGAAATGCAAACAAAATCATGGAATTAGCTCTTATATCATCAGCTCATAAATTCTTGTGTTCGGACTCTTACCTGAAAAACTTGGGTGCTTTTGGTTTCAATTTTAAAATGATGTTTTCGAAAATTACTTTTATAAATGAAAAATATGTTTTAAAAATGATATTTTTAAGAATACAATGTGTTTAATAGGTTTTGCAAAAAGAAAATGTATTTGGTATTATTTTTTAAAATAAATAAACTTATTGTTAGATGAAAAGGTAATATTTTGAAATTATGTTTGAAAACAGTAAAAAATATAAAAAATTATTCTTTTACTTTCTAGTTATAATTTAAAAAATGTGTTTTTCATTTTAAAAAACACATTTTACCAAACACATTACTAATCACTTATAAGCCCATTTTTTATTTTCAAAAATGAAAAATCACTTGTGAATACACCTCCAAACACCACCTAAACTTTTGGATTAAATGTTAACTTTAGCTTATATATCATAGCTTCGAAAAAAGAGTATATGAGATGAATTAACCTGAGGATCATTGGATGAAAAAAACACAGGGGAGGCAGTATGGAAAACACCATGACAACCATCAATAGCAGAATCAAAAGATCCTTCTTCCAACAAGCTTGCTTTGAATAAATGAAGTTTTTCTTTGGCCCCATCAAGTGCAAGTAAATGTTGTGTCTTCTTCGAGTCATCTATGGGATGCATACACAAATTCAACTAGTAAAGATTTGAACTATTCACTTTATGAAATGTTAAACTAATTAATAGAAAAACCATGTACCATAAGCTTGTATCATACCTTAATTGACCCTTTAAAATAAAATCATTATCAGAACTTGAAGTACTACATAATAAGAAAAAAAAAAAGAAGCAAAAAGAGCTGAGAGAGATAGAGACTAACTTGTGTCACGAACAGTGGCTTTGACCGTGTAACCACGTTGAAGTAACAGCTTGACCAGCCATGAAGCTATGTAGCCTGAAGCTCCTGTTACACACACCACTTTCCCTTCTCCATTCATTTTCTTTCTCTGGGACTTCTGTCAAAGAAGAAAATGTTAAAGCAAAAGTGGAAATGAGTGTCGGTCGGTCCCTCTCTCGACAAGACAAAACTTATAAGACAACCACCCATTGATTTTCAACTTTGACCTCTCTAAAGGATTGTTTTTTAACTTAACCCCTCTATTCTATTTTATTTTATTTTATGTGATCGAACAGGAGAATTAAATTCAGAAAGGGCCAAAAAAAAAAACTTATGTTTTAGAGTAAAAGTATAATTTGAGCCCTTTCATCTACGAAAATCATGGAAAGTACGTGCACAGAATCAACTCCTTAATTATTTGTGGCTTAAACACTGCTTTGGTACTTGCCAATATTGGTTGTTGTGTACTTGTCAATATTGGTGGTTGTGCAGCGTAAGACCAACTCAAATATTACATCAGAACGGTGTAAAATATCAATTTAATGTACTTTTTGTCACTAATATTATATTAAAATGGTATAAAAATTATATTTTTAATATCATTATTTAATGTTAATGAATAGTATAATATTAAATTATTTTAATCAAAAATATATATTAAATTATTATAAAAAATTATATCATCTAAAATATTTTATTAAAATCTTTAAAATAAGTATAATATTGATTATTGAATATATTTTAATATATATTTAAATTTTTAATATATATTAATTAAATAATAATATATAGAACATTCTTTGAAGATGTTATTTATATCAATTTAATATTATATATATTGGAGTAAAAAAAATTTGATATTAAAAAATTTGATGCACTATATTGAAGATGAGCTAAGTGTATAACTCATGTTCAATGAAGGTTTGATGTCTGCGTGAGCTTGTCAGTCTGTCAGCAACTGAAGTTGACTTGAAATGTTTGATTTTCAATGAAATATTTCAGAGATTTGATTTTCAATGAAATATTTCAGAGATTTCATGTAGCTGAAATCTTCAAAAACAAATGGAGTTTCTTTTTGGTTAAAAATTAATGTTTTTTTTTTTTTTGGACTAAAATGGATTTTTATTATTTTATTGAGTGAATTTTAAAAATGTTCACCAATTGTTATTGATAAAATTTAATATTTTTGATAAACAATAAATGGGTCGGCGCTGGGACAACGAATATTCCAATTGTTTGTAATTTCTAATAAGTAGTCATTATTTTAAGCAATAATTTTATTAATTCAAAATTTCAATCTAATTATGTTATGCCAATTTCCTCGTCCTCTGCCTAAGTGGGCTAGTATAGGCCCCAAACGTTTGAACAGGAGCGAAGGCCCAGAGGGCCCATGATCGGAACCAACAGTGTGAGGCCTAACCCGCGAGGTCGTTCAAGCCGCGAGCTCGCGATAGCTATCAGATCCTTCAAGCATGTGTCCTGCCCGCACCGCCAGTTCGTCGAGTTCGCGAGACCGCTCAGGTCATGAGATTGCGAGGATCCCCTGGTCGTCTAAACCCCCTCCCCTGGCCGCGTTGACGTATCTCCAGCACGCATCGCCTGACTGACCAGAGAGCTTACTTAGGGGATGTCGTGTGCAGTAAGTAATCGGAATCACCAACTCTCATGATTTTCCGTCGGAAACTACTTGCACAATTACCCAGAAACATTTAATGAAGTGAAGACCTCTTCAGGTATATTAAATGCAGACATGTGCAAGAAGAGAATAGTGATTACCTTTACAATTAATGCAGCATGGTTATGTCAGGATTAGTTGAAACTAGTCGTTGCCAGTAACGTGTGTAACTTTCTTTTGTATTTTCTATTGTCATCTCCCATTCTCTATAAATATGGGAGACGTTTTACTATAACAACAAGTGGAATATATTAGAGAACTGTCACTCTGCCGGAATCACTCCAGAGTAACCGTGGATGTAGGTGCAATCGCCGAACCACGTAAAAATCCTTGTGTTTTGCACTCTTCTCTCTCTCTCTTTCTCTTTAATTCCTTACGGATCACCTCATTAAATTCGACCAACCTCCAAGACTGACATTCCTTCACCTGAATTAATCACCACCAACCTTGAATCTTATTAATTGCCCATTTACTATCCTTCCATCAGTACGATCAGAATCTTTAATTACCAAACTCGCCATCTGAGCCCCAGAATCTCTGGTTGACCGTTTCCGAACGTCAACAAATTATTTAGTTAAAATCCTAATTTTTTAGGATTAGAATATTAGATATAGAAGAATGTATGATTAGAACATAATATTAGACTCAACTGAGAATTCAAAATAGAAAAATAAAATTAGTACAATAAAATTATTATAAGACCCCAATTCAAGTGGATTTAAGAAATTAATTGAAATTTAATTTATTATTATTAATTTGATTCAATTTAAGTTTTAAAATGTTATGCGCGTTTTCATGACCTGGGCAAATGGGCCACAAAAGGCCCAATGAACGTGTACAATAGCGAAGGTCCAAAAAACTCATCCTCAGGTCGCGACTACGAGCTCGTTGGACCCTCAAGCTCATGCCCATGTCAGTTTACTAAAGCGTATCCTCAGCTCGCGACCATGATTAAGTTTACCTTAGCATCTCTCCAACTCGCATAAGCACATAGGTCGAAGAGCTCGTACCATATAGTATCTTGAGAAGCCAATACCAGAACATCTTGACTTCCAGATTTCGCGTTGACTCAGTTTTTACAGTTTTCGATAGACATTTAATACGTTGGCTATGCATTTATTATAAAGAAGACTTTACCTGAAGCATTTAATGCAAGCATGAATACATAAAAATAATCATTGTAATAATAATAAATGCAGTATGATCAGAATTAGATTAGGTGAGAATGATGATGATTTTAAGCGTGTAAAACACTCCATTGTATCTCTCATTCTCTATAAATGGGGGGAGGGGGGAGAGGGGGAGGGAGGGGAATTCATTGTAAAAAAAAGATTGAACATTAGTATTACCGCTACTCTGTCAAAATATAATCAGGGTGACTCATGGACATAGACATACTTGCTGAATCACGTAAAAATTTCGTGTATTTGCATTCTCCCTTCCCTCTCTTATCTTGTTATTAATCGCTTCTTTACTATCATCCATCTACCTTAATCGACATTCAATCGTTTTTATAGTCATTCACCAACTTAAACCGTAATAAATACCATTTATTGTTAGAACCGCAGTCTGGACCTTTGAATCTTCAGGTTGACTGATTTTACACGTCGACATAGAAGTAAAGAAATTTATGGATAAATATCCTCTTAGAGGATATTTTAAAAGAAATTAAGAAATTTGAGTTTAAGGAAAAAGGCTATAGGTTTGTAAAATAAAAATTTGCATATGTTGGCAAAAAATTCAAACGGTTGGTGAGTTTTTTTTTTAAATAATAATAATAATAATAATAATAAAATAATAAAAAAAAAAAAAAAAATTGAAATTAAAAAAAAAAAAAAAGTTAATAGTGGATGTCGATTGAGAAATAAAAAGTAAAAACATAAAAGTGGGGTGATTAGGAAAGAAATAGTAAAATAATAAAATAAAATAAAATAAAATAGCTATGACGTGAGGCGGTGGTTTTTATCTCTTGTAAGTGTGTATATATATAAAAGTGCAATTGGAAACTAATAGAGAGATTAGAAGAAGCAAGAAACAATTTAGCAACTAAAGCTGTGGAGAGTAGCAAGATAGTAAGAAAGAAAATAAAATGAAGAAAAATTTTGGATGTTTGTACAAAATATTTAGATGTTTGATTTATCTAGATAAGTGATTTTTATTTTAGTGAGATTTAGAATTTAAAAAATTAGTTATTATTATTATTATTATTTTATATATAAGTTTTACATTGAGTTTTATGTAATTTTAGAATAAATCTAGGAATATAATAAATCAAATGAAAATCTGTTTTAGATCTATAAATAAGTAAAAAAGTTATGTGAGTAAATTGTTTTTATTGTAAATTGATTTATTAGATCTTGATTATTTATATGTCAATGTTTATTATTTATAAAAATGAATGATTTATTCTTTGAAATAATATGATTTTATATTTGAGAAACAATATTGATTATAGAGAAAATTACAATTTAACTACCTAATGTAAAACTATATACAGATGGAACAAACCTTTTTGTTTCATTACAAATAACCTACCTGTTATTAGTCTCTGTCTGCTAAAAGTAATAGTCAATAGTATAATTTCAATGAAAAGACTAAAATGCCCTTGATTGACTTAGTTGACCACTTTGACCAACTAAAAATTAAGAGAAAAAAACTATAATACCCTTAAATTAAAAATAAATTTAACTAAAAAACTAAAAAATGAAAAATATAATCTTCATCAGGGACGCAAACATACTATGAAACACAAACCCAGAATCAAACATAAATCATCGCCATATGAGATCTCTACCCATCTTCATCTCCCTAGAGATTGAAGATCCAATATCAATGATGCCAAATTTCTAGGTTTAAAAAAAAAAGATATTTTCATGTGCCAAAATCCAATATCTTCAGCTGAAACCAACCCAAATGAACCTTCAACAACCAAATTCCAACATCAGCACTACCAAATTCCAATCAAATTTCAAATTTCATCTGCCAAATTCCAACACACCCACGCACCACCACCACAAACCACCCTAAATAACCAACATCAATTCTGCCAAACATCATCAATCATCAAACCTAACAACCACCATCATCAATCATGAAACCAAACATCAAAAATCATTAAACCCATAGATTAAAGAAAAAAATTAAAAAATCAACATCGAAAAATTGAAAAAAAAAAAACCAAACAAACCTTCAACCCAGTTGAATGGTTTCGAAACCCATTTATGGGTCTCCACGATTGGAAACCCAGAAATGGGTTTTGAAATTAAGGGAGCATCGACAGTAAAGAGAGCAGCGGATGAAGATCTGGGTGGTGATGATGGAAGTGAAAGAAGAAGAGGTCGGCGATTGACAATTAGGAAGAAGAAGAAGTGGTGGTCGCGGGGAAGAAGAACAAGTGGTGGAAGGAGAAGAGGAGGAGATCGGTAATGGGGAAGAAGAAGATTGACGATGGGGAATGAATAGGTCAGCGATGAGGAAGAAGCAGAAATGAAGGTCAGAAGAAGATCGACGATGGGGAAGGAATAGGTCGGTGATGGGGAAGAAGCAGAAGTGAAGGTCACAGAAAAGAGAAGAGGAAGCAGAGTCGTGGGGAAAAAGAAGAAGAGTGAAAAATTTTACTATTTTTATTATTTAATTAATTATTAAATTTTTATTTAATTTTTTATTTTAAAAGACAATTTTGTCCCTGAGTCTGTTAAATCTAATAGAGATAGTTAAGAGCAGGGAGGGTTAAATGTAGTAAAATAAAAATGTTTACTCCACCTATATATAGTTTTAAATTGGGTAGCTAAATTGTAATTTCTTCATTGATTATATTTTGAAAAAAAACATTTATTCAGATTATATGTATAACAAGAAAAGATTTAAGAAAGAAAAATAAAATATTTTTAGAATACCAAGATTGCACATCCTCTCTAACAGTTAAATAGACTTCACGTGTGTAAGTCCGAGAGAGTTGTCCAACCCATATATGATAGAGTTATCTAGGACATGTATAACAGAGTCGTCCAGCACACATATGACAGATGTCTGGCGAGTCATAGAGTTGCTTAGCACATGTATGATAGATGTTCTCTCTCATTTTGCTTGTGTGTTGAATATCTCTACTACGTATGATGGATTTATTTGGATACTAGTTGGTGTAGATTTTTATATTTATAGTTTTATTATGAGACTAGGGACCACATGTATATAAGAGCCATAAATCCATGGATGGGAGTCCAATGGAGGCTTGAAGCATGGTGGTCAAACCAGAGAAGCCTATGTAGTATTTGAAAGAGATTTCAGAAAATTTTTGATAAGATAAGCTTATATTTTATAAACCAGATTTAGAATGATTTCTTAGTTTTCAAAGAAGTTTTATGTAGATAATAGTTTTAAAATATATTTTTTTTATCAAAGATATAATGATGATTCATGTATATTTATGGTTTTATTTTGATATCAGAATTATTGGTTAATACCAGAAATATGTTATGTTTTATTTAGAAATATTTTTGGAAAAGTTATATCTACTCACTGGGCGTTAGCGCTCACTTTTTTATAAAACCCATTTTTTTCATGTATCTGCCATAGGATAATGCAAATAATTGTATACCGTGAGAAGGACTATATAGTGATGATCAAATGCATTTATATTACTATATATATATATATATATATTTTTGTAGAAATATTTTACATCAGTGCATATTAATTTTAATTAATTAAATTTTGTAATATATTTTAAGAATAGTTTTGAAAATGAAATATCTTTCCATATATTTTATGAATAGATTTATATATCTAGTATATGGATTCAACACGAGAAATGTAAATATATATTTTTTAATTTGTTCAATTTATATTTTTAAAGAAATGATAAAATTTACTATGATTTTGCTAAACGATTTTCATTAAATTCTAGATTTCAATCAGAAAGACTTTAATTTTCACAAGATCCTCCCAGACTCGAGATAGGAGTCGGGTCTGATCCTGTTAAATATTCTATTCAGTATATTATAGAATATATAATAACAAAATCAAATGTCTATTAACTATTTATGAAAAGTGTGGTGAGAATGGCAAATAGTGTTAGAGTTATAGACCCCTTAGTATTTGTTTGAAAAGGAAATCACATTTTTACCCTTATTGAATTGTAAACTAGTTGTCAAACTTTATTAAAGGGTATATGTCATCTATATTTTTATTTAATTTTATTATAATTGAAATGGACACTTATGTCCTTAGTGATTGATGAAAATGAGAGGATTAAAAAGTAATTTAGTTTTATTGTAATTGATAATTGAAATATACATTTATATTCCAATGTTTTTGTTTAGAATTGGATTGATATTTACTTACGAGTCCAACTATATGGTAGATATAAGGTCTCATATATATCATAGTGTACATGAGACTACCAATAGTACTGGAGCAAGGAACTCTTTGTATTCTTTCAAGCTTTGATGGAGTCTTGGGGCACATTTTATGATTAAAAGTTTGACTTTTCGAGATGAGACTATCCATAGGCTTACAATAAGCCATGTGGAATCATTTGAGAATTTTTTAATGTATGACTTTTGCGATAAAACCAAAATTCTCTTTAAACGATCTCCATTAGTTATAATTCCTAAAATATAGGCAACCTCTCCTATGTCTTTCATCTTAAAAGTTGAAGATAACTATTTCTTTATGGTTATCATGAACTCTTGTTATTTTTAGTTAATAGAATATCGTTCACATGTAAAAATAGTATTGCAAACTTATCTTTTACCCCTTTAACATTTACATAATGACTCTCATCCATCAACTTAAATCCATAAGACATGACAATCTCATGGAAATGGAAGCACCACTATTTGGAGGATTGTTTCAAGCCATAAATTGATCTCGTAAGCTTATGTATTTTCAGCTCTTGGCCTTTTTGAAACAAAATTCATTGGCTGCTCCATGTAAATTCTTTCCTTCAGTGTTTCATTGAGAAATATTATCTTTACATCCATCTGATGTAATTTGAGATCCATGTATGCGATGATAGCTAATATAAGGGGAATGGAAGTAAATCTTACCACAGGGGATGAGGTTTCTTCATAATCTATACTCTTTTATTGAGTATATCATTTTGCTACTAACTTTGCTTTATATCTTTCTATTGAGTCATCTGCCTTACACTTGATATGAAGAACCCATTTATTTCTAATAACTTTCCGACTAAACGATAAGTCAACCAAGTCATATATATGGTTACTCTTTATTGACTCTATCTTCTTTTGCATTGCTTTAATCCAAAAATCTCTAATAGGTTAGTTGAAAGTCTCATTCACATTCTTTGGTTTATCACTGTCATACAAAGCAAACATAAAAAGTTTCCCCTTTAATCTCAAATCGACGACGAGGAACAGTCTTACGGTTGCTTCTATAAGTTGATAATTTTGAGGGCACTAACTCATTAATTCATTTGCTCCCACTAAGAATAGATGAATAAGCTAATACAATAACTCTGTTACTCCCATTACGGATAGAGTGTTAAGATAACTCTTTATTTTCCTCTAGTTGAGTATTCGGACATGGAACATCATCCAAATTGTTCAACTTGTGAAATTGAAATTCTTTTCTAACCTTACTTTGCTAAGAAATTCATTTCTAAGAAGTTTGCATTTTGTGACTTTAATTCAATAATGCTTCCATGTGCGTTTTATCCTATGAGTACATATCTTTTTTAGTGTTTAGAATATCTAATAAAGATACACTTATTTCCTCTAGCATCCAAACTTTCCCATATTTACTGAAAAGATTATATACATATCTTACGCACCCCTAAGATTGCATATAAATAAGGTCGAGTTTTTTACTTATCTATAATTTATAGGGTGTGGAAGATATTGACTTAATATCCTATTTAGAATGTAAGTAATCATTAATAGTACATCTCCCTAGTAAGATACTAGGAGGTTCGCTTTGTGCTATCATAGATCTTACGATCTTCGATAATATTCTATTCCTCATTTTCACTACACTATTTTATTGTGGAGTCTTAGGAATAGTGAACTGTTTATTAATACATTTATCATGACACAATGTCTCAAATTGTTTAGAGAGGTGTTTTCATCCTCGGTTAATCTGTAAAAACTTAGCAGTTTTATCTAATTGATTCTCTACAAAATTTAGATACGACCTAAAGTAATCTAATATCTCAGATTTATAGAAGATCAGATAGACATGACCAAAATAAGGGTACTCATCTATAAATGTTATAACATACGAGGCTCCATTTCCTACTCTTACAGTCATTGGTCCATAGATACAAGAATGAATTAACTACAATGAATTTTCAGCTCTAATTCCTTTTTCAAATGATTTCTTATTGTTTTTTCAGTTAGACAATTTTTACATACAGACAAATCTATCTTATCGGGGGAAACTAAAAATTCCTCTTTGACTAATCTATTCATTCAATTTTGCTTGGTAAGTCCTAGTCTAGCATGTCAAATATTAACATCATTATAATAATGACGACTTCAGTGGAAGTAATAAGTAAAAAACAATCATCCTTTATACTATCAACAAATTTGGCATCCATAACCATTTGACAAATTTCCAATACTCAAACTTAATCAATCTAAATAAATCTTCAAACAGTTGTCATAAAAAGTTAAAATAATATTCTAAATCTAGAGAGATAATTATAAAGATAAGATTCCATCAAATCTCTAAAGTATGGAGAATATCATGGAGATACAACATTTGGCCATCTCGTAGAATTACTTTATGGGTGCTAATACCTCTCACTTCAACCTTTGATTTGTTCCCCACATAAATTTATTTTCTTCCTCAACTGATCCAACGGTACGATTACTCATCTGTCTCTAACTATGTAATCTATGGATTTTAAGTCTCTTTTTTTTACTCAATACATTCATCAGCAAAGTGATCCATCTTGCCACCGTTGAAACTCTTCAATTTACTTTTGTCCTTCTTTACACCACGACGCTTATCCGTTTTGGGTTTTTAGTCTCATCCTTGTTGGATTTGAGATATCTTTTCCTTTTCTTCCATCTATTGTCATTTCCTCTTTTCTTGTGCTTAGAGTCTAGGCCCTTGTGCATGTTGAACTCAGCCAAATAAAACTAACTCGAAGCATTGGCCTTCTTTAGGTGCTCATTTTCGAGTTCAATATGACGTGAGATATCATCAAATGTTGTAATGTTATCGTTGTGGACCATGTTGTTTTTCATGTTTTACTCACTATTTAAGAGGATTTGGATCACCACTTATACTTGCTACTCATCTAGTAAGGCATGGTTAGTCGATTTCAACTCATAAATCATGTTTGATAACTCTCTTAAATGTTGTCTCACGTTGTGATCCTAGCTCTTTTGATAAATATCGAGCTTGATTATGAGTCTTCTCAATTTGGTAGTTGATGTCCCATCACATTTGTCTATCAAAGCTAGCTAAATGTCTTGCGCCATCTTAAATTCTTTGTATACGCACATGTGGTCACCAACCATGTTAGACAGCATTGTTATATGAGTAATACTGTACTTTATCTTTTAAGCCTAAATAAGCCTTAACATCTTGCCAATAAATTCTTTGGTAGCATACCAATCGCGGATGGCCTCTTGTCTGTGACATATTTAGGTCTTTGGTTTTCAACATTAGCCATGATTGGATTGCTCCCTTCAATCTATATGGCTTAATAATCAATGATTGCCAACTATGTCCTGCATTTCCTTTTTGGCTTAGAACTCAAACTCATCTTCATGAATTATTTCTCTCAAATGCTTCCATGTCAGACACAATATCTCTTGGGTTTTTGAGATTACTACAACAGAATTCCTTAATTAGTGGACCGATAATTAAAAAGCAGTGAACAATGTATAAGATTTGAACAACAAAAATGCAGAAAACAAATTCATGAAATTCTCATGAAAAAATAAAAAAATAAAATGAAAGAAATCTATTTCTAGGTCTCTACTGCCTAGAAGTCCCAGGCAGCAAGTTCTGCTGCCTGGAAATTCTAGGCAGCAGAACCTAACTTGAAACTAAATGCAGTAAACAAATGCAGGCAAAATAGGGACCAAATGCAATAAACTTGACATGAAACCAAATATAATAAACACACACAATAAGGAGTAGGAATGTAAACCAACTGCAATAAACATAATAGGGACCAAAACATATGCAAACCAAATAACAGGGACGAAAACAAATGTAAACCAACCAGACAACAGAACCAAACAAACACAATATCTACCAAAACAAAAGCAAACCAAATAAACACTAACACTAACGGCGACCTCTCCTTTACAAAACTGCCAAAAAACCTCCAAAAAAGCCACTTTCATCGCACAACAAGCCAAGAAAAATCAAACCAGATGGAGTATCTTACCTTAACAGTGTTCCAAACGTTGCAATGGCTGGCAAGATTGACCGGAGTTGGGCGTGGAAAGGTGGGTTGTGCGTGAGGGTTTGGGTGTGTTAATACTTAACAGAAGGTTTATCTGGTTGTGCGAGAGACCAAATGCGAGAATCAATTGACAAAATGGATCACTTGAAGATCGAGGGGCATATGCATCATTTGAAGTCCTTTTTTTTTTTTTTTTTTTTTTCTTTTATATTTTTAAAATCCTAATCATCCACGTGTCACCATTTTAACCTCTCACACAAAAGACCATCTTACTCTTCCCACCCAAAATATCTATCACCATTGACTATTAATTGACTAATGGTTTGAACTTTTTTAAAGAGTTTTGAAAAAATTATGGATGAAAAAAACTGTTTTCAAAAGAGCTTTAAAAACTTGATATTTCCCAAAACCTTAGGTACTAAAATAAAGTTTTCCCATTTTTTCTTAAATGACACATGATTCCATTACATAATACAAATAATTCCATTACAAACCCCTAGCTCAAACAAGGAAAGCACGTTATGCTAATATGCCTTGGATGATCCACATCTCAGGGCCAAGATCTGATAATCACATTGAACTATCCATGTGGCTGAGAGCCCTCACAGCCCAGACACAACGATGCAATTATCAGGGGTGCACTCTACCCCTGAGCTAATAGCCCGTCGTGGGGGGTTTCAAGCATTTTTTTTCCCCTCAAAACACTAACACATTATTCAATTACATAATACAAATGATTTCATTATATAAAAGTTCAAGCATTTTTTTTCCCCAAAAAACTAACACATGATTCCCGAAAAATAACACGTGATTCGATTGCATGTGTTACATTTTGAGTTCAAATAGACTTGATGGTGTTTTTCCTGATTCCCTGGGGCAAGTCAAGTATTAGGTTAAGATATTCAACTCTCCAAAAACTCATTGTTAGGTCCACTTCCATCATTTGTAAGAAACTTGTCGCGTTTGGCTGTACTGGATCTATCTTCTAACCTAATTAATGGGCCAATATCGGAAACAATTCGACAACTTATAGAGTTAATTCATTGATACTCTACAACAATTCATTTAACGACATAATCATTGAAAATCACTTACAGAATCTCTCAAAATTATCTCAATTTTCCTTGTCATGTACAAGTAGCTCTTTGGTTTTCAACATTAGCCATGATTGGATTGCTCCCTTCAACCTGTATGGCTTAATTATCAATGATTGCCAATTATGTCCTGCATTTCCTTTTTGGCTTAGAACTCAAACTCATCTTCATGAATTATTTCTCTCAAATGCTTCCATGTCAGACACAATACCTCTTGGGTTTTGGAGATTACTACAACAGATTTGGAGGTTGGATCTTTCTCATAATCAGTCAAGAGGAGCTTCCAATGTCAATAAATGTTGATCTTGGAGCAAAGAAGAATTTGGAATTCAACCAGTTGGAGGGTTCACCCCCTGTCAGTTGGTCAAATGTGACAAGTCTCCAATTGAGGAATAATAAACTTACTGGACCAATTCCTTTAAACATTGGTCAAGAGATGCCGATATTGGAAAACCTGGATCTCCCTAGGAATCTTCTAATTGGTAGCATTCCACCATCCATAAGTGAAATGAAGATTCTATATTTTCTTGATTTATCAAGCAATCATCTTTCAGGAGAAATCCCGTCAAACTGGCAGGGTCTAGAACAACTGACTTTTGAAGATCTATCGAACAACTCATTCTCTGGAGGCATTTCAAGCTCCGTATGTTCCTTACCTTTTCTCAGTTGGTTAAAACTGAATAGCAAGAATCCTTCAGGAGAGCTCTCTGTATCGTTGCAAAATTGCAGTACAAATTTGTATGGACTTGATCTCAGAGCAAATAAATTCTCTGGTAGCATGCCAATCATGGATGGCCTCTTGTCTGTGTCATATTTAGGTCTACAAGCTAACAAATTGACAGGAAATATTCCTGGACAATTATGTCAATCACCCTATCTTCGGATGTTAGACCTTGCACAAAATAATTTGTCCCGTCAGATTCCTAAATGTTTGGGCAGTTTTGAAGGTATGACGATCAGGATTTTTCATTGAACCATTGCAATCGTTCAGGATTATGGATTTCTCAGAGCATGTTGAGGTTTTTGTGAAAGGAAGACTAAATGAATACACATCGATAATTTTTCTTCTTAAGGTCATCGATCTCTCTGGTAATAATTTAATGGGTGAGATACCAGAAGAAATATCAAAAAACCAACTGACAGGGAAGATACCGGAGAATATTGGAAACTTGAAACAGTTAGAAACTCTTGATCTCTCATCTAACCAGCTTTTGGGGCCTATTCCTCCAAGCATGTCTTCTATGACCTTTTTAAGCCACTTGATAGTCTTATAATAACCTGTCAGGACAGATTCCTTCAGGCAATCAGTTTGATACCTGGAATGTTCCATCCATTTACTAGGGTAACACTTTTCTTTGTGGTGCTCCATTGACTCCAAACTGTTCGTCTAGTGTTGGGGATCCAGCAGACAAGAATGAAGAAGTGGAAGATGAAGATGGATTTGAAAAGTTTCGGTTCTATGTCAGCATGGTATTGGGATTCATATTAGGATTTTGGGCTGTCTACGGCACTTTGGTGATTAAAAATTCCTGGAGACATGCCTATTTTAGGTTCGTGGACATCATAAAAGATAAGCTCTTTGTGATCATTGCGGTTTATGTGCTTGTTAAGCAAGAAAGGTATTTAGAAGTCAAAAGATGTTAAGTATTAGCCAATGAGAGGTATGATTAACCTTTTATCTTTTGCATTGTTTTCTTTTCTGGTTTGTTTGGATTTTACATCAGTTGTTGTGTGGTCACTGCAGCAATACAGAGAGCATACAAGGCCGTGGATAAGGATGAAGGACTTTAAGAAAATCAAGTCCAACAATACAGGATGAAATCTAATGGACAGAGTCCTGCCTGGCTCCTACAGGTTGATACTTATTTAGTTTTTTTTTTTTGTTTTTTTAATCCTATTTGCATTGATCTTTCACATTTTGTTGAATTTGATTTGTATCCTAGAATAAATGATAGATTTTATGTATGGCTGGCATCTATATACATACTGGGAACTGAATGTAATGTAATAGCTTTCGTCATGGCTCGATGGCATCTTGCCACCATCGAGTCAATTGCAGTATTTTTTGCACTTGTGTTGTTATTTTTCATCATATTATGATTCAAAGTTGAAGTTTTATTTTGTTACATAGAGAATTTTGAATTTCAAAGCCTGATTGTGGAACGGAATATGAAATTGTCATCGTTTTTATCTATGTCATTTTAGATTTATATCTACAATAATAACAATACTCATTCTTTGAACATGCTCCGTTTGATTCAGTAAAGGGGGTAGCCATCAATTTAACATGCCTTGTTAAAACAGTAATTCAAAGCAATGTCTATGATGTATTTATTAGCCAATTGTATCGGTATAATATTAAATAATATCCAATTCAAATGTTTCTAACTTTATCAAGAATATATGGGCAGTTGCCTGGCCTTGATTTTTTGATAATCCATTATGTTCACATAAATGATTTGTTATTATCTTCTTGATCAACACTTTAATTAGCAGATATGACTGTATTTGCCCATTAATCAAATGTTTTTTCCGTGAAATTCCTTTTTAGGCCATGAGTTAAATGTTTTGTTCATTAATTTTATTGCATAATTTTTCATTAAAATATAAAGTAAATAAATATCAGAGTTCTACTTAAACAGCCTTGGATACACTATAATTGTGTCGTCCCACAATTCAACTTTATATATGCCACATCACCTATGATGGTGATAATCAAATAATTCATACATATTTTTTAAATACATAACTCTAAGGACATTTTGAAGGTGAATTAAAATGCCAAAACCAAAAAAGGTCGCTACCTCCAACCGTTCAAAGATCAACACTGCAAGTTCTGCAACCAAACTATATTAAAAGGTGTTACTATTAGGTAATCATGTTAGATTGATTGTTAGTTTTGCTTAGCTAGACTTTGACATCTCAAAAAGCGCAGTGAGTGAATGTTGACTGACGGGGCATGGAAACAGAGGTGCATGGTTCCTCATGTTGACAGAAACAGACGGGTAGGGGCTACATTGTTTACAGAAACGGAGGTTTAATGGCGTTTGGCGTTGACCGTGCTTCTTACGTTGGCTTGTAAGTCGTAGCATCATGTAATGGTGATGCATGGGCCATGGGGCCTCTTCCTGCTCTGTTTTGCGGGTTTCAAATGATTTAGTTGAAGACTTTTCGATGAAGAGCAATTGTCTTTGAGATAAAATACTAGTTACCCTTATATTTTTAATTTCCATTGTGATATTTTAAACTGCTATTAATTAGAAGAATTATAAATCATTTATCATCTTTTCCATGAAACTTAAAAAGTCAAATTCATAAATTCATGTTCTTTTTCTTTTAACATCATACCCATTAAAAAAAGAGAGGATTTTGGGATAGAAATTAGTCAAAAAGAAAGCAAACTTATAAATACAATTAAGTTTAGAGAAGGAACAATAACCAAAAGCAACTACGACATTGACTTGCCTATCTAATAGCTTTTCTTGGTAACTACGGAATTGACTTGCCAGTTCCACAACACGCATGTGTATGTGTGGAAAAAAACCATCGTATGTGCGTGTTTAACACGTTGGACAAGGGGTTAGCACTAAGTTCCAAATCCGTTGTCCATATTTATTTTTATTATTTATTTAGTAATATTTATATTAAAATTTATGAATAATACAACATATTTAAATTTATGCAAAAATAGATTGAAATTATAATATACTTTAAAAATTATATTTTATATAAAAATATGAGATAATACCAAAAAATCTATTGTAATTTGTCTATATCTTCTTTTTATCACTTATAATTTCATTTTTATCTGAAATAACTCCTAATGTTAATAAAAATACTCAAACTATCTTCTAAAGGCATGTGAAAGGAAAACAATATCCATGATGGTCACAAATTTCATTATGTTGACTTGATTGACTATTTAACTTCAGGGGTAAAATTGGAAATGTAATAAAAAAAGTAGGGATAATCCCAAAATATGTATTGTAATTTATAAAAATATCCTTTTTATCACTTACAGTTTATTTTTATTCAAAATCTCTTCTACTATCAATTTTTTCATAAAAATGTTAGAAAAAGTTAAAATATCGAATTTGTTCTTGGTTTAATTAACATAACAATATAAAAAATTGAAATAAATAATATCAATTCTAAAAATATAAAAAGAATCAAAATAAATAATATAAAAATAAAAAATTAAAAAAAAAAAAAAAAAAAAAAAAAAAAAAAAAAAAAAAAAAAAAAAATTTTAAAAAAAATTTCCAATCTAGATCTTCAAGTTGAAGTTGAAGATCTGAAAATTTTTAACTATCTTAAAAAAAAAAATTAAAAACAGGATTAATTTAAAAAATAAAATTGTAAAAAGGAAAGAAATCTTTTTATAAATAAATAAATAAATAAATATATATATATATATATATTTATGCGCGCATATTGTCTAGCTATATCCTGAAGACAGAAATGGCTAGCCGGAATTCCCGCTTTCACCTTCTGATGCTTCTCTTCCTTCTCTTGTTAACTAAGACTTTGTTCCTTGAAGCTCTCCTTAAATCCAACTCCAGTGCTGAAAATTCCAACATGGGCTGTATTGAAATGGAGAAGCAAGCTCTTCTTCAATTCAAAGAAGGTCTTAAAGATCCTTCAGGTCGGCTTTCTTCTTGGGACGTTCGTGATGATTGCTGCAAGTGGGTTGGTGTAGGCTGTGACAGCAAGACAAGCCATGTTTCAAGGCTTGACCTCAGAGGGCAGTATGACTATGTAATGCTTGAAGTTGGAAGAGGAGTTTACAATATATCTGCCTTGTCTGGTACGTTAAATCCTTCTTTGCTTAACTTGACATATTTAAATTACTTGGACCTCAGCAACAACGATTTCCAAGGAATTCCAATCCCAGAGTTTATAGGTTCACTCAGAAATTTGAGGTACCTTAACCTCTCCCGTATGATCATCACTGGAATTGTTCCCCCTAATCTTGGAAATCTGTCGAACTTGCAGTACCTTGATCTTAGCTGGAACATCTTTTCCGTCCGTCATCCATTATGGGTCTTAGACTTAAACTGGCTCTCTAGTCTCTCTTCCCTAGAATATCTTGATTTAGGAGGCTTGGACCTACATAACGCATCAACTGATTGGCTACAAGTTCTAAATATGCTTCCTTCACTTAAGGAATTGCATTTGTCTTCTTGTGAACTAAGTAATTTCCCTCAGTCTGTTCCATTTCTTAATTTTACATCACTTTTGGTCCTAGATCTCTCCTCTAACTATTTCCACCAAATTCCAATTCCAAGTTACATTAGTTCACTCAAGAATCTGAGGTATCTTGACCTCTCTTTTGCTTCCTTCTCTGAAATGCTTCCCCCTAGTCTTGGGAATTTGTCATACTTACAATACCTTAATCTCGATTCATTTTCATATTCATATGAGCTAAAAAACTCAGATTTCAACTGGCTTTCTGGTCTCTCTTCCTTGCAATACCTCTGTTTAAATAATGTGAACCTTAACATGACAACAACTGATTGGCTACCAGTTGTAAATATGGTTCCTACACTTAGAGAGTTGCATTTATACTTTTGCGGACTTCTTAATTCCCATCATTTTCTTCCAGTCGTTAATTTCACTTCACTTTCTGTCCTTGATCTCTCTTTTAACAGCTTCAGCTCTCCCATACCTCAATGGTTATTCAATATAAGTACCCTCACGACCATTTCGCTTTATGGTTGTGAACTTTCGGGTTCCATTCCCAGGTTTATGCCGGAAAACCTGTCCAACTTGCGTCATTTAGATCTTTCAGGAAATGATATCAGTGGTGAAATAACAGAGTTCATAGAGGCCTTGTCAAGATGCAACAACAACACCTTACAGTCCTTGTCTCTTTCTTCAAACAAACTACGTGGTAATTTACCTGTTTCCTTGGGGCGCTTCAAATACTTGGAACGACTTGATCTAGGCTCAAACGCATTCATAGGTGCATTGCCGACATCTATATCGAATTTGTCGCACTTGGAAGTACTCGACCTAGGATATAACAAGATGAATGGGACCATTTCTGAAAATATTGGACAACTTACAAGGTTAAGATATTTGGGTCTATGTGGAAACTCATGGAAAGGTGTGGTCACTGAAAATCATTTACAGAATCTATCAAGGTTGGATGAGTTTTACTTATCATCCAAAGACAAACATTTGGTCTTCAATATGAGAGACGATTGGATTGCTCCCTTCAGTCTACATGCCATAGAAATTATAGATTGCCAGTTGGGCCCTGCATTTCCTTCATGGCTTAAGACTCAAACAGATGTTGAATCATTACTTCTCTCAAACGTTGCCATATCAGACAGCATACCTAATTGGTTATGGAGATCACCGAGATTAACCATGTTGGATCTTTCAATTAATCAATTAAGAGGAGAGCTTCCCAAGGCAATAAATCTTGGGTTTAATGCATCCATCTTGTTGGCATTTAACCGTTTTGAGGGTTCACTTCCAGTCTGGCCAAATGTAACAATCCTATCATTAAGGAACAATTTAATTAGTGGACCAATTCCCGTAAACATCGGCCATAAAATGTCAGTATTGGAATATCTAGATCTTTCGGGAAACCTACTAAATGGTTGCATCCCTGCATCCATGGGTGAAATAAGAACTTTGAGCCTTCTTGACTTATCAAACAATTCTCTATCTGGAGAGATCCCTTCAAATTGGCATAATTTACAAGGATTAATGGACATAGACCTGTCAAGAAACAATTTGTCAGGAGGTATTCCAAGATCTATATGCTCATTAGCATCACTTATTCGGTTGAAGCTGAGAAGTAACAATCTTTCGGATGAGCTCTCTGTGTCCCTGTCAGATTGCAAAGGTTTGTCATCTCTTGATCTTGGAGAAAATAAGTTCCATGGAACCATACAACCAATTGCAGGAAACCTATTCAATCTGTCATATTTAGGACTTCGAAGCAACAGGTTAACTGGAAACATTCCTAAAATATTATGTAGATTTCCTAATCTCCACGTCTTGGACCTTGCCCATAATCATTTGTCTGGGTATATTCCTAAATGTCTTGGTAACTTGCAAGCTTTGAAATTTATGGGCACTCGCTATACATCACCTCTTCCCATCCCCAATTCAATCCTTTTTTCAATGCCTATGTCACTCACTTTTATAATGCAGCTAATATTCTATTTCGAGCATGTGGAAGTGATTTTTAAAGGAAGAATGAGTGAGTTCACAAGGACATTTCGTCTTCTTAACGCCATAGATCTCTCAAGCAACAACTTGACAGGAGAGATACCTATAGAGATAACAAATCTCTCAGTCTTGAATACCCTCAATCTATCATGGAACCAACTGACAGGGAAGATGCCAGACAATATTCAATGCTTGCAACAACTGGAAACTCTTGATCTCTCAAGTAACAATCTTTCAGGCCCAATCCCTCCAAGCATGTCTTCTATGACGTTGCTAAACCATTTGAATTTGTCACATAACAACTTGTCAGGACCAATTCCAACTGCCAATCAATTTGGAACCTTCAACGATCCATCCATTTACAAGAGTAATCCCTACCTCTGTGGTCCTCCATTGACAGCCAGCTGCTCATCAGGCCTCACGGATACCAAACACAAAACTGATGAAGTGGAAGGTGAAGACGGATCTGAAAAATTCTGGTTGTTTGTTGGCATGGCTTTGGGATTCATTGTAGGATTTTGGGTAGTTTGTGGCAGTTTGATTGTTAAAAGATCTTGGAGACATGCTTATTTTAGGTTGGTTGACAAAACAAAAGACAAGCTCCTCGTGGTCATTGAAATTTACATGGCTCGTTTACGAAGAAAGGTTGCTAGAAAGATGTTAGAAGACGCAAGCGTTCCCCAGTGGGAGGTTTGAGTACTAATTTTCTACAATTTTGCAAATTTTTTGTTCCGTTTTATTTTCTTTAAATCTTACATTACTTGTCACATGTTCACTGCAGTAATATATACAGAGGTCGAATATTGGTTGAAGAATAAAGACAGGAGGAAAGAAGAATTCAATCTCATTGGCACATGCTAGCTCCTCTTCCACCTCTTTGTTTGTTTACTTTTTTTCTGTTATTGCTTTTTTCTTGTGTGTAGTCACTGCAATGGTGAAATGTCTGAGGTCAAGTTATAGCATATGTATTAAAGACTGCAATAGCTTTCATCATTTGTTGTTTAAAATTACGTTTAATTTTCCACCTTATTGAATGGAGTTGTTCATGATTATCCCTGTGATTAATATATATTATTACCAACACTGACACTTTCTGAGCAGCTAAAATGTCAATTTACAAAATATTATTGATAAATCGGGAGTAGAGCTCATCATCTCAACTGATGTTACAGGCCAGCAAACTAGATTTGAAGTTTTTATGAAATTCAAGAACACAGGCAGGTAATGAACTTTCTTCCACGTTCGGACTTGGCTGTTGTGCAACTCTTGGTTACTTCGGTATGATTGGATTAAGAAAATGTTGTTTGTATGATGGCAGGGGTATGCTTTGTATTTTAAACATTGAAATTTGCATGTATATTAATGAAGAATCCAATTCGTTGTCCAATTTTCTATCACAGTAAAAATATTTGCAGAGCCTCCAAAACAAGTAAAGCAGAAGCTCTAAGGAGGATCTTCTTTTTCAGGTTTTGTTTGATGGAAAGGACCTTCCCTGTATTTGAAAGCAGCTTCTTCTATAGCCAAGTTCTTGCTTTTGACTTTCCTGATTGTTGCTCGTAAGTTCTCTGATTTTTTATTAAAATTTTGATATTAAAAAAAAGTGAAAGCATATTGATTAATCAAGTTACCTTTTAGAATAATTTTCACCAAGTGAGCTCCTCCATGTTTTCATTCTCTTTGCCTTGAAGGCAACTATTGGACGAATGTTTAATCGACTTTCCGGATCTACTGATCTTATGCAAGCTTTAAGTTCGTTCTCGACCTTCACGAGCACCGAAGATAATGAATTTACTCGCAACCTCCCTCTCCCGGTTGGTTAAAAGTTAATCGGATGGTTCCTAAAGTGGTGCTCCTGGTCTCTCTAATGGTGGTGGTATTTTTCGCCATTGCAGAGGTTTTGTCAAAGGGTGTTTCTCTTGTCCATTAAAAAATTGTCTACGACATTTGAAGCATAATTGCTGGTTGTTATCAAAGCCATTTATTATGCGCATGGCTGGTTTAATTGAATAACTTTTTGGATTGAATGCGAGGCCAATAACATGGTGAATCTACATCGGACTCACTTCACTTCAGAGCCCTGGCGACATTGTCTTCTTGGAGAGGATGTTTACACTATCTTTTCTCTATGAACATTCCGGTCACCCACATCTATCGGGAGAGTAATCAAGTGGTAGATTGTTTAGACTTTCATGGTCTCTCTTAGATTCAAGATCACCGGTGGTTTTCTTGACAGTATTCTTGTTTTTTTTGCTACTCAGGTATTCTTTTCCTTTGCTATTGCATTGCTTTCTTTGTCCTCTATAGACATTTTATGCTGTATTTTGTAATTATTATTTTATTAATAAAGTTGGTGGGCTTAAGGAGTTATGTGCACATGATTTAAGGATTTGTTGGGAGCCAACTTAGTTGGGATGCTTCAAATTCCTTATGATGCAACACTCCTTTAGCTTCATTCTGTTTATTAAAAAAATATATATATATTTTTTAAAAAAGGGGCATTCCAAGAAATATATACCATTGATAAGGAAAAATACAATGATTATGTATTACATAAAACATGTAATGAAAACCATTTTCAATTAATTACAACTATAAAGTAAATATGTTCTAAAAATATGTAATATAAATAAATTTTAAAGACCCAATGTAGCAACATAGTTCTAGAATATTTTTTTTTTTTTGGAATGAAAGTTACCTACACTCTCTGTGAGATTAAATTCAAGTCACTATTTTCCTTTTCCAATTATGTTGGATCAACAAGATAATATTGCATAATAGTATATTTTTCACGCTTATATATATATATATATATATATATTTAATGTTATAAGATCGGGTTGTATTTATTCACTCCATTAAACCCCAAATTAACTATAATAAATAAAAAAATGTTATGTTGGATCATGGCAAATTCATGTTCCCTTTCCCTAAATATCAAATTAATTATAAGAGATTAAAAAAAAAATCTAGATCACAGTTATCCAATTTGTGTCCTCTCTTTTTAACGCTATAATTAATTGTAATAGGAATAAATAAATAAATAAATAAACTGAATCACCGCTTGATGGAAGAGTTTGTTTAGTGGAGTTATTTATTACTACATTTTTAACAGAAATATTTGTTACTAAAATTGATTCATTTCAAATTTCAATGATAATTTTGTCCTCAATTTGTTTTTAACATGGTAAATACACAATTTTAACATTATATATTAATTTAGGATATTACATAAAATTAGTCAAGAAATAAACAATATATGAACATTATACATCCATAAATTTATGCAATATCAAATAGATATGGTTATTTATAAATAAGGTTAGAATTATTTTGATTATATATTTTTTAATATTTTATGTATGAATTATTATATTTTTTAAACTATTTTCAACGAAGTCAAACATGCTTTTGAATAATTAAACACCTGACATTTCTAACTATTACCTATCCAAAATTACAGCATCCCATTAATTAATCCGATAGCTGGTGTATGAAAAATAAGGTGATCACATTTGGTTATCATGTTAAAATGACCAATTACATCAGTTTGATTTTGAATATTTAATTTTAAAAAAAGGACAATTCTAGTGAACACTGATGGCTCTTTTGAGTTCGATCGAACAAAGGGTAAATAAGTAATTAAGCTGATAAGCTTGGTGGTAGGAGTTGTGCATCCAAAAAACTTATAAGGTTAAGGGTTCAACTCCAGATACTACCTTAAGAGGCCAAAAGGGGTTGTCTGGCGTGGTCTTCACCCCCGGCCCGGCACGGTCTTCACCATCGACCCTGTACAAATTGTTCCGTTGGCGAGGTTCCGACCCCCAACTCGGTGTTGACCGATTCCGATCGTCAATATTAAAAACGTAATGTTGACGATCGGAATCGGTCAACACCGGGTTGGGGGTCGGAACCTCGCCAACGGAACAATTTGTACAGGGTCGACGGTGAAGACCGTGCCGAGCCGGGGGTGAAGACCACGCCAGACAACCCCTTTTGGCCTCTTGAGGGTCGTGTCCGGAGTTGAACCCTTAACCTTATAGGTTTTTTGGATGCACAACTCCTATCACCAAGCTTAAGCTTGGTGGTAGGAGTTGTACACCAAAAAACCTATGAGGTTGAGGGTTCAACTCCGAACACGACCCTATGGGGCCAAAAGGGGTTCAACGGTCTACGGGCCGGCCTCATATAAATCGTTCCGTTGGCGTGGTTCCGACCCCCAACCCAGTGTTGATCTATTCCGATCGTCAACATTAAAACACGACTCAGTTTGGTGGTAGGAGTTGTACACCAAAAACACCTATGAGGTTGAGAGTTCAACTCCGGACGCGACCTTATGGGGCCAAAAGGGGTTCAACGGTCTACAGGCCGACCTCATATAAATCATTCCGTTGACGTGGTTCCGACTCCCAACCCGGTGTTGACCGATTCCGATCGTCAACATTTACCAAACCAAATCCTTGTCTTGGTTGAATCTTTTTTATGTTCACGTTTCTATCCAACAATATCAGTACAAGAGAGTCTCCCTCTTGATATTTGATATGTCAGATCCTACGGATTGTCCTCTTCCAACCTGCCCCAAAGTGCAAACACAAATCTTCTAAACTATTGGTTGTCTAAAAGAACTCAACCAACTTTAGTTGCCCTTGGGATTGGACATCAAATTAAATTATTTAACATGTTGATTTTAAATATAAAGATGAAAAGCTCTGATGAGTGTCTTATACAATCCACTTGATCTATATGTATGTATATTGTTTATTAATCTGCATCATGCATTCATGTTCTTGTACTTTTTAGTTTAGGTATGCCAAGTTTGAATAAATACATCGAGTGTTAGCAACTAAACCTTTCAAAACATCAAATTAACGAAATGATAAAATAATATAAAAAATAATATGAAATAAAAAATAGACAAAACAACATACAAAGTTTACATAGTTCACTTAAAACAAGCTATTTTTACAGAGTTGTTGCAAGTCTTCATTATAGGGAGAAAAATAACAAGAAGCATCGTAATCAATAGGCTTCTTTTATGTGGGAGCAAAGATTCCACATTGAAGGTAATTTGTAAACACTGGTTAACCTTGTAACTGGTTAAGATTATTGACTTTAGATTGCATTTATCTTATTATTGACCACAAAAATACGCACATTTTGCTGTTACAAATCTCTTTTAAATGGTTTTCCATTTTCCTATTTTGCCCATAAGAAAAAGCTTAAAAGCCTGTTGTGCTTTTCGATTGTAGCTTGTTACATAGTCAGGTTTGGGATATTCAGATAAGAAGCTGAAACAAGACCTCCCAGGCCATGCGGATGAGGTATTTTTCCACTCTAAACATAAGGCTCTATAAGACATATTGCTTTTACACTACTATGCTGATAAATGATCCATGATTTTCTTTTGTGAAGGTCTTTGCCGTTGATTGGAGTCCAGATGGTGGGAAGGTTGCATCTGGTGGTAAGGGTAGAGTATTGAAGTTATGGATGGGCTAGACAAATCAAGAGCACACATGGAAATTATATGTTTGGCATTTCAAACAAGATAGCAGTTTGGCAAGTATACATTGGCAACAATCAGTTTTGTTCAGTCCTGCCGTATGGGCTCTCACTCAAAAGAACAAGAGCATGGAATTAGAGAATCGATGTTCTGTGCCCAGAATGGTTGGTGGAAATGTTTAATCTCCTCAAGAGTGCAATTTGGAGCTTTGATTATGGTGTTTCATAGAACTTTGGCTGCCCTGGTTTATCTACTGCATTGTCACCACACTAAGGTTATGGAACAATGCTGCTCGGAGTCTACTTGTCATGTGTGTCTGAGAAGGACGATTGCAAATATAACAGTATCTTCCCCTTCTAATATATATTACTGTGTTATATGTTTTGCTGTGAAATAGTTTGGGAAGGAGCATTTCTAATTGTTACTCAATTCCAGGCTGTACAAGAGACATGAAGATTTTCATATGGTCTTTCTAATCAACAATGTTCAAACATCAAGTTTTACCAAGTAATGGCAATAAACATTCAGGATTGGATAAATATATAATTCATAATTATTCATAATATTTTGTTTCAGAAACTGAGGAAGCCCTTCTCCTTGAAGCTTTCAATAGTGTCCTTCAGACTCACCTCCCATGAAGTAAACTTGATGCCCAAACTTTCTGCTTTCTCTCTTGATACATGGTATTTTTGGCCATCTGGATTGGCATTTTCCAACCTGCTCCAAAAACACAAATACACCTCTTATGATTAACTGTGATCTGTAAAAGAACTTAATGCCCAGTAATAAATTGAAGCTTTAATCATTCTTCAACTAAACATTTAGAACCACCATTCTATTTCTATGAATACAAAATGTGTCAATAACTTCACCACCTTCATTAGTTTAAAAAATCTCTAGTATCATCAGTAAAACATGTAAGTTGAGTTGCTGTTGGAAATGGCAATATGTGATATAGCTCCATATGTTGACTTACTTTGCAAGATGCAGAGTAGGGAAAAGTTCTCGCAACATCTTCAGAACTTCAGTTGAGCTTCTTGTACCTTCGACCATAATATATCTGCCACTAGCACTAGGAAGCTCAAGTGCTTGAATATGAGCATTTGCAACATCTCTAACATCAACAAGTCTGTAAGGGCTAGGAAATGACTGCTCTCCTGCATTCCAAAATCACAAAGTTATTGAACTTGTGACTGAAACAAAGATGGCGTTAAGTGTCAATTACATCATCAATAGTCCCATCAACCTAATTCCCTTATTTATAACCAATGCATATGATGACACCATATACGGAAAAAAAATATAAAGAATAAAAACATCACGAGATTGAAACTTGTTGCCCAGCCTTTTACAATGTTCAGAATTTTCTTTCAAAAGTATAAAATCTAATTGAAGCAGTTGAAAATATAGAATAAATTTTGAGACTAATCATCAACAGAAATTTAAAAGGTTGAAAAAATTACCGTTTATAAGTTTCAGAATGATCTCCACTGAAAAATTAAGAGTTGACTGTAAGAGAGTACCAATGACTACTCCTGGATTAAAAGTAATCAAGTCGATTCCATTCTCTTGTGCGAATTTCCAAGCAGCATTTTCAGCTAGTGTTTTTGAAAGTGCATACCAATTCTGTTGATCATAAAACAAAATCATGATTGATCTACAGTGCGGTATAATAGATTCTTCTTTGTCAATTATCTTTTTACACAATATCAAACTCAACTAAAAGGATTAAAAGGAATTCCGTTATTAGCATGTGAGCAAAACCTTTGTTTTTTCACAAAAAGCTGGATCCGAAAACCAAGTCTCATCGACTACAGTATCCGTGGTGAGGGGTTTTCCATTCCACAGAACAGCAGCCATAGAAGATGTGAGAATCACTCTCTTGATAGAAGGAGCTTTGGCACATGATTTAAGAACATTAAGTGTTCCATTTACTGCAGGATCAATTAAATCTGCCTGAAGTGCAAGCAAAATCATGGAATTAGCTCTTATATCATCAGCTCGTAAATTCTTGTGTTTGGACTCTTACCTGAAAACTTGGGTGGTTTTCGTTTCATTTTTAAAATGGTGTTTACAAAAATTATTTTTAAAAATGTTTTAAAATAAAAAACATATTTTAAAAATGATGTTTCTAAGAATTTAATGTGTTTGATAGGTTTTGCAAAAAGAATTTTTTAAAATAGAAAATGAAAAATCATTTTTGAATACATGTCCAAACACCACCTAAATTTTTGGATTAAATGTTACCTTTATCTTCTATATCATAGGTTCGAAAAAAGGGAAAAAAGAGGATATGAGATGAATTAACCTGAGGATCATTGGATGATAAAAACACAGGGGAGGCTGTATGGAAAACACCATCACAACCATCAACAGCAGAATCAAAAGATCCTTCTTCCAACAAGCTTGCTTTGAATAAATGAAGTCTTTCTTTGGCCCCATCAAGTGCAAGCAAATGTTGTGTCTTCTTGGGGTCATCTATGGCATGCATACACATATTCAACTAGTAAAGATTTGAACTATTCACTTTCTCAAATGTTAAACTAAGTAATGGAAAAACCAAGTACCATAAACTTGAATCATACCTTAATCGACCCTTTAAAGCAAAATTATAATCAAAGCTTGAAGTACTACATGACAAAACAAAAAGAGCTGAGAGAGATAGAGACTAACTTGTGTCACGGACAGTGGCTTTGACAGTGTAACCACGTTGAAGTAACAGCTTGACCAGCCATGAAGCTATGTAGCCTGAAGCTCCTGTCACACACACCACTTTCGCTTCTCCACTCATTCTCTATCTTTTTCTGTGAATTCTGTCAAGGAAAAAAATGTTAAAGCAAATTTGGAAGCTATTGTCTTTGCAGGCCTGCAGGGTCTCCGGCACTATGTTGACAACGACAAGACAAAGTGCCTGTTTGGCATAGCTTTTGGAAGGCCCAAAAGCTCTGGCTTATTGTTTGGGTGGTCTCCTAAAAATGACTTTTGATTTTGGGATGAGCTTGCAAGTGAAGCAACAATTATCAAACCCTTTGATCTCTTAACAACATTATCAATGCTTAAACAGTGCCTTAGTTGTTGACTTGTCACTATTAGTTGTTGTGTAGTGTAACTCATGTTCAATGAACGTTTGATGTCTGCATGAGCTAGTCAATTTGTCAGCAACCGAAGTTGCTTTAAAATGTCAGATGTTCAATGAAATATTTCAAAGATTCCATGTGGCTAGTTGAAATCTTCAAAAACAAATGGAGTTTCTTCTGAGTTAAAAATGAATGTTTTTTTGGACTAAGAAGGCACTTTTATTATTTTATTGTGACAATTTTAAAAAATGTTCGCTGATTGTTATTTATAAAATTTTATATTTTAAATGGGGTCGGGACTGGTACAACCAATATTACATCCCGTGGTTTCAAATTTTTAATATAATAATAATTATAACTAATCATTTCATTGACTTCAAATTTTTATCTAATTATTTAGTTGAAAGCCTAATTTTTTCAAATTAGAATATTAGATATAGAGGAATGTATATTAGAATCTAAAATACTAGACTCAATTGAGAATTCAAAATAGATATATGGAATCAGTAGAATAAGAATATTTTATTCTATATATTATATAGAATATATAATAATAGAATCGAATATCTATTAATTATGTACAAAAAAAATGTGATGAGAATATTTAATAGTATTAGAATTATAGACTTATTGATATTTATTTGAAAAGAAGATCACTTTTTTGTTCTTATAGAATTGTAAATTAGTTGTCCAATTTATCAATTAAAAGGTATTTATGTCACTTAATATCTATATTTTTATTTAATTATATTATAATTGAAATGGACACTTATATCTTTAATTATTGATAAAAAGAAGAGGGTAGAAAAGAAATTTAGTTTTATTATAATTGATAACTGAAATGAATATTTCTATCTTCGTTTATTGATGAAAAACAAATGGTAGAGAAATAACTAAAAGGTTGATTCGAAGAAGTAACTTTAAAACTTCGAAGAAAAATTCCAAACTTTAACCGTAAGAGGCTGGTTGAATCGGATACTAACTATAGTTAGTCAGAAGTATGATGATTAGATGGTTACGATCACAGACGTGCGACGTGACGACAATGCGGAAAAACACACAGACACAGACGTGTACCATGACGACAAGACGCACATACTGATTATATAAACCAAACCAAATCCATGCCTTGCTCAAATCTTTTCAGTTTCTTTGACTCTTACACGGAGAGAGAGAGAGAGAGAGAGAGAGAGCCAATGAGAGAATGAACCACCATTTTAGGTCAAAAACTAGACCAAAAACATATATTTACCATATCTTATATTGATATATAACATATTTGATATTGATTGATTATCTATTAGCAACTTTTTTCACAGTAAAATCTGACAGCTACCCAGTTGGGCTGACGAAAAGACCAGACACATCGGGATGGTCTTGTGTGTTTTTGCGTGATTGCTGCTCACTGGTTAAGTTTCTTTTCTTTTTCAAATAATAACAATGGTGCAGTTGTTTACCTTGCTCCAAAATGCAAACGCAAATCTTCTAAACTATTGGTTGTCTTAAAGAACTCAACCAACTTTAGTTGCCCTTGGGATTGGACACCAAATTAAATTATTTAACCTGTTGATTTTAAATATATTAATTATAATTGGATGTAAAAATTTAAATAGATAGAAAATAGTTTAATTATAAACATTAAAAATTTAAGATTATGATCTATTAATACATCTTTTTATGTGTAACGTGAATTTTAAATATATTAATTATTATCAGATTTAAAAGATTAAATTGATTGAAAGTGGTCCAATTAAAATATTAATGACTAAAAGATTATGATATGTTAACATATTCCTTCACGTGTAATGTAAATAGATAATAGATAAGAGACACATATTAAATACTCCACACAGTATAATATGTGTAATGAAAAGATTTTCAGATAATAGAGAAGAGAGAGTTTGAACTAAAAATCTCTAAACTCTGATACCATGTTAGTTACTATCAGATTTAAAAATTTAAATCGATAAAAAATAATCAATTATAGTATTAAAGATTTAAAATCATGATACATTTAATATCTTATGTTGTATGAATATAATATAAGATACTAAATGTATGAATATTGTTTTTTAATCTGACATCATTGCATTCATGTTCTGTTAGCAACCTTTTTTACAGTGAAATCTGGCAAATCACCCAGTTGGGTTGACGGAAAGACAAGACACATTGGGTTGGTCTTGCGTGGCTTTGCGTGATTTCTGTTCACTGGTTAGTTTCTTTTCTTTTTCAAATAATAATAATTAAAAAAAAATGGTGCAGTTGTTTACCTTGCTCCAAAATGCAAACACAAATCTTCTAAACTATTGGTTGTCTAAAAGAACTCAACTAACTTTAGTTGCCCTCGGGATTGAACATCAAATTAAATTATTAACGTGTTGATTTTAAACATCAAGATGAAAAGATCTGATAAGTGTCTGACACACTCCACTTGATTTATATTTATATGTATGTATATTGTTTTTTTAATCTGCATCATGCATTCATGTTCTTGTACCTTTTAGTTTAGGTATCCAAGTTTGAATAGATACACTGAGGTGGACACTTCTTTATTTTCCTGTGTATGTTGGATCCAACAAAATTGCCTGCTCACCTTCTAGAAAGTTGCAAAATGTTTTCTTCTACCTACTTGATTGAGGTGAAAATTCAATATGATTCTCAAAACAGCATGAACATTTCAGTGATGTCCAGTTGCAAATATCCCTTCTTGACATTCATGAGAAATTTTCAATGATCTTGCATCAAGTGAGTTCTAGCATTGAAAGTACCTGCTAGGCTCACACTTTTTTCGCAACTCACTTGATTAACACGAAATATATATGCAGAAAATTTCATATGAAGAAATAATCTCATGGGCTTTGTGTTTTCATACTGCAGACATATGATCATATTAACGAACAATGGTTTTGATAGAAGCACTGAATTTCATACAAGAATTTGCCAATGAGGTGTGGTTGAAAATTACTAGTACTAAAGATTGAATAACGTAAGTTTCACATCTCTTTCCAGCACTTGTTGTCGGTAGCATGATTTAGAAACTGAGGAATCCTTTCTCCTTCAAACTTTCAATAGTTTCCTTAAGACTTACCTCCCAAGAAATGAAGCTGATGCCCAAACTTTCGGCTTTTTCCCTCGATACCTGATAGGTTGGCTCATATCGTTTGTCATCTTCCAACCTGCTCCAATACAAACAACGGCTTTTAAAGTATTTCTGGTCTATTGAAGAAAAACTTACAACTTAGTTGCTTTTGGTTTTGACATAATATGTGTTAGAAAATTAATCTAGACTAGTATTTTGGTGTACATGCACCTGGAATTTATGATGGATGAATCTAGTTATTTGTGTGATGAATTTATTATCATTCATGTATCCAAGAATTCTAAATGGGTGTTTTGATTTGATAAATTCATATATTAACAATTAATTAAGATGTATCTAATGTCCTATAAATAGGACTACTCATTTGTAGTATCTATCCATCAGAAAATATATGAAATAGAAATTGAGTTTTGAGAGAACAATTTTCTTCTCATATTCTAAATTTATGTGAGTTTCTTATTGAGTTTGTTTGTGACTCATCTAATGCTTCCAATAAACTGATATAAGAGCTTGTGTCAATATGACATCCAACAGCAATATGTTGCAACCTCAATTTTCTCACTTTGACGAAAAGAATTATAGTCGATGGAGTCAACAGATGAAGGTATTGTATGGTTCCCAAGACTTATGAGAAATTGTTGAGAATGGATTTGTGGAGCCATAAGACCAATCTGCTCTTACTCAAAAACAAAATAATGAATTGAAGGAGAATCGCAAGAAGGACAAGAAGGCTTTATTTTTTATTTATCAAGCTATTGATGAAGCAATTTTTGAGAGAATTTCTACAGCAACTTCAGCAAAAGCAGTATGGGAAATTCTACAATCAACTTATCAAGGTGAAAATAAAGTTAAAATGATAAGATTACAAACTCTGAGATCTGAATTTGATACATTGAAAATGAAAGACTCTGAGTCAATGGAGGAATATTTTAATTGTGTTCTTTCCATTGTTAATCAAAGTAAATGGAGAACAAATTTCATATCAAAGAATTGTTGAAAAAATTTTCAAAAGCATGACAAGAAAATTCGAGCATGTTGTTGTCGCCATAGAAGAATCAAAAGACTTGACCACTCTATCAATAAACAACTTGATGGGGTCTCTTCAATCTCATGAGTTTAGATTAAAACAATTTGAAGTTGTTCCTTTAGAACAAGCTTTTCAATCTCAAGCTTCTGTTAGTCAAAGTTCTAAAGGAAAAAAAGGTGGACATGGAGGTAGTAGAAATTTTGATTCCTGAAACAACAACAATGAAAGCAAGGAAGAATCAAGCTCTTCTTCAGGCCAAGGAAGAGGAAGAGGATGTGGCAGAGGCAAAGAAAGAGGCTAAGGCAGAGGTCGTGGTGATTTTTCTCATATTCAATGTTATAATTGCAATCGTTTTGGCCACACTAAAGCATATTGCAGGATGAAGAAGAATGATGGTAACAAAAACAACTCCAATTTCGTGCACGAAGAACAAAATAATGATGAAAGGTACTTTTTTTCTTGTTTGTAAAACACAAGAAGTTATTGCTGAAAATGTCTGTTATCTTGATAGTGGTTGCAATAATCATATGATTGGCAACAAAGACATTTTTATGATTTTGGATGACTCTCTCTAAAGTGAAGTCAAGATTGGTAATGATAAGCGACTCTAAGTAAAAGGAAAAGACAATATTCTTGTTCGGACAAAGAAAGGTGTTAGAAAAATCACTGATGTGTTCTATATTCCAGGTCTTAAACACAACCTGTTAAGTGTTGGGCAACTTCTTCAAAAGGGATATAATGTTACTTTCAAAGATGACGTGTGCGAAATCAAAAGCAGAGACGGTGTTCTTATTACGAAAGTAAAAATGACTCCAGATAAAATGTTTCCCTTGAATTTTTCATATGACCAGAGCTTTTGTTTTAGTACTTTGGCTAATGATATTTCATGGCTTTGGCATTTTTGGTATGGACATTTGAGCTTTAGCTCATTGTCTCATATTTGTAAAAATTATATGGTGAGAGGAATGACGAACATTAGTTCGAAAGATCATCAAGTTTGTGAAGCATGCATTCTCGAGAAGCATCATCGAAGTCAATTTCCAGTTGGCAAAGCAAGAAGAGCCTCAAATCCACTTGAATTAGTTCACACTAATTTATGTGGACCTATGCGCACAACGTCAATTAGAGGTAATCATTATTTTCTCACTTTCATTGACGATTACAGTAGAAAGACTTGGATTTATTTACTTAAAGGAAAAGATGAAGTTTTTGAATGTTTTAAAACCTTCAAAGATTTTGTTGAAAATCAAAGTGACTATACAATAAAAACTCTGCGTTCTGATCATGGTGGAGAATTTGTTGCTTTGGAGCATTTTTTGAAAGAAAATGGAATTCAACATCAACAAACTGCTCGTTATACTCCCCAACAAAATGGAGTAGCTGAGCAAAAAAATAGAACCATCATAAAGCTAGCAAGAAGCATGTTGAAAGCTATAGAGATGCCAAATGAATTTTGGGTGATGCTGTTACATGTGCTATCTATCTACTTAATTGAGTTACAACTAAAAGTGTTCAAGGAATGACCCCTCAAGAAGCTTGGAGTGGGATAAAACCATGTGTTAGCCACTTGAGAGTTTTTGGTAGTGTAGCTTACTCTCATATTCCAAATGAAAAGAGAGGTAAGCTGGCTAATAAATCTGAAAAATGCATTCTGATTGGATACAGTGAAAATGCAAAAGCATATCGTTTGTACAATCCCATCTCAAAGAAAATCATCATTAATAGAGATGTTCATTTTAATGAGAAAAAGTCTTGGAAGTGGAATGCTACTAATCAAAAACATAAATCAATTTCTGTTAATATTGAAGACAAAGAAGATGCACAAGTAGCTGAACCAGAAGGTGTTGAACCATTATTCTCAATTTATAGTTCTTCATCAAGTGAAGAAGAATCAATTTTGCCATCATTACGAAGATTGACCAACCACATCAACCTTCTAAAAGGTATCCCTTAAATGACTATGTCATGTTTACTTCTAATGAAATGAATTTTGCATTACTTGTATATACAGATCCAACAAGTTTTGACGAAGCATGCAAGGAAGAAAAATGGAGGATAGCCATGAATCAAGAAATTGAGGCAATTGAAAAAAATAAGACATGGGAGTTGACAGATCTTCCTAAAAACAAGGTAGTACTCGATGTAAAATAGGTTTACAAAACAAAATTGGACTCAAATGGTAAAGTAGACAAACACAAAACAAGATTTGTTGTGAAAGGCTACACGCAAAAGTTCAGTGTTGATTATGAAGAAATTTTTGCTCTTGTAACTCGTTTGGAAACAGTTCGTCTACTTTTATCATTGGCAGCACAGAGAGGTTGGAAGGTGCATCAAATGTATGTGAAATCGGCTTTCCTTAATGGTTTTCTAGAAGAAGAGGTCTATGTTGAACAACCCTCAGGTTACGAAAAAAGAGGAGAAGAACACAAAGTGTATCGCTTAAAGAAAACATTGTATGGACTGAAACAAGCTTCAAGAGCTTGGTATAGTCCAATTGACAATTTCTTCTTAAACAATGGATTCAAGAGATATCCATACGAGCATGCACTTTACATCAAAGAAGATGAAAGTAGTAAATTTCTTATTATTTGCTTGTACGTTGATGATCTTATCTTTACAGGCAATAATGAGAAAATATGAGAGATTTTTAAAAAATCCAGTTTAAAATGACTTATTTGGGACTTCTTCATTATTTCCTTGGAATTGAAGTAAAACAAATGGATGAATGAATCATTATTTCTCAATAGAAGTATGTAAAAGATTTGTTGAAGAAATTCAACATGGATGGTGCTATCCCTTGTAGTACTCCGATGGAGGCAGCTTTGAAGTTAAGAAAAGATGATGGGAGTGAAGAAGTTAATGTTAGTCTTTATCGAAGTCTAGTAGGAAGTCTAATGTATTTAACAACAACAAGGTTGGATTTGATGTTTGCTGTTAGCATGTTGAGTAGATTTATGACTTCACCAAAGAAAAGTCATTGGGATGCTGGTAAAAGAATCCTTCGTTATGTTGTTGGTATTGTTGATCATAGAATTCAGTATAAGAGATCACAAGAATCAACCTTAATTGGTTACAGTGACAGTGACTGGGGAGGAGATGCAGATAATCACAAAAGCATATCAGGGTATGTTTTTAGTCTTGGTTTAGGTGCAATTTCTTGGTCTTCAAAAAAGCAATCCGTTGTTGCTCTTTCTTCTATAGAAGCAAAGTATATTGCTCTCTGTGCAGTTGGCTGTCAAGTTCTTTGGTTAAGGTGGATGTTGAAAGAATTGAAGTGCTCTCAAGAGAAGGAAACTGAGTTGTATTGTGATAATAACTCAGCAATTGCATGTAGCAAAAATCCAATTTTTCATGGAAGGAGTAAGCACATTAGAATTAAGTATCATTACATTCGAGAGTTGATCAAAGAAGAAGTAGTGGTCAAGCATTGCAAGACACAACATCAGATTGTAGACATTTTCACAAAACCATTGAAGACTGAAATTTTTATCAAGATGAAGGAGAAACTTAGCGTCACTCAAGTCAAGATTAAGAGGAGATGTTAAAAAATTAATCTAGACTAATATTTTGGTGTACATGCACCTAGAATTTATGATGGATGAATCTAGTTATTTGTGTGATGAATCTATTATCATTCATGTATCTAGGAATTCTAAATGGGTGTTTTGATTTGATAAATTCATGTATTAACAATTAATTAAGATGTATCTAATGTCCTATAAATAGGACTACTCATTTGTAGTATCTATCCATAAGAAAATATATGAAATAGAAGTTGAGTTTTGAGTGAACAATTTTCTTCTCTTATTGTAAATTTATGTGAGTTTCTTATTGAGTTTGTTTGTGGCTCATCTAAGGCTTCCAACAAATGTGATAGTAGTAATTTGATGTATGACTTACTTTCCAGGAAGGTGCAGAGTAGGAAAACATTTATGTGAAATCTTCAGTGTATCAGCACGACTCGTAACTCTTCCAACGACGCAATATCTGCCTCTGGCAGTAGGAACCTCGAGTGCTAGAATATGCGCATATGCAACATCTCTCACATCAACAAATCTATAAGGGCTAGGAAATGTTTGATCTCCTGCATTCGAAAAACCACTATCATATAGAATGCTGTGCTAGAAACAAAACTTACTGACGAAGCACAGATTATTACCATTTACTATAGTTTTTAGAACAATCTCCACTGAAAGATTAAGAGTTGGCTGTAAGAGAGGACCTATGACTAATCCTGGATTTATTGCAACCAAGTCAATTCCATTCTCTTGTGCAAATTTCCAAGCAGCATCTTCAGCTAAGGTTTTTGAAAGTACATACCAGTCCTGAGATGGAAAAAGAAAATTTAAATTCACCTACGCCATTATACGTTAGGCTCTTGTCCAACTGTTATGTTGATAACGAACAGAATCAACAATCAGAAGCAAGATCAATTCCAAAATTTTCACCAATATGACACTGCCCTCTGTTTTCAAAATGCATTAAAGAATTGCAAAGACTGTATCATAATCACAAAACATAAAACATCTTTTCTCATAGACTAAGACCACCCAACTTGATTATGCTAAAGTGTAATCTAGTAATTCTTTATCTAACATTATTTGGAGCAATCGAAGAAAATTGATCACCTTCACTCTAACATACTAGACTGTAACATGATTTATCTGACTAGCATAAACAACATTTGTTAATGACCAAATCGACTTAAATCAAACTCTAGAGCTTCTGCCAAGTTGTATAAGAGACATTTTGGACATATAACGAAAGATGTTTTCCTTTTCAGAAAACAATTTTACCATATCATGTTTCTTCAAGTTATCACAAAAGGTTGGATCCGAGAACCAAGTCTCATCGATTATAGTACTCGGGGTGCGAGGTTTTCCATTGTGCATAACAGCAGCCATAGAAGATGTAAAAACCACTCTCTTCACAGATGGAACTTTAGCACACGATTTAAGTACATTAACAACGCCCTTCACTGCAGCATCAACTATATCAGCCTGAATTCGGGGACGCAAACAAGGAATTGTCTTCAAATGAACATCTCAAGTTATTAAAAACATTGAAAGGCAAATTTACATCACATAGCACTAAATGATAATTAAAAAAAAAAAAATGTAAATGGGAGAAACCTGAGGGTCATTGGTTGAGAAAACTACAGGAGAAGCTGTATGGAAAACACCATCACAACCATCAACAGCAGAATCAAAAGATCCTTCTTCTGACAAGCATGCTTTGAAGATTTGAAGTCTCTCTTTGGCCTCATCAAGTGCAAGCAAATGTTCTGTCTTCTTGGGATCATCTATACGTGGCATATACAAATATCTATAAAGTAAGTCATATCATTTCTACTTATTCACCAATCAAAAAATGAAAAAACGCAGACCCCAGAACTAAAAACTAGCATCCAAATACGTAAAAACTAAAGAGAGAGAGACACAAAGAAGGACTGACTTGGGTCACGAACAGTGGCTTTGACAGTGTAACCATGTTGAAGTAACAGCTTGGCCAACCATGAAGCTATGTAACCTGAAGCTCCTGTTACACACACTACCTTCCCTTCTCCACTCATTTTTCTCTCCCTGTGAAATTCTCAGAGGAAATATGTAAGGCTTTGTCGTTGAAGATTCAGCCCAAGTTGAGCTCCATTTTTGTTGTCAGTATTATTCAATTTCAACCAATGATCAGCTAATAATATTGAAAGTAGTCTAAAACCTTTTTATCATTTTTAAAACATAAGACGACAATGACAAACATCACGCGGTAGACGGCAGACATGGTCCACTTGCTTAATTTATCTAAATCAATATAGATAACGCTATCAACCAGATGATCATTTATGTCCGGTTAACTTGTTCATTTATAGACTTCTTCTGGCGTATCAGTAGGACCGTTGTTCGTCAGACCACGTTTTTCAAGTCTTGGCTGGGTTGATTTTCATTTGTTAGGCCTACCAACCCTTGTTTGACTAACCAAGAGCCCAATTAAAAATCCAACCGGCCTATATAAATATATATATATATATATATAAATGATACTTTGTTGACATCAAACAGCGTATTTATTATGTTAAAAAAAAAAAAAAAAAGCATATTTATTTTGGCGATGCTTTCAACCACATATTACAATGTATAAGCCCTGAAGTCCTCAGCAAACATAAGAAAAACTGATGTTTTCGGATCAAGAATTTTGAGGTGCTGGCAACATAGTCAAATATTAAGACGCCTGAATTGCAAACAGTCTACATTTTCGGGCATTGATAAAGCTTTTCGTCTTCAAGCTTTCAACGTTATCCTTTAAACTCACTTCCAGAGGAATATAGGTGATTCCCAAACTTTGTGCTCTCTCCTTAGAGACTCGGTAGTTTGGTGCACAAGCTTTTTCTTCTGTGTATCTGTTACAGATAACAATACATATGTTCATGGGGCTTATTGGCGTTTTGGAGTTGTATTATCAACAGAACAAATTTGAAACTATATGTTGCATTGCATGCTTTAGATTATTATTAAGATACTTACTCTTCAGGAAGATTTAAATCAGGGTAAAGCTCGTGTAAGATTTTCAAAATCTCGAAAAAGTTTGCATCTTGTTCAACTAGACAATATCTTCCACACGCTGAGGGATTCTCAAATGCTTGGATATGTGCATTTGCCACATCTCTAACATCAACACATCTACAAGTCTTACCGGGTATCTTCTCTCCTGCATCAAACAGATACCCATTGCTTGCATCACGAAAAATTTGCATACTTGAAATTATGTTCACATGTGTAGAGATAAACAACATCCTCGTTGATTGGTCGAAAGTACCTTTTAAAAGGCTAAGAATAGGATCCACACTAGAGTAAGAGTTCAGTGTCGGCTGTAAGAAAGGACCGACCACCGTACCTGGATTTAATGCAACCATATCGATTCTATCTCTTTTGAAAAGTTCTAAGCAGCCTCCTCAGCTAAGGTTTCCCCAAGCTGATACCAAAGTTGACATACACCAAGCATGTAATGAATGAAGAATTTTCAGATATCAATATGGATTGATTGACTTAATTTTAATTTTTTTCATACTTGGGACTGTTAGTGTCAAATTCTCGGATGTACATTTCTTCAAACTTTAAGTGATATGCTAGCACGTATACACACCTTTGATTTTTCACATAAACCTGAATTAGAAAACATCAACTATAACATCAGGAGAAAGAGGTTTTCCATTGAATAAAACTGCTGCCATATAAGATGTTACAATCACCCTTTTGAGCGAGGGAACTTTAGCACATGATCTAAGGACATTAAGTGTTCAATCACTGCAGGGTCTACTATATCTGCCTGAAATGTAAGGAAAAATATAAGAAACCGTTCAAAGGAAAATTTAAATTCCATAAAATATGAATATGAAATTCTGTTTATATCACATAATAAAAGCTACTACAATGACAAGCGAAGGAGAGAAATGAAATGATTGATGAGTGAATTAAGTGTTCACGTAAATTTCGGTATTTATTTATTTGTAATACTCGGTAAGAAGAAGAACAAGCAATACGATATCAGGAGCTATCCCTTTTGACGTAGTACACAAGTGCAAAAATACAAATATTAATGAAAAAAAAAAAAAAAGAACAGAAGTAATAGATATATGGAATAAACCTGAGGATTATTGCAGGTTTGAAGGAGAGGGCAGGCAGTATGGAAAACACCATGACAACCATCAACAGCAGAATCAAAAGACCCTTCTTCCAACAAGCTTGCTTGAAAGATATGAAGTCTTTCTTTAGCTCCATCAAGTGCAAGTAAATGTTGTGTCTTATTGGGATCATCTATGGCATACACAGATTAAACTGGTAATAATTTGACCTTGTCATTTATCAAATGTTAAACTAATCAGTAGAAAAACTCAGTACCATAATTTACAATCATTCTATAATTGTTTGACCCTTAAAACAAAATTACTAAAACCACTATCAGAACTTGAAGATTTTTTTTTTTTGAAAAAAAAAAAAAAAAAGAGAGAGCGAGAGATAAAGACTGACTGGGGTCACGAACAGTGGCTTTGACAGTGTAACCACGTTGAAGTAACAGCTTGACCAGCCATGAAGCTATGTAACCTGAAGCTCCTGTTACACACACCACCTTCTTTTCTCCTCTCATTTTCTATATCTTTCTCTGTGAATTTCTCAGAGGAAGGGTTAGAGATTTTATTGTTGACGATTCAATCCATGTGAAGCTCCATATTTTTTTCTTATTCTTATTCCATATGAAGCGATTTTATTGGCTAACTGGTGGCAAATTTGATTTAACAATGGGTAGGTGACCTACTAAAATAAAACCAAAACTTTTGATCGTTAAATGAAGCTTAGCTTAAGCATGAATTATTTATTTATTATTTATTTTTACATTAAATTAAGCATCTTAACAGTGAAGCATTTGTTCACCGCCTATTTGATTTGCACACTCACATTGTTCATAAATAGATAAATAGATAACTGGCTTAGTTATTCAGCATCCCAATCTCAATTAAATTGCGAGCTCTCTCATTTTTCTAGTTATCTCTTAAAATTTGAAAAGAGACTATAATTTTGTTCGTTTAATAAAATTCTTCTAATCTCAATTTATAAATGTTTCCCTCACGTTAAAGGTTTCACCATGTAAATTTTGTGTCCACTATTTTTATCTTTTATTACTTCTATTTACATTCAATATTAAATTCAATTTCAAATTTACGTTGAGATTGGAATATTATTGATTGTTATAACATCAGCTAATACTATTAGAAATACTCTAAACCATTTTCAATTTTAAAAACAAGCAAGAACAACAACATAACATCACGAGGTAGACACAGGTGTCGTCCACTTACTTCATTTATCTTAACTAACATTACATACTATGGAATTTCATGATCTTTCATGTCTTGTTCAATTTTTCAGCGCAAGTTTGTTGTTTACCGTTACTCATTTGCCCGTATTTTCTGAATTATGGGCCGGGTCGATTGTTCGTTTTTGTTGTTATTATTGTGGATAATTAGATTTTAATAAGCCCAATTGAAGTCTGCTAATTTGAAGGCCCCATGCTAAATGCAAGAATATCCACCCGGCCCACGTTATGGCAAACACAAGTTAAGTTGACATAAGTAGTTATCCATCTCTTTGTTCAGTAAGGCGTTAGGCTCAATTCCAATCCAGTATATTCCATTTTGCAAAATTATATAAATAATTTTCTCTCTTTAATATATATAATTAATTATCTATCAGTTATAAGAGTAAATATCTGAACCGCATAAACAGTTTTTGATCGCAACAAATCTCAATAAGCTTACCCATTCGATAAAGCTTTTGAAAAAAAGCACAATCAATTTTTCAAAAAAAAAAATGATACCAAATGAATTAGAAAGTTCATTAAAGATGTCAAAATTAATCACTATTTGCATGATTTAAACATCTACAATACGAAGATAACAATTGCCTCTTCAAAATTATTTATAAGTCAACTTAAATTTTAGTTGGTTTGAACCCACTCTGACACCAATTACAATAATTTAGTCTAGTTAACATATCAATGTCATCCAATGTGATTTTGATGATAAAAAACCTTAACAATATCTTCTGAGTTCGTATTCAAATATATATATATATATATATATATTCTCTGATTTAATCTTAGTACTGTGCACCGTTTATTTAAACACATTCCAAAGCCTTTGATTTTGTAATGCTAATATTACAATAGGATGCAGCATGCTACTCAGGTACATTGAAATTGATTTGGATTGCATGAAGATGCAGAAACAGGACACCATATTTTCACAATGGTTTCAACCACTTATTACAAAATATAAGTCCTAGTCCAGCAAACATAAGAAAAATTGATGTTCTGATCAGCAACTTTGAAGTGCCAACATGATATATTCAATACTAAAGAGCTTGAATTGCCAAATGTTTGCCATTTTCAGGCATTGAAATAGCATTTCGTCTTCATGCTTTCTACAGTATCCTTTAAACTCACTTCCAGAGGAATATAGGTGATTCCCAAACTTTGTGCTCTTTCCTTAGACACTCGGTAGTTTGGTTCACAAGCTTTCTCTTCTGTGTACCTGTTACAGAATAATATATAGTTCATGCGAGTTTTTGCTTCTTGCATTCATATTATCAACAGAACATTTTTCAAAACTATGACTTGTATTAAACGTTCTAGATTAGATAACTGTCTGTTACTGCAGCCAAAGACACTTAACCGACAAGCTGTACCAAAAAATTTTGAGATACTTACTCTTCAGGAAGCTTTAAATCAGGATAAAATTCACGTAAGATCTTCAAAACCCCAAACAAGTTTACAACTTGTGCAGCCATACAGTATCTTCCACATGCTGTAGGATTCTCAAATGCTTGAATATGTGCATTCGCCACATCTCTAACGTCAACCCATCGATAAGTCCTGCAAGGCATCTTCTCTCCTGCATCAAAGAAACCTCTGTTGCTTGCATCACAAAAAATTTGCATATTAAAGATTATGTTCACAGTTCACATGTATAGAGACGAACAATATCCTTACTGGTTGATTGAAAGTACCTTTTACAAGCTTCAGAATATATCCCACACTTACATCAGGATTCAGTTTCGCCTGTAAGACAGGACCAATCACCATCCCTGGATGTATAGTAACCATATCGATTTTGTTCTCTTTCGAAAACTTCCAAGCAGCCTCCTCAGCTAAGGTTTTCCCAAGCATGTACCAAAGCTGATGAAGACCAAATTTTTAATGAATGAAAATTTTCTGTTATTGATATGGATTGATTGACATAAATCATTTTGGCAACGCTTATGAACCGTTAATATAAGCATGCTACAAAAGCAAGACAAAAGGAAAAAGAAAGAATGAAACGGGTATGACTAAATCTTGACAATGAAAGACAATAAAGCTCCAGCATTACGTGCACCAAAATTAGGTGACTAGGAGACTTTGTCTCTTAATAATATCTTATTAAACCTGTTAAATTCCCAGATGTACACTTCATGAAAATAGAAGTGGATTATTAGCACACCTACACACCTTTGATTTCTCACAGTAAGCTGGATCAGAAAACCAAGTTTCATCAACGGTAACATCAGGAGTAAGAGGTTTTCCATTGAATGAAACTGCTGACATAGAAGAGGTTATAATAACTCGTTTGATGGATGGAACTTTAGCACATGATTTAAGCACATTAAGGGTTCCCTTCAATGCAGGGTCAACTATATCTGCCTGAAATGCAAGGAAAATTATGGAATTAATTATTCTCCCATCAACAGCTCTATCTATGAAACTGTTCAAAGTAAACTTCTACTTCATTAAAAATGATTCTGTAATCATATTTGCATTACATAGCAGCTATTATATACACAAAGATTAAATTGAACAGATTGATGTACAATTTAACGTGTTCATGTTAGTTCAGGTTCAATTACATCTGCCTAAAATACTAGGTGGAAAATTAAAAATTAAAAGAAAAAAAAATGGAAGCGGCTATTATACAGACAGATCAATTATATTGCACAAATTGAATTGGCTAACCAGAACATATAAAATGGAAGAGAATCACGGAGCCAAATCATTGACTAATACTTGATTAACGTTGATTTAAATTGATATGGTAAGATTAAGTGGCATGCAATAGAACTTATGAGGAACAAAGTAATGCTAAATAGTGATTGGATTTATTGAATTTGAAACTACCTAATGTGATATGGTACAACACGAGGTCAGAATGCATATATAAAGGAGAAAAACAAAAAAAAAAAGAAATAGATATATGGAATAAACCTGAGGATTATTGGAGTTTTGAAGGACAGGGCAGGCAGTATGGAAAACACCATGACAACCATCAACAGCAGAATCAAAAGACCCTTCTTCCAACAAGCTTGCTTGAAAGATATGAAGTCTTTCTTTAGCTCCATCAAGTGCAAGTAAATGTTGTGTCTTATTGGGATCATCTATGGCATACACAAATTGAACTAGTAATAATTTGAACTTATCATTTATCAGATGTTAAACTAATCATTAGAAAAACTCAGTACCATAAATTTACAGTCATTCTATAATTGGTTGACCCTTTAAAACAAAATAACTAAAACCACTATCAGAACTAGAAGATTTTAATATATAAAAAAAAAAAAAAAAAAAAAGAGAGAGATAAAGACTGACTGGGGTCACGAACAGTGGCTTTGACAGTGTAACCACGTTGAAGCAACAGCTTGACCAGCCATGAAGCTATGTAACCTGAAGCTCCTGTTACACACACCACCTTCCTTTCTCCACTCATTTTCTATATCTTTCTCTGTGAATTTCTCAGAGGAAAGATCAGAGGTTTTGTCGTTGACGATTCAATCCAAGTAGAGCTCCAATTTTCTTTAGGGATATTACGAAAGCCCCTGAAAATTAAAATATTCGGAAACTACGCTGAATTTTGGTTTTTAGATGAACCATCCCTACTTATTGGTGTTAAATTTAAAGAATATAATGATAATTAGATGAGTAATTTTAGTTTTTATTAATATAAAATAATAATTTAAAAAATAAATAATTAAATAATTAAACTTAGAAACCAAGAAACGGATTTCTAAATTGTTGAAAATTTAGAAGTTTTGAGTTTTTAACAACCTACAAAACCCAAAAATTCAAGGTTTTAAAGTTGTTGAAAAACCCAAAATTTTAGGTCTTTAGGTTGGTTTTAGTATTACTTAGGTTTTTTTTTTTTTATATATAAAAAATTGTGTTATTTTTTATTTAATATTATTATTAATTAATAATTTAAAGTATATTTTAATCATTACATAAGTTTGAAGGGTGTAAAAAAGATTTTATGAGATCTAAATAACGGTATTTTGGTCATTTATGATTTTGAACGAAAAATTTCAATATTTGAGATGAAAAATTAATTGTAGGGGACAGCTCACCTAAAAAAAATTGGAAGTAATTCCCGTTTATTTTACTTTTTAGGGGTTCTTTTATAATATCTCTTATTATTATTATTTTTCCATTTCAACAAATGATCAGCTAATACCATTAAGAATACTCAACCTTTTTCAATTATATGATAAGTTCAATATATGGAGTTTTTCTAGCAAACATGACGCAAATAACAAAGTGGATCATTTTGTCCTTGTAGTGGTGGGTTGAAATCACCAGCAGCAGTTGGAAATGTTTATTTTAAAATTAATAGAAATTTTCATATTGAAGTCACTGTCACCAATAAATATAACAACAAATCAAACCAAAAACCAATGGTGGAAACGACTCCCTTAACAGAACTTTGAATATTTTTCATATAACTGTTTCTGGAAACAAGCACTTCTATCAGTAGCGCAACCATACATAAAAGATGACTATATGATTTCATATGATCTCCAGCAAAGCAATCTGATTTTAAGTACTGCAGGGATTGTTTTTATTTTTTTTTCAATTGTGCAATATAAGCATTAATCATCACAACCCACAAATTCGAAACTTCTAATAGAGATGAAGATGCATGCAAAATAAATACAAACCTTTAAGAAAATAAAGCAGCATGCAGCAAAATTAGTATTCAAGAATAGATCATCAACGTCAAGAGTCAAGACTACTGAAAATAGAGCATCAAAGAGCAAATTGTACGCGAATTGTAATCTAATTCTAAAACTAGAGAAGCATAGCTAATTTAGCACACAGTCATTTAATAAATTCCAACCTTAATCTCCCCGCTCACTAGACGCTAGGGCCCTAACACGTGCAAGAATTAACTAACATTTATAACATATCTTTTTAGTGAAGACTTAAAGTTTAGAGTCTGCTCATGCAGATGAAAGTAGTTGATTGGATTATCAAGTACATTTATCAACATAGATTATTAAACAAGAAGGAACCTGCTGGTAGTGATTACAATTTATTCCTGCAACGTACAGCCACTTTGTAACCCAACTATGATAATCTGTCGACAGCAATTTCAACATAGCCCATGTAGGCATCCCACCAAGGCCTTCTGATTGCAAAAGCAATATATGGAACCAAAATTCCTGCAATGAATCCCAGTTCAATGCTGAGGTAAAGCCACTTATCAGTAGTACCAATGCCACTTTGATCGCCATTGGTCTCAGGTGGAGCTGGACATTCTAAAAGTGGAGCACCACAGAGACCAGAGTTTCCAAAAAAGGAGGATGCATCATATGTCGTCATATGACCGGTGTAAGGGATTCTCCCGGATAAGTTATTATATGATAGGTTCAAATACCCTAAGAAATCCAGAGAAGACATGGTTGCAGGAATTGGACCTGAGAAAAAATTATAAGAGAGATCGAGGGATGACAATTGATGTAACCTTGAAATGGTCTCAGGAATCTGGCCTCTAATGTGATTTCTGGAGAGGTTCAGCACCACCAAACCCACCAGTTGTGTGATTGCTTCAGGAAGTTGTCCATGTAAATTGTTTCCAGAGAGGTCTATGCTGGTTAGAAGGGAAAGAGTTCTGTTGTACTTTACAATATTGCCTTTCATATACAGAACAAAGCTTTCTTCATAATAGCTGCCCCGGTATTCCCCATAATACAAATAATGATTTCTGTTAGACTCCTGACTCATAGCTTTAAGTTTCCCAAATGTAGCAGGCATGCTGCCATTAAACTTATTTTCTGCCAAGTCCAGGACCCGCAATGATTCTAACTTTGAAAGCTTATAGGGGAGTTCTCCGAAAAATCTATTCTGCCTCAAGCATAGTATCCTCAAAGATGGGAAACTCTCTCCAAACCATGAAGGAATTCGTCCCGTCAAACTGTTGTTTCCAAGATCCAAAGTTTCCAATGCTACCAAATTCTTGAAAGATGATGGGATTTTTCCTGAGATATTGTTGTTCCTAAGGTGCAGTGTTCGAAGCCGCTGTAGGGTACCCAAACTTTTAGGAATTTCCCCAGATAAATTATTATCTTGAAGGTCCAGAGCTTCCAGGTCAAAACACTTTCCTATGTTTGAAGGGATGCTTCCTGTCAGATTATTCCTTGAAAAATCAAGAACAGTAAGAGTCGACAGCTCTTCTATAGAGGCAGGAATTGAACCAGATGGTTGGTTGCCTGAAAGAGAAAGAACGACCATATTTGGCATGGATTTACCCATTGTATTTGGAATAGGACCAGAAAATTGATTGTTAGAAAGTTCTAGTGTCCTGGTTTCCTTGCATGCAACTGGAAGCGGCCCTTGCAAGAGGTTGGAGCTCAAATCAATATGTTGTATATGACTTCCATTTATTGAATGTGGTAGCTGACCTTGCAACCGATTGAAGGAAAAGTTCAAATAAAGTAGTCTCCCAGAAGTGTCCCAAAACCAGTCAGGTATGGGACCTGAAATACTCGCATTTGAGATATCCAAATATGTCACCTTTCTTTGAGACTTGAGCCAATATGGAAAAGAAGGACCCAGATTACAAGAACCCATGTCCAAAACCGAAGCCTGGAATGGAGGAACCCAATTGAGATTGACGTTAAACTTGAAAGAGTTGTCAGACAAATGCAAGGATACCAATTTACTGAGCTTTGAGAGATGAACTTCAGTAATCATACCTATCAAATTATTAGAAGAAAGGTCCAAGTGTTGCAATTTGGAGAGGTGCCCTACACTATCTGGGAGACTGCCATTTAATATATTCCTGCCTAGATCGAGTCTGGAAAGGTCCCCCAATGTCCCCAGAGAAGCAGGGATCAGACCTTGAAACATATTATTGCGCAAATGGAGTACCTGAAGATTCTGAAGCTGTGGCAACCATTCTGGCAATTTGCCTCCGAATTGATTGTGACTTAACTTCAAATATCTCAATCTAGGCAAAGGACTGTTCAAGCCACAGTCTTCAACTCCTTGGAGGAATTCTGGTAAACTTTGTGTTAGGTTATTGCCACTCATATCAAAATGTCTTAAGTTGCAAAGTTTACCAATGGAACTTGGGATGCCACCCTCAACTCTATTGCTTGACAAATCAAGATGGTGGAGAGATGTCATGTTTCCAACGTTGTCAGGAAGTTCGCCATGCAATTTATTGGAAGAGATGTCAAGATATTCTATGACCTTCCAATTCTGGTTGAGTAGCTGAGAACAATTAGCTCTCAGGTTATCATTCCCTCCAAGGTCTAAATACCGCAAATTTGGCAGCTCATTGAAACCAAGTGAAATCCTTCCACGTAAATCGTTTCCAAACAGATCAATGGACACAAGACTGCTGACATTTAAAAGCCAATTGGGAATTTTTGAACTGAAGCTGTTAAAGCTAAGGTCTATGAAGGTGAGGCTAGTTAAATTTACAGTGGTAAGAGATGAGTCAAGACTGGGAGGGAAACAAGAAGAGAGATGTAGCTCAGATAAATGTTGAAGCTTGTTCAATGGCAAAAGCCAGTCTGATTCTACCTCCGAAAGGTCGACTCCATCCATGTTTAGATGGTTCAGTGATACAAGACCAGTCAGCCAGTCAAGATTATCAGCACTCAAATAATTTCCAAAGATGGATACATCAAGATAACGCAGGGCAGACAGGTTTCCTAGATTCCGGGGAATTTTGCCACCAAATCCAGCATCTGAAAGATCTAGATTTTCCAAATTCCCCAAGAATGCTAAAACTGGAGGAATGTCACCCTCAAATGCGTTGGAACTCAAGTCCAGATGTCTCAAGAACTTGAGTTTTTTCAAAGAAGGCCTAATCTCCCCACTTAAGTTCCAGAAACCATGACTATAACCTTCTTCAAGAGACCATGGATATGGGTTGTGCAGATCAATTGCAATAACAGCTCCTGTTTGATTTTCACATGTGATCCCCCTCCATTGACAGCAATTCACTCCTCGCCATGATGAGAGCCGGCTCTCTGGATCATTAAGGCCACTTTTGAAGTCAATGAGAGCTTCCCTTTCCAATTCCATGCAACCCCCTATGCTGGCATCACCATTACAAGCAAATTCGAATATTAATACAATGACCATTAACACTAGTGCCCGGAGAACTGAAAATGTTTCCATAACTTGAACTTTCAACTTCTGAACTACTGTAAATCATAGACCCGAACCTTTTATATTAAATGGATGACTGAAACCACAATCTCTACGGGTGGAGTTTTTCTAGCATGCATGACGTAAATGACAAAAGGACCCGAACCTTTTACATTCTGTCCTTGTAGTGGTTCGACTGCAGCAGCTGGAAATGTTTATTTTAAAAGAACTAACAATTTTCCATATTGAAGTCATCACTGTCAGTGTCGGCAATACATATTAAAAAAATGAATAGGCCAAATACCAATGGCCTATAGGAAACAATTCCCTTAACGGAGGAATTTGGTATATACTTTTCAAGTAACAAGAAGCTCTTGTTTTAGCAGTACAAACGATACATGAAAGATGCTAAAATTAGAGCATCGCAGACTGTAATTATTGGAGTGTCAAAGATTTAAGTAAGAATTGTGGCGCTCGCAAATGCATTGGGGTCGAACTAGCTCATCATAAAGTTCTTTTTAGTCTTGCACAAGAGAGTACTCTTAGTTAATTAGGACATTGCACCCAAGTTATTATTATCAGAAAATGATCTTAGACTTAACTCCACTATAAATTCATATTTTTCAATCAATGTGAAATTTATTTAACACCTTTACTCATCTATAGCGTGCCCACTTGATAGTACAAGTACCTATGCAATTGAGTTTAGGTAATGTAACTTAGATAAAGTCTAATCTATCATTAAAAATACTCAACTCTGATATCGCATCAAAAAAGAATCTTGGGTCTAACTCCATCACAAAAATTAGTTCATGAGTTGAGGTTTATTCTCACTTTATAAATCAATATAATTTTTTTTTTTCAATCGATATGGGGCTATCTAATAATTATAAACATCTTATATATGAGGATTTTAGGTGTGGTGGGAGAAAAAGAGAATTTCCATTTGTAAACATTGCTTAAGTAAGTGGACGTAAGAAATCTTCTGAAGCATGTAAAAATCATTCGTCTTTATTTTTGACTGTATTTGTCTTGCATCGTTTTCGTTTTTTTCATTCTACCATAATTGTACTCTACTTTTGATACCAATGAAAGCATTATCTACCATAATTTCCAGGGTTGTGATGCTTTTCGCATGTTAAAGTTGTTGGGATGAAACATTTGTTGTGAAAACATGTACATAAGTATACACACATTCAGAACCATAGATTGATCAAGGAAGCTTGGTGGACGGAGATGTAAACGGCGTTAGAAACGGTGAAAATGAAAAACCGCGCAAAAATAAGATACAGTGCGGTTAAATCAGTTGAAGCTAACTGATTTTCACTGCTTGGGCCCAAAAAGCCCAACACATACGCTCTCCCGGGGACCAAAGTAGATGCTAGTTTCCCCACCTCCAATATTTCTTTTATATATATATATAATTAATGAGAATAACATAATAATTAAATATTAAGCTTCATTAACATTACAAAATTATTAGTTATTGTAAATGTAATATATGTAACACACTTTATACAAGATAAATTCATGCAGTGGTTTTATGTCAAATATTGTCTTTCTTCTTCTTCACACAAGTGTCCTATATATTTCAAAACTTGTTTGACCGGGAATTCTATATCTCTAGTCAAGATTATATATCCTATGATGTGACACACCTGTTCAACAATATAATTTAACTGTTGTATTCCTTCAACTTTAAGTCAACAAATGGAACCAAAAATTATCATTTAAAAATGATCAGCCAGCTTGAATGAATATTGTATTACAAAATGACAACTAATTACTTGTAAAACAAACACACCTTCTATTTGTTTTGTTTAACCTCATTAGGTACAAAAATGTTCCATGACTCACTTTTCCTTGAAAATTCGAGTCTGAAAATATTATAAACTTGTTATAACCATTAAAATTAATGTTCAGAAGTCACATTCTTGATTTTAATATAAGTTTCATATGATGTCTACAAGGTTGTGTAGCAAAATTTATAAAGTAATTAATAATTAAGATGCACATAAAGGACTTTTTTTTTTTTTTAATGGTGGGGAGGGAAAATTAAATTCATAGAAAACTACTTACATCTTCCACAAGGGTAGGATTTGAACTTTTGACTTCTTAGAATCAAGAAAAGTGCTGAACCATTCCTACTAAGAGTTGACTGTTACACTGTATAATCACGGAACTAAATCCTAATAAATAACTCGCATGTTATGTTCAAAGTTCAATCCAAATTTTGTTGCTTGATTAACAGGTTTTTTTTAGAGGAAATGTCACCAGGTGGCACTTTCCATTATTGCAATGACAATTTTATCCCATTTCAATAAAATTAACAAATGAGTCTCAAGCCCTATTTTTTTTTACACAAATACCCTTTCTAAAAATAAAACTGGTGATTTTGGGAGGCAAGTATTCTCTCGTCTCTGCTGCTCCTCTTACTCTTTCATTCTTGTCTTCTTCACAGCCACCATCCACCATCGATCTTCATTCTCGTTAAAACTGGTGTTCTCTCTTCTGCTGCTCCTCTTACTCTTTCATTCTCGTCTTCTTCACAGCCACCATCTACCATCGATCTTCATTCTCATTAAAACTGGTGTTCTCTCTTCTGCTGCTCCTCTTACTCTTTCATTCTCGTCTTCTTCACAGCCACTATCCACCATCGATCTTCATTCTCGTCTACACTATGAATTCCAGCTTCATTCTCGTCTGTACCATCCAGCTTCATTTTCTTCTTCACAGCCACCATCCAGCTTCATCCAGCTTCACCTTCTTCTTCACAGCCACCATTCGCCATCTATCGTCATTCTCTTCTACGCGACAAATTCCATCCACCATCCACCAACGACCATTCTTTCCATCCACCATCCACCAGTGACCATTCTTTTCATCCACCATCCATAATCTTCTTCTGCACTACGGGTAATGTATCTTAACCTTTGAACACTTATTTTTCAGTTGTTATTAATTATTGTGGTTAGCTATACTTATATTGAGCTGTAGAAATTGGCTTTAGGGTTTACGAACTTAATATTTCTATATATGTTGATGGAAATGGCATACATGTACGACGTTATTAATGCAAGTTATCTTGGTTTGATTAGTGATGGCAAGACTTAGTTAAAAAACCAAAGACGAAAACAGTAGTCATGCCAAGATGACTTGCATTATTAACACAAGTTAACTTAGTGTGACTAGTGGTGACATGGGTTTATGGAAAAAAAATCCAGTAGGCAAAACACTAGTCACACCAAGCTGACGAGTGTTAATAATGCTAGTTGTCTTGGTGTGAGTAATGGTGTCATGACTTGAAGAAAAAACCAGTAGCTAGAACACTAGTCATACCAAGGTGACGAGTATGAATAACGCTTGTTACCTTAGTGTGACTAGTGGTATCATAGGTTTATGGAAAAAAAAAAACCAGTAGGCAAAACACTAGTTACACCAAGCTGACGAGTGTTAATAATGCTAGTTACCTTGGTGTGAGTAATGGTGTCATGACTTGAAGAAAAAACCAGTAGCTAGAACACTAGTCATACCAAAGTGACGAGTGTGAATAACGCTTGTTACCTTAGTGTGACTAGTGGTATCATAGGTTTATGGAAAAAAAAAAAACAGTAGCCAAAACACTAGTCAAACTAAGGTAACTAGTGTTATTAATGCATATCACCTTGGCGTCACTATTAGTGTCATATTATGAGCATTTATTTAGTAGTTTAATTACTTAATTGTATCAAAGTATGAGTAATGATATATTGCTAGTCTTGATTTAGTCCTCCATTAATAAATTCGATCATTTATTTGTGTACAGTGATATGGACGAAACTAGAATTATAGTCACCCATGATGGACAATGGATTGGTTATAAGTATGAATGTGGTAAATCAGAAATAGCATTTGTTTATACGAATGCGACGCTTGATGACTTAAAGAAAACCATTGAGAATATTGTTCGAGTTGATATAACAAAGAGTACATTTGACTTACACATATTGGTGGAGACTTCCGGTAGGCCTGCCATTCCAAAATTAACAACTGATAAAGCTGTGTCTTTCTGACTACATGAGAAAAATCATGAAGTTTACGTAACTGTTGTTCCAAACAATCTAAATGACTGTCTGAGAGATAAAGGAAATGTTCAATTACCAATCCAACAACAAATTCAACCACCAATCTTCATACAGCTACCAATCCAACCGCAAATCCAATTATCAAGTCAATCACAAATCCAATTAATAAACCAGCCACAACACCAAAGCTTTGTTGAATTAGTTTCTCAATTCAAGTCTGTTTCATCAAGCAACGAAGTTCCAATCCATGAGGATCGTAACATTGAAGATGAATGTGAAAACATAGATGAAGAAGATGATGAAGATGATGATGATGATGATGATGACAATGATGATGATGATGATGATGATGATGAAGAAAAAGAAGATAATGTTGACTCACACGGTGAGTATAACTTAAATGACAGTGAGTATAATCGTTCTACAGAATATTGCTTGGATGACATTGATTCAGACGAGTTTTCGGACTACTATCGTCCAGTTAAAAGCATTCCTATAGCCACTAATATTTTCAAAGGAGATGGAGGAAGCTGACATGCAGTTATGGCAGAAGATTTAGGTGGTGATGCTGACAGTGGTGGTGGATTTAATCATGATGTTCGTGATAAGGATTGTGATATAGATCATGATAATGTTCGCGATGTTAGGGATGATGGCAGTGGGTGTTTCCGTCAAGCCAATGATGATAATAACACGCAACAAAGAGTAGCTAGTGAATGGCGCATCCCTGGAATAGATTTTTCCGCATTTCGTACAATCGCCACTGAAGTGTCAGAAAGAGAAGACCATCATTTCTTCAGAGGGAAAATATTTCCTTCAAAGCGTGATATGGATAAAGCTATAGAGATGTATGCATTGAATGAAGGTTTTTGTAAAAATGTCAAGAAATCAAACAACATCCGTTATGATGTTAGGTGCAAGGATGAGAACTGTAAATTTTAGCTTGTAGCCATCAAAATAAAGATTGGAGACCAATGGGAGGTGCGAAAATTCCGAAAACAACATTGTTGTTCGCTTGATAGTGTACATCAACGGTGTAGGAAAGTGAGTGCAAAATTAATCGGAGACCTTATCACTCCGAAATTGCAAGTCAGTGGTCAAAGCATGAAACCCAAAGAAATCCAGACAGAAATTCAAGTTAATTATGGAGTTACTTTGCCATATAATCAATGTCGGAGAGCCAAAGATCATGCTGAAGACAACGTTTTTGGGTCTGTAGAGTTGTCATTTGAACAGTTGCCTGCGTATTGTTATCAGTTGGAGTTAGCTAACCCAGGTACAGTCACAAACATTGAGACAAATGACAGCAACCAGTTTCTATACATGTTTATTGCTTATGGTGTTAGTATATCTGGGTTTCGTCAAGTGATTAGACCAGTTATTGCCATTGATGGAACACATTTGAAAGGAAATTTGGTGGGATTATGTTCATTGCGGCGTGTAAAGATGCAAACGAGCAAGTGTATCCCTTAGCATTTGGATTTGGGGATGTTGAAGATGAGAAATCATGATCATGGTTTTTAACAAAGTTTAGAAATGTAATTGGGTGTCCAGAGAATTGCATGTTCATATCCGACCGGCATCTTGAAATTAAAGTAGCAATGGAAAAAGTGTACCTCGATGCACATCATGGCCTTTGCATGTATCACATGACACAAAATGTGAAAAATTTGTACAAAAATAAGACTGTCACCGGATTATTCCATCGCGCATCAAGGTGTTATCGTCAATACAAGTTTTGGGGCATGATGGAAGACCTTAGCAAAATACACCCAACGACGCATAGAGAATTAATCGAACTTGGACCACATAGATGGGCATTGGCAATGTCTCCAGTAAGGCGCTACTGGATTTTAACTTCCAACATTGCTGAATGCATGAACTCATGCTTGGTTAAAGCTCGCCAATATCCATTAACGACTTTGGTTGAGTATATAAGGGGTATGATGCAAAGATGGTTTTATGACCGCCGGAAGAATGCAGAAAAAATGTCAGCAGAGATAACACAATGGGCAGAGAAGAAAATTGCAGAATATACTAGAGACTCACAAACTTACATGGTCACACCAATCGATGATAGCAAGTATGCTGTAAAGGCTGGGAGTAGGAAGACCGTTGTCAATCTAACCGAAATGACGTGTACTTGTGTGGCATTCCATATGGATCTTTTACCATGTTCACATGCACTTGCGGTGCTAAGGTAAGACCATAATATTTGTGAGGTTTTGCTTTAATTGGAGAATAAAAGTTTAATATTGTTTTCAGTTGTACATGTATTGTAATAGGTCATTCATCCCCTACATATCCGACTGTTACAAAACACCCAATCTATTGGCTGCATATGCTGGTGCTATCTTCCCGGTTCCTGACCCAGATGAATGGACAGTTCCAGAAGACATCCAAAACATGATTGTTTTACCACCACCATGGCGTCCGCAAGCTGGCAGGCCTAGAAAGAAAAGGATTCCATCTACTGGCGAGAATAGCGGAAGGATTTTGAAATACTCCCATTGTGGGCAAAAATGTCACTATCGACAAAACTGTCGTAATCCACATCCATCTCAACGACCCCCTATGAACAATAGTGAAGGCTCCGTTACCCAAGTAAGAAGACGACGAAAGTGTCGGACCTGCCACCAAGTAGGACACAATAGCAAGACTTGTCAGAATGCTTATCGACCCACTGTACCAGAACAATCTCAACCATAACATTGTATTTTGGTGATCTTGTTATATTGTTGTTTTGATTTGTAACAAATGCACAACAATTACTGTAATAAACTAGTTTGTGTTTGTGTTTGGTGATCTTGTTAATCACAGTAGTAACATTCTGTCGGGCTTTGTATGAAAACAGTGACCCAACCACTAGTCACACCAAGATGAGGAGTGTGAGTAACACCAGTTCTGTCTCGGTGTGACTAGTGGTGAAATGGGTTGATAGGAAAAACCAGTAGAGAAAGCACTAGTCACACCAAGGTGAGGAGTGTGAGTAACACCGGTTTTGTCTCGGTGTGACTAGTGGAGCATTGGGTTGAAAACAAACCAGTAAAGAAAGCACTAGTCACACCAAGGTGAGGAGTGTGAGTAACACCGGTTCTGTCTCGGTGTGACTAATGGAGCATTGGGTTGAAAACAAACCAGTAGAGAAAACACTAGTCACACCAAGGTGAGGAGTGTGAGTAACACCGCTTCTGTCTCGGTGTGACTAGTGGAGCATTAGGTTGAAAAAAAACCAGTAGAGAAAGCACTAGTCATACCAAGGTGATGAGTGTGAGTAACACCGGTTCTGTCTTGGTGTGACTAGTGGAGCATTGGGTTGAAAAAAAACCAGTAGAGAAAGCACTAGTCACACCAAGGTGACGAGTGTTTTTTACATCATACAGCTCAAATGTTGAAGAAGGGGGTGAGACTGTGTTTCCTGCTGCCAAAGGAATCAACACAATTTTATGCTACTTACAGGTACATAAGTACCGTAGCCATGCGTTGCCCGCCATTCTTAGTGTTGTACTCATCCATGAAGTAATCATAGTGAGGCTCATACTTTTGTCCAGGTTCATAGTGCAGAACTTGGAGTCCTTCGCCTTGCTCTGTATGTTCCAGTGTCAACTTAAGTAATGAATCCAATGTGTAACATATAGACACCAATATCTGTATCTGGTGTTTCTAATAATTGCAAGTAGTTTGGGATATTTTGATTTGCCTTTGATGTTAAGATAGTCCACATTTTAAGTTCATGTATGGAAGCTTCAATTCAAAAACTTTAAAATGAATAACATATTTTAGTACTTAATTCCGTGGATCATTGACTTAATATTGAAGGTTAGGACATTATGCTTGAATAACTTAAATTTTTTTATTATATTATTAGTATCTCACATTTGTCATTATTAATTAATTAGATTGATGTATTCATGTTGATTATAACAGTTTAATACCTCCATATTGATTATTGACACAACAAACATAACCTATGAACATAAATTGCCTAATCTAATACTAGCAATGGGGTTGATCACATGGAGTTATTTAATCACTTGTGTGCAAATTAATAAAGAATAATGTGATCAATAGTGGTAGTGCAAATTTTGCTTTTCTGACCATTCAAATTTTGTTTTTCAATTTTCATACATATGAAACATAACAACTCAAGTAGTGCATGTTAATAATGATTTTCAAAATGCTCATCTTTCTTTATTTATTTTATCTTTCCCATATACATTCTTCTTTTTTTTCAACCCAATGCTCCACTAGTCACACTGAGACAGAACCAGTGTTACTCACACTCCTCACCTTGGTGTGACTAGTGCTTTCTCTACTGGTTTGTTTTCAACCCAATGCTCCACTAATCACACCGAGACAGAACCAGTGTTACTCACACTCCTCACCTTGGTGTGACTAGTGCTTTCTCTACTGGTTTGTTTTCAACTCAATGCTCCACTAGTCACACTGAGACAGAACCGGTGTTACTCACACTCCTCACCTTGGTGTGACTAGTGCTTTCTCTACTGGTTTTTCTTATCAACCCATTTCACCACTAGTCACACCGAGACAGAACTGGTGTTACTCACACTCCTCACCTTGGTGTGACTAGTGCTTTCTCTACTGGTTTTTCCTATCAACCCATTTCACCAATAGTCACACCGAGACAGAACTGGTGTTACTCACACTCCTCACCTTGGTGTGACTAGTGTTTTCGCTACTGGTTTTTTCCAAGATTATGAAAGGGCTATAGCACAACTTTAACATAACACCTCAAAGATCACACAAAATATTTAAGCAAAAAACACAAAAGGAACGTAGGATCTGTAAATAACTTCATATATACATGTTGATATATGAATGTGGCAATGTAAACCCCAATTACATGTCATTGGGCTCAACAACATTACAAAATATGGCAAAGGCGTATTCCCTTCTCATTTTGTGAACGTCCGATAGCCGCCAATTCCATGATACACCTTTCCTAATGATACAGTCGACATACTTACATACAAATCCACCACAACTACTGTTATCCTTCTGAGTTGGTATGCTTTTGTGGTTCAAGGTTTGTACACTAAAGCAGTCCCCTCTCCTCTCCATGTGTTTCTCCTCAAAATAACCTAACTTTGCCAACACAGAAGGCAACAAGTACCGCAAAGGCATCACCTGGTTCTCTCTATATGTCGACTCGACTGGGATCTTATGTGACAACGAATCATATATAACAATACTCCACTGTGATAAATCTACCTTACATAAGATCCAATGACCATCAGGAGATCCAACCGCACACGGAATTAACAATTGCATAACAAAACAAAAAATTACAAGAAACCATGGTGACATAACATTGTGTTTGGTCATTAAGGCATACTTACTGTGTTTACAAGTGTCCATCTCTTCCCCCATACCGGCTTTTCTCCTGTACCATATAGGATTCAATTATCAGGGGCATTGAACGATAATTGACCAGTAAATGGTTCTTGCACATTTGATGAATTTCCTTCCAAGCCTCTGACAATTTTGACTGCAAATTGTACCATAACATATGACAAAAAATTAGATTGTACAATAATGTTATAATAAATTCTAATTAAATGTAATAAGACCCTAAACTTACAAAGAAATCAACACACAACACTGCAATATCATCATAAAATAGACCGGGGTACTCGTTTCTCCGCTTGCCAAAAAGTGCTAGAATCCCATCATGTGCTGTATTCAAACGAAAACATTTCCACACAAATTAACAAAAGAAAACTTATACATAAAAGTTGGTAACATATTTCAAATATAAAGCCAATGCTGACATATTAAACGAGTTACTCACTTCATTTGACATCCAAACTTTCGGCTTCTCCAACTCGACAAAGAACGACCAATCCGCAAACAACTCGGTGCCAATATTCAGTCTAAAATGAATAGAAATCATTAATAAACAAGCCTTCAAATTGACTTGTATTGAACAGAAATCATAAATATACTCACAGGGTTGCACTATTTTTTGCTTTCTTGAAGACAATATATTCCTTTTTCTTCTGCAACAGTATTGCAGACTCTGTTGCCCAAGGATTGATGTACGGAGAAGCACAATATTTTGATGCAATCTTTACTCTAACGGTTCGATCAGCCTGTGTCTCCGGACGGGGAGCATCCGCAAATATGACATCATTATCATTACCCACTTGGACATCCTCAGCCATCATATTAACAGCACTGTCAAGATTAAACCCTTCACCATACAATTCCTCCAACCGAGTTGCCAACAACCCCTGACTATCCTTCCTTGTCCTTCCTTTTCCCTTTTTCTGATAAACACACAACGCCTCCTTATTTTGGACCTCTTGTAGCCCTCCTGATTGTGCCTCCTCAGTAGAACCACATGCATCATGTGATTTTCTAAATGGACTTGGTCCACGTGTCACAACAGTAGGTGGGGGAGTCACTGCTGCATTCATAGGAACTGATTGTGCGACAAAGGAAGTGAACTGGGCAGGTTGGACATCATCTTGCATCCCATGTGTAGAGAATGTATAATTATGATACCCCTAATTCAACGAAAGTTGGTTATATTCGAATAACATGCGAGCATTACAAAAGCATAGTAACTGACAATATTGTGCACATACCTGATCAGCTGAAAAAGGCTGGCGATTTTCAAATGCTTTATCAATACGATCATTTAATCGACCCTCTAATGCCTCCAACTTTTTATCGATATAGTCCTCCATACGTCGCGGGATTTCCTCCATCGCATTCTTCACTAACTCCATTAATTTCTCCAATCCCTACATAGAAGAACAATGATATTCAAATGATAAAAAAAAACATGAGCTTTTACGTAATAATGGTTTTATGAAGTGTACTAACTTCTGCAGAGGTATTCGATGGTATTGAGTCCTCTGCTGCTGGGGGGTGGGGGGAGATGGATATGAAGTGCACAATCGTTTCTTTTGTCTCTCACGACGACGTATTGGACTACTCACACCGGCATCATTATCACCTTCATCAGGATCCACTACTGTGAGTGGAACAAATTCCACACCTTCATCCAAATTGGTCTTAATACCCTTCCAGTAATCTCGGCGGGTCTCTTCCCTCTTTGGTCTGAAGAACTCATGAACTAGATAAAATTATAACCAATATATTCAAATGTTAGAAACAATCAAAACTGGTAAAATATAATAACCGTTTTTCAAACTTACATCTCCACGCTCCTCTATTTGTTTAAGCTTTGCTGAAAAGTTTTTGGGCGCCGATTGAAACTCCATTTCAACATTCTTGGGTATTTACCACTCGATACCCGAGTAGCTAACATTTCTCTCATTGATGGGATGTTCTCCATCGCCCATATCTGTAAATACAATAATGACTACAAGTTCAATATTATAATACAAAATATAAACATATAAAATATACATCAACGCATGAAACAAAACAAATAAAAACCAACCTGTAAAGCATAAGGAAACCCATAATAATTACTTTTTCCAACCGTTGTTCTCAAATAGTACAGCGTTAACTTGAAAACATAATGTCCCCATGGAAATGCATTCCACTCCTCTATATTCTCTATCAACATTAACAACCATAATGTCGTTTTGCCCTTCGAAAGTTGCCCAAATAATACGATGTTTGCTAGCAACACAAGGGTCATCTTCAAACAATCTCCTTGTTGGTGAAATTCCTTGGTGGCAAGATGGTTGTGTATCTCGGAAAGCAGCAATGGTATTTTCCTATCAAAGTATCGATCGTGTATCCCCCTAGGTACCATGACATATGGTCGTTGAACAATATCAGGTAATTGACCAAAAGGTAATCCGGTCATTAGACAAAACTCAACATGGGAAAACCTACTCTTCTGCCCCCAATGGAAAACCACATCTCATGCGGACTTGCTTCTTCCAAATTAATTTCTCTTTGAAGTAATTGCTGAATCAACCGGGCAGCAAACATATGTTGAGCATGTATTTTTAATAAATACCCGAAAACTGTTTCTTCAGCTAGTTCGTACTCCCCTTCCCGACGCAATATATTTTCAATCAAGCCTATCACGTCGAACTTGGAGTGCATGTTAATCGACCTCCCTGATACCCATTCTGATCTAGGTATCTTCAAAAATTGATCATAGTTAATATCTTCCATCTGCAAACAAATAAAAATATATATGTAATTAATTGCAAGCTCTTTACCTTAATTGATAACATAGAAAGTAAACTATATTAGCCAAAAGCCCTTTAGTATTTATCTTTTCATTATAGAGAGTGGAAATGGAGCTAGAAGAGAAGACGAAACAAAAGAGTGTTAATAATGCTAGTTAACTTGGTGTGACTAGTAATGTCATGGGTTTATGATAAAAACCAGTAACCAAAGCACTAGTCACACCAAGGTGAAGAGTGTTAATAATACTAGTTATGTCAATGTGACTAGTGCTGCCGTGGGTTTATGCAAAAAACCAGTAGGCAAAACACTAGACACATCAAGGTGACGAGCGTTAATAATGCTAGTAACCTCGGTGTGACTAGTGGTGCCATGAGTTGATTGAAAAAAAAAAACAGTTGCAAAACACTAGTCACACCCAAGTAACTAGTGTTACTAACACCCGTCACCTTGGTGTGACTGGTGTTTTGTCTACTGGTTTTTTTCCATCAACTAATGGCACCACTAGTCACACCGAGCTGAATAGCATTATTAACGCTAGTCAGATTGGTGTGACTAGTGTTTTGGCTACTGCCTTTTTGCATATATCCACAGCACCATTAATCACACCGACATAACTAGTATTATTAACACTCGCACCTTGGTATGACTAGTGTTTTAGATATCGATTTCCTCCATAAACCAATGACACCACTTGTGTTAGAAACACTAGTCATGTTCTGATTTCAAAGCATGTTCTACTTGGTTTCAAAGTATGTTCTGATTTCCAAGTTCAGAATACAGAAGAACAGAGATTATTGTTTCGATTTTGTTATAAAAATTGACAAGTAGTACATGTCACACAAAACGAATACCCCATTTGTCAATTTCCATCACTACTTCAAACACATAAATCAGTTTCATTCAACAAAAGCATAGCTTACACCTTTAGTCACTTTCATAACTCATTTTTACAAATCATTGATCACAACAGAGTAAAGAATCAAACTTCCATATTACAAATAAAGTTCGAAACATGAAGCAAAGCCAAATTTGGACAGCAATGTAGAACTCAAGCCAAACTATGCTTCAAAAATCTGAAATAGAAGTTGTGTGATGTACCAGTTTCTGTGTGAGGAAGGTAGACAGTCGCGGCCAATAGAAGGGGAGGTAGGGGCTTCGCGTTTCGTAGCGACCAAACAAAGTCTCGTCTGCGAGTGACCAAACGAAGTCAGGGGCACAGCGGCTCCGCCTGAGGAAGGGAACGACGAAAGCGACCAACGGCGGGGGAGGCAACGAGTTCGACTTTCACAGCGAGGAGATGAGTGTCCGGTGGCCGCGCATGCAAGGCTGACACAGACAACTCGATGGCAAAGGGCAGACGACGACAACTCGATGGCAAAGGGCAGACGACGACGACGGCGCTGCGTGGCTCTGTGCACGGTGCAGATAGACGATGACGGGTGTTGATTTTGGGGGAGGCAGAGGCTGCTGTTGATTTTGGGAGCCAAAAGGTTTTTTTTGGGAGGCAAAAGGTTTTTTTCAAGGTTTGATTTTGGGGGGAACGGATTTTTTTCAAAACTACATTTTAACTGGAAGGGTATTTTGATACTTTTACATATCATTTGAGACTCCATTATCACATTTTAAGGGACAGGGACATAAATGTTAAGTCACTATTTAAATATGCTATTTTTGTCCCTGTCCCTTTTTTTTATATACCATGATGAAGGCTACGCGCTTAGCAGACTGTCAACTGATTCAATTAAATAAGGTAAACGACCTCTGATTTTCAAAGGTTTATTAGACTCAAATTCTCTGTGACAAATATTTTATTTAAACGATCTTATCAGCTGTACCAGAATTATGAACACACAGCTTTGACTTTGTTTTTTTCTGCCTGATTTCTTATCTTCTTTTTTGCAAAGTCATCCATTGACGTCTCTATAGAATAATAAATTTTCTTGCAGATCAAGAAAATGGGGACTTGATTTATATAATTATATGAAGCAGTTCTATGTTTTGAACTACTTTTAATCAAAATTAGAGCCTCAACATGGAGAGACTGTCTGTTCTTGCTTTTGTGCTAGCAATTCTATGTGCCATAACTAGTAAATATGCTAATTATGGTAATACCCGGTTCTCAAATTATTCTCAAAATGATCTAGAAGCTCTTATTGACTTCAAAAATGGCTTTGAAGATCCTGAAAACCGGCTCTCATCGTGGAAAGTAAGCAACTACTGTCAATGGAGAGGAATTGGTTGTGACAATAGTACTGGAGTGTTGTTTCAATTGATCTCTACAACCCGTTTCCTGTGGATTCTGATTCTTCAAGCAGGTATGGATTCTGGAACTTAGGTGGGGAGATTAGACCTTCATTGTTAAAACTCAAATCGTTACGATATTTAGACTTGAGTCTCAACACATTCAATGACATCCCAATTCCTGAATTCTTAGGATCATTAGAAAACTTGCACTATCTGAACCTTTCAAATTCTGGTTTCAGTGGTGTTGTTCCTTCAAATTTGGGAAATCTGTCTAGACTGCAGTATCTTGATCTTTCTACTGAGTTTTCAAGTTTAAGTTCTGATACTCTAGAATGGGTGACCACAGATCTAGATTCTCTAAAACATCTTGCAATGAATAATGTTGACCTTTCCCTGGTAGGATCCGACTGGGTTGGTGTCTTAAACAAGAAGTTAACTGATTTGCATCTTTCAAGTTGTTTCCTGACAGGGTCATTTCCATCTATTAAACCTGTTAATTTGACTTCACTCGCGGTTCTTGACCTCAGTTCCAATTCCTTGAACTCGAAGTTACCTGACTGGCTTGTAAATATCAGTACCCTTGTTCATGTCGATTTAAGAGATTCTAATCTGTATGGGAGGATTCCACTGGGCTTTGGTGAGCTACCAAATCTGTAATTATTCGATCTTGCAGGGAACAATAATCTCTCAGCAAGTTGCTCTCAGTTGTTCCGCGGAAGCTGGAAAAAGATTGAGTACATCAATTTAGCTTATAACAAATTACATGGGAAACTTCCTAGTTCCATTGGGAACATGAGTTTTCTCACAAATTTTGATTTGTCTACCAACAATGTCCAGGGAGGGATTCCAAGCTCCATTGGTAAACTTTGCAACTTAAAAGAATTTGATATGTCTGACAATAACTTGACAGGTAGTTTACCTGAGTTCCTTGAAGGAACCAACAACTGTGCCTCTAATAGTCCTTTGCCTAATTTGATGTACTTGAGATTGAGCAACAACCATCTACAAGGCAAATTTCCTGAATGGTTGGGTCAGCTTGAAAATCTTGTTGAACTTGTTTTGAGTTATAATTAGTTCCAAGGTCCAATCCCTGCTTCTCTAGGAAGTCTACAAAACCTGACCATAATGAGCCTAGAAGGGAATGAACTAAATGGAACTCTTCCAGAGAGTTTTGGAAATCTTACAGAGTTATCTACCTTGGACGTTTCTGTTAACCATTTGGCAGGTTTTATCTCTGAAGTGCATTTTTTGAAGTTAAGTAAACTGAAGTTCTTGCACTTGTCTTCGAATTTATTCATTTTGAATGTGAGTTCCAGTTGGATTCCTCCATTCCAGGTTCAGAATCTTGATATGCGTTCGTGTAATTTAGGCTCCTTATTTCCTTCTTGGCTTGAAACTCAAAAGGGTGTCACGTTTTTAGATTTCTCAAATGCTAGCATTTCAGATTCAATACCTAACTGGTTCTGGGATATTTCAGGAAACCTATCGTTGTTAAATGTTTCTTTCAACCAGTTACAAGGTCAACTACCGAATTCTTTAAACATTGCTCCCTTTGCAGATGTTGATTTGAGCTCCAACCTTCTTGAAGGACCCATTCCTCTCCCAATTGTTGAGGTTGAGTTATTAGATCTTTCCAACAATCGCTTCTCGGGTTCCATTCCAGAAAATATAAGTCAATCCATGCCAATCAGGAGAAATTCCACCCTCTATTGGAGCAATGATGCTTCTTCAGGTCATTGATCTCTCCAGGGACAATATTTCTGGAAATATTCCTTCAAGCATAGGAAATTGTTCTTTGCTGAAAGTTCTGGACCTTGCTTACAACAATTTGTCTGGAGAGATTCCAGCATCATTGGGTCAATTAAAGCAACTTCAATCTCTACACCTAAGCGACAACAAACTTATAGGAAACATCCCGTTATCTTTTCAAAACTTATCAAGCTTAGCTACCCTGGATCTTGGAAACAACAGGTTTTCAGGAAATATTCCATCATGGATTGGAGATGGCTTTGCAGATCTCAGGATTCTTAAGCTAAGGTCGAACAGATTTTCCGGGGAAATTCCCTCCAAGCTTTCAAACTTAAGTTCACTCCAAGTGGTGGACCTGGCAGAAAACAATCTGACAGGAAGGGTTCCAGGCAGCTTGGGAGATCTTCAGGCCATGGCTCGAGAACAAAATGTAATCCAATACTTCCTTTTTGGGAAGTACAGAGGTCTTTACTATGAAGAAAACTCAATCATCAACACAAAAGGCCAACCTCAAAGATTCACCAGGACACTTTCCCTTGTCACCAGCCTAGACCTCTCTGGAAACAACTTGTCTGGAGATTTTCCTGAAGAGTTGACAAAACTATCAGGATTGATGATACTGAACCTGTCCAGAAACCACATCACTGGCAAAATTCCTGAAAAGATATCAACTTTGCATCAACTAGCATCTCTTGACCTCTCAAGCAACAACCTCTCAGGATCAATCCCTCCAACTCTCTCTTCCTTATCATTTCTTGGTTACTTAAACTTATCAAACAACCACTTCTCTGGCACCATCCCTTACACCGAGCATCTGACTGACAACATTTGATGCATCCTCCTTTGTTGGAAACCCATCTCGCTGTGGACCTCCACTTGCTGTCAAGTGTCGGGATCAGGACTCAGACAAAGGAGCAAGTGTTGATCAAAATGACAATAATGTAGATGAAGAACAAGTGACTGATAGGTGGTTTTACATGAGCATTGGCTTGGGATTTGCAGCTGGAATTCTATTTCCTATATTGGTTTTATCAATTAGGAAAACTTGGAGCAACGCCTATTTCAGTTTTGTGGACAGAATTGTTGACAAATGGCTGCGGGTTGATAACAAAAGATCTTTGACTCGAAGAAGAACACAATCTGTTTAAAAGGAAAAAAAGACGGACCTTTTTTCTTTTCCATGTAAGTTGTTCTGCTTTGTAAAAACTGGAGAATTCATATGTTTATTCTGCTCCTTTTGTACAGAAATGATTAAAAACAAAAAAAAAACAAAAACAAAAACAAAAACAAAAAAAACCTTGTCTTGCTTTTGAGATTGTTGATTTTCAAACTTTCTTTCAATGTTTACTTCTGTCCATACCCATGAAAATAGAATGTTCATTTGTGAATTGTGATCAATATTTAACATAAATTTATAGGAAAAAAAAAACCAACTGTATATTATTATTCACAAGTAAAAGATATCGGTTTTATACTTATAACTCTAACGTTCATTTAAATCTTGATTTCTTAATTACAGTTTAATATATAAACTGAAATTAAATTTGTAAAAACTTCAAAATCATTAGACATACAATATCTAAACTATTAATTTCAAAAATTAAAAATATATTCATTTATCTACATCGACATTCATAATCATTTTAAAGTTACTATAATTTTAGAAACATCAAGAAAAGCATGATTGAAAGTCGGAAACCAATAATTTCCTTGAAATTTATTACTAAATCACCTTAACTTTTACTACCAGTAATTTTTCACCCCAATTAAATTGATAAAACGCAAGAGGATCCGATATAAGTATAATATCATCATATGGCCCATGCTTTTTCAATGAAGCACATGGAACTCAATTATACATTCCATAGCAAAAATAATACAAAAAAGATATTTCTCTCTCAAGTGGGTCATCTTTCACGTTTCACGCGCCAAATTTGCGACACTTGTATCCACAAAATTACCGTTATAACCCGCTAACCGCCAAGAAAAATAAACACCACCACCACCTCCAACCAATAAACACAACTCTGTTTCTCTCAGTTTTCCTCAGTTTTCTTTTTTGTCTTCAATGGCTCTCTTCAGTCTAGTCTCCTCTGCTCCGCTCTCTTCTTCACTACATCTCCACCACCGCTCCACCGCAGTTCGCCGCTCTTTACGTCTACGTCCATTTGCTTCTCTGAGCCCGTCTGAGTCATCGCCGCCGCCGCCCAAAACAGAGACTAGTAGTGCTGTGAGCTCCAAAGCTCCTTCGTCCAAACCCTTTGTTGAGCACAATTCAGGGTTCAATTACGCGCTACCTCTCCCAAGCGGGGACCCGGTTGTCCGGTTTGTCAGGTCCACTGAGACCAACATTGAGAGGGTAACTTTTTTTTCAGCTTAATTTTGATCGAGAACTTGGTGGCTTGAGTTCAGTTATGGTTATGTGATTGTGCTCGTTATTTGTGGTTTTTTTCATGTTTTGGTTTTCGATTTGGTGAGTTATGGGAGATGGGTATAAAATTTAAAATCTGGCAACTTTGATTAATTAATATAAGTTGTTTGTTTCATATGTATAAGATGCTTTTGGCGTTGATAAATCTAGTGGGTTGATGACAGTATTGTTTGTTGTCTATTGTTGTGCAGTTGATTTTCGATTTTCGCTTCCTGGCGCTTCTGGCTGTTGCAGGTTCATTGGCTGGTTCCTTGCTGTGCTTTCTAAATGTATGTTCTCACTCACACTCACTATCTATTTTATTTTTAGGTATTGTTCATGCATGTGAGGAATGAAATTTAATTATATATGTGACATTCATGAATATGCTGTTGAAAGTTTGCACTACTCATGTTGATCTAATGAAACCTGTGTACTTTAAAATGAAAAACGTTTCACTCATCAGAAACTATTATGTACTTTGTATTATAGCATATTTGCAGATATCTGAATTTTATAGTTGCCCTTATTTCATTTCTCTCCGACTACATTGGTTGGGAGGCATTACTCAAACGGTATAAGGAATGATGGTAGGCATTTCCATGATCTCACCTATGATGATTTAATCACATAATCTTCTGATGTGTTTGTTAGATAGTCCCACATTGCTTGAAGAAGTGAATTTGCATTGATTTATAAAGTGAGGGTAAACCTCCACTTATAAGCTAGCTTTTATAGTGGAGTTAGGCTCAAGACCATTTTTTGACATAATATTAGAGCTTGGATTGGGCTCTATCTAATTTGTGTGGCCCAAACTCAATCGCATGGCTGTCGAGGTAAACGTCCATCATGAGTTAACTTTTGTAATGGAGTTAGACCCAAAACCCAACATTCATTTAGTGCATGGTTGTGACTTGTGAGGCTTCTCATGTTCAACAGAAGATGATTACTAGTACTTAATGAAGATTTATGCATATTAGCAGGGTTTTGCTTGAATGTCCAACAAGAATGTTATGTTGTTCCTTAACTTATGCAGACAAATACTGATTACTACTGATTTGCATAGGGTTGTGTATATATTATCGATGCATATAAAGTTTATTGGACAAGCTGTGTGAAGGGGATTCACACGGGTCAGATGGTTCTACGATTGGTTGAAGCTATTGGTGAGATTCTCAACAAGTTAATTTGTTGAAACTTTTTCAATCTTGTTGGAAAAACTTATGCTACCTCACACAAACAGCAAAATTGGAATTTTTGTCATTCAAGAACTCCTTTTCTAGCCATACAAAAGTTCTCAGTACACAAGTGCGTGTGTGTGTCCATCTTTAGCTTTTTCATTGAAGACAACTGATATCTTTTTTTTTTTTTTTTCTTTTATAGGAAAACACAAAAATTATATTGTATTGACAAAAGAAGTGAAGATAACTGATATGACATTTTATTTTCAATGCAGATGTTTATCTAGCTGGAACTGTCATGTTAATCTTTGGTATGGGCTTATATGGATTATTTATCAGCAACGTGCCTCCTGACGTGGAGCCCAATGTTGATCGTGCAGTCCAAGGATCTTCCTTGTTCGGAATGTTCTCTTTGAAGGTAGAAATTATAATTTTATTAATCCTTCTCTCAGTCCACTGATCTTCTCACACTTCCAACTCTACATTACTATATATGTCAACTGAAAGAATTCTTCACAATATGGAAAAAAAAGTATAAACTACAATTCATGTTCTTATTGTCACATTTTCACCTGCATTATGTTATATTTCTCAAGCATATGTAATTATCAACTAAACAATTCTTATCGGTTGGCAGGAGAGGCCGAAATGGATGAAAATCAGCTCACTTGATGAACTGAAAACGAAAGTGGGACATGTTATTGTCATGATTCTTCTGGTGAAGATGTTTGAAAGGAGCAAGATGGTGGCAATATCCACAGGCACAGATCTATTGAGTTACTCTATATGTATTTTCTTATCTTCTGCTTCTTTGTACATCCTCCACCATCTACACAAACCAGAATAGAGATGTTGAGATTATATTTTGCATGTATAAATATACTTCAAATACATTCAAAACCACTGTTATAAGAATAAACTTTGGATTTATCTTGTTCATTTTTTCATATTAATGTTTACACAATTCCAATGCTCATGTTTGACGTATGCATGGTTTTACAAACTTATATGTTTTATTACAAACTTATATGTTTTATTGGTAGTAGGAAAAACATGTTGATCAAGAATAAAAAATTTTTGAATAATGGAATGCGTTTGCCGGGAGTCGAACCCGGGTCTATTGCTTGGAAGGCAATTATCCTAACCGTTGGACTACAAACGCTGATTGGGAAGAGGATCAAATTTTAGAATATATAACTCGGCACAAGCCCATTTGATCTTCCCCCTTGTCGGTTTTCATGATCTCTGTTTTTGGTAGGCTAGATGTGAACTTTATGTTGAAGCTTGCATGTCCATTATGTGGGACAAATGGAAAAAACTTCGTAGAAGCAAATATATGAAAATATCTATGGATAAAGCTGAGCAATTAGCGGTGAATTAAAAAATGACTAAGCAAGGGTTCCATTGGCAATTTGTATCTTCATTAAGCTACAGTGCTACATACCAAATGGAAGTTACATAATATATATTAAGTTCTCAGAACTTGGATAAAAAGAGCCATTCTAGATACTGCATTATTGCTTGTAAACTTAGAAACTGTTCCAATTGAGGCTCACATTTGAGCAATTTCATTTTTAACATAGATAATAAGTCGGCTAAGCTAAGCAACTTAAACATATGCCTTGTTTTTCTAAATGTGTGGACAAGATTTGACTCCTCCACGATCGATTGCCATGGCATTGGTGTTACAAGATTGCAAAAGATATCAGCTTAAACAATTAACACTAGAAGAAATCGAACAAATCTCTCTGTTGTATTATCTGACTTTTGTATATTCAATATGTTCATCCTAAAGGAGAATTTATACAATGTACCCTTTCAGATTATCTGCAGTACTTGTCTGTCGTAATTTTATTAATGCAGTGCCACAAATCTGTCGAACCCTTTCCCTTGAAAGCTTCAAACGTGCCCCTATCTCCTCACAAGACAAAGGGGTTGCTCCATTTAGTCCAAAATGTGATCTCAGTATGTATGCTTCTCTTTCACTCAGCGTCTTGAGAAGATTCTCCAACTCTTGCTTCTTTAACTGTTTTTCTACCATCTTTTCCGGCGATGTCTCCTCTGGCCCTGGTATGATATCCTGCCATCAGTTGAGTTGAACAAATTATGATCACTCCATTATGTCAATGACATTTTGTATGTCCATACGTTTAGAGGATGCACTCAAATACTTGAAGGACAGATGCTCACATTAAAATTCAGGAGAATAAACTGCATAAAATTCAGGGAAGAACCTGAAGTGTCATGACACCTTGCTCAGTTTCAGCTCGATCCAATGAAATCGGGTGCCTGGTCCTCTCATAAGCTAGCCTCACAGTGGAAATGTGCATGTCAAGCATATCTGCAATCTCATTGCAGGTAGGCAACCGCCTTAACCTTCTGGTCAACACATTGTTGGCTTCCGCAATTTTTCCTATCGTCCCACACATGCCTCCCTACACATAACAAGCTAACCACACATTCACTAACTACCAGCTTACCACTCAACTCATTTACAGGCTACAGCAAAGCAAATTCGGGACAGGAAAAGCTAAAATTGAAAACATTATCACCAAAGTGCAAAACAAGTCCAAACAAAAAGTTTTGTCAATGCAGGTGGAGGGCCTCACAGATAATCTGATTATTCTTGAATTGTTTGCTACAGCTTTAATGATGGCTTGTTTAATCCACCAGTAAACATACGTTGATAGCTTATATCCTCTCGTTGGATCGAATCTCTTTGCCCCTCGAATTAGCCCAATGCTCCCTTCCTGCCAATACAAAAGACAAATTTTAGCTAAGCAATGGAAACAATACTAAAGACAGAATTTTGTGGAAACCTGAATGAGGTCTTGGAGGCTTAATCCTTTGTCTTGATAGCCATTAGCAATAGACACAACAAGTCTTCTGCAACTACGAGTGATCCTCTCTTGCGACTCTCTTTCCTTCCACAAAATCTTATCTATTTCCCTCCGCTTTATCCCCATTGCTTTTGCCAATTGCTTTGAGTTTGATTCATGATCTTGAGCTTCCAAAGCTCTTCTTCTTGCTTCTTCTAGCCTAGCTCCTTCCTGTTCAATTGCAATCATTAGAATCACTAAAACTGTCTGTATCAAAGATTTCTAGTTGTTATGTAAGTTGTTAACACTACACCATCCTATAAATGCTTGAAATGAACTAATTGCACATAGTAAATCTATTGATATATAAAGTGACCACATTTATAATAGTGGGCAAAAGACTTACTAGTACTACCTAGCTCTGATTATTGGAGATGAGCAAGAAACTACAAATCATCTCCTTATTATTTACATCACGAAAAATTGATATAAAAGGTATCTACAAATTGTTGTGTCTACCCATTAAGTTGAAAATAAATATATTAGAACAGCTACAGAACAACTTTTGGTTGTTAAAAGAGAAAAAGCAGGGCAGCAGATGCCCAGGACAAACATAGCTTGGACAAGAATCATGACACGTACAGAAGCAAAGTAAGCCAGAAATCCAACACCAAACATTAGTTCATGAGAGAACTGAGAAACTTGGAGCCTGTAAATATTGCAAGTGTTTCAAAAGCGACCTATCTTTTCAATGCCAGGACTTCACAACTGGGTATTGATTCTTGAAAGCTATTATTTTACTTAATTCTCACATAATATCTACAAATTTAGCTAGCAATTGCACAACAACACTAGTCATGCATATAATACAGTAAGTCCAAATTAGAACCAAAGACAGTTGATATATTCTTGTCAAAAAACATGAAATAGCACACCTTGAGACTCAGACAAATCTCAGCCTCTTCACTTGAACTCAAGTGCCAAGACTGCTTCTTACTCTTCATGACCAACCCACCACCACCACCGCCGCCTCCGGCGCCACTTCTGTTCTCTTCACAACCTCTTATGTTATTCCTTTTCTTTCTCCTCCTCCTTCTCACCTCCATCACACTACCACCCTCCCCACCATGCCAAACCTCCTCATGCTCTCCACCAACCAACGCCACAGCCTCTCTGGCAACATGCAAGGCGGCGCTGGCCAGCGCCACAGCCTCGGCTGCTGATGCAATGACGGTGAGTGCTTCATTGGAGACCAAGTTGACATTGTTGTTAGAAGAAGAAGCAGATGAGGAAGAGAGTGAGGGTGGTGGGAGAGGAACGAGGAGGGCTTTGAGAGATGGGAGTGTTGGAGGTGAAGAACAAATGGTTGTGATGGCCATGCATGGAGATGAACTTCAACACTCACAATAATGTTCTGAGTTTGGGTTGTTTTTGCTGCGTTGGATATTTGGATGAGGTCCAAGCATCTTCTAGCTTTTGTCCAGTTTTGCTGGAGATATTGTTTCACAAAGATATTTTATTTGTTGGCCACGTCACTGATAAATATAAAATAAAACTTTATATATAAATAAATTGGAAAAAACAAAAAAATTCTGACAAGCTTCACCACATTCGATGTTGGTTTATAAACATACAGTCTCGTGGCACGATTACCATAGTTATGAATTGTCATTTGTCAATAGTCTATCACTTACTAAATAATCTTGTAATTTACGTGAGTTGATAATTCATATAATATAGTGTCTAATAAATTTTTTTCAAGGATGATATTTGATTGACGGTTTTTTCATCAATATTTATTTATTGAGGAAATTTTATAAAACCCCCTGAACATATATTTTATTACAAACGAAAACCATTTTTACGTTTTGTAACAACGACCTTCTCTGTACTAAAAATCAAACTATAATTGACTGTTTGACTTAACTGAAAGTTGACAAAGTGCTACCAAAAGATAATATTGCCCCTTATAAACCAATTTTACATAAAATAACATCTTTACCCTTAATTTTTGTAGGAACAAAATTATAAATTAATATGGGACGCGCGAGAAACAACAACTGACAGTGGTCTTATATAAATTTTTTCGGACAAAATTGCCCTTAGATGTTCTTAAAAATTACCAAGTTAAAAATTTTTTTAAAAAAAATTAAATAGAATATGTTACTACTGCTTATAAGCAATGGTAACAAAGTAATGGCCTATACAAAGGCAATCGGTTTGTTGGGGTCATATGCAATTTTTTTTTCTATTTTTTTTTAACTTAGTTTCTTCAATTCTTTGTTTACTACTGCTTACGCCCTCATTGCTTGACACTCTCTTTGTTTGATTCTTCAATTTCTTTACACTTGCTTATGAATTTCTTTATTTAATTTCATATTTGTGTTGATATGGAAGGATCATTTAGTTCAAATTCTAAAGATTCCATATAATCGAAATGACACGGGAGAAGATGAAGCTACTAATTGTTGTCAATGTGCCATTTAGTGGTTTAACTATGTTGTTTGTGATGTTATTGGAATACAGAATACTAATGTACTATGCTGTAGCTAAATATGAAAATGCAAACAATCCATTTTGAATAAACATGGAATGACACCTGTGTTCATAAACCATACATGCATCCTTATTGAATAAGTATCAAGCCATGTTGAATATGAAAATGCAAACAAGACATATTGAATAAACATTAGATTTGTTGTAAATCAATTGGATGTCACCCTTTAGTATCCTATAACCTCCATATTAAAGATCATTATCACACAAATAATGATCATCTTAATTGTACCTTAATGTTTTCTATAACCTCCACATTAAAGATCATTATTACTCAAATAATGATCATCATAATAGTGCCTTAATGTATTGTGTAACTCGTGTCTTTTCTATTTCCTACATTTATGATTCTTAGCCTATAAATAGGAGGTACATGAGTTTGTATGAATTATTCCTTATATGAGAAATGAAATAATAAGATAACACTTCTCTCCCAAAATTCTTCTTGTGTTTTATCTTTAGTCATTGTTCTTATTTTGCAATATCTTAATATTGTTTTTGTTTCATAACACGTTATCAGCACGAGCTCTAACCGTTTATTTTCGTCAAGGTAGAATTTTAATCAAATAGATTTCTTTCATAATATTTATTTAGTTTTCTATTATGTTATTGACATGTAGTGTTTTGATATAATTTATTAAGCATTCTTTCTTTCTACTACATTTTATGTATTTATATGTTTATGAATTATGTTCTTTTTGTTTGTTTATATAAATCTTTATTATTATTCTCATGCTTATTTATATATTTGTTTACCCATTAATATATTTTATGTTATTGGATGAGTTATGTTTTCAATTCTTTACTTTGCTAATCAATAGTTATCAACATTGTTTTATTTGTATAATAGATTATACAATTTCTTATATCGGTTATAACTTGATTATCAATTATTTTGTAATGATGAATTTTATTACATGTTTATTTTACTTTACTATTAATCAATAAATTAATTATACGTTGAAGTATAGTTATAGTATCATTGTTAATATATTTTTTATAATTCCTCTATATCCTCTTGGTCAATTAGAATTCATGTCATTAAGCATGTAAATATAATTTTCTTGTTCGATGCAAAGTTAGTGTATATATATCTATAAAAATAATTATTAATTGTATGTTGTATGTTTTTCTTTTAAGTATCTAGTATATTATAATATTGTTGATTATTATACTTGAATTATGGAGAAACTGTTTATTATATATTTTATTCTTTTATATAGTTTTATTAATTTTATTATATATTGTCAATTAATAGTTTTCAACATGTCGAATCTGATAAAATTCGAGTTCACTGTCCTTGATATTTCTGGTAGTAATTATTTGGCATGGACTCTTGATGCTGAAATTCACCTAGATGTCAAGAATCTTGGAGATACAATAAAATAGAAGAATGAGGCATCCTCACAAGATCACGCGAAAGCAATGATATTCCTTCGTCATCATCTCCATGAAGGTTTAAAAACTGAATATTTAACAGTAAAAGATCCATATGTTCTTTGGAATAATCTAAAAGAAAGGTATGACAACCAAAAGACAGTAATATTTCCAAAAGCTCGTTATAACTGGATGCATATGTGATTGCAAAATTTTAAAAGTGTAAGCGAGTATAATTCCACAATGTTTAAAATTACTTCTTAATTAAAATTATGCGGAGAAAGTGTTACTAATGAAGATATGTTAGAGAAAACATATTCTACTTTCCATGCCTCTAATATGCTCTTGCAATAGCAGTATCAAGAAAGAGGTTTTAAAAAATATTTTGAGTTGATATCATGTCTTTTGGTAGCTGAACAAAATAATGAATTATTGATGAAAAATCATCAATCTCGACCAACTGGATCAACAACATTTCCTGAAGCGAATGCTGCATCTATTAATGATTCTAAGCGTGGGCATGGTTGTGGTTGTAGTTGTGGTCGTGGATGCGTGCCGTGGTCGTGGTCGTGGTCGTGGACGTGGTCATGGTAATTATAACCAAAACTCTTCAAATTTCAAGAAAACTGTATCTCACCACCTGAAGTGGGAGACTAATGAGGAAAAACAAAAAGAAAAGAGTTTCAAAAATAATGAAAGCATTTATCACAAATGTGGCATGAAAGGTCATTGGGTTCATACATGTCGTACAACAAAACACTTTGTTGATTTTTATCAAGCTTCCTTAAAAGAAAAAGGAAAAGGTGTTGAAACAAACTTTACTGAAAACCTTGATCCCATAGACTTGATACATTTAGATGTTGCAGATTTCTTTGAGAACTATGATGGAAATTTGATTGGAGATGAAAACATAAATGTGGCTTAAGAGGATGTTCTTGCAACAAGCCGCTCCAAATGTGTTATTTACAATATGTTTTAATGTGTTATGTCATTAGTGTGTTTCGTACTTCTAATTTTCAAAAGTGCGTTGTTTTAGTGTATTTTGTTATAAGTGTGTTAAATAATATTCAGTGTTTCTTTATTTCTCAGTATGATTTTAGTGTGTTCATGTTTAAAATTAAAAAGATTGTTCTCTATTCTTATAATTTTCTTTTACTTTTACTTATGAAAAAACACAGTTTTCATTGATCACACGATTGGTGCTCAAGATAATGATGAAGCTCTTTGTCTAGCAGACAGTGGAACAACACACACCATACTTAAAGATAAAAAATATTTTCTTAATTTTATATTGGCTGAGGCTAATGTTAGCACAATATCTGGTATTGCAAACCTTATTGAAGGTTATGGAAGAGCTCATATCTTATTACTTGGTGGCACAAAATTTAAAATAAATGATGTCATATTTTTTAGGAGATCAAAAAGAAATCTACTAAGTTTTAGAGACATACGTCGTAATGATTATCATATTGAGACGACGAATGAAAAAGACGTTGAATATCTTTATATTACGTCTATTGTCTCAGAGAAAAAACATATATTGGAAAAATTACCAGCATACTCTTCTGAATTATATTATACTTTTATAAATTCAGTTGAGTCGTATATGGTTATGAATCAAGAATTGTTGAATTCAAAGACTTTTATGGTTTGACATGATTGGTTAGGTCATTCGGGTTCAATAATGATGTGAAAAATTATAGAAAATTCTCATGGACATCCTTTAAAGAACCAGAGGATTCTTTTGTCCAAAGATTTTTCATGTACTGCTTGTTTTCAAGGGAAACTAATTACAAGGTCATCCATAACAAAAGTTGTCATTGAATCTCCTGTATTTTTAGAACGAATTCAATGAGATATATGTGCACCTATTAATCCATTATGTGGACCATTTCAATATTTTATGGTATTAATAAATGCATCAACACGTTGGTCACATGTTTGTTTATTACTCGAAATGTCGCATTTGCGAGGCTTCTTGCCCAAATAATCCGATTACGAGCTCAATTTCCGGATTATACAATCAAGAAAATTCGTCTTGATAATGCTGGAGAATTTATATCACGAGCTTTTAATGATTATTACATATCCATTGGAATTACTGTTGAGCATCATGTTGCTCACACATATACACAAAATGGATTAGCAAAATTCTTTATTAGCAAAATTCTTTATTAAAAGACTTAAATTAATTGCTAGGTCTTTACTTATAAAAACAAAGTTGTCTAGTTCTGTCTGGGGACATGTCATATTACATGATGCAGCACTTATTCGTTTAAGGCCAACTGCATATCATAAATACTCCCCATTATAATTTGTTTCTGGTAAAGAACATAATATTTCTCATCTAAGAGTTTTTGGTTGTACGGTATATGTTCCTATTGCTCCACCACAGCGCACTAAAATGGGTCCACAAAGAAGATTGAGAATTTATGTTGGATTTGAATCCCCGTCAATTATTAAATATCTTGAACATTTGACGGGTGATATTTTCACGGCACAATTTGCTAATTGTCAATTTGATGAGACAGTTTTTCCAACATTAAAGGGAGAAACAATAGTTGGAAAGACAAGAAATTTCGTGGAATGCATCATAATTATCCAAATTTGATCCTCGTACAAATCAATGTGAATTAGAAATTCAGAAAATAATTCACTTGCAAGAAATTACAAATCAATTACCAGATGCATTTATTGATAGTAAAAAGGTGACAAAGTCACATATACCAGTTGTTAATGCTTCTGCTCGTATTGATGTCCCTGAATGACAAGTTACTAATATGTCAGTAAATGAGTCTAATGCACGCCAAAAGTGTGGTAGACTACTCGGTTCCAAAGATAAAAATCCTAGAAAAAAAAAAAAAAAAAAATAAGCAAGTTGGCACTTCTGAAGTTATTGATACTCCTAAAGAGCCCATAAAAGAAATAATTGATGTAACTGAACAAATAACCCCAAAAGAGAGTCAGGTTCCTGAAAATAACTATGATGAAGAGATCTCAATAAATTATGTTATTTCAGGAAAGAGATGGAACCAAAAGGAAACCGTTATTGATAATATATTTGCATATGCAATTGCTCTTGATATTGTAAATAAGGATCTTGAACCGAAGTTCGTTGATGAGTGTCAACGTAGAATTGATTGGCCAAAATGAAAAGATGCTATCCAGACAAAATTAGATTCACTTGAAAAACGTCAAGTTTTTGGATCTATTGTCCAAACACCTAAAGGTGTGAAACCTGTAGACTACAAATGGGTATTTGTGCGAAAACGTAATGAGAGAAATGAAGTTGTAAGGTATAAAGCACGACTTGTGGCACAAGGTTTCTCTTAAAGACCTGGTATTGATTATGAGGAAACTTATTCTCCAGTGGTGGATGCAATCACATTTAGATTTCTAATTAGTCTGACAATTACAGAAGGACTTCATATGCATTTAATGGATGTTATGACAGCTTATTTGTATGGATCACTTGATAGTGACATTTATATGAAAGTTCTTGAAGGATTGAAAATGCCTGATGCATGCAATTCGAAACCCCGGGAAATGTATTCGATTAAATTGCAAAGATCTTTGAATGTATTAAAGCAATATGGATGCGTGTGGTATAATCGTCTCAGTGAATATCTTTTGAAAGAATGGTATATTAACAATCAAATTTGCCCATGTGTGTTTATTAAGAAATCAAAGTTTGAATTTGCTATTATTGTAGTTTATGTTGATGATTTGAATATCATCAAGACTCATAAAGAGCTCATAGAGACGATAATATTTTTGAAAAATGAGTTTGAAATGAAGGATTTGAGCCAAACAAAATTCTGTCTCGGCTTGCAGATCGAGCATCTAGCTAAAAAGATTTTTGTTCACCAATCAACTTATATCGAAAAGGTATTAAAGCATTTTAACATGGATAAATCTCATCCAATAAGCTCTCTCATGGTTGTTCGATCCCCTGATGTGAAAAAATATAATTTTCGTTATCGAGAGAATAATGAAGAAATTCTTGATCCAAAAGTACCATATCTTAGTGCTATTGGTGCACTGATGTATCTTGCTAATTGTACAAGGCCTGATATAACTTTCTCTGTTAATTTACTAGCAACATATAGTTCTTCACTAACTCAAAGACATTGGAATGGTGTTAAACAAGTACTTCGTTATTTTCGAGGAACATCAGACATGAGTTTGTTTTATTCAAAAAATTCAAAGGTAGAATTGGTCGGATATGCAGATGCTGGATATTTATCAGATCTACATAAAGCACGATCTCAAACAGGTTATTTGTTTACATATCATGGTACTGCTATATCTTGGCGTTCTACAAAGCAAACTCTAACTGTCATATCTTCAAATCATGCTGAAATATTAGCATTACATGAGGCAAGTCGAGAATGCGTATAACTGAGATCTCTGATTCAACATATTTATAAAGCATGTGATCTTCCACTTGTTAAAGAAAGTCCAACAATTTTATATGAGAATAATGCAACTTGTATTGCCCAAATCAAAGGAGGTTACATAAAAGGAGACAGAACCAAACACATTTCACCAAAGTTCTTTTTCACACATGAACTTCAGAATAAAAAAGAGATAAATGTTCATCAAATTCGATCTTCTGACAACATGACAGATTTGTTCACAAATGCACTTTCTACAACAACATTTGAGAAATTGGTGAATAAGATTGGCATGCGTTGGTTCAGAGAATTTTGTTAAAATTCACCAAAAGAAAACATATCAGCATAAGGGGGAGGTTACTGCGTACAAGAATTATGTACTCTTTTTTTCTTTATCATGATTTTTTTCCCATAGGGTCTTTTCTTGAAAAAGTTTTTAATGAGACATATTTTTTTGTACGGTGGGCATCCAAAGGGGAAGTGTTATAAATCAATTGGATATCACCCTTTAGTATCCTATGACCTCCATATTAAAGATCATTATCACACAAATAATGATCATCTTAATTGTACCTTAATGTTTTCTATGACCTCCACATTAAAGATCATTATTACTCAAATAATGATCATCATAATAGTGCCTTAATATATTATGTAACTTGTGTCTTTTCTATTTCCTACATTTATGATTCTTAGCCTATAAATAGGAGGTACATGAGTTTATATGAATTATTCCTTATATGAGAAATGAAATAATAAGATAACACTTCTCTCCCAAAATTCTTCTTGTGCTTTATCTTTAGTCATTGTTCTTATTTTATAATATCTTAATATTGTTTTTGTTTCATAACAAGATTGTCATTCCAAGTAAATGATTGAAATATTTTCATACACCTAAATAGTGTATGTTCATACACCATAGACAAAGGCTGGTGGTGTATGTTTATACACCATAGACAAAATATAAGTTTACACCAGTTAATGGTGTTATCATCCTAAACTATACTTGTGTTTTAACAGTCAAAAGAATGCAGTTATCATCCTATAAAGCAATTGTTGTTACCCAAAAAGTTGCACAAAACTATTGACATTTTCTACTGTAATCCAAAAAACTGCACAAAAAAGTTTGTTGCAGCATTCACAAAAGTACACAAATTTGTTGCAGCAATAGCATGATCCTATTGAGACATAAAAAATTTCGTTATAAATAAAATGACATCACCCAACAGGTAAACTAAAATGCTAGTGTATAAAAATATTAACTTACCTTTTATGTCTTAAGAAGACAATGATGCATTAAGGGTGAGTGGTTATGATGCACTTTCTTGATCTTATGACTGGGAATTAAAGAATCACAGGACCTGTAAATAAAATAGCCTAAGTGAATCATTTTCAACAATGTAAACTTATGTATAATACCCTATTAACTTGTCAAACAAAAATACCCTATGCACTTGAGTTACTCTTGGGATATTTGCAGACTGTGTTTGGGCTGATATAGGATCATTTGCATACTGTCTTTGCTCTCTACTGTTGACACGTGGTTGTTGTGAGGAGCTGCTGACCTGAGGAAGAAAAATTGATCAATATATATGTGTTCAATAATAGGTTAGCACTGTTGTGTATCATTAAACTTACTTCAAAGTTGTTGGTTCTTACGTGCTGTGATTTGGCTCGTGTTGTTGCTTGGGTTGAACTACTCTCGGGTTGAGATAGCAACTGGAACTATTAGCGTATGTTAAAAAAGAATGATTAAATATTGGGAATTACCTAAGAGTTTGGATTGGCTTGGGTGGTTGATCTCCTATCACGTGTTTTGCTTGCTGTTAAGGTGTTAGCAAACTATAATTAAAAAAATTAAGTTAGTTGATTGTAAATAAATATTAAATATGGAGAATTAATTAACAAAATAAGAGTCTATAAGTTACCGTTTTCGATTTTTTTGGTGAAAGAGCATCATCTTTGTTTGGGCAAGTCCTTCTGTTATGACCCACCTCTTTACAAACAAAACATCTGAACTTTAATTGTCTGTGGATCTTCTTTCCTTCAATTGCTCCTCTCTTTCTTGATAGTTTTGGTCTGCCAGCTTTTTTGATCTTCTTTGGTGGCAGAATGGGTGCACATTCCGACTTTGGCCAAAGGTGCTCATCTGAAATGGGCTGTATAAAGTGGGAATATATCCTTATATATACATCTTTCTTCATGTAGTGACTGACATATGGTTTGATCTCAAGCCTCTTCTTACGAATACATGCTGACATGGTAGCCCACTCACAGCCCAAAACCCATAATCATAGTGCAGCTTGTCAAGGTTAATAGTGAACTGCCTCTCATTATCCCTCATTTCAAAAGCCCATTCATCACACTGTAAATGATCTAAACTCCTATAATTTCGTCCAATTTTATGCAATTTTTTTAATAATGGTTAGAGGTATGGTCCCTTCCCACTGCATACACCTCTTATACCTCTCTTGGATACGTTTCATTACATGCTGCCTAATAGTTTCCAACATTTTCAATATGAGCATAATACGAACCAGATTCAACCATACATTGACTGTCTCCACTATGTTATTGGTGTTATGGTTTGTTTTTGTGTCATGGTTAAAAGCATGGACTGCCCACTGTTCTAGTGATATTTTTATAAGGTAATTGAAGGCTTATTCAGATGCTTCTTTAATTTTTTTCATTTTCAATAAAAAAATTAAGCTTATTTGTACTCTTAGCTATTGGCTAGAATATTTTCCTCAAATAATCTATCTGATATTTGCTCATCATGTTCTTTAGTACATGTCTAGCACAAAACCTATTGATGTGAGTGGGTCACCACTCATCTAGAGCCCTCATAAGTCCCTTTTGTCTATCAGACATAAAACAGATTATTTTTCTCTCATGAAGCCCCACATGTTCATGTAGCAACCAAATAAACTGACCCCAACTGTGGCTATCTTCTTTCTCACACACACCTATTGCTAAGGGATACATCTCATTGTTTGCATCTAATACAATTGCATACAATAGAATCCCTTCATATGACCCTTTAAGGTGACAACCATCTACCTCTATAAAAGGCCTACATCCATCTAAGTATCCCCTTTTTTGAGCACTGAAACTTAGAAGAAATCTATTAAAATGGACAGACACATTAAGGTCTAGACCGTATCTAATGGTGTTTAATAATGCATATAACCTCGGCTTCCTTTCCTTTATGATGTTCCTTTATCTATACAGTTTATTATAACCCTTATTGTGTTCTTCATTCCTTAAGTCAAGCGCATGATTCTTAGCTTTCTCTATAAAGAATGTAAGATGGCACAAATAGACCAAAATTGTTTAACATTAATTGAGGCAAGGTTGAAATAGAAATGTTTGAGTTTGCTTTGATCATGGACTGGTACTTGCTTCCAATCCATGTAGCTGTAACATCCTTATTCCTCCTAACCGCTTGACAAATGTGCACATCATTCAAAGTTTTCAACCTATATGTAACCCTATCAAGTGTAAGGCTACCATATACTCTCCAAGGATAGCCAACAGCTTCACACCTATAAGTTATTATTCTCTTCTCATTTTTTATCCTTTTCAACTTGAAACATTTTTTAATCGAGTAATCTAACAACACATCTCTAAAGTGTGTGTTATTCCTGAACAATATGTCCTTTACTAGCCTAATCTTCCCATCCTCACCCACTTGAAAGGTTGTACCTTATATCCATATAGACGACCATTGTCTCAATCACCATCACTCCCACAATCTCTCACATCTTACTGGGCAACATCATCTTCATTAACATCTGAAAAGCCATCATTTTCAACATCCTTATCCACATCACTATGCTGGGACACATCATTTTCTTGGGCATCCTTGCCCACGTTAGTAGACTGAACACTAAAGTCATACGCCCCACTATCTGTTGACTCATGCTCACTAGACCCACTCTCACTAATTTCTCTATCACTAGCCTCGTAGTTAGGATCCCTTTCATCATCACTAAATGTTGAGTTGGGCTTTTTATCTACATTGAGCTGGTGGGCCTCTTGTTAAGGTGGATTAGACTGGTGGGTCTCATTGTTAAGCAGATTTAGGTCATTAGAGAGTGTGTTAAACATTGATAGTAGGTCTATTGTAAAATGAATATTCTTGACCTTTCTTTTCTCAAACTCATCCAACATATCTAATAACTCGTCATCATTGTTCACTACCCTTTTTTTCTCATCAAACCCTACAACCCGAGTGGTAAACCTTTCCCCTAAAGTGGACTTACAACCATATCTAATCAATATACACTTATCCCACAACATCTGTAAGCTTATAAAGTCACAGAAAAATTCTCCAAGTTCTTCAACCTTATTATTGCATTCAGAAGTTGCAGTAAATATAAACATCCTACATGCATATACAATATTATAAATAGACCATTGTTAACAATCATCCTACATATAAACATACTATAACACAACATATGAAACAAAAAACTACATAGCAGATAAACAAAAAACTAGATTTTAGAAACAATGCAAACAGAACAGAAAACCATTTTCAAGAAAAGTAAGTTGTCTTTGATTTTTATTAACACATCCTCTATGGTCAGTTAACACTACAACAACACCAAATAAGCACATACAACACTATTCTCAGTTATCAAACATAAAAACTTGAAAGAAAAATAAAAAGTTTTACTTGTTTGAGTTCCTTTTCAACAAGATTGCTCCTTTGTTGTCAAAACACACCCTCTATGATCAGTTAACACCATAACAACACCAAATAAACACATATAAAACCATTTTCAGTTGTAAAACATAAAAACTTAAAAGAAAATTGACCAACTTTTACCTGTTTATCTTTCTTTCCAACAGATTACTCCTCTACGATGAGAACACAATCATCTATGGTTAGTTAACACCACAACAATATCGACCAAACCACTTTATTTGCATGCAACGCTTCAAAGAATGATTTTCTTTAGTGTAGTTTAGTGTATTTTAGAGAGAGCGAAACCATAGAGAGAAACTCTCTTGAACCATTAGAGAGAAACTCTTTGAAAGTTTCACGGGTAAGATAATGACTTTTGGTTTACTTCTTTTTTTTTTTTCTCTTTATTTTATTTGTTTGTTTAAAATTAAAAATTGAAAAAAATCACATCAAAGGTCGGCTGAAACGACCCCTTGCTGACACCCCCCAAAATGACCATCTTAACCTTTCACAAGTTATCTTAAACGGTCAACCTTAGTTTGACTGTTGCTATAGGGGAAGACGTTGTTATAAAATGTAAAAGTGCATTCCATTTATAATAAAACATATTTTCAGAGATTTCTCAGTAATTCGCTCTTTATTTATTTGTCCATCTAGAGATTCTAGAGTCGGTTGGGTCGAGATTTGTCATTGCAATATTTGTTTAAAAAAATATAATAATATTCTTAATTTTAATAAATTAAAAGTTAATAAAATCCAATTTCCAAAAAAAAAAAATATCTATATTTCAATCAAATCTAAAAAAGGGTTTCTATAAAAAAAAAAAAAAAAAATCTAAAATAAGGTAACAAAGCGTTCTAAGGGGGGTGTATTCAACTTTGAAATTTATTGGAATTTAAAAGATTTTAAAAATTTGGGTGTATTCAATCTAGACTTTTTAGAAGTTCATTAGAATTTGAGTGTATTCAATTAAGATTTATAAGGATTCCAATAAAATTTTGGTGTATTCAATTTAAACTTTTAAGAAATCCAAATAAGTCTAGGTATATTCAAAAAATCAATGATTTTTTAGGAATTGGATTTTTCTAGATTGTGATGGATTTTTTAGACCCTAGGTATAAATAAAAAACTTAATAGAAATCTTACCACACTGCCAAAGATTTCTAGGTTTTTCATACGTTATTATTTTTTTCTCTCTTACAATAGACGACGACGAATTATTGAAGGTATACTGTGTGTTTTTGTCTTTCATATTGAATCGTTACTATCTACTATAATTCTTTATATTCTTTATTCCGTTTCGTCGATTCAATTTTGATTTGCTCTAGGATGAAGGATTATAGGGGTTGAGTGTACTGCATAAAGAAAAGTTGTTTGGGTTTTACAGAGTATTTATAGGAGGGTGATGTTTGGGTTTTGTTTTTATGTTGTGTTGTTTGTATTGGATGAATTTTTGTTTTTATATTGTGTTGTTATTGTTTCCGGGAATTGGAACTTGAATATAGGGTTTAGGCACGATAACATTTCTTTGGCTAACTTCGATTTTATTTAAAAGACACTTTGTTTCGTCTCCTGTCATCCTGTATAGAGTTGTACAATTCCGTATTGGATTATCAAACTAATTCCGGTTGGATCAGGCCTGCTAATTTCGTTTGATGTGAGTGTTTTGTTTTTTATGTTGTTTAAAATCATTACAAAATTATTTTATAAGTACGTACTTTTAAAAGCGTCTTGTAACAATAGCAGCCTTACATACACAGAAGAAACAAACAAACAATAACTGATTTACACGTGAAACTGACTTCAAATGTATCCAAACACAGCTCGCTTTGTCGTGTTTTTTTCCCTTTGATTGGTGAACTGAGCTGCAAGACGCCACAAGCCCACAATCATGACTTATGTGTATTCTTTATTAAACAATGAGTAGGGAGATTCTCGCTATACACAATGAAAGTTGGGCCAGGTTTTACAACACACCACTTATCATATAAATTTTTTTTAAAAGATAAATCATTAACAATTTCATATTAAATATATCTAATTCCATTTAAATCTATGTAAACAATCAAACAAACTCTAAATAAAATTCTAACAAAATCTGATAAAATCTATTAAATAATCTAACAAACTTTAAAATAGAATTCTAACAAAATCTGATGAAATTTATGAAATCTATAGAATCCATCAAAATATAACACTCCAACAAACTTCAATAAAATCTAGATCGAATACACCCCCCTAAAATTAAAAACACATATATATCTCAACCAATCACAAATTTTCATAATTTTCCAAAAATATAGACTATATACACCATTTTTAACTCGCTGTGAGATACTCATTGACTAACTCGCGCTGACATCAATAAATGCCTATCCATATTAGCTTCTTCATTCTCCATTTTCCCGCCACTTTTCTCCCTCCACTCTTTCTCGTTCTCTCACTAGAAAGTAGAAACCCTAGCTCTCACTGTACCAATCCAAACCGATCGAAATCAACGATCATCACACATTCACACTCCTATTCGATCCCTCAATTGCCAAGAAATCTCAACTCCGAAACGGACGACCACTCCTCCTTTCCGGTTCCATGGAGGAGCGCCGCGCGAAACGCCTCAAAACCTCAAGGTCCGTACGCATCGCTCTTTCAACATCTATCACGCTTTTTTGTCTTGTAATGTTAGTGTGTTGATGTTTTTACATTGTCATTGTCGTCTCTTCGTTGTTATGTTGTGTTGTTGTTGTTGTCGTCTGTTTTGTGAGAAAATGAGAGAGAAACTGAATTGGCACTGATACTTATATGTGTTTACTTTATTCTGATTTCATTTATTTATTTTGCGATTCAATTTTGCATTTTTAGATAGATTGGATGTTAGGGTAGGGTTTTTTTTGTCTTAGTTTCCTGAGCTATTAAGTGAGGGATCCATCAGTTTAGTGTAGTTGGGGTTTTGTGATTGTGTTTGGTTGTGTAAGCAGTAATTTTTATGGCAGTTCAAGTATTATAAGATTTGTTTGTGTTAATGTTGTTTAATGTGATGCCATTTCGGGTTTTGGTTGTCGTATAACTATTGCGAGAATCAATTAAAATCTAATTCTTGGGAAAGAAAGTATGTGATGAGGAAAGTGATTAATGTCGGAATAAGACAATAAGCTACATCTGCCAAGTTTAATACCACTTTTCAGCTTATGTTTTGAGAAGTTTGTCCATAATCGATATTGGAAGCTGGAAATGATCACCTTTATGGTTAAACTTTGTGTATTTTATATTTTCTTTGCATTTGTGTAGCTTTGTACAAGAGGGTGAACTAATTTTCATAATATTTTCTTTCAGGGGAGAGGATGGTTATATGCCCGGTAATATAATTGAAATTGAGCTACATAATTTTATGACCTTTGATCACTTGATATGTAAACCTGGATCACGCCTTAACCTAGTAATTGGGCCAAATGGTTCTGGTAAGAGCTCTTTGGTCTGTGCCATTGCACTTGCTCTCGGTGGCGAGCCTAATGTGAGTTAATGTCTTGCTCTTTGTTGGATTTATACCTTATGCCTTTATAGAATATATAATTGGGGAGTTTGTGTAGCTTCTTGGCAGGGCGACAAGTGTTGGCGCATATGTGAAGCGTGGCCAAGAGAGTGGCCACATCAAAATTTCTTTGAGAGGGGACACCAAAGAAGAGAAGATTACTGTCATGCGTAGAATTGATATGCGTAACAAGTCGGAGTGGTTGTTTAATGGTTAGATCTCTAATTAAAGTCCCTTGATAGTACTTATGATTTTAAAATTTATTTTAAAAAAAAAAAAATCTTGCTTAGTAAAGTCAAGTTGTTCTAGTCCATTGGATAACTATCAATTAATGAAAATCATTGTTTTTGGTGACTGATATATAATTTTTTGGAAAATGATATGGCCTTTTGTTTTATGTGTTCATTTCTTGAGTTATTATATGTAATTCAGGACAATTTTCTGTATCCTTTGCATTTAAAATTCGTCATTATTTGCTTATTTTCCTTTCGAGAGCTCCCATTTCAATGGCAAGATCCTGTGCATGCTTGGTGTAAATAAATTTTATCTACTCAAATTCAAGAATGTTGGAGACCTTTTAAAATTTTTCTTCCACCTATTTCCTGTGCATGGTGCGGTGAAATTAATAGATTTGAAGCAAGTCATCTTCCTGCTAAGAAGACCAATACAGCTATAATTGTTAGTAAAAGGCTTATTTTTCTTTTATCTTTTGAAACCAAACATTCTCCAACTTTTTTTCTTAACCGGCTCTTCCAATTTTGGTCGTGGGCCTATGAATCATTCGCTATTTGTTCGTTGCAGGCAAAGTGGTGCCTAAAAAAGATGTACTGGAAATCATTCAAAGATTCAACATTCAAGTGAACAATTTGACTCAAGTAAGTTGTAAGACATTTGGGAGATTGCATGTTTAGAATGTTAATTTTTAAATATATAACTAATTCTTGGCCATTTGCATGTAGAAGCATGTTTGATTGCTTTAATATCTTAATGCATGTTTTATTTTAGTCACATGTAATTATGGTATTTATGTTTGATCCCTTCTCATGTTTAGATGATAAAGATTTCTGGCTTTCTGCACATATTCTATGATATATTGTTGTCCATTGTTCTTTTATTTCTCCATATGGGCAAAACATTTTGTGGAAGTTTTTCTGGAAGCCTTTGTATATGGACTTACTTGGTTTCTGTTCTTGTTCATTTCATTTATCTATCTTTTTTGTGTTGGGGTTGGTGGTGGGGGTTAAATCTTAGTTCTTACCCCAAGACAGGGTCTGTGAATTTGCCAAGTTGACTCCCATTCAACTTCTAGAAGAGACTGAAAAGGCCGTTGGTGATCCTCAACTTCCAGTCCAGCACTGTGCCCTAGTTGAAAAGAGCCGTGAACTGAAGAAAATTGAATGCGTAATTTTCAAAACTATGCCTTTTATAGAAAAAATGGTGATAATTTTATGAGGCTTTATTCTAGTTTTAAGCACTTTTCCAAATTTGGTTTAGGCTGTCGAGAAAAATGGAGACACATTGAATCAACTGAGGGCCCTTAATGCTGAACAAGAAAAAGATGTTAAGCGTGTTCGTCAAAGAGAAGAACTATTAGCAAAGGTTTGCTTCAGGTTTTGTTTATCTCTGTTTTTGAGTTTCATAACCTTCTGATGTCTTTATACTGTCATTTGTAGGTTGAGTCCATGAAAAAGAAACTACCGTGGCTTAAATATGATCTTAAAAAGGCTGAATATATGGAAGCTAAAGAGCTGGAAACGGATGCCAAGAAGAAGTTAAATGAGGCTGCAAGTACGCTAAATGCTTGGAGGAAGCCTATTGAGTATGTTCACCTGGTTTAGCTGATGATGCCAGTACTTAAAAACATATAGGGTTAATATGAATGACCTCCCTTGTTTCTTCGGTTGGCTGTAGGGCAAAAAAGCAAGAGAAAGCACTGATGGATGCTAAATGTAAAAAAATTAATAATCTCATGAATGACAATGGCAAGAAACGTATGGAATTTCTGGATAGAGCAAGTCAAGTGGTAATACATTAAGTCTATAATAGCATGGAATAGTTGTTGCTGTTGTTATATTTTCTATAAGAAATTATTGTTCTTGAATGTTTTACATACATAGGCTGTGCAAGTGCAAGGGAAATACAAAGAAATGGAAGACTTGAAGAGGCAAGAACAATCTCAAAAACAAAGAATCTTAAAAGCTAAAGAGGAGCTTGCTGCTGCTGAGTTGGATCTTCAAAACCTTCCTGCATTTGAACCTCCCCGAAGTGAAATTGTATGTTATATATTCTTACTTTGAGTTATAACGCTATTTTGGTAGCCTTTGGTGGGATGTTCTTTGAGATTGTATAATGTTTTTGGTACAAAACGGTTAGAAATTATAGTTTACAATTAACACAAACTGGATCCTGTCACGTTAAACTTAATTTTTAAGACATTTTGGTCTCATTTTCTTTGTTTCTGTAAGATTTTATAGAATAAATCCTACCAACGCTCAGTTTTTTTTGGCATTTGTCCTATATGACAAATTCAATCCTTGTTAGTTATACAAATGATGGGATAGTTTCATTGATGTTTGATTTAAATATAGGTGGATATGAAAATTGAATTATTTGTTGATGACTTACTGTAATAAAACCTCCCCTACCATTTGTCATAAATGTCCCTTGATTGTCAAAATTTTCCCAGAACCTTTCTTGTGAGAGATCGTCAATGAAAACAGGCTGTGCTTTAATTGGTATTAAACTCATTGGAGGTCAGTGAAATTTCCCCTAGAATCTATTTATAATACTCTGTAGACTGAAGGGTTTATATTAGAAAATAATGACCAATATTGGACTGGTATTAGACTATGAGTGATTTTAGATGATAATCTAACATAGTTTTATTTATGGAAATCATCATAAGTTTGATTGATAGAATTTCTGGCTAGATGCCTTTGCTCCTCTATTGAATAAACTTTTCTCAACAGGAAAGATTAGCTTCTCAGATTTCGGAGCTAAGAACACATGCTAATCAAAAGATGTTTCAGAAGTCAGAGAAGGAGAAACTCTTGACTCAAAATAAATTAACCCTGAGGCAGTGCTTGGACAGGTGAGGTTATAATTTAGGTGAAAATCTGCTTCATACCTTAATGATTTACATATTCCTTGTTCCTAATCACTTCAGTAATTCTTTTTCAGATTAAAGGATATGGAAAGTAAAAATAATAAACTTTTACATGCTTTACAAAATTCTGGAGCTGATGGGATATTTCAGGCTTATCAGTGGCTGCAACAGCACCGCCACCAGTTAAATAAGGAGGTGTATGGTCCTGTGCTACTTGAGGTATACACCAAAATTCAGACCATTGTGTTGATCAATGATAGTTATGTTCACTATCTTTTGGTGTGTGTGTGTGGGTGGTTGCAAATTCAGGTTAATGTCTCAAATCGAGCCCATGCTAACTACCTAGAAGGTCAGGTGCCTTATTACATCTGGAAGGTATGATGTAGAATTTTTGCCTTCTTTTCTTTTGCCATACTATTTCTGCTAATAGTAAAAGTCAGTTGTCTGTAATCTTGTTGCTTGTTCTCATTTTAACAATACTTTTAATTCTTTAATAAGGCTTGTTGCAATAGCTATAACCTGACTACTTAGTTATATCACTCATTAAGTGTCCTTAGTTGTGATAGAAGCCTGTTGGCTGGAATTTGGGAGAAGGAATTCAATCGGAAAATGGTGGGGGAAAGGTAGCTCCGGCTTAAAGTTTGACAAGAGAGTTAATTGCTTGTGGAAAAACTGAAGAAAGATTAGTGCTTGAAATGCTAGTTCTTGAATGATTCATCTAAGTGGCTCAAAAAGAATGTCTTGTATTTTACACTTGGTGGCATGGGCCTGAACAATTGTGTAGATTTTTTGAATGCTGCAATCTCTTCATGTTCCTTTTGTTAGGTTTATAGGTTAGCTTTTGTTTAACTTGTGTGGTTGTCTTATAATTAAATCTCTGCTTCTTTCATAAAATGCTTAATGCTTATGGGTGGGGACAAAAGGTCTTTGAAAAGTTAGACAACAGTTCAACATTTCCTGTTTGAAAGGATGTAATAAATACTGACAGCGATTTAATTTTTCTGGATATAATATAGTCTTTCATCACTCAAGATGCTGGCGATCGGGACTTCTTGGTCAAAAACCTGAAGTCATTTGATGTTCCTGTATTAAACTATGTCAGCAATAATAGTCGTCAGAAGGAGCCTTTTCAAATTTCAGAGGAGGTATCTGTAACAGAATTGTCAATTTTGTATATTGCATATGACCTAAATTAAGTAATTGTTTTTGGTGATTTTTTACTTTGATATTAAGCAGATGCGTGCTCTTGGCATCAGTGCCCGGCTTGATCAAGTGTTTGATGCTCCGAGTGCTGTGAAGGAGGTTATGACAAGCCAGTTTGGTTTGGAACAATCAGTATGCTTCCTAAACTTGTTTTATAGATGTATTACTCAACTGATTGTCTGGGAAGTCCTATAGTCAAGCTTGGTGATACCAAACGCTTAATATATTTATTATATGAAAATATTGTGGTTCTGTGATGTGCTTTTTAAAATTTCTTGTCTTGGCTTCAGTACATTGGCTCCAGAGAAACCGATCAGAAAGCTGATCAGGTTGCGAAGTCAGGAATTTTAGATTTTTGGACTCCAGAAAATCACTATCGGTGGTCTGTCTCTAGATACGGTGGACACCTTTCAGCAAGTGTTGACCCTGTGAATCCTTCGCGCCTTTTGCTGTGTAGTATGTTTTGATTAGCCTTTCTCTAGATTGTAAAAAACCTGTACTTAAACTGTTGTTTACTTATTTATTTTTAATTTCATTTTTTTTTGAGGTAACCTAAACTGTTATTTTGTTTAATTCAGATACAGATGTTGGGGAGATTGAGAGACTTAGATCCAGGAAGAGGGAGCTTGAACAATCGGTTGCTGAGTTGGAGGATAACATAAAATCATTACTGACTGAGCGAAGACTTTTAGAGGAAAAGCAAGCTCAACTTAATAAGCAGCGGGTATGCTGAAAGAATACACGATTTTATCCTGACTAATCGCCTAATACCAACTTATAAGTTGAATTTCATCAAGTATACAGCTCCAGCAAATATGATCTTGAATGGTGAGTAATTGGAATATGTTCTTGACACTATTTTACAGGAAGAGATTATTGATATTGTTACACTTGAGAAGAAAAAGCGGCGTGAAATAGAAAACCGCATCAGTAAGTACACATGGTTAATTTTATGGATTTGTAGAGAGATTTCTTAATTCATTTTATCTTGTAAACTTACTTAGGAAAATAATATATTTATATTCTGGTGATTTAGATCTAAGGAAAAGAAGGTTGGAGTCTCTTGAGATGGAGGATGACTTGGACGCTGCTATGGCCAAACTTATAGACCAAGTTGCAAGTCTTAACCTTCAACGATTTAAATACGCAATTGAAATTAAGGTGAAGTTGCAACTGGGGCCTTCTTTTTTGCTAAGCTTCTGGCTTCAGTTAGGTCATGCAGTGACAACTTTGTCAGAAGTTTGGTGCTGATTCCAGCAGCGAATTTACTTGCTTTAAATAACTTATATTGTTAATTGACCATATGTTTACCCTTTCCTACATTTTTCTATGACCCAGAATTTACTGGTTGAGGCAGTTTCTCACAAATGGAGTTATGCTGAAAAACATATGGCCGCCATTGAATTTGATGCAAAGGTATTTTCATGGTCAAATTGTCTGTATTCATAAAAAGTTATTTAATTAATCTTCATGGTTATTCATTTATCTACATGTAGATATCAAAATGAATTTTAAAATCAGATTTCTATTGAAATGTGAAAATTTTTTGAATGTTTGATGTATTAGATCAGAGAATTGGAAGTCAATCTCAAGCAGCATGAGAAGTCTGCTGAGCAGGCATCATTGCACCATGAAAATTGTAAGTTCAAGTTTTAATGTTATTTCCATTTTGTCTTACCAGAAGTTTTCCAACATTCTTTTTATTATTATTTTTTTTTATGGTATGTTTTTAATAATTTAAACTGCTTGTTTCATACTTTGCTAGTGTACTTTTTCTCATACCGTGAAAGTTTTTGGATGTTTGGTTGAAACTATTCTTATATTTTAATAAAACTAGATTTTAGCAATTTTTCTGATTAATTGATGTGATAAAATTTTTCATGTCCTAGAATGCCTTACTATAGCCTTTTAATTATTCATTTTTGGCAGAAAATTTTTTTGTGCAACTTCATCTTTATGTTTCATATACATCTTTTTACTTTGGTGGTCTCTATTAGAGAGATGATGTGGTTAGCCTACTCATTTAAATTAAACAACAAATGATGCAGTTAGCCTAGAATATTCACGGGTCCTTTATAAATATATTGTGTCAATGATTTTGAGGCAGGAAGTCCCATTTTAGCTGTTAGATCTTGTGCTGCTTCTCAGTATAGTTAAACTAGAAATATCATACAATCACCTCAGACTTCCTGAGATTTGCAATTTGTTTTTTCTTTTATCTGTATTGACTTTCTTATTTTCTTCTTCCTAAGGTAAAAATGAGGTGGAGAATCGTAGAAAACAGTTGTTAGATGCCAAAAGGCATGCAGAATCAATCGCTGTCATCACTCCTGAACTTGAAAAGGAATTTCTTGAGGTTCGGTTATGCCATGACTTGGAAACTAATCCTCGCAAAGTTTTACGTTCTACTTTGATTTTGTAATGCCGCATATTGCAACCGTAATGCTCCTAATGTTATTGAAAATTGGCCTACTATTGGAATTCTGTACATATTGATTAAGAGTCTGGTGGAATTTATTTTGTCCTAATAATTTTAGCTTCTGGACAACAGAGGTGCTACTTTTTCCTTCTAAACTTTGCATGAATATGGGCTTCGAATTTCATTTAACTCTTTCGTTTATAACATAGTATTGCTTTTATCAGGTTTGTCTAACTTCAAACATGTCATTGTTGTAGTATTGCTTTTATCTGGTTCGTCCAACTTCAAACATGAAGTCGTCGTGTCATGCTACACTGTCATTACTTCATCCAAAAAATTGACACACTCATTTTTTATTATGTACAGATGCCTACTACAGTTGAAGAGTTGGAGGCTGCAATACAAGATAATATAGCTCAAGCCAATTCTATCCTTTTTCTGAACCAGAACATACTGCAAGAGTATGAACATCGTCAGAACCAGGTGCTTTTTTGACCATCTATATTTTCATTTTAGTAATTGAGTATGATGATTCATTCAAAATGCCATTAATTGGCAGATAGAAGCGATAGCCACAAAACTGGAAGCAGATAAAAAGGAATTACGGAGGTGCTTAGCTGAAATAGATGCCCTGAAGGCAAGAAGTTCTGCTGCTGCTTTACATATGCAAAATGAAATATTTAGTCTCTTGATTTTGTTTCCGGAATATATGACTATCATTACATGGGAACCGTGCAAGCACGAATTGATAATTTCCTCCTGTGTTTTTATCTGAGCTAAGAACTGAGTTCGTTTAGCTGAGTTTGTTGACCTGAGTTCTGATAAAGCGACATGCATAATTTCCCATGGCTTGCTAAAGGAACTTGTCGCTCTAAGCACAGCTCATACCCTCCTCCCCTCATTGTCTTGCTTTTCTTTATGGTCTCATTAACCACTTAATAATTCCCCAACCTTAAAAGCTTTCCCTGTGAGTTGGGTTTCCCAACCAGCATTAAAAATCCTGCCTTAAATAGTTGTCCCAAATTTTATAACAAATATTGTTTTCTATGCGCATGTGTGTATGTAGGCCTACATAAGTGTTCCTGTTTTGCTGTTGATATATGCATCAAACTATATTTTGTTTTTTTCCATGATGAAGCCCTGTATCACTTGCAGGAAAATTGGCTTCCCACATTGAGGAACCTTGTTACTCAGATAAATGAAACTTTTAGTCGTAACTTCCAAGAGATGGCTGTTGCAGGAGAAGTTTCATTGGGTATTAAATTTGTTTCCTTTATGAACTCACTGTTTGTGAAATTAAACTTTCCTCTCTTGATATATTGTTTGTTTTCAGATGAGCACAACACCGATTTTGATCGATTTGGTATACTTATAAAAGTAAAGTTCAGGTGAGCTAGTTTTGAACTTGCTTCCTATATTTTTATTTTCATCTGTTTTGGCTAGAGAATTTTTTGGTATATATTATCATATTTTATTGTTCCATTGTGGGCATTATAGTTAATAACTTGAGTGTAAAATGGGAAAATAGAAATATTCTTTGGATTGAACACCTACCCTTGAGAAAATTATGATGCTAGATGTGGGTGCTCCATTGTAATTTACTCAATGTTATCTACATAATTCATTATACAATATCTTGATTTGTGATGTCAAATTAGCTGTTTATATATAACACTTTGGTTTATCCTCTAAATTGGTTTACATTACCATCATCAGGCAAGCAGGACAGCTTGAAGTTCTGAGTGCCCACCATCAGTCCGGAGGGGTATCATAATAACTCAACTCTACTTCACCACTGCAATTAAGAATTGTATTTTTCAACTGCATACAGATTATTTATATATTTTTTGTTGTATAGGAGCGGTCGGTTTCAACCATTCTTTATCTTGTTTCTCTTCAAGATCTTACGAACTGTCCATTTAGAGTGGTTGATGAGATCAACCAAGGTTAGTTATTTTGTCGCGTATTACCACATATAGCTGCCATAAAACACATACTCCTCAGTAAGAATACTGAGGTTGCTTACCTTTTTGTCCCCAGGAATGGATCCAATAAATGAGAGGAAAATGTTTCAGCAACTAGTGAGAGCTGCCAGCCAACCAAATACTCCACAGTAAGAACATCTGTGAATAAGAATCTATGAATTTCTCATTCTGATTAGTTTTGCTGGGTTCTGGACTTGAGTTATGTCTCTGACCAAGCAAGATTAAACAATAATTAGTCAGGTCAGATGTCTACCGGTGCCCTGTATTATTGTGCAGTACTGGAATTGAGAATTTTTTTCTGCTATAATGGCTAGGAGCCCTCGAAACTGAGGAAATAAGGAATCGATGAATTTTTTTAGTGGTACCTTTGTCCATACACCTGTGGATCACATAGTCATGTCCTTCAAATGAAAGGATATATGCTACTGTGTTTTATTTTCTGCTTTAAACTGTCGAATATTCTTGTAGTTGATAAAACCAAGAATATACTCTCACCTTATCATGAAATTACAAGGAAAGGCTTTGACGTATTTGTTTCTGTCAATGTACTGCAGGTGTTTCTTGCTCACCCCAAAGCTGCTACCAGATCTGGAGTACAGTGAGGCCTGCAGCATTCTAAATATAATGAACGGCCCTTGGATCCAGCAGCCGTCAAAAGGTTAAATGCTCTACAACCAGACATGATCATAATTTACATGCTGTGAATATTAATTTCTCACTGATCAGATTTTCTTCTGTTATAGTCTGGAGCAGTGGAGAATGCTGGAGCGTTATCACAGGCTTGCTAGGAGAAAGTCGATGCTGAACTAACATAAGATTATAAGATTATTGCACATAAATTACTAAATTATTTTGTTATGGATCAACCTGGAACGAAGCCATGTTCTACTGGGTAACTGTAATTTTGCGGTAAAAAAAAAAAAAAAAAATTGTAATTTAGTTTTCATGGCTGTTTAAGTTAACTCTTAGCTTTTTTGTAGAGATGAATGATGGATCCCGAGTATAGCGTTGCAATTTATGCTTAGTGATTCATTTCTTAAACTATATTTGGGCTGTGAATGGTTGTTGTATTACTCATTGTAAAATGAGGATACCCGATTAAATAAATTTGTTAATCGTTTATCACAGAGTTTTTGATTAAAAACACTCCTGGTTTAAGTCGTGAGTGCAATGACTTATGTCTATTATTTCTTTCGCTTACTGAAACAATTATTCTAATTTCTTGAGAATTGAGAATTTGTCTACTCATACAATTCTGAAAGACAAAACACAACAGAAAATCCATGCTTTACACGCACAGGAATGCTAATAGAAAAATCAACTCCTGAAAAAAACATAAAATGAGCGAAAATGATAACATTAACATAATGGTGATACACGATCTTATCTCAGTGTAGATGAAGACTATGTAGTATGCATGCCTTTTTACTACAGGTTCATTTCAAAATGTAACAATCAAAGTCACCTCCTCTACCATTACTCTCCTACTATTTTGACTAGGTTGTAGTGAGCTTCGACAAGGGTACCTCAGAGGCTGCTTGAACAGTTGAATACATCATTTACAAGTTGTTAGTTGTGTTCTCAGGCATATGATGGCTTGTAATCGAGCATCTCCCTTATATTTAATCTAATGGAAGGCCCCATAGATGAGCAAATGTGTGCGCTTTTCCAGTATACTCCTTTTGCACCTTTTGGCTTGTTGGTTTCAATTGATTTCTGTCAGATCAAGACAAAGACAATGCCTAGTTATATACCTGCAACTTAGGTACTAATGAAACCTAATGATGAGTGAAGAGTGAGAGGAAGAACATACTATGGCAGCCAGTAAGTTTACGATCAGATCTTCTTCGGAAAACTCAATTTTCCCAAAAGGAATGTGAACAATCCCAGTTTTATCGGCCCTGTACTCAACTTTACCCTTCTTGAATTCTTCTATAGCCTGGAAAACATTATACAGGAACCCATTTGATCAAGCTACTCAACTCATATTTCCTCGCTAGTAAAGCACGCTATATTATCATTCCTAAATCAGTGTTTTCACAATTGATTTGATATGCGATCAGTGTAAACAAAACCATCACATCTTACCTGAGGTATGTTAGTTGTAACAGTACCAGCTTTAGGATTTGGCATGAGTCCCCGAGGTCCCAGAATCTTTCCTAAGCTGGCAACCTGATGCAAGCAACAAGGAATTAAAATGAAAATTCATAAAGATTGCAAGCAAAATTGAAGAATTGCCATTAGAGATGCAAAGCATGTGGACACATTACAATCAGTTAGATTCAGCTAAAGAGTGAGTAGAAACTCTAGAAAAAATTGCACGACAGACTTTGGGCAGTCACTTCCAAATGAATAAGACTCCAATTGGCGAACCATAGAAAGACACAAACAAGCAATATATATACCAAACTGACTTTGATTTTCTGTTTAATTGAGAAAACCACATCTCTCTTAAGTGGTTAAATTTTCCATGCTTAGTATTTTGGGGGCACTTGCTTTTTATTTTGCCCAAAAAATCAAAAATAAATTAGCAAAGCTATCTCATCAACCACTAGAATTGGTGCATAGAGAGGAGAAAAAGAGATCCAGGGCAACACCTTAACCATCATATCTGGGGAAGCAATGAGCTTGTCAAACTCCATGAATCCTCCTTTTATTTGTTCGATCAAGTCCTCCCCACCAACTAAATCAGCTCCCGCATTTTTTGCTTCATCAAACTTTTCACCTGTGAAGACAGGAAGCCTATATTATGATGGCATTATCTCAAATTTTAAATGAATAAATGAATCCTTGAGGACTCTCCATCTATGTATCAGAGAATCAAATCAAAAATTCATAACTGTTTTCTAGATAAATATTCCAATATGAAACAGAAGTACAAGAAGAAGTTCAAGGGTCAACAAAGAGTAAGACCACCATCCATTTAACCACCTTGAGTAAGAACTGCAACTTTTACAGTTTGTCCAGTTCCCTTGGGCAAACTCACCTACACAAAACAGGATAAAATGATTAGTCCAAATAAGAGGGACAGATCAATTGCAACGTCAAATGTAAGTGCAGCCATAACTTCATATTCCAATTACATTGCCAAATGGAAAGAAAAACCTACCGTTGCTCTAAGCTGTTGATCGTTATATTTGGGGTCAATATTGAGGCGAAAATGTGCTTCAGCTGTTTCTATGAACTTTGTACTCGACATTTGCTTCATCAAAGATATGGCTGTCTTCAAGTCATAGTCTTTTTTCATCTCCCTCAATTTTTGAATTTCCAAGAACCTCTTCGACCTCGTCTGACATTTGGAGCAAAGCAGCATTAAGAGAACATATTGAACAGACCAAAATTGACAAATATAATTCAACAAAGCCCTTATTGCTAGAAATACTTGGGAAATTTAAAAAAAAAAAAGAAAAAGAAGCAAAATGCAGCAATTCAGTCCAAGAGCCAAACCAAAACCTATCAACCAAACCCCCTTAATGTACATAACAACTGAACAAACCATCCACATGCAATATTCTCTAAAACCAAAATCCTGAAAGATAAATAAGTTATACTTAAATCAAGCAAAAATCCCATCACTCAAAATTAAATTAAAACAAAATTAGAACTAAAGATACCATACAAACTGTTACTATCTTGGAGACAATAGATTCTCAAACTAAATGTTAATGAAATGAAAATCCAAACTTTACACCAAAAATCAAAAACAAACCTATCAAATCACACCCCATAAATCCCAATATAACAAAACTCAAAATGTCAACAACCATTACATAAGAACTAGTACTCAAACCAAACAACCACAAAAAACAACAACAACAACAAAACCTAAACTACACATTTTCAAGCAGTGACAAGCACTATAACTCAAACCAAGCATACACATACCCTGTCTCTTTTAAGAGGCAATGCAGCCTTGCCCTTCTTAGGCTTAGTTGGAACAGCAGGAGCAGCAGTGGCCAAAGCACCACCACCTTCCTCCTCAGTCTCCTCCACATCTGCCACCTCAGCCTCCGCCGCCAGAGCAGCAGCAGCCACCACCAGATGGCTACAATATAACCCACCTCTAGACTCCTTCTGGGTGGTCAAATCATCAACCCGTTTGGGCCCTCTGCAGCTGAGCAGAGAGAAAGCTGGAGTCTTGGGCTTGAAGGAGAGCAGAGAGAGTGGTGGGGTGGTCAGGTCCTGTGGGTGTACGGACGAGGCAGCGTACGTTAGCATTAGAGATGATGATGATGATGATGATGATGCTGTTGCAACACACCTGGCCATTGTTTACTGCAAATGAAATGAAGAAATGTTCGTCGTGTTTGGTTGTGTTGTATATATGTGAATATACGTATCTACCTAGAACAAAGATAAGAGTCTCTGTGTGGTGGGGTTGTTTTCTGCTATAGCAACTCTTTGGGAATGGTAGACCATTCATATGATCTGCAAATTACAACCAGAAAAACTAAATGGGCTTTCTATTGGGCTTTTGTTGTTTGGAGTATTATTTGTCGTAGGCCGCTATCTTTCCAATTGTTCCTTTTTTTTTTTTTTGAAATACTAGTTGTTCCTGTTTGTTTTTGTTTTTTTTTTGTTTTTTTTCAACTAAGTTTGTTATGGATATTCTATTTTTAATTATTACTACTGATAGTTCGAAGTTTATGAGAGGGGTATGATTCCGATTGGGAACTTTAAAGGTGTAAATATGATAGACATACCATTCACCTAACTTTTTATTGTCGTTTATGATGGATTTTTAATTAGTGTTTTCGAGTCAAAAAAATGGAAAAAAAAAATGAAACCCTTTAGATTCTTCTAAAATGGGATGATATTAGAAAATTATATATATATATATATAGAGAGAAAGACTAATGTTGTGATTGAGGTGGTGTTTTGAGAATTGTTGCTATTAAATATTGAATAATGCTACATTTTTTTCATAATTTTTGGAAGAATCACATTAATTAGGAGATGATTTATTGATGATGTGGTAGAAAAAAAATAATCTTCCTATATCATTTAGTCAATAAAGTTGAGTAAAATTTTGGATATTATAATATTAAATATTAGAAAAGATTTCTCTATTTTTTTTTTTTTAATCCAGTATTGTAAACTTAATATTGTCACAAATATGATAGGATTTATAATAGCTTAATTATGAATAAGATAGATTACCTCAGCACATGTTGTAATCAAATATTACTTTGATTGCCTTCTTAACTATTAGGACAAATAGATATATCTCTATGTAGATGGTTGTTGGTGTAATTACACTTAGTACATGAGAGTTTGACCTATTTGGGCTAAATATTGATGATTCAATTTGTACTTAAGACCCTTGAGTTAAGGATAATTTTTTCATATGATGTGAGTTTTTTCTCCTGTTTTTGAGAGTTTTAGTTCTAAATATGTTTTAGAGATCTTGATTAAGAGTGTTCAGTAAAAATTATACGGTATATAAGATACTCGTGAAATATGTAATAAATAAAAAATAAAAAAGATATATATCTATATTTTATTATAACAAGTGTTGTAGGCGTCAAATTACATCACAAACACTAATTAATGTTAGGTGCGCAATTAGTCAGCTAAGAATGGATATCTCATTCTGTTCCCTGCGTGATTGAGTGGCTTATAATAAGTTATAAATATAAAATTAGATTCTCAGTTGGGACCAGAAGAGACTTTGGTGTGATTTAATAATGTGATAAAGTAGGAGGTACCAAAGTGATCTGAATTCTGATCAGATTGAGATCTGACTTTTATATCTGTGGCTCCTTTGAACTCCCACTTTTTCTAAACCAAATTCTATTCACTAATTTTGTACCATAATCCTCACTCGCATTCCCCCAACACTACTCTCTCACGCTTTTTTCTAACACATAAACCAATCATTCAACTACACTACTACAGTTTGAGGCTCTCAACCTCACAATTTACAAGAAGTTGACCTGTTATTCATCACACATTTCAACTCTTATCGTATTTTCTGTGAAATTCTTGTGTATAAAACAGTATGTAACACTTCCAAAAGAAAAATCAACGGATGTAAAAAAAATTTTAATTTAAATTATATATGCATATATGTGAATAAAAATTATTAGATTAGAGATTCTGTTCATAATTGTATAACACTATATAATTAAAATTTTAAACTATTTATAAAATTACTATATAAACCCTTATTAAGATAAAACAAAAAATTTTATTCAAAAGTCAATGCATTAAAATATAATATTTAGAAATCAAAATAAAAATTTGATGAAATTAAAATGATAAAATTTTGCTTTTTAAGACTTTTTTTATGAAAGGATCCATTGGGTCTCCTTTTAATTCTGTATATAAAATTTCTTACCTGATTATGTATCTATACTGTATATAATAAACACAGAAGGATAGACTGTTAATGTAACCTCTATCATGTATTCACAACGTAGACCGTTTTGGCAACAGTAAATTTATATGGTCAAAGGTGGGCGTCCACACATGATGAAGAAGACCAAGTATTATTTGGATCGAACTTGGAAGCCCCTTATCACACCCCTATTACGTGTAGGCAAGTTGACAGAGCGTGTTGCTAAGTGCGTGTGGTTGCAATGTCGCGTGTTGAAAGTAGTATCTACACCACTGGTGACTTGACTTCACTTCAACACAGTTAGTTTCCTCTCTCATCTGTCCGAAAATGGCACTGGCTTCTTTCTCTTACCTCTCTCTTCATTCACCAAACAGCTTTTACTTCCACCATCACTGCCACCTTAGCTTTGCCATCATAACCCGCCGTGTCACCCTCACCACCACTCCTAACCTCATCAACTTATCTCACACATGCAATTCTCCCCATAAAAAGTCACACCCTTATCTCGTTTTCGCCTCCGGAGGTGGCACCGGCGGCGGAGATGGCAACCGGGGTGGTGGTGGTGGTGGAGGTGGAAATGACTCTAATGATGGTGATGATGCCAACTTCCGCAACTATACAGAGTCAGTATTTGCTGTGGCAGAGGTAAAATAAATGTGCGGAACGTATGCACCTTATAATAATTTGTGATAATGTTTTACATGCATGTTTATTTTAGTGTGTGAATGGTGTCTGCTGTATGATGAGTGGTTGTGGTGTTTAGGCGGGAAGGTCGTTGGATACTTTGCCAAAGGACTTGGCGGCTGCTATTAAGGCAGGGAGAATACCAAAGTCCATTGTGGAGAGGTATTTGGAGCTGGAGAAGTCACCAGTTTTCCGGTGGCTGCTCAAGTTTGGAGGGTTCAGGGAGCGTTTGCTTGCTGATGACTTGTTTTTGACTAAGGTTGCCATTGAGTGTGGTGTTGGCATTTTCACTAAGGTTTGTGCTTTCAAGCTCTGCATTTTATATGCAACTTATGTGGGGTGAATTTGGACTCTTTAATTGATTGGTTAATGGATTTTTTATGTTGTGGTTGTGGTATTGTAGGCTATTAATGAAATAGCTTTATACCTCTGACTCCAAGCTTGAATTGATGCTCTGAAATTTGTAATACATATTGCAAGTTAATGGCTATTCTGGGTTGTAATTGACCATGTTATAAAATTTTTCTGAATATTTCTTTTGTTTGGAGTATTTTTGGGAATATGTAGGAATTGTTGACATCGCATGAAAATTTGAACTTGAGGAATTTTGCAGGCTGATGTCATAGGATTTAGATATTTTATTCGTCATCTTACTTTCTGAAAATCAGTATCGTATATCTAAAAGCATTTGGCTAACCTCAAAGAGCCTGATCGTCCATGGAAACTTTATATGCAGGTTCATTTAGTTGGTGATGTTACATGATTTGAAGCCATGTTCTGCATATCTATAGATTTTCATGCTTTTTCTTAGTGATCAACTTTACAAGCATTATGGAGAATAGGTTGTCTTTTTGTTTCTCTGTGTTTGAAAGCAGAGTGGACTATGTGAATATAATCTGTTTTTGTCTATCTTGCTTGTATTTCAGTCTGCTGCGGAGTTGGAGCGGCGTAGAGAAAAATTTACCAAGGAGCTGGATTTTGTTTTTGCTGATGTGGTAGGTTGTCTTCATTACAATTATGTGTGATGTCTGTGCATTCATGCGGTGGTGTATTTACTGGATTATATATTCTGCGTCAACATTTTATCATTTGATAGATTCATTTAGCTTGACTTGTAATATCCTTAATTTCTCTAACGAAAGATTATACATCATAGGTAATGGCCATAATAGCTGATTTTATGCTTGTCTGGCTTCCGGCTCCGACTATTTCTCTCCGGCCACCACTTGCAGTCAATGCTGGACCTATTGCTAAGTTCTTCTACAACTGTCCTGATAATGCATTCCAGGTTTATGATCTATTTGCTTTGAGTTTTGACGATATTTATTACTATAACTGTTCTCCTAACAGCTCATAATCTGTTATTCACTTCCAATATCCTGTGGTGCAGGTGGCTTTGACTGGAACATCGTATTCACTTTTGCAGAGAATAGGCGCCATAATGGTACATATTAGATTGCTAAAACAAATCAAGCAATTGTTTCCATATTAATTTATTACTCATAATATATCATTCCGTTGTGCAGCGTAATGGGGCTAAACTATTTGCCGTTGGGACCAGTGCATCACTGGTATGTCAATTTCAAAAAAAGATGTAAAATATATCAATTTTATCCTATTGTAGTACTATCTAGTTTTTGATGTTTTCACGTCTAGCATCAGACTTCTGAGAAAGTAGAAGGATAATCAGTATCGAAACCCATCTGAAATTTCGCCTACCTAGGCTTTTGATAGATGATTAATGGCACCAAATTCCAATTTTTGGTGGCATTTGACTTTTTCGGTTGTGTCTTTTTCAGATTGGTGTTGGTATCACAAATGCTTTGATTAATATAAGGAAAGCCTTTGATAAATCTTTTGCTGTTGAAGCTGAGGATGTGCCTATGATTTCGACCAGTGTTGCTTATGGTGTATACATGGCAGTTTCTAGCAACCTAAGGTAAATACTATCTGCATTATTTCTCTAAACCTTTCGCAATGAGAGTAGAAAAATATTATGTTCTATCCTATATCTTGAAATTTGCACTAATGGAGGATAAACCTTGGAGTTGTTAAATCAATCTATTGATGAATGGACATTTCATTGTTTAATAGGTACCAAGTACTTGCTGGGGTTATTGAGCAAAGGATTCTAGAGCCATTGCTACACCATCAGAAGCTCATATTAAGTGCTATCTGTTTTGTCGTTCGAACTGGCAATACATTCTTGGGGTCATTGATGTAAGATATACTAAGATCTATCCTACATTCATATCATATCAATCTGCTGCATTTTCTTTGTTTCCATAATGAAAATTCACATATATTTTATGGTCAGGTGGGTGGACTATGCACGCTGGGTTGGAGTTCAAAAGATACGAGAATAAAACATAATTTAGAGGTTGATTACAATATTGTTGTCCACCAATTTATTTCTTTACAGGTTTGTTTTATAGATTGCTCAATAGAACCCGAGTATTAAGGACTGATTTATTTGGTGGTGGTTTTTTTTTTTCCTTGAATTTGTAAATGTGCAGCCATGGTTATAAATTCCCAATTGTGGAGGTTATGGGGTCAAAGAAATTCCTTTGAATTCCAAATTTTATTATCATTCACAAAGAAAGTCAGCAATAGACTCTGCATAATATCCATCCATTATGCTGATTTCATTTATTCTTGTTAGGCATCCATTGGTAATCTGTATTTAAGAAATGAAACATACAGTTTGATATGTTCGGCGATTTCTGCAGTTGATTCTTCAATGTGAACAGATAAAATGAAGAGGTCAGATAACTGAGAAGAGTTATTGATAGCATGTAAAATCATAAGCTAACATCATCCTTGTTAATTGTAATTGCAATTCCAATTTCTGATGAATTAGTTTAACTAATTAAAGAAAAATAATGGATATTCAACTATTAATTAGTAAAGCGTGTAGCATGCATGCATTCAATATCCCAATTAATAAATAGAAGTATTCTATATTCTTCAACTATGAATGTAACTGGTATAATGTTAAGATCAAGACATTCAGCAGTTACATACATGACTAGAATTCCATCATGACAACTGTGCTTGTGTATATCTGATGATGAGGGAAATAGTATGAAGGACACGAAAATAAAGGATAACATAAAAAATATTTTATAAATGAGAAACTGACCTTGATGATCAGCCACACCTACTTCACAACCAGCATTCAACGGTGCTCTGCATATTCCTGTATATTCCACTGCAAACAATATAGTTACAACATATCATGCACAGTTTTCTAAAGCATATTTCAAAAGAAAACAAAATATATACAGTTTCACAAAATTGATTAACAAAACCTGTAGTGTCTTTTGAAAGTATTGGATCCCTGGCAACTCAACAGATCACTAGAAATCTATCCACTGTTATAAGCATGCCTATGTTATCTCGTTGGATAAGCATGAAATTGTTAGAAAAAAGAGATTCGAAAGTCCCAAGACTTCAAAACAATTAAACTGTGCAAACCAGCAAATTTTTTCAAGATGGGGTCAGGCAGCTGGAGTAGTAGTGTAATTTGTATCAAAGCCAGTGTAACACTACCTCCCCTGTTCGGTTGATCACGGTGATGCTTTCCCTTTCCGTTGTGGTTATCAAATTCAAGAGTAGACATGATCACGATGATGTGTGTGAGAATTCCTAATGGTGTTGTTGGTTTTGTTTATGGCATGTTGATTCTGCAAAGCTAAAGATTATGAAAGTTATGGGGTCAAAGAAGCTCTTTCAATTTCAGGTTCTATTATTATTCAGTATGGAATATACATTCTACCTAAAAATTTATATCTTGAATAGACATATGCTGAATGCTGATGTTAATTATTCATGTCATACATCTTTCCATTCTGTATCTAGAGAATGAAATATATAGTTTAATTTGCAATTTGTTTTAATTTTTCTTGAGTTGATTCTTCAAGGTGGATGGTCAAAAGAAAAATATATCCTAAGAGTTCATCCCTAACCTCAAGGTAGTTGAAAGCATTTCTCGTCCCAGATGGATCTATTTAACGAATTGATGAAAAGAAATGGACATTCAACCATTAAGCTAGAGAAATGTTCAAAAAAACAAATGCAGTCAACACCCCAATCACATAAAAAAAGTACTTCTATAGGGATGTGCAATTGTGGATGTTGTAATATTGTCAAAGATGAAACATTCAACAGCCAAAAGACTAGCAAAAGAACTGAATGACATGATCCTGAGTACCACCAACTCAACTCTGCTTCCCTCTTTAAACAGTAATGGCAGATTTTCATCAGCAAAGAGAACCGCCTTTTACTTCCAAAACACCCTCTGAAGTTGTTATATACGATTGCTTAACAATCAATACTCTGGACTGATAGGTCCCTCATTTCCGGATCTAGGATGGGCACCTGTGTCGCTTTGGAGAATTTCTGTTGAAAACATTCCCGCAAGTTGGTCCTTTATGAGCATGAGTAAGCACTAACTCCAGCGACTTACTCAAGAAGAAGCCAACTCAAACATGATCAGCAAGTCGAATAGAGTGACTGTTAAGCCTCCTAACTCGATTCACTAAATATTGCTTGAACTAGGATTCCATCATGACAGCTCCACTTGTGCATGCTTGATATTGATGGAAATGGCATCAAAGACGTGAAAATAAAGGATGACAGGAACAACATTTTACGAATGTGAAACTGACCTCCATAGTCAGGCACACCTATTTCACAACCAGCATTTAACATTGCACTGCATATTCCTGGATATTTTACTACAAACATTATTTACAACACCTCATGCACTGTTCTCTAAAGCATATTCCAGAAAGGAAACAAAATATCTGCAATTTCACAAGATTGAATAACAAAACCTGTAGTGTCTACCGTATATTGGATCCTTGCATCCAACAGATCACTAGAGATCTCCACTGTTATGAGCACACCTATGCTTATCTCATTGGATAAGCATGAAATTGATAGAACACATTCAAAAATCCCAAAGCTTTGATGACAATTAAATTGTACATATCAGAAAACTTTTTCAAGAAGGGCTCATAACAGCTGGAGCAGTAGAATAGTTTGTACCAATACCAGTGTAACACTATGTCCCTGTTTGGTTGATCTCGTGGTTATCAAATTCAAGAATAGACAGGATCCCATCCCATCCTAAAGCAGCTACAAGAATCAGTAAGGACTGTTTAATGTTTTACAGATTTATTAAATATTATCATTCATTGGAACAAGTAAAGTAGTGTTTAAAGTTTTACAAATTTGTTAAATATTATTATTCATTGGAACTAGTAAAGTAGCCGTGAATCTATTTTGTAATGGTTACAGCATCATTCAGGTGGAGAGATTAATTATGCAATTACATAAAATAGGCATTCAGGTGTAAGAATATCTATCACATTGTAAGTTGTGGCATTTATATATACAAGGAATCAGATGATGACATCAAACTAAAATTTAGAATAACAAATAAAGAAGCCAAAAAAGGAAAACGAGCAGTTTTAATATTCAAGCAACAATCATAACCAATTCATGAATGACAAAAATTATCAAATATAAGAATCATAACTATGTTTCTCTTCAATGAATTTATCTGGACAAAATATAAGTTCTTTTTGGAAACCATATACAATTCGTATATTTACTCTAGAGTTAATCTTTCAGAGTGAATATCAACGACGACATGGTTTATAGATTCTGAAACTAGAGAAAATGACATAAAATAAACAAGAATGAATAAAAGATTGTGGCGGATATAAATATGGCTTGCATACCTGAGCTCTATGAGATCAAACAGAATCAATCATCACCAGAAAAAGTGATGGATTGTGTTATCAGATATCTGTGGTATCATGGGCCTGTAGCCTGGTCGACCCGCTTCGCACCTTTTATCCAGCAGAGGACATTTTAAGATTTCTAATCGTTTTAAGTGACCAAGGCAGGCCATCATCCGGAAGACATTTGAGCTTCAAACAGCGAATGAGACCCAAATATTCCAAGCAAGGTAAGTTTTGAGCAACGAAGGGTGGTCGTTCCAGATTCCCAAACTCTTCAATACGCAGTGCAATTAGAGAGGTAGGAAGAACAATTCCTGTCTCCTCCTGTGGAAAGGATTTCTCACCCCTATCACTTGTAATTCTGAGTAACTTAAGAGATGTAAGTCTGAACAATCCCCACTCAAGCAATGACTTACAGATGTGGGTATATGAAATTAAAAGTGATGTAAGGCTTGTGGGAAAGCCACCCTCAGGAATGGACGCTACTGGACAACTACTTATTAGCAAACTCTGAAGAGAGGTGAGATTGTTCATGCCGCTAGGTAGAGTCTCCAGTCTGCCACAATTAATTAACGTGAGTTCTTCCAAGCTCATGTTATTATGAAAACTTTTTGCTACTGAAACCAGCAGTCACTGATACATTGCAGCACAACCCCCTTGCATCTATCAATCTTTATGGTGCAGTGCTTTGGAAGCACTGGAACTGACACCATCCATTGCTCACAATTCTCAATGGAAAGGCTTTCCAATGAAGGAAGATGTTCTGGCAATTTTCCTTGCAATTTACGACATCCCCAAATTGAAAGCTGTCGCAGGCAAGGAAACACTTCAACATTTCTATCGGATTTATAAGGAATCCATTCTGTCCACTCTTGTAGATTCCCAATTTTGAATTGCTCCAGTGACTGGAAAGGCGTTGAGTTATACTAAGTCCATAAAATTCTGAACCCAAGCTCCTTAGTTCAGACATATTCCGGATTGCTAGTTTCATGAGCGAAGGTAGTTGCCCCATTGACTGCAATAAAGCACACTTTCTGCAGTTGTAAATAATTAGGCTCACTAAGCTCGAGAACGCAGTATCTTCTGACCATTTTGGAAATTGTATTCCATTATAGCCACCAATCTGCAGACTTCTAAGCTTTTGACACTGTTGTCGTTGGATTCATCATTGCAACAAGTCCATTCCAGCATTAGCTCTTTAAAGCCTTCCTGTCCATTCAACTCCACCTTCTCAAAATCCCGTGGTGTTTGAAGAAAACCAGTAAATCGACCAATTCTTAAAGGCATTACTTCCAACTTGATAAAGTTTGCATGGGAGATACGGAGACAAAGCAACTTGATTAGGTTTCCCATACCTGGACACAATCTCTCTAGATGAAAACAATATTTTAATATAAGTGCTTCTAAATTGTAAAGTTTATTAATTGGATTTGGTAAAGAAATGACAAGGTAACGTCATAATGAGAAAATTTATGGTTATTTTGTACTTATAAATCAGGCTTTTGTAATGAGAACTTGGGTTATTTCTAATATTTCTGATGATTTTTGAGATTTTATGCAGATTTGGAGAAAATATAAGCAAATGAGCAATTCAGATTAAAATCGGGGTTTATGTGTGATTTTTTGGAATTTCAGTTCGAATCAAATCCTTTAGTTATAAATATAGAATTCGATTCAGATTTAAAGATTATCCGAAAGAGTAAGTTTATTTGAAAGAATTGAAGATAGGATTGAATTCTAGAATGGATAAAGATAAGGATTTGAAGATAGAGATTGAATTTAGTTAAGATAATGATGGAAATTGAAGGCAAAGATGTATTGGAAGAGATAGTTTTCGAATACAGAGAAGTTGATTTCGGGAAGAAGAGAAGTGCTTGAAGTCACAACTTGTGGAAAAAAAGATAGAAGCAGCGTCGGCAAGGAAAGCCGGTTACAGGTTAAGGTCGCAAGAAGTGACAATAATTTGGAAGCCGCGACCTCTGGCTGCGACACAGTTGCAGGTTGTTCACGCTTGTTCTAAAGTTGCAATTCTTTTTATTTTGTTTTAGGTTTCTGGAAGATTGCAGAGTTTGTGTCATGTGCAAGTATGATTCAATTAAGGTGGAGGGATAAAGATAAATACGAAATCAATTTTTATCTTGAAGTTGTCTCTTTGGTCCTTAAGAAGTTACAAGAGAGTCCAATTTGAAGCCTATAAATAGTAGCATTCATCAGACGAAAATCATCAGTTCACTTTTCATTTCGTCATACTCGGTCAGGGAGAGAAGGACTTGAGCTACAGCAACTTCTGTTTCTATTTTTCTGTTTTATTTATTTATTTATTTTGTTATTTTTAAGCTATGTTAGGCTAATTTCTTTTGTTAGTTAGGGCTAGTTGAAACCTTAGACATGAATTCAATTTTTATTTATTTTTAATGAAGTTACTTATTTTTGCATGATAAAATTAATGTCTGCATTTTAATTTTATTCCATTAATTTTGTTTCTCCGACTGGCCATATTTGGAGCATATTTTTAGGATTATATTGTAAGGATATAAACCGCACGCCTAACATAAATATTCTTAATTTGCAGCAATCAATTGCTTACGATGAGAAGTATTAATTCATACATAGCTAGAATAGACATATGTTTTAGGATTTATATGACATTCATATTAGTTTTCAATAGGTTTCTATTATTAAACCTAAGTAGGGAAACATGTATTTACACAGATATCATGTGATTTACATACAATCTAAGAAAGAATTAATACAACATACAGTGTGACCACTACCTTGTCGTGAATGTCTTTATCATGCATTAATATTGTTGTGCTTCATTAATTTAATTATGGATTGAAGGATTCTTTAGTGGTGGATAGAATGTCCTATCTAAGTTTTTTCTATTGATTTTCTTTTAAATAATTTAGTTTTCTGTTACAATTTAATTTTCAATTCAGTTTCAAAGCCCCTTTCAATTTAATTGTTTTCTAATTTAGGTTTTTAAAATAAATTTATAATTATAGTAAGTTAATAACTCCTTATGGGATCGACCTTTCCTTGTCATTGTATTCAATTAAATGATTTGTGCACTTGAAAGGTTTTAAATTTGGTTTATTAAAAAAAAAATTAACCACCATAATGTAAAAGTTTCAAATCACCAATTTCTTCTGGTACCATAGAAATAGGATATCCATTAAAAGAAAACACCTTCAAACCTCGTAGTTGAAGCAAGGCAGAAGGAAAATTATGAGCTTCAAGCGTCAAATGCTGGGTTATTGGGTTGTTGGGTTGAGTTTACCTAAGATGACCCAAACTCATGACCCAATCCAAATAAAATGAATTTGGATAAGAATAAATAACCATCGGCTGTTATAAAGGGAATTGATGAGAAATTGTTTTTTACAACATACATGCAAACACAGAGAAAAGAGCGAAAATAGGGAGAATATAGGGCAAGACTCTTACACCATGATTTGAGGGTTTAATCCCGTACAGTTGAACAATAAAAAATGGATACGCTTTCGGATTCCGTTTTTACAATATTTTATCCATGATTATATTGTTTTGAATTCTTTCATCAAAGAATTTGGTGACAATTTTAAGAAGGTTTGTAAACGTTTCATCTCAAACTTTTGAATGCAACCATAATTCGATGTAGAATTTATAGATAAATGGCAAAGATTTTTTGGAATTTCCCATTGCTTCTCACCTTCTTGTAGATTGTCAATCCTTAAGCATATATATTTAGAAGCCCACTTATCAAGATCATTGATAAGGTCATGCGTCACAAACCTAGATGTATTATTGCCTGATTCCTGGAAAAATGACCTTGAGTGCAGGTCATCAAAATACTCTTCCCCCAAATCTTCTCTTAGCTTTCCAGAACTTTGAGATTACAAGAAACCTTCAGCCATCCTTTACAAAATAAACTCCTTGCAAAATTCAGTCTTTTGGGAATATAGGACAATATGCAAAACACCTTTTTAAATGTAGGGGAAAGTACTAGAATAATACCACTTTTCTCTTCTGATAAATTTCACATGTTTTAACACTTCATTCCAAACCTTGGAGTTAATACTACCGCGTAAAAGTCAGCCAAGTGTTTTTGCCGCCAAAGGCAGGCCTTTACATCATCTCACTATCGTCTCACCAATTCCCTTGAAGTGTTGATGCTAACTAAAATTCATTTTTCCCAAACAGTGATCAGTGAAAATAGACAAACAGTCATCATTTGACAACTCTTTCAATTGATGGGCTGGAAGAGCACCCACCATTGAAGAGACACCATTATGATGAGCTGTGACAATAATCTTACTTCCCCGAGAACCTGCATGAAATGGACAGCAAATGTAGGTCCATTTGTCATAACTCTCATCCTAAACATCATCCAAAACAATAAAAAATTTCTTTCTGGGCAGTTTCTCCTTTAACTGGACTTGAAGCATATTCAGATCATTAATATCACCAGTCTCAGGATCAATGGACTATAGAATTGCTTTTGTCAGATGTTTCACATTGAAATCATCGGAAACACGAGTCCAGGAGGTGATCTTAAAATGAGCTTTCACTTGAGCATCATTGTAGACAAGCTGAGCTAAAGTTGTCCTACCTAGACCTCGCATGCCTTGCATAGAAATGACAGAACTTTTGGCATCAGCAGCTTCATCCGTCAACAAAGGACTTTTGGAAAATGAAGTACGATAAATCTGAAAAAATGAATCTGTTCTGTGAAAGCTGAAGATCTCCAACAAAACAACTGAATACTCTGAGATTACTTTTGAGAAATGAATTTGCTTTGCAAATGAGTGGTTTAATTCAAGTAATGATGTAATGATGTGAATTATTTTATGAGAAATTACACATACATCCCCAGTTTGGGGTTAAGACACCAGATAGATAAGTTTAATTATTACACACCCAAATTTGACATAAAAACCATACTTTAGTGACCTTAATTGTAGCCATTGGATTAATAGTGAGTGTAGTTATTGAAACCAATCTAAGGGCTACAATTGATGGATAATATTACTGATTGAGTAAGCTAGTCAAACCTTAAAAACAAATATAATGAAATATTTCAATCAATCACTTAAATTTCTAAAACCGAAAACACAATTAATGGATAATTCTACAAAACATTTAATTCAATAACATAAACATGTCTCAAACACCTCAATAAAAGTCTCAATAACATTTTTACATCTAAGTCCTAATGAATGGAGAAAACTTAAATACTTCTTAAATAATAGCAAGAGAAATAGCCAGCACTAGAATTGAAATCCTCTACTAAGATATATCAATAACTCAAAGTCGTCCTTCAAGATAAATAAAACCTACTAATCTATAAAATAATAGAGACAAGGAGTGAGTCATCAACTCAATAGATAAACATTATATAGTATAACATAGCATATAATAAAAAGGATATATAAAATAACTTTATAGTAAAAATAGTCATAATTTCATGGTAATTAAAATAAGTATGAATATAGTGAAGACAATAAAACATTTAACAATTCGATATAGGAAATATTCAAGATTTAAAACCGAAGTGAAAGTAACAGACAACATTCCATATACGAATTTAAAAAAATATATATGAAGTGGCTTCTACCATATAATATCATTCATAATTCTGATGACTTGGACAATGTAATACAATCATGGTACCTATAACCCCAGTGTGGGTCAATACAATTAACGTTGCGCAACCATTTTTTGGCTAGACTAATATGACATAATTATGACACCTGCAATCACGATGTCTAGGCCAATACAATTAAATAAATTACGGACAGATGAGTCAAAATGTTTTCATCACAATACAATCACGATTACAATACATAAAATATTTTTTCAAATACGGAGGAATACTTTTGATAAAAAAAACATATCACACTTTTTAAATAGGAAGATAGTACTTTTAATATAATCGAATAATGTATAAAAAACATATATTTGAATATACAAAACCATTTAAATAGAATATAATGAAATGATAACATTGAAAAATCTAAGATTTTATTTGATAGTTTAAAAGGACCAATTAAAGTATTTTTGAAGTTGAATACATAATATATTAAGATAATGTATAAGGTTTACTTACCTCTTTTGCTTATCCCAATAAAGAAAATAATTTTATGAAACAATCTCACTTATCAACCTAAAATAACATAATAAAACTCTTTCATATAAATTTATAGGAATTCATAACTTCATAAATTACTCTAGACTAGTCAAAGCTATATTGAATTTCAACATATATATCATCTTATAAATGTTATAATAACATTAACTAAACACAAACCATACTTTACTGAATAAATCTAACTGTAAATACTATTAAGATTCACTACTGCCAACATTACATCTACTGATACAATCCATTTTTTTTCATTTTTAATAAATTATATATAAAATCATAATAATTTTCAGCTTAAATGCCTTTGTTAACCTAACCATTTACCTGTAAACCCAAGTTAAAGTTGTATAGATATCAGTTTCAAAATTAAATAAGCTTAAATGCCCGAATTTTTAAAGTTAAATTGCTTCATAAAAATCCTTGAAATTTAATGGCTCAAAGAAGACTCATAATATGGTTCCTACAGAAATTTAATGACACCAAAATAACGTCAAATGCATGTCCAAAAAATCGAGTTTCAGCCTAGTTCATTGCTGTTAAGACTTTTGTTTCATTGAGTTAGAGGTAAATAAAAATTCCTAATTAATTGCATATTATCATACGACAACAAAATTTTCTTACTATAAACTAACATCCTAGGGAGCATTTATACCAAATTTCATAATTTTGCACCTTGACTTGCCTATTGAAACAATCGAACAAAGCTAATAGGTCTACTAGGAAGCAAAATTTCCAGTAGCCTCCAATTCTTGAATAATAATTCATAAAATTTTAATCTAACCTTGAAATAACTCAAAACATAAACACGATATGATACCATAAACCTATATTATCATTAACTTCTAATGTTAATAAAAATAAAATGAAAGAAAGGGAAGAAAACCTACTTGATTAGTAAACACTTTCAAAATCAATTTTCATATTTGATGTTACTATGGTTGAGGTTCAAATCTATTAATGAATAAGAAAGTTTTGAACAATGTAAATATATTTCTAGGGGAAGAGATGGCTGCTGTAAAAAGAGAAAAAAATTATATATATGTGGTTTTAAACCCTGATTATAGTGATTAGGAAATATATTTTTTGCCAAATTTACTTCTATCAATCACGCCTTTTTTTTTTAATGAAAGGGGAGAGATAATTAAATTTAGAGAAAATTACTCACACTTTATGTTTTAGAGCAAGAGTATATCTTGAACCCTTGACATCTTAGGATCAAGTAACATACTTAACCACTTCTACAGTCCTACTAAGGGGTGGTGTGTTCAACTACTCCATCTATCACTCCCTTAATTGCAGCCTAAATTTAATTAATTGATTGATGCAAAAAAAAAAAAAAAAAAAAATCCATTACAAAGATAATTTACTTTGTTATCTAAAAGGTGGAAGAGTACACTAATGATTGCTTTGTTAGTGTTAAGATTGCCGTTTGAGAAATGAAATTTAAAAGCAGTATTATGTAACAAGCAGATATATCATTAATGTCTGAAAATGGAATGAAATATATATGATGTGTCCACTAAGATTCGAATTTGTGATTGAATTAAATTATATAGACCCCATACAAAATTTAGAATCCAATCAATTAAGTTCATTTTCTAGATTCTCTTTCTAGTGCAATTTGATTCTTTTTAATTTTTCATCTCCTATTGATAAATGTGTCATTTTTCTTAAGAGCCGGATATTCTATGAGAACTTGGTATTGAGACTTATTAAGTGATGATGCTGATGAACCTAATGATCTGAAATTGTGTTTCACAAGAAACTATATATTGGTTTTGTTAATGGTTGAATGTATGTATTATTATTCTTCAATTTAATGCTTCATCTTGATTGTCAACTTTGGATGAGTCTTTAGTTTATTATTTCATGATTCATTTATATTAATTAATGTGTTGTAGAGATTTAATTAAATATTATCATCAGGAGACCCACATGAACATTTACATGATCATGGAATTAATTGCTTTCAATAAGGTGTTGTCTGAGTCAAGTGCTAAATTATTTTAAAATAACAGATACCCATTAGTTTTCTAAACAACTTGTATATTTCTTCCACAAAAGGGACCTCTAGTCATATGCGTCATTCAAAAATTTCATTGCTGTGCATTACCGTGGATACTGACTTACACAATTTAAAATAATAATAATAATATAATACTCACTTGTAATCCTTAAAAAAAAAATAAAAATCTTAGATTTTCATGACATGTAGTTAGATTGAGGCTCGTTAAGCTTTTATTTTTGAAAGTTGTAATGAATTGAACCTATTGTTAAACTGAATAAATGTTCTCTATCACTGAATCGCATAGAATAATGATTGAGATTCATTAAGTTAAATAATGTTAGAAAACCATGTACCTTGTTTTTCTGATCACAAGTAACTCAACATTGGGTTTGAGGATGGAATCCAGTACCAAAATTCATGATTCCACATGGTCTTAATTTGGGAAATTCAGAATGGAAGAACAGATAAATGTACAAGACATACCGCACTGTTAATATTGAATGCTCTGTCAATGCTCATATATTCTATTGAGAAATTAAGTTACTCACATTGGTGGAAGAAGGGACAAGAGAAACAGATACTATGGAGCATAGATGTTGTACTGGTTGGAAGTTACAGGGAGTTGGTCACTTGGAATTGTCAAGCTGACTATATTTTTGCTCGTAATTGGCCTCTTCATCAGCATCGTCATGTAAGTTCATGCCTATATGTTTTTTTGCTTCAACCATCAGTTTTGCAAGCTGGCTTACTCATTTTTCAATTATATTCTTCTTGTCAGTCACTGAATTTATCCATCAAAACAATTTTAATTAGGTAGAGGATGGGGAGAAGGTTAATAAATAATTATGCCGGCCAGGATTTAAGAAAGAATTATGTCATTGGCACAATAACTAGAAAATATGTTCAAAGAGTTCATGGAAACTGATACAATTGGAGAACGAAAAACTTACAATAAAGGCAAGCATTTCATAGGACAATCCTCAAATGATTTATTTGCACAACATTTTACTAGTGGAATTCTCACCATAATTTCATTATTGACTATAATTAGAGGCTGATAATATTTCATATGCATTGTCCTGAGCTATGTAATAGACATTTAATAATTATAAATGTTAGGTATATCTTTCTAAGTTTTCTTCTATACCAAGAATCTTTGGTGAAGAATAAAACTTAGGGATTGTTTGTTTTTTTACACTTAACACTTAATGGTGCTTAATTGGGCCAATTAAAAAATTTTTGTTTTTTTTTTTTAAGTGGTCAAACAATTTAAAACAACCCAAAAACCACTTAAAAAAATAAGTTACATTTTTTTTACTTTTCATTTAATACAAAATCACTTAATGATTTTATAAATATATCATTCCAAATTTATCCTTCCTAAAATAACATATTTCCAAATTTATCATAGTTTTACATTATACAAATTTCTTTTAATGCTTTAACAAAAAATATTGAAAAATAAAAACTCTAAACATCTTAACATCAAATTTTCCTATAGCTGGATTACTATATTTCTCCAATCAAATTTCAGTGAGAATCTTTATTGATTTTTTTATTAATCTACTTATGGAGTGACTCATAGTATATTTATTTGTTAAAGTTTCATTGTGTTATTAGTGTTTTTGATTAATTCAATTTAAGACCATTTTGTTTATTTTTATTTGAATATATAAATTTAATTGACTCTACTATAATAATTCATCTTATTTTAATAATGAATCAAAATATTATATATATGTTTTAATATTTGTTAAATAATTTATTACAATTGTTTGTATCATATTAAATAAAGTTACTTAACAACTAATAATAAAATGATATAAATGTCAAATTGTTAGTATTCAAACAATTTTAACTTTAAAAAAAAAAAAACAAGATTATTATACATTCAGAGGTAACGAAAAAAAAAACAAACATGTTAATCAGATTTCAGATTTTAGTCACTATTCAGTCTTCAGTCTTCAGCAGCACTGTTTAGTCTTCAGACAAAAAAACAAACGACCCCTTAATTATTATCAGTGAGAAACAAAATGATATTATAATTTCTTTCAATTTATAAAACTGTATTGGTATTTATTTTGACTTTATTTTGTGGAAGCTGAAGCATTCCAGGAAATTATTTATTAAATACATAAAGCCACAGGTCGATAGAAAGGATAAACAGACAATATAAAAGTTTCAACAGCACCTCAATATATAAAAGGGAGTGGGAAGCGTAGATTAATAATTTTGCCAGCCAGTTTTTAATACCAATTATGAGATTGTCAATTGGAAAATAATACGACTTGCAATGCTATTAAATAAGGAAAATTTCAACCAGCACTTTACCGAATGCAAAATGCTACAAAGCCAAGCGGAAGTTTTATCAAATTTATAATTGATTATGTGTTATAATCACTTTTTTTTTTTTGACAGTATATAAAAATTTTATTAATAAAAAAAATTATGCATGAGAGTTTCAGTTAACTAATAGGTCTTGAATCAAATTAATAATAATATGTAAAATAATTAAATTTATTTATCGCATCATAATTTGTGATTCAAGTTAGAATCTCTAGCATTGGTGGTCATACACCAAGGAAGTTCAGTTGCGTTAGCGACTAAGGGCGTTTAAGGCCCATTAATTAAGTGACATTAGTACGATTATTTTAAAGGGATTTGGAGTCATCTAACATATGATATCAATTTGTAGCATTTTCTTTGGTGCAAACCAAGCAATGATCAAAACTTTCACATGTGCTTTATGGTTAGGTGACTGCGTTATGCGAACTAAAATTTGAATTTGTAGAAACATCCAAATGTAGTATGTCCTGTTCATCTCAATAGGATTGTTTAGTCTTTTTTGTTTTGTGAAGCTTCAACTCCATTTCAGGACCAATTAAACTAGATGGGTGATTCTATTGCCATCCAAAAATTATATATTGAATTTTTTGCATCTTGGCTTCAAACACTTAGCTGTTTGAAAGTGAAGTTTTTCTAGAAGACGCAGAGGCAAAGCCCTGTGAAGACTGGGGAGAAAAAAAAATTATATATTTAAATATATACATTTATATAAAAATGTAAATAATTGATAAACAAATTGTTAAACTTCTTGTTTAAAATTTAAATTTTTTGATGTTTTCATTAAATTCATATGTTTATGGGTGATTCTATTGCCATCCAAAAATTTTCTTGCTACACCCATTTACTTTATACACCTATATAAGAAAGCTAAAATTATTTTTTTACTTCCTACACCGTTCAAAAATACTAAAACTATCCATACATTTTATTGATGACTTTAATTTTTATATATATATATATATATATATATTTTCTCAGTACACCCATTTAACACCTTCCATGTAATACTAATTTACAATACAATATTAGCCGCTCTTATTTCGTTATCTTGGAATTGAGTTTTTTTGTGAACAAAGTAACTATATAGTTAATAAAACTATATTGAGAGCTACAAACAACAAATTTTCCATTCACAGAGCTAGAATGACAACAGTATTTTTAAATTAAGTTCAGCAACACAAACCACATAAATATTCAATTTTTGGATGTAATTGGTATTTGTTGCAATCTGCAACCTGAGGAACCGCTCCATCATTACCAAAACACACAAACCCTGTATCGCTACTTGAACTTGGCACCGCATAATTGATTGCCGCATGTCAAACTCTTCAAGCTGGAATATAACTAAATCTGAACCAATAACCGCAGGTAGCAATAGCAATAACCGGCAGACCTTCAATCAATTGTAGACATTTTCCACAACATGCAACTGCTTAACAAACAATTGTAATAGTAGATCTTTCATCAGTTTGAGAACCTCTTTCACTTTCTCGAAATTTTGCTACAAGTTGGTCCTGCATAGACAACGTAAGCATTGAACATCCAGTTGCTGCTTTTAAGGAAAAGTCAGCTTAAACATGCTTGGTAAGTCTTACAGACCATCTATTACAGTCCTGTGTCTTGACTCTTGATTGCCTGTTGTGGTGGTGTGTGTTGTCTCCAGTCGTGGGGTTAGCATTTCCATCATGACAACTTGACTTGTATACGCCTGATAATTATAGAAATAACATCATGACCACCTAAATACCTGATTAAGAAAACAAAATTCAATGAAGGTGAGACTTACTTTCTACCAAATATTTCAATGTCGCAACAATTGTTTATACGAATACATAAATGAACAATTTTCAAAAGCATATTCCACTGCTACCAGAGTGTTAGCAGTTTCAGAGGACTGACAAATGAGAGTTGTGGCATCTTCCCTGTGCATTGGAACCCTGCCAATCTGACAGAATCACTAGCAATATCCACTGTGACAAGAACATCCATATGCTTACCACATAAGATAAGCATGAAATGCCAGTAAAACATGTATCAAAATGTCACAAATTTAATGTAGTCAAAGTATACTTACCAGAAAATTTTGCCAAGACACCTAAAGCAGCATATAGTAGTTGTACCAAAACTAGTGAAACAATAAATCTGCTCTGCCTAATAGCTTTTATGTAATCCTTCAGTTAACCTGAAAGTGCAGCCTTGGATTTCTAGAATCTCCCTCATAAGCCTGCTTCAGTGCTCATTCTGGTTGTTAGAAATTCCTGTTGTCTGTAGTCTGGAATAATATATGATCTTGGTAGACATAAAAGAGAATCTAAACACTGGTTTTATATGATTTTAGACTGACTTACCAGGAGTCTTTTTCTATTAATCGGAAATCAATCTCCAACATCAGAAAATTCTGTGTCTAGGCTGTCACAAGATAAATCGACTGTCTTGGAAAAATAGTGTCCCGTATCCTTTTTGCACCATTCTTGCAGCAGAGGACATTTTCTAATACATATATTTTTAAGTGACTGAGGCAGGCCATTCTCTGGAAGATGTTTGAGCTTAGGACAGTTGTAGAGACTCAGCTCCTCCAAACAAGAAAGGTTTTGAAGGTTGGAAGTTAGGCGTTCCAGATTTGAAAATTCTTTAATCATCAATGCCTTGAGAGAGATAGGAAGACTCATCCCTAACTCCTCCTGTGGAAAGGAAATCACATCAGGACATCCTCCTTTAATGCTGAGTGCCTCTAGAGAGGTAAGTTTGCACAACCCCCACTCAAACAATGACTTACAGATCTGCATATCACTAATTACAAGTAATGCAAGGCTTGTGGGAAAGCCATCCTCAAGGAAGGATGCTATGCCTGGACACTTCTTGATAACTAAACCCTGAAGAGAGATGAGATTGTTGATGCCACCGTGCAGAGTCTTTAGTCTCTCACAATCCTCGAAATGGAGATATTCCAGCTTCGTTTTGTCATGGAAACTCTTTCCTAGTGACTCCAACTTCGAGCATCTTAAAAGCTCGATCCCTTTAATTGTGTCAGGTATTTCATTGTTTTTTGACCATAAGGATGTGAGAGATGGAGAAAATTCAATTTTCAAGTGCTCAAGGCAAGGGGTGTTCCTATAACTGCCTGAAACTTCCTCCTCGTCCAACACAGACAGTAAATTAGAGCAATGCACGATCTCCAACAACTTCAGATTTGCAGGTAGATGAACTCTTGTAATGCATGTCAAAGAATCACAGTAGCTGATAAACAACTTTTTAAGAGATGTATTGCTGCTGTGCATCCATGCCATCGGTAGAGACTGCAGTGCAACACATTTTTCAATGATGATGAATCCCAGTTGAGAAGGTAGAGAAGCCTCCGGAAAGGAAATAATTTTAGGGGATTCTTTGATGGTTAATCCTCTAAGGAAACTAAGACTTTGCAATGCTTGCTCTAGCTTCACAAGGCATTTACAATCTGTCAATTCCAGATACTGAGCTCTGAAAGGCAACTTGTGCTGCTGTATCCCTTCTTCCATCAAAACCAGGTTATGAAAGTGGTAATAGATGGGTGCATGTCCTTTAGAAACAATCTCCAAGTAAGGTTTCGTTTCATCATAGCAAACTATATCTGGTTTCTCTACTTCGAAAAATCTTTTCAGAAACCCTTCTGCTAGAATCATGCAACTTGAAATACCAGATAGAAACTGAACCATAGAGCTCATTAAGCTGTGATCTTTGATACTTCTCAGCACCACCTCCTTGCATTTAGAAATCCGTATGCTGCAGTGTTTTGGAAGAATTGGAACTGACACCTTCAAATCCTGACATTTCTCAATGGTAAGGCTTTCCAAAGAAGGAAGATGTTCCGGCAATTTTCCTAACAATTTAGGACATTCCCTGATTGAAAGCTGCCGCAGGCTAGGAAATGCTTCACCACTTGTACCAGATCCTGAAGGAATCCAGTCTCTCCATCCCTGCAAATTACTAATATTGAATTTCTCCAGTACCTGGAAAGGAGTTTGTAGATTTAGGAGTTTATCTTGGTTTATCTCTGTTACTTAGAGAAGTTACTGCTCTTAAAGCAGTAATTATTTTAAATAACAAGATTAGAAACTTTTGGAGTTATCCTAATCTTTTAGGTTGATTTAAATTTGAATTCTAGAGATATGTTTTAGTTTCCTATGTTTAAGGAGTTCTGTTTCCTTAAACACTATAAAGAAGATGTAATGTTTCAATATGCAATATGAGGAAACACAATTACCAAATATTTTCATGGTATCAGAGCGGGTCTATTTTAGACTCTAGGATATTTGTATGGCCAAATACGGAATGGCTACTCCTAGTGCTCCTCCTGTCAGTCCAGTATCTTCTTCATCAGAAACCGAACTGCCTATTCAGGATAACAATGGTGGTTCTGGTAGTGGAAACAATGACAACGTCTCACATATGCTCATTACTGGACACAAGTTAAACGGACACAACTATTTGCAGTGGTCACAATCTGTGTACATCTTTATCTGTGGAAAAGGGAAAGATGATTATATTACAGGAACCATACAAGCACCAGCAGAAGATGATTCGAAATACAAGAAATGGAAGACTGAAAACAGTATGGTCATGTCGTGGCTTCTCAATTCTATGACGAATGAAATTGGTGAGAATTTCCTCTTGTATAAAACTGCAAAACAGATTTGGGATGCAGCTAAGCGACAATATTCCAGTAGCGATAATGTGGCTGAATTATTTGCAGTAGAAAGTACTCTCTACAGACTGCAGCAAGGGGACATGAATGTTACTCAGTACTTTAGCAAACTGACTCGGTTATGGCAACAACTTGATCTATTTGAGAAGCACAAGTGGGATACTGCAAATGACAGCAACCTTTACAAGGAAATTGTGGAGCAAAAAAGGGTTTTTATGTTCTTGCTTGGACTAAATTCGCAGCTTGACGAAGTAAGAGGCAGAATACTTGGAATCAAGCCATTACCAGACATTGAAGAAGTATTTTCCGTGGTAAGAAGGGAAGAAAGCCGGAAAAAAATTATGATGGGAAGTTCTAGTTCTGAAACCAAGACTGAAAATCTAGGGAATGACAGTTCAGCGCTTGCAGTTCACAATGCCACTCACTCAACTGAAAATAGACCAAGGAAGGGTAGACCTTGGTGCGATCATTGTAAGAAGCCTGGTCATCTCAAAGAAACCTGCTGGAAGCTGGTTGGAAAACCAACAGATTGGAAGCCAAAATACAGCAAGGAGAGCCGTGGAAATCTGGTGGCAGGAACCGAAACAGAATCCACAGCAGAGCAGAGCCTGTTTAGCAAAGAACAAATGAATTTTTTGAAAAAATACTTCAGTTCACAGTCACCTTCCCAAACTGTGATTGGTACGGGATCAGTAGCTCACCAAGGTAATTTTTTGACAGCCCTTAATGCACGAAAAAATTTACAGGGGACCTGGATTGTTGATTCAGGAGCCTCTGATCATATGACTGGTGATAAGTCATTATTCCATGAGTTTGTTTCAAACCACAGCAGTGCAACAGTGAAGATTGCTGATGGTTCTTTAGTGAAAGTGGCTGGTACAGGTTCTGTGATGATTTCACCAAATATTTTATTAAAATCAGTTTTGCTAGTCCCTAATCTGGAGTGCAATTTGCTGTCAATAAGTAAGTTAACAAGTGATTTAAATTGTGTTGCTAAGTTTACTGCAAATCAATGTGTTTTTCAGGACTGGACCTCGGGGAGGACGATTGGCAATGCTAATTTGTACGCCGGACTCTACATGCTCCAGGTTGAATCCGATTCTAGCAAGCACTCTTTTTCAGCTAGGAATGAATTCTTTTCTAGTTCATCTAGTCTCTCAAATACTGATGTTAGGATAAATAAAGATGATGACATCTTCTTATGGCATTATCGTTTAGGGCACCCGAACTTCATGTACTTGGAGAAATTATTTCCAAAACTGTTTAGAAATAAAAATCCTCATTCATTTCAGTGTGAAGTGTGCTCTTTATCAAAGCAAAAACGTCAAAATTACTCAATACAAGGCTATAAACAATCTTATCCTTTTACTCTAATACATAGTGATGTATGGGGTCCCTCTAGGATTCCAAATATCACAGGAGCAAAATGGTTTGTCTCCTTCATTGATGACCACACTAGGATCACATGGGTTTTTTTAATGAAAGAGAAATCAGAGGTGCATAAAATTTTCAAAAACTTTGTAAAAATGATACAAACACAGTTTGAAACAAAAGTTAAAATTTTCAGAACTGATAATGGTAAGGAATTTTTCAATAAAGAATTGAATAATTTTTTGTTACAAGAGGGTATTGTCCATCAAAGTTCCTGTATTGAGACACCTCAACAAAATGGGGTCTCGGAAAGGAAAAATAGACATATTCTTGAGGTAGCAAGGTCTCTTATGTTCACTAGTAATGTCCCTAAATATTTTTGGGGAGAGGCTGTCTTAACAGCAACATATTTGATTAATAGACTCCCATCTAGAGTCTTAAACTTCAAAACTCCTTGCCATGTTCTTTTACAAAGTTATCCAAATACAAGATTAGTTTCTGATTTGCCAACTAAAGTGTTTGGATGCACCACTTTTGTACACATAAATCAGATTCATAGAAGTAAGCTTGATCCAAAGTCCCTAAAATGTGTGTTTGTTGGTTATTCACCAACACAAAAGGGATATAAATGCTACTCACCTGAAACTAAAAAATTTTATGTCTCTAAGAATGTTATCTTTATGGAAACAAAACCTTATTTCAAAGATCAAAAGGGTGAGAAGTTAGTGACAGGTCATCATTGGGAGAATGTTGATAAGTCTTGTTTTGAGTCATTAGATGTGTTTGACAATCTATTCGATCCTATGCAAACTGTTGTCATATCTCCTTCTAAAACTCCAACATCTCATTCTCATGACAAATATCTAGAAAATCCTGATAAGACAACACCAAGTCTTGATTTACCTCATGAAAACACATCCACCCAAACAGAAAATACTTCACCTGTTAGAGATAGGATTTCTAATAACTTTGATAAGATTCATGAGTCACGATGTATTCCAACTGAGAAAGAATTGATTATATATACTAGAAGAGGAAAAAACCAGGAGCAACCAAGAGTTCCATTACAAATGCAGCAAAACCGAGACTCTGAACCAGGAGAATCAGTCCAAGAAATCAACACAAATGCAGAAACTGTTGATGCAGAAACTGAAAATATTGACAGTGTTGATGCGGATGTAGAAGAAGGTGACAATGAGTTACCTATTGCCTTGAGGAAGGGGTTACGAGAGTGCAGAAGTAGACCGTTGTATCCTATATGTAAGTACGTTTCATATGATAAACTCTCACCTCTGTTTAGAGCATTTTCTGCCAATATCATGCAAGTAAAAATTCCCAAAAGCATAGAAGAAGCTTTGCAAGATCCAGCTTGGAAAACTGCAGTAGATGAAGAAATTAAAGCACTGGAAAAGAATCAAACCTGGGAAATAACTGAGCTACCCAAAGGAAAACATCCTGTTGGCAGTAAATGGGTTTTTTCTATTAAATACAAGGCAGATGGGAGTGTCGAAAGGTTTAAGGCAAGATTGGTGGCAAAAGGGTTTACTCAAACATATGGAATCGATTACGAAGAAACTTTTGCACCAGTGGCTAAACTTAATACAGTTCGGGTACTGCTTTCCTTGGCAGCAAATTTAGATTGGAAGCTTCATCAGTTGGATGTCAAGAATGCTTTCCTAAATGGAGAACTTGAGGAAGAAGTGTATATGGGAATTCCAGCTGGTTTAGAAAGTTCAACTAATAAGGGACTGGTTTGCAAGCTCAAGAAGTCATTATATGGCTTAAAACAGTCTCCACGTGCTTGGTTTGAACGGTTTACAAGGGCTGTAAAGCAAGGAGGTTTTGCACAATGCCAATCAGACCATACCATGTTTGTTAAACATGGATCAAGTGGGCAATTGACTATACTTATAGTCTATGTGGATGACATAATACTTACAGGCAATTGTGAAGAAGAAATTCAACAGTTGAAACGGTTCTTGGCAAGAGAATTCGAGATAAAAGATTTGGGGAACTTAAAATATTTTCTTGGCATGGAAGTAGCTCGGTCAAAGGAAGGAATCGTGGTGTCTCAACGCAAATACATCCTTGATTTATTGAATGAAACAGGTTTGAGTGACTGCAAACCAGCTGAGACACCTATGGACTACACAGTGAAGTTGGGACAGCAGCAGAACAGTCCTCCAGTTGACAAAGAAAGATATCAGAGGTTAGTTGGAAAACTCATCTATCTTTCTCACACCAGACCAGATATTGGTTTTCCTGTAAGTACTGTGAGTCAGTTCATGAACAAACCCACAGAAGAACATATGCAGGCAGTCATAAGGATTTTGAGATATCTGAAATTTACTCTAGGTAAAGGATTGTTCTTTAAGAAAAACAGGGACAGAAGTGTAGAAATATTCACAGACGCAGACTGGGCAGGTTCAATCACAGATAGAAGGTCTACGTCTGGCTACTGCAGTTATGTTTGGGGTAATTTAGTGACTTGGAGGAGTAAAAAACAGTCAGTAGTAGCAAGAAGCAGTGCTGAAGCTGAGTTTCGAGCAATGGCACATGGTGTTTGTGAAGGAATTTGGTTAAAAAGAGTTCTAACAGAATTGAAGATTCCTATAGAAGGTGCACTTCAACTGTATTGTGATAATCAGTCCACTATAAAAATTGCCAAGAATCCAGTGCTACATGATAGGACAAAGCATGTGGAAATTGACAGACACTTCATTAAAGAAAAAATTGAAGAAGGCAGTATTGATCTGGTGTATATACCCACTGTTTCTCAGACAGCTGATATATTCACAAAACCATTGATTCGGACAGCTTTTGATACTTTATGTTCCAAGCTAGGCATGATTAATATATATCACCTAGCTTGAGGGGGGGTGTAGATTTAGGAGTTTATCTTGGTTTATCTCTGTTACTTAGAGAAGTTACTGCTCTTAAAGCAGTAATTATTTTAAATAACAAGATTAGAAACTTTTGGAGTTATCCTAATCTTTTAGGTTGATTTAAATTTGAATTCTAGAGATATGTTTTAGTTTCCTATGTTTAAGGAGTTCTGTTTCCTTAAACACTATAAAGAAGATGTAATGTTTCAATATGCAATATGAGGAAACACAATTACCAAATATTTTCAGAGTTGTTGAGCAACCATGTCCGTAAAATTCTGTACCCAAGATCTCTATTCCATCAACATTTTGGATGCATAGTTCCTTGAGCAAAGGTAGTTGCCCCATTGACGGAAAAGAACCACAGATCTTGCAGTCTTGCAATGTAAGGCTCACTAAGCTCGACAAAGAAGTATCGCCTAACCATTGTGGAAGTTGTGTACCACCAAAGCCTTGAATCAGGAGACTTTCAAGCTTTTGACATGGTTGTAGCTTCTCAAGCACTTGAGCTGCGATTTTTTCTCATTTAAACCATCATTGCTGCAAGTCCATTCCAGCTGTAGATGTTTAAGGTCTCCCTTGCCATTTAAGTCTGCCTGCTCAGCATCCCTCAAATCATTCACGTTCTCCAACCTTGATATGTGAAGCCTTTCTTGAAGATTGTTCAAGTTTTTCAATTCTCTTAACCCAGGTCCCATGTCTTTACCCACAGCAAAATGCTCTAGTATCCGAAGACTAGTTAATCGACCAATTCCTAAAGGCAATGAAATTGGTTGAGTAACAAAAAGATAATGCAATTTGATTAGGTTCCCCATATTTGAACACAATCTCCTTAGACGTTCACAGAATTTTAGTTCAAGTGTTTCCAAATTGTAAAGTGTGTTAATTGAATCTGGTAAAAACTCTATTTTGGTGTGAGAGAGGTCAAGGTGGTGTAGAAGTTTTAGATCACCGATTGAGTTTGGTAGCTCAAGAATGGGGTATCCTTTTAAAGATAATACCCTTAAATGTCGTAGTTGAAGCAACATAGAAGGGAAATCACAAGAAAGTTCAAAAGACCAACCATTTGGTGAGAATGTTAAGAAGGTTCGTAAACTTTTCAACTCATTGAAGGCCTTAAACTTTTGAATGCAGCCATAATTTAGGAAAGCTAAATGCCGAAGATGTTTTGGAATTTCCCTTGGCTTCTCATTTTCTAGTAGATTCTCAATCCTTAAGCAGGTATCTTCTGCAGCCCACTGAGCAAGATCATGGATTAGGTCGTGCATCACAAATGAAGGTTTTTTATTTTTGTAGACGAACATCTCAAGCGCATATGCTAAACTACTTGATTCTTGGAAAAATGACCTTGTGAGTAGATCTTGAAAATACTCATCACCTAAATCTTCTTTATGCTTTCCGCTACGACTTTTTTCCAAGAATCCCTCAGCCATCCATAATAATATTATATCATCCTTATAAAATTCGTAATCTTTTGGGAATATTGAGCAGTACACAAAGCACCTTTTTAAATGTGGAGGTAGATAGTGATAACTTAATCTGAGTGCTGGCATAATTCCACATTTTGCTTCTGGTAAATTCCATATTTTGCTATTCAACACCTCTTCCCAATCCTTACAATTGACTTTACCACGTAAGAGACCACCAAGAGTTTTTGCTGCCAAAGGCAATCCGTCGCACCTTTTTATTATCTTCTTCCCAATTTCTTCTAAGTACTGATACTCATCAAAATTGGTTTTTCCTAATGAATGTTGAGTAAACAAAGACAAACAATCATCAATTGACAACTTATTTAGTTGGTAAGTTTGAAGAGTACCTACCACATATGAAACACTTAGATTGCGAGTCATCACAAGAATTCTACTTCCCAAGGAGCCAGCTTGAAATGGGCGACAAAGTAGTGTCCAATCATCGTAACTCTCGTTCCATACATCATCCAAAACAATCAAAAACTTCTTTCCGGATAGCTTCTCCTTCAATGCAACTTGAAGCTTGTCTAGGTCATTACAATCATCAGTCTCAGAAGCTACAGACTGCAGAATTGATTTTGTCAAGCGAATAACATCAAATTCATCAGAAACACTAGCCCAAGCTTTGACATCGAAAAATGCTTGCACTTTGTCATCATTGTAAGCAAGTTGAGCAAGAGTCGTCTTGCCTATCCCTCCCATACCCACTATAGAAACAACCGAAAAGTTTCCATCACTACCACCTTCATCCTTCAACAAAAAATCAAGTATTGCCTCTTTATCCTTTTCTCTACCGTAAATGTGAGGCTCATTGACAGATGTTTCGGGCCATCTTCTATATCCAACCCCATAAGACCTGCCCCCTGAATTCTCTATCAAGTTGAGGTTATCTTTCTGAGTCACAATCTCTTCCAATCTATTAGTAATCTCTTTTATCTCAGATGCCATCTTGACATTGAACTTGATAGAACGTGGACTCAAACCAGTAAAACAAGAAGGAATGAGCTTTTGTACCTTACTTGGGCTGGCTTGAGGTTCATTCACCAACTTCATCCGCAAATCTTCCGTCGCAAACTCGTCCAGTATATCTTCCACATCATAAGCCAATTGATTAAGATCGCTTAGCCAAGTTTTCACAAATCGGCTCTTCAACTGCTTCTCCTCAGCATCATCAAGCACGGCATGAATCTTCAGCAAAATTTTCTCCCACTTCTTGATATCATCCCGAATCTTCTCTCCCTTTGCAAACTCCAGGAGTTTGGGTGAAGCTAACTTGTTGAACAGATTCTCAATGGCAGCAGTTAGAATGGCCTCCCCAACAACAGCCATAGTTTGTTTCTTGAAGAGTTAAACAGAAAACTTATGGAAAGTTGCAGGAATTCTAGGAATGGATTTTCTGTTCTTTGTTTTCTCACTTTCCTGTTTCTGAGTTAGATGATGTTGCCTACTTGACTTACAGGTCAACTCAAATGCAAAAGTAGCACTCAATTGTTGCAGTATTGGTGTTTGATTGTTGAGAATGACTAGTGAGTGCTTCTTTGCCTGCTTTGCCTCTTGGAAAGTGCATGGAAATAACCGAAAACCCTGCTTTATATTTTCACTCCATCATTTCGCTGTTGAGGCCCAGAACTTGTTTTCGAGGAGGCAGAGGCTGAGGCCTCGATTTTTCCTTTAAAATAAAATGAACATTCGATTATCTGAAGTAGGGGTGGGCAACACCATGTTCGGATCGCTTCCGATCAGATCCGATCCGAATATGGTAACTTCGCGGATCGTCATTTTTGGATCCGAACATGATCCATCAAGGAGAAGGAACCGATCCGATCCGAACACCTAATTTACGGATCGGACCGGATTGGACCGGATCAGAACACTTTCTTTTCTATTTTTTTTTTTTTTTGTCACCCCTTATGTAACATTAAAACTTATTAACTCAATTTTTTTTTTTTTGAGTTATAGGTTCGTGTTTGAAAGCATTGGGATGGATTTTTAGCATTGATTTTTGTAATGTTTTCGGTTATTTATTTATTTAGTGTTTTTAATGAAATTTGATTATATTGTTGCTATTATTTTGATATTTATGACTATGTAGTATTAATATTTTGGATTGTGTAATGACATTTTATCATAAATGTAGTTAATCTTGTGATATTTGTTATTATTATTATTATTTTTACATATTATGTTTTAGTTAAAAATTAAATCGGGTCAACGGATCGGACTCGGGGCAAGTCCCTCCAATTGGATTTGGGTTTGGGGCAGAAAGTAGTGACCCGTTTGGGGCAAGGGTTGGGTTTGGAGCATCCCTAAAAAATTTCGAATCGGGTTCGAAAATGACAAAACCCAATCCGATCCGATCCATTGCCATCCCTACCCAAGATTTTGACTTTTTCCAATCGAATTGATATCATCAATATCAAATTCAGACTCCTCACCACTCTTTATACTTTTCTCCATCTATTCACAGCAACAATAACATATATATATATATATATATATATATATAATCAGCAAATGAAATATGTAACTCAACAACAGAACACAACAAACAAGCATAGAAATCACTAAAACACTAACACTCAATCATATAAATATCAAACTAAAGCTGCAAATAGACTCACTAAGCTGCTGAGATGAGAGTGAAAGGGAGTGAGAGATGGATGTTACGGTTATCTTAAGTGGACTTTATATAGAGGCATATGAAATTACGTATGTATCATTGTTCACGGGTTCACGGATCGGATCGGTTTTGGATACCCTGATCCGATCCGATCCGATCCGTGAAACATGGTGTTTTCATAAGTGAGGATCCGAACACCTTACTTTTGAACATATGATCCAATCCGAACACCCACGGATCGGACCGAATCAGGGTGTTCGGATCGGTTCCATATTTTTGTGTCCACCCCTAATCTGAAGTAGCCCTTGATTTTCTAGAAGATGAATTCCCAGCCTAGGGCTATGATTGCTCCACGTGTCATCAATTTTAATATTTAATTTACATGCAACATTACTCTCTCTTCATTTGATTAAAAAATGGGCTTTCTATTGGGCTTTTGTTGTTTGGAGTATTATTATTTATTGTAGGCCACTATATTTCTAATTGTTCTTTTTTTTTTTTTAAAATAAATATAATTGTCCCTGTTTTGTTTTAGTTTTTTTTTTCAACTTAGTTTGTTATGGATATTCTATTTTTAATTATTACTACTAACAGTTCGAAGTTTAAGAGAGGGGTATGATTCATATTTGGGACTTTAAAAGTATAAATGTGATAGACATACCATTGACCTAACTCCTTATTATCGTTTATGTTAGATTTTTAATTAGTGTTTCTGAGTCAAAAAAATGAAAAAAAAAAATTGAAACTCTTTAGATTTTTTAAAATGAGATGATATTAGAAAATTATATATATAAACTAATGTTGTGATTATGGTGGTGTTTTGAGAATTGTTGCTATTAAATATTGAATAATGCTCCATTTTTTTCATAATTTTTGGAAGAATCACATTAATTAGGAGATGATTTATTGATGATGTGATAGAAACAAATAATCTTGTTATATCATTTGGTTAGTAAAGTTGAGTGAAATTTTGGATACTATAATATTAAATATTAGAAAAGATTTCTCTACAAATTTTTTTTTTTATCCACTATTGTAAACTTAATATTCGTCACAAATATGATAGGATTTATAATAGCTTAATTATGAATAAGATAGATCACGTCAGCACATGTTGTAATCAAATATTACTTTGATTGTCTTCTTAACTATTGGGACAAATAGATATATCTCTGTGCAAATAGTTGTTGGTGTAGTGGCACCCAACTCATGAAAGTTTGATCCATTTGGGCTAAATGTTAATGGTTCGATTTGTACCTGAGGGCTCTTGAGTTAAGAGTAGTTTTCTCACATGATGTGGGTCTTTGCTTCCGTTTTTGAGAGCTTCAATTATGAATCACGCTTCAGAGATCCTAATTAAAAGTATTCAGCAAAAATTATACGATAGATAAGATATTTGTGAGATGTGTAATAAATAAAAAATAAAAAAGAGATATATATCTATATTTTATTATATAACAAGTGTTGTAGGAGTCAAATTTCATCACAAACACTAATTAATGTTAGGTGCACAATTAATCAGCTAAGAATGGATATCTCATTTTGTTCACTGTGTGATTGAATGGCTTATGATAAGTTATAAATATAAAATTAGATTCTCAGTTGGGACCAGAAGAGACTTTGGTGTGATTTAATAATGTGATAAAGTAGGAGGTACCAAAGTGATCTGAATTCTGATCAGATAAAGATCTGACATTTTTATGTCTGTGGCTCCTTTTAACTCCCACTTTTTCTAAACTAAATTCAATTCACTAATTTTGTACCATACTCCTCACTCGCATTCCCCCGACACTCCTCTCTCACGCTTTTTTCTTGCACATAAACCAATCATTCAACTATAGCAGTACATTTTGAGGTTCACAACCTCACAATTTACAAGAAGGTGACCTGTTATCCGTCACACATATCACCTCTCCTTGTATTTTCCGTGAAATTCTTGTGTACAAAACAGTATATATAACTTCCGAAAGAAAAATTAACGTATGTAAAAAAATTTTAAATTAAAATTATATATATGCGTATATGTGAATGAAAATTATTAGATTAGAGATTCTGTTCATAATTGTATAACACTATATAATAAAAATTTTAAACTATTTATTGTTGATGTCAGGAGACGGTCAACACTCGGTTGGAGGTCGAAACCTTACCAACAGAACGATTTGTATGGGGCCAACCCGTAGACCGTTAAATCCCTTTTGATCTCGTAGGGTCGCGTCTGGAGTTAAACTCTTAACCTTATGTTTTGGTGCACAACTCCTACCATCACAAAAACATCTATAAGGTTGAGGGTTCAACTCCGGACGCGACCTTACGGGACCAAAAGGGGTTCAACGGTCTACGAGCCGACCTCATACAAATCGTTCCGTTGGCGAGATTCCGACCTCCAACCGGGTGTTGACCGTCCTCGAACGTTAATATTAAAAACGCGCGAACGGCCAACATTTATAAAATTACTATATAAACCCTTATTAAGATAAAACAAAAATTTTGATGTAAAAGTCATTGCATTAAAATATAATATTTAGAAATCAAAATAAAATTTTGATGAAATTAAAACGATAAAATTTTGCTTTTTAAAACTTTTTTTACGAAAGGATCCTTTAGGTCTCCTTTTAATTCTGTTTATACAATTTCTTACCTGATTATGTATCTATACTGTATATAATAAACACACAAGGATAGATTGTTAATGTAACCTCTATCATGTATTCACAACGTAGAACATTTTTGCAACAGTAAATTTATATGGTCAAAGGTGGGCGTCCACAATTCCACATATGATGAAGAAGACTAACTATTATTTGGATCGAACTTGGAAGCTTCTTATCACACCCTTGTCTACTACGTGTAGGCAAGTTGAGGGAGCGTGCTGTTAAGTGCGCGTGGCTGCAATGTTGCGTGTTGAAAGTAGTATCTCCGCCACTGATGACTTGACTTCACTTCACCACAGTTGATTTCCTCTCTCATCTGTCCGAAAATGGCACTGGCTTCTTTCTCTAACCTCTCTCTTCATTCATCAAACAGCTTTTACTTCCACCATCACTGCCACCTTAGCTTTGCCATCATAACCGGCCGTGTCACCCTCACCACCACTCCTAACCTCATCAACTTAGCTCTAAACCTTTCGCAACGAGAGTAGAAAAATATTATGTTCTATCCTATATCTTGAAATTTGCACTAATGGAGGATAAACCTTGGAGTTGTTAAATCAATCTATTGATGAATGGACATTTCTTGTTTCATAGGTACCGAGTACTTGCTGGGGTTATTGAGCAAAGGATTCTAGAGCCATTGCTACACCATCACAAGCTCATATTAAGTGCTATCTGTTTTGTCGTTCGAACTGGCGATACATTCTTGGGGTCATTGATGTAAGATATACTGAGCTCTATCCTACATTCATATCATATCAATTTGCTGCATTTTCTTTGTTTCCATAATGAAAATTCACATATATTTTATGGTCAGGTGGGTGGACTATGCACGCTGGGTTGGAGTTCAAAAGATACGAGAATAAAACATAATTTAGAGGTTGATTACAATATCGTTGTCCACCAATTTATTTCTTTACCGGTTTGTTTTCTAGATTGCTCAATAGAACCCGAGTATTAAGGATTGATTTATTTGGTGGTGTTTTTTTCTTTATTTTCCTTGAATTTGTAAATGTGCAGCCATGGTTATAAATTCCCGATGGTGGAGGTTATGGGGTCAAAGAAATTCCTTTGAATTCCAAATTTTATCATCATTCGATTCATTATGCCGATTTCATTTATTCTTGTTAGGCATCCATTGGTAATCTGTATTTAAGAAATGAAACATAAAATTTGATATGTTTGGTAATTTCTGCAGTTGATTCTTCAAAGTGAACAGATAAAATGAAGAGGTCACATAAGTGAGAACAGTTATTGACAACATGTAAAATCATAAGCTAACATCATCCTTGTTAAGTGTAATTGCAATTCCAATTTCTGATGACTTAGTTTAACTAATTAAAGAAAAATAATGGATGTTCAACTATTAATTAGTAAAGTGTGTGGCATGCATGCATTCAATATCCCAATTAATAAATAGAAGTATTCTATATTCTTCAACTATGAATGTAATTGGTATAACGTTAAGATCAAGACATTCAGCAGTTACATGCATGACTAGAATCCCTTCATGACAACTTTGCTTGTGTATATCTGATGATGAGGGAAATAGTATGAAGGACACGAAAATAAAGGATAATATAAACAATATTTTATAAATGCGAAACTGACCTTGATGATCAGCCACTACACCTACTTCACAACCAGCATTCAACGCTGCACTGCATATTCCTCTATATTCCACTGCAAACAATATAGTTACAACATATCATGCACAGTTTTCTAAAGCATATTTCAAAAGAAAACAAAATATATACAGTTTCACAAAATTGATTAACAAAACCTGTAGTGTCTTTTAAAAGTATTGGATCCCTGGCAACTCAATAGATCACTAGAAATCTCTCCACTGTTATAAGCATGCCTATGTTATCTCATTGGATAAGCATGAAATTGTTAGAAAAAAGAAATTCGAAAGTCCCAAGACTTCAAAAACAATTAACTGTGCAAACCAGCAAATTTTTTCAACATGAGGTCAGGCAGCCAGAGTAGTAGTGTAATTTGTATCAAAGCCAGTGTAACACTACCTCCCCTGTTTGGTTGATCACGGTGATGCTTTCCCTTTCCCTTGTGGCTATCAAATTCAAGAGTAGACATGATCACGATGATGTGTGTGAGAATTCCTAACGGCGTTGTTGGTTTTGTTTATGGCACGTTGATTCTGCAAAGCTAAAGATTATGAAAGTTATGGGGTCAAAGAAGCCCTTTCAATTTCAGGTTTTATTATTATTCAGTATCGAATATACACTCTACCCAAAAATTTATATCTTGAATAGACATATGTTGAATACTGATTTTAATTCTTCATGTTATACATTTTTCCATTCTGTATCTAGAGAATGAAATATATAGTTTAATTTGCAATATGTTTTAATTTTTCTCGAGTTGATTCTTTAAGGTAGATGGTCAAAAGAAAAATATATCTTACGAGTTCATCTCTAACCTCAAGGTAGTTGAAAGTCTTTCGTGTCCTAGACGGATCTATTTAACAAACTGATGAAAAAAAATGGACATTCAACAATTAAGCTAGAGAAATGTTCAAAAAAACAAATGCAGTCAACACCCCAATCACATAAAAGAAGTACTTCTATAGGGATGTGCAATTGTGGATGTCGTAATATTGTCAAAGATGAAACATTCAACAGCTACAAGACCAGCAAAAGAACTGAATGACATGATCCTGAGTACGACCAACTCAACTCTGCTTCCCTCTTTAAACAGTAATGGCAGATTTTCATCAGCAAAAAGAACCTCCTTTTACTTCCAAAACACCCTCTGAAGTCGTTACATGCGATTGCTCAACAATCAATACTCTGGACTGACAGATCCTTCATTTCCAGATCTAGCATTAGCACCTGTGTCACTTTCGAGAATTTCTGTCGAAAACTCTCTAGCAAGTTGGTCCTTTTTGAGCATGAGTAAGCATCTAACTCCAGCGACTTATTCAAGAAGAAACCAACTCAAACGTGATCAGCAAGTCAAATAGAGTGACTGTTAAGCCTCCTAACTGATCAACTAGATAGTGCTTAAACAAAAATTCCGTCATGAAAACTCCACTTGTGCATGCCTGATATTGAAGGAAATGGCATCCAAGACATGAAAATAAAGGATGACAGGAAGAACATTTTACGAATGTGAAACTGACCTCCATAAGCAGCCACTCCTACTTCGTAACCAGCATTTAACATTGCGCTGCATATTCCTGGATATTCCACTACAAACAGTATTTGCAACTCGTCATGCACAGTTTTCCAAAGCATATTCCAGAAGGAAACAAAATAATTGCAATTTCATAAGATTGAATAACAAAAACTGTAGTGTCTGTACTGTATATTAGATCCTTGGAATCCAACAGATCACAAGACATCTCCACTGTTTTGAGCACACCTATGCTTATCTCATTGGATAAGCATCAAATTGTTAGAAAAACACAATTAAAAATCCCAGAACTTTGATGACAATTAAACTGTACATTCCATAAAACTTTTTCAAGATGGGTCATAACAGCTAGAGCAGTAGAATAATTTGTACCAATGCCAGTGTATCATTACGTCCCCTGTTTGGTTGATCTCGTGGTTATCTAATTCAAGATTAGACAGGATCCCATCCCATACCGAAGCAAGTGCAAGAATCAGTAAGTACTCTTTAATGTTATACAAATTTATTAAATATTATCATTCATTGGAACTGGTAAGTAGTTGTGGATCCATTTTGTAATGGTTACTGCATCATTTAGGTAGAGAGATCAATTATGATGATGACGTCAAACTAAAATTTAGAATACCAAATAAAGAAGCCAAAAAAGGCAACCAAGCACTTCTAATAGTTCAAGCAACAATCAGAACTAATTCATGAATGACAAAAAATTAACAAATATAGGAATGATAACTGTGTTTCTCTTCTATAAATTTATCTGGACAAAATATAAGTTCCTTTTGAAAACCATATGCAATATGTATATTTGCTCTAGAATTAATTCTACAAAATGAATATGAAAAATCTATTATTTATGCAACAACGGCATTGTTTATAGATTTTGAAACCACAGAAAATGACACATAAAATAAACAAGAAAAGAATAAAAGATTGTGGTGGATATAAATATCGCTTGCGTACCTGGGCTCTGCGAAATCAAATAGAATCAATCGTCTCCCGAAAAAGTGCCGGATTGTGTTATCAGATACCTGTGGTATCATGGGCCTGTAGCCTGGTTCACCCACTTCGCAACTTTCTTTGAGCCGGGGACATCTTTTGATTTCTAATCGTTTAAGCGACCGACGCAGGCCATCATCCAGAAGACATTCGAGCTTCAAACAGCTAAAGAGACCCAAATATTCCAAGCAAGGTAGGTTTTGAGCAATGGAGGATAGTCGTTCCAGATACACAAACTCTTCAATACGCAGTGCAATTAGAGAGGTAGGAAGAACAATTCCTGTCTCCTCCTGCGGAAAGGATATCACATCCCAATTTCTTGCAATTCTGAGTAACTTAAGAGATGTAAGTCTGTTCAATCGCCACTCAAACAATGACTCATGGATGTTGGTATATGCAATTACAAGTGACGTAAGGCTTGTGGGAAAGCCACCCTTGGGAATGGATGCTACTGGACACCGATCTATTACCAAACTCTGAAGAGAGGTGAGATTGTTCAAGCCGCTGGGTAGAGTCTCCAGTCTGTCACATCTAATTAACGTCAGTTCTTCCAAGCTCATGTTATTATGAAGACTTTTTGCTACTGAAACCAGCATAGGACAGTGTTCAATGTAAAGGGATTTCAAAGCCATAGGTAGAGTGCCTCTTGATACAACGGGAGCATGATTTGAGCAACTTGAGAGCTTGAACTCTCTATCAAAGTCTCGTAAGTCGCTACTTTTTGACTGAGATGGACACGATTCATTATTTAAGTACTCAAGATGAAAGCTATTACTGGAACTGCCTGGAACTTCCTCCTCGTCCAACACAGTCACCAAATTAAAGCAATCTTTGATCTCCAACCGCTTCAGATTTGGAGGTAGCTGGACTCTACCAATGGATGACAAACCATGATAGTTACAAAGAATTAATGTTTGAAGAGACCTATTGCTGCTGTGCATCCATGCCTTAGGTAAAGGCTGAATTGAATTCCATCCCATAATGAGGAGGAATCTCAGCTGAGAAGGCAGAGCAACCTCTGGAAAGAATTTAAGATTTGGGAAAGCTTTGATGCATATTCCTCTAAGGAAATTAAGGCTTTGCAATGCTTGCTGTAGCTTCACTGGGCATTTACAGTCTTTCAATAACAAATACTGACATCTGCCACGCAACTCTTGCTGCTGTAGTTCTTCTATCTCCTGTTCCAACAGAAATGAATCCATGTATTCGAAATAAGAAAACAGTATCATTTTCAATTCTTGTAATGAAGGAATTTCACTCTTTGAGAAAGATTTAGGTTCGATGTACTTAACAACATCTAGTTTCCCTACTTTTGAGAAACCTTCTGCAACCCCTGCTACAACCCCTTCTACCAGAGTCATCTTTCTTGAAATACCAGAAAGAAGACGAGCCATCGAGCTCAGCGGACTGCAGTCCCTGATACTTTCTAAGACCACCTCCTTGCACTTATTAATTCGTATAGTGCAGTGTTTTGGAAGCACTGGAACAGACACCATCCATTGCTCACAATGATGAATGGAAAGGCTTTCCAATGAAGGAAGACGTTCGGGCAATTTTCCCTGCAATTTAAGACAGTTCCGAATTGAAAGCTGCCGCAGGCGAGGAAACGCTTCAACATTTCTATCAGATTTATAAGGAATCCATTCTGTCCAGTCTTGCAAATGCCCAATTTCGAATTGCTCCAGTGACTGGAAAGGCGTTGAGTTACCAAGTCCATAAAATTCTGAACCCAAGCTCTTTAGTTCAGACATATTCCAGATCGTTAGTTCCTTGAGCGAAGGTAGTTGCCCAATTGACGGCAATAAAGCACAGTTTCTGCAGTTGCCAAATGTTAGGCTCACTAAGCCCGAGAAAGCAGTGTCTTCTAACCATTTTGGAAGTTGTGTACCACCAAAGCCTGCAATGCGGAGACTTTCAAGCTTTTGACTTGGTTGTAGCTTCTCAAGCACTTGAGCTGCAATATTTTTCTCACTTAAACCATCATTGCTGCAATTCCATATCAGCTCTAGATGTTTAAGGTCTCCCTTGCCATTTAAGTCTGCCAGCTCAGCATCGCTCAAATCATTCACGTTCTGCAACCCTACTATGTGAAGGCTTTCTTGAAGATTCTTCAAGTCTTTCAATTCTCCTAACCCAGGTCCCATGTCTTTACCCACGAAAAAAAACTCTAGCATCCGAAGACTAGTTAATCGACCAATTCCTGAAGGCAATGGAGTTCCTGGAGTACCCGAAAGATAAAGATAACGCAATTTGATTAGGTTCCCCATGTCTGAACACAATCTCCTTAGATTTGGACAAGAGTTTAGTTTAAGTGTTTCCAAATTGTAAAGTGTGTTAATTGAAGCTGGTAAAAACTTTATCATGGTGCAAGAAAGGTCAAGGTGGTGGAGAAGCTTTAGATCACCAATTGAGTTCGGTAGCTCAAGAATGGGGTATCCTTCTAAAGATAATACCCTTAAATGTCGTAGTTGAAGCAACACAGAAGGAAAATCACAAGGAAGTTCAAAAGACCAACCATTTGGTGAGAATGTTAAGAAGGTTCGTAAACTTTTCAACTCATTGAAGGCCTCAAACTTTTGAATGCAGCCATCAAATGATCCAATATTTAGGTAAGCTAAATGCCGAAGATGTTTTGGAATTTCCCTTGGCTTTTCATTTTCTTGCAGATTCTCAATCCTTAAGCAGGTATCTTCTGCTGCCCACTGAGCAACATCATGGATAAGATCATGCATCACAAATGAAGATGCATTACTCCTTGATTCTTGGAAAAATGACCTTGTGAGTAGATCTTGAAAATACTCATCACCTAAATCTTCTTTATGCTTTCCGCTACGACTTTTTTCCAAGAATCCCTCAGCCATCCATAATAATATTATATCATCCTTAGAAAATTCATGATCTTTTGGGCATATTGAGCAGTACACAAAACACCTTTTTAAAGGTGAAGGTAGATAGTGATAACTTAATCTGAGTGCAGGCATAATACCACATTCTGCTTCCGGTAAATCCCATATTTTGCTATTCAACACATCTTCCCAATCCTTACAATTGACTTTACCACGTAAGAGACCACCAAGAGTTTTTGCTGCCAAAGGCAATCCGTCGCACCTTTTTATTATCTTCTTCCCAATTTCTTCTAAGTACCAATACTCATCAAAATTGTTTTTTCCCAATGAATGTTGAGTAAACAGGGACAAACAATCATCAATTGACAACTTATTTATTTGATAAGTTTGAGAAGTACCTACCACACATGAAACCCTTAGATTGCGAGTCGTCACAAGAATTCTACTTCCCAAGGAGCCAGCTTGAAACGGGCGACAAAGTAGTGTCCAAGCATCATAACTCTCGTTCCATACATCATCCAAAACAATCAAAAACTTCTTTCCTTATAGCTTCTCCTTCAATGCAACTTGAAGCTCGTTTAGGTCATTACAATCATCAGTCTCACGATCTACAGACTTTAGAATTGATTTTGTTAAGCGAAAAACATCAAATTCTTCAGAAACACTAGCCCAAGCTTTGACATCAAAAAATGCTTCCACTTTCTCATCATTGTAAGCAAGTTGAGCAAGAGTCGTCTTGCCTATCCCTCCCATACCCACTATAGAAACAACCAAAAAGTTTCTATTACTACCACCTTCATCCTTCAACAAAAAATCAAGTGTTGCCTCTTTATCCTTTTCTCTACCGTAAATGTGAGGCTCATTGACAGATGTTTCAGGCCATCTTCTATATCCAACCCCATAAGACCTGCTCCCTGAATTCTCTATCAAGTTGAGGTTATCTTTCTGAGTCACAATCTCTTCCAATCTAGAAGTAATCTCTTCTATTTCAGATGCCATCTTGACATTGAACTTAATAGAACGTGGACTCAAATCAGTAAAACAAGAAGGAATGAGCTTTTGTACCTTGCTTGTGCTGGCTTGAGGTTCATTCACCAACTTCATCCGCAACTCTTCAGTTGCAAACTCGTCCAGTATATCTTCCACATCATAAGCCAATTGATTAAGATCTCCTAGCCAAGTTTTTACAAATCGGCTCTTCGTCTGCTTCTCCTCAGCATCATCAAGCACAGCATGAATCTTCAGCAAAATTTTCTCCCACTTCTTGATATCATCCCGAATCTTCTCTCGCTTTGCAAACTCCAGGAGTTTGGGTGAAGCTAGCTTGTTGAACAGATTCTCAATGGCAGCAGTTAGAATGGCCTCCCCAACAACAGCCATAGTTTGTTTCTTGAAGAGTTAAACAGAAAAATTATGGAAAGTTGCAGGAATTCTAGGAATGGATTTTCTGTTCTTTGTTTTCTCACTTTTATGTTTCTGAGTTGGATGATGTTGCCTACTTCACTTACAGGTCTACTAAAATGCAAAAGTAGCACTCAAGTGTTGATACCATTGGTCTTTGATCGTTGAGAATGACTAGTGAGTGCTTCTTTGCTTTATTTGCTTTTTGGAAAGTGCATGGTAATAACCGAAAACCCTACTTTATATTTTCACTTCATTATTTTACTGTTGAGGCCCCGAACTTGTAGTCGAGGAAGCAGAGGATGAGGCCTCGATTTTTTCTTTAAAATAAAATGAACATTCGATGATGTGAAGTAGCTATTTGATTTTCCAGAAGATGAATTCCCAACCTAGGCTGCGATTGCTCCACGTGTCATCAAGTTTAATTTTTAATTTACATGCAACATCACTCTCTTCATTTGATTAAAAAAAGCGTAGAAATGTCTTCCGTATGTGCATTGTGTGCGTTCCGTATCATGAAGAAAAACACTAATATGAAAAGTATAATGGACAAAATCACGGAGGGTCATTTGTGTTGATAATTGGCTGGTCGACTGACTGGTATATTCAAGTGAGACAGCAGCACTCCATTACTTGCTGGTAGGACAGCTTTCACATGCTGTTGAGCGTTGAGAGGGGCAGGTGAGCCTTCTGCTCCTTTTCTAGTGAAATGGAGTGAATGCTTTCTCTACTTTTGGAAAGTGCAACGAAATAATTGAGACGCTGCTTTGTATTTTCATTTCTTACTATTATTAAATTTTGAATTTCTCTCAAGTCTAATGTTAAAAATTTAATGCAAAGGAAGAAAAGAAATCTGAAAGAGGATATAAGAAAAAAGTATAAAATTATACTTCCAAAAATATTTAATATAATAGAACTGTGTTTCCGAGTGAGTGATCATGCCCCATCAAGATAATGACATGATATGCAAATCCCACCAATAGCATTTTACTATGTAATGGAACTAAGGTTATCTTGTTCATCATGCCTCTTATAAGAGATAAGAGATCGTTACCTAAGCCTCGATCATTCAACAACAAACAAGTTGAATGTACCAACTTTGTTAGACATCTCCCTCCCAAATTCGCTTTCAAATCCAGGGAAATCTTCTGGTGGTTAATCTCCTCCACGTCACACTGCCTTCTGACACTTAAATTTAACATATTATGGCTCTAGACTAAAGGCAGCAAGTAGGTATCAGGTTCAGTACCATGAACTGACATCAGGTTTTTGGCATCGAACTTTTTCTTCCATATTGTTGATCTGCACTGCATTAAGCTTACATATACCATTGCATGACAAGTGATCGCAACATGGAATCCATACTCATAATGGATTATTCCTGATAGCACCAAGTATTTTTCTAGTTTGCTACCTCGAAATTTAAATGTGTAAAGTTTCCTTGCTTTCTCTAGTATGACATATGTTCTAACTCCACCACAAAAGCTAGCTCATAAGTGAAGGTTTACCCTCACTTTATAAAGTAATATAAATTCACTGCTTTAATCAATGTGAGAATATCTAACATCCTCTCTCACGCATAGTGTGCCCACTTGGCAGCACCTGCACCCATGCAAACGAGTTCAGGGTCATGCATGGTTAGTTAAAACCCAACCCTAAACCGAAACCAAAACTCTGATACCATGTCAAAAAAGGGTTTTGGGCCTAATTTCACCACAAGTGAAGGTTTACTCTCATCTTATAAACTAGTGCAAATTCATTTCTTTAACTAATGTGAGATTATCTAATAACATATTTGTCCATGCCAGATATAGAAGAGGAAATAACTGAACTCAACCTGGCAAAGCAAATCAAATTAAAGGTTAAATTTAATTAAACAGGTCACCCAATTACAGACATGAAGCACATGAAAACGTCGAAATGTTAAAATATGGTACCTTGTTTCACTTTTTCAGGCCGGAAGCAGAGTACATCCCTTTGATTTCAGCTTGGATTCCAGACCAAAAAACTTCAATCCTGATAGCACCAAGTCTGCTGTCTTCTTCTTCATATGTTCAATTAATATATCATCATACACAATCGTATTGGCTTCTGTTAGGAGTTTGTGCTCTCTCAAATTTGTGAAAACTTTCCTTGCCTCTTCTGTTTTTCCATACTTGCACATACCAGAGATTATAGCAGAACATATAACTTCATCAGGACGGTAGCCTTCTTGCATCAGCTCATTCAGCACTTCAATCACCTTTTCTGCATAACCTAACCTACAGACATGGAGAATAGTAAGGGTGTACTTGAATTCCATGGGCCCACCTGCAACGTTGCCTAGCAATCACGAACTAACATCATAGCGGCATCAATCTCCCCAATTTTGCATAGCCCTTTAGCCAGAGAACAATAAGCAGCAACAGAAGGAATATGAGACATCTCAAATATTTTATTATGACAAGCACAAGCCTCCTGGATATCCCCATCTTCAACAAAACACCGAATTGCAATACTATAAGTTGATGAATCAAGTTCCAAACTCAGATAATTTATTTCACCATGGAGTGATAACGCCTTTTGCACCTCCCCAATCTTGTGGAGAGCTCCCATTAGTATGTTGTATATTGCAACGCTGCTATAACCATTCCCTTTTAATACTTCAAACACTTCCAAAGCCATTATAATCCTTTCCTCCTTGCCAACCACAAACTCGAAAAACTTCTCAAGTTCATCAACCACATGAAATCTCAACTTCTCCATTTGCACAAGCAACTTATAGAGATCATCCATTTTCCCCATTTCCGCATAACAAACCAACATGGGATTCACGGTAGCAAAGTCCGGCTCAAGACCATCTCGAATCGTAACTTCAAAATGCTTATAAGCCTTATCAACCCGCTTCACACCACACAATCCTCCAATAACAGAATTATATATCCCCAAATCAGCCCTATACCCCCAAATCCACCAAATCCATCAACAAATCACACGCCTTCCCAACCTTCCCCTCTCCCAAAAATCCTTCAACCAAAAACTCCATAAATCACCCTCTCAATCAAAACCCCCTTCTCTTTCATCTCCCTAAACAACTCATACCCTCTTTCCACTCTCCCTCCTTTACACAACCCCGTTATAAACATTACATGCGCCATCACATCCGGCTCAACCAAATCATTCCTCATCTCCTCCCACACCCGCCAACAAGCATCCAAACTCCCCTCCGAAACTAACACCTTAATCATCGCGGTGTATGCAAACACATCCGGCTTACACAAATTCTCCCTCATTCTCCCCAAAAGTTTGAACATTTCCACGAATCTCCCCGCCTTACACAACCCCTTGATCAAAATCATGTATGTAGCGCTCTCCTCAACCAATCCATGTCCTCTAAAATCATCATAAACTAACAACGCCAAATCCAAATAACTAGTCCTAACCAAGGCATCCATGATCCTATTATACAAAAAAACCCTAGGCACAAGTCCAAATTTCTTCATTTTTTGATACACATGATAAACTCAAAGTCCTCTACCACAATCCTCATGCATTCTAATCAAAATCTCAAACTGCTTCTCAGAAGGCGGCTTACCTTGCGAGTCCATCAACTCAGGGACCTGGTCCGCAGCACGAAACATGTTGTTTCGATTCAAGCAATAGGCCAATGCGTTGTAGGAAGCGAAATTGTGGCGATAACCCTTTTGCTTGCCGGCCCAGTGGAAGAACCTGGAGGCCAAAACGGGGTTGTTTTCGACCTTGAGGACCTCCGCCACGAGGTCCGGCGTCACGCGACGCAGCTTGTTGAGCTGGGTGACGATCTTGGGGCCCCAGGGCTGTGGTGCTTGCGGAAGGCGTCGACGATGAAGCGGGCGATGGGGGAGAGGCGCTGCGAGTGGAAGAGGGATGGTGGTTGGGAGGAGAGGAAGTGGGGGTCCCATTTTTGGAGGTTGCAGATGGGGTCCGATTTGTTGGAGTCACGCCGCCCTAGACGGTGGGCCTGTTTTGGGAGGGCTTGAGGTGGCCGAAGAAGAAGTAGGGTTTTGGTGGTGGTTGTGGAGGTTTTGGCGGCATTTTGCAGGAGGGGAATCAAGTGGACTATGTGACTCTGTTGTTCAAGTGTACACCTATCTTGTCCAATGGACTCCACAACGAAAGACAAAATTTCTTTCGAGCGCCAAGGCGTTCGGAAAATGAAGAGAGCTAGTTGAAAGGAAGAGTTCTAGTTTGGTTAGTAATAAGCTCCAATACTGCTTCGTAGTGACCAAATTCTTTTTTAAAATTTTTACGATAATATATTCATATCTGTTACATCATACGGACGTAAAACCACCAGTTTGCCCGTAAGCTGGTTTTCACATGTTTCAGTCATATTATTCCGGTCAGTACTTTGAATTCATTGGCCCAACATGTTAAAAATAACAAAGGACGCAGGAAACGGAAAATCTTGCCACATGCTGGTCAGGATTTGCACACAATTGTAGGGTTGTCCATGTGCATGAACATTCTATTTAGGCAAGCTAGAGATAGGAAAATGATATGATTGAAGATGCAGAGAAAGTCGACTTTCTAGGAATTTATTAAGAGGCTTTGTAGTGACTATTGATTAATTTATGAATAATTTCCATTTGATTTCCAGATTTTATGCTTCTCATGAGAAACCATATCATCTCTTGAATCAAACTGGCAAGTTAGCTTATACCAAAATGACTCAAAGATTATTTTCACCTTTGACCCATAATGACAAAAATACCCTCATCTTCTTCGAAAAACTTGTCTCCCAATTTAGTTTAATTTGGCTAGGATACTCATTCTCATAGTCAAAAAGAAAAAAAAATTGCTTATTTAAATTTGATATAGAAAATAAACAAGCTTGCAAATATTGTTCTCTTAATGGTTATTATCATGAGTGGACAAGTGTTTTTTTAAAGTTAGGACGATGAAACTGTTGTAATCCCAAAAATGAAAATATAATTTACGACGAAATGTGTGAGAATTCTTAATGTTGTTGTTTATGGCATGTTGATTCTGCAAAGCTAAAGATTATGAAAGTTGAGGGGCCAAAGAAGCTCTTTCAATTTCAAGTTTTGCTATTATTTAATGTCGAATATACACTCTATTCAAAAATTTCTCTCTTCAATGGACACATATTGAATGCTGATTTCTATTATTCATATCATACATCTTTCCATTCAATGTCCAAAGAATGAAATATGTTGTTTAATTTGCAGTTTGTTTTAATTTTTCTCGAGTTGATTTTTCAAAGTGGATGGTTAAAAGAAAAATATATTAGAAGAGTTCATCTCTAACCTTTAGGTAGTTGAAAGCATTTCTAGTCCCTGATGGATCTATTTAACATATCGATGAAAAGAAATGGATATCAAACCATTAAGCTAGAGAAATGTTCAAAAAACAAATGCAGTCAACACCCCAACAACATATACAAAAGTACTTCTATAGGGATGTGCAATTGTGGATGGTGTAATATTGTCAAAGATGAAACATTCAACGGCTGCAAGACTAGCAAAAGACTGAATGACATGATCCTGAGTACCACCAACTCAACTATGCTTCCCTCATTAAACAGTAATGGCAGATTTTCATCAGCAGCAAGAACCTCCTTTCACTTCCAAAACACCCTCGAAGTTGTTACATATGACTGCTCAACAATCAATACTCTGGACTGATAGATCCTTCATTTCCGGATCTAGCATGAGCACCTGTGTCACTTTCGAGAATTTCCGTTGAAACTTTCCGGCAAGTTGGTTCCTTTTGAGCATGAGTAAGCATCTAATTCCAGTGACTTATTCAAGGAGACGCCAACTCGAACATGATCAGCAAGTCGAATGGAGTGACTGTTAAGCCTCCTAACTTGATCAACTAAATAGTGCTTGAACTTGAATTCCATCATGACAACTCCGCCTGTGCATGCCTGATATTGATGGAAATGGTATCAAAGACGTAAAATAAAGGATGACAGGAACAACATTTTAGGAATATGAAACTGGCCTCCATAATCAGCCACACCTACTTCACAACCAGCATTTAACATTGCACTGCATATTCCTTGATATTCCACTACAAACATTATTTACAACACGTCATGCACAGTTTTCTAGAACATATTCCAAAAGGAAACAAAATATCTGCAATTTCCCAAGATTGAATAACAAAACCTGTAGTGTCTGTAGTGTATATTGGATCCTTGCAGCCCAACAGAGCACTAGAGATCTCCACTTTTATGAGCACACCTATGCTTATCTCATTGGATAAGCATGAAGTTGTTAGAAAAACACATTCAAAAATCCGAAAAGTTTGATGACAATTAAACTGTACATACCAGAAAACTTCTTCAAGATGGGTCATAACAGCTAAGCTAGAGCAGTAGAATAATTTGTACCAATGCCAGTGTAACACTATCTCCTCTGTTTGGTTGATCTCGTGGTTATCTAATTCAAGAATAGACAGGATCCCGTCCCATCCTGAAGCAACTGCAAGAATCAGCAAGTACTGTTTAATGTTTTACAAATTTATTAAATATTGTCATTCATTGGAAATAGTGAAGTAGTTGTGAATCCATTTTGTAATGGTTACAACATCATTCAGGTAAAGAGATCAATTATGAAATTACATAGGACATAGACGTTCAGATGTAAGAATATCTATCACATTGTAAGTTGTGGCATTTACATATACAAGGAATCAAATGATGACTTTAAACAAAAATTTAGAATACCAAATAAAGAAGCCAAAAATGGCAATCAAGCACTTCTAATAGTTCAAGCAACAATCAAAACTAATTCATGAATGATCAAAATTATCAAATATAGGAATGATAACTGTGTTCCTCTTCAATGAATTTATCTGAACAAAATATAAGTTCCCTTCAAAAATCATATACAATATGTATATTGGCTTTAGTGTTAATTCTTCAGAGTGAATATGAAAAATCTATTATATATGCAACTACCACATTGTTTATAGATTTTTTTTTTTTTTTTTTTGAAACTTTGTTTATGGATTCTGAAACCAGAGAAAATGACAGACAAAATAACAAGAAAAGAATAAAAGATTTTGGCGGCTATAAATATGGTTTGCATACCTGGGCTCTATGAACTCAAACAGAATCAATCATCTCCAGAAAAAGTGCAGGATTGTGCTATCAGATATCTGTGGTATCATCGGCCTGTATCCTGGTTTACCCACTTCGTGACATTCTTTGAGCCGGGGACATCTTTCAATTTCTAATCGTTTCAGTGACCGAGGCAGGCCATCATCTGGAAGACATTTGAGTCTCAAACAGCTAAAGAGACCCAAATATTCCAAGCAAGGTAGGTTTTGAGCAATGGAGGATAGTCGTTCCAGATTCCGAAACTCTTCAACACGTAGTGCAATCAGAGAGGTTGGAAGAACAATTCCTGTCTCCTCCTGCGGAAAGGATATCACATCCCAATATCTTGCAATTCTAAGCAACTTAAGAGACGTAAGTCTGTGCAATCCCCACTCAAACAATGACTTACAGATGGGGGTATATGCAATTACAAGTGATGTAAGGCTTGTGGGAAAGCCACCCTCAGGAATGGATGCTATGGGACACCAACTTATTACCAAACTCTGAAGAGAGGTGAGATTGTTCATGCCGCTCGGTAGAGTCTCCAGTCTGTCACAATTAATTAACGCGAGTTCTTCCAAGCTCATGTTATTATGAAAACTTTTTGCTACGGAAACCAGATTAGGACAGTCTTCGATGTAAAGGGATTTCAAAGCCATAGGTAGAGTGCCTCTTGATACTACGGAAGCATGATTTGAGCAACTCGAGAGCTTGATCTCTCTATCGGAGTCTCGCAAGTCACTACTTTTTGACTGAGATGGACAGGTTTCATTTTCCAAGCACTCAAGACGAAAGTTGTTACTGCAACTGCCTGGAACTTCCTCCTCGTCCAACACAGTCACCAAATTAAAGCAATCTCTGATCTCCAACCGCTTCAGATTTGGAGGTAGCTGGACTCTACCAATGGATGACAAACGATGAGAATGACAAAGAATTAATGTTTCAAGAGATGTAGTGCTGCTGTGCATCCATGCCTTGGGTAAAGAAAGAATTGCATTACAGAGCATAATGAAGACGAATCTCAGCTGAGAAGGCAGAGCAACCTCTGGAAAGAATTTAAGATTTGGGGAATTAATGATACATATTCCTCTAAGGAATTTAAAGCTTTGCAATGCTTGCTCTAGCTTCACTGGGCATTTACAGTCTGCCAATAACAAATACTGACATCTTCCATGCAAGTCTTGCTGCTGCTGTAGCTCTTCTATCCCCTCTTTCAACAGAAACGAATCCCTGTATTTGGAATAAGATGACTGTATAGTTTTGAATAGTTGTAATGAATGAATTTCACTCTTCAAGAAAGATGTAGGTTCCATGTACTCAACAATATCTAGTTTCCCTACTTTTGCGAGCCCTTCTGCGAGCCCTTCTGCAACCCCTTCTGCTAGAGTCATCTCTCTTGAAATACCAGAAAGAAGATGAACCATCGAGCTCAGCGGGCTGCAATGTCTGATACTTTCTAGCACCACTCCCTTGCATCTATCAATCTCTATGGTGCAGTGTTTCGAAAGCATTGGAACAGACACCATCCATCGCTGACAATTCTTAATTGAAAGGCTTTTTAGTGAAGGAAGATGCTCTGGCAATTTTCCCTGCAATTTAAGACAGTTCCGAATTGAAAGCTGCCGCAGGCGAGGAAACGCTTCAACATTTCTATCGGATTTATAAGGAATCCATTCTGTCCACTCTCGCAAATCCCTAATTTCGAGTTGCTCCAGTGACTGGAAAGGCGTTGAGTTACCAAGTCCATAAAATTCTGAACCCAAGCTCTTTAGTTGAGACATATTCCAGATCGCTAGTTTCTTGAGCGAAGGTAGTTGCCCCATTGACGGCAATAAAGCACAGTTTGTGCAGTTGTCAAATGTTAGGCTCACTAAGCCCGAGAAAGCAGTATCTTCTGACCATTTTGGAAATTGTATTCCACTATAGCCACCAATCTGCAGCCTTCTAAGCTTTTGACACTGTTTCTCGTTTGATTCATCATTGCAACAAGTCAATTCCAGCCTTAGATCTGTAAAGTCTTCCTGTGCATTCAACTCCACCTCAAAATGCTGTGGTGTTCGAAGAAGACCAGTCAATCGACCAATTCTTGAAGGCATTTCTTCCGCCTTGATTAGGTTTGCTTGGGAGATACAAAGATAACGCAACTTGATTAGATTCCCCATATCTGGACACAATCTCTCTAGAAAAACACAGTATCTTAATACAAGTGCTTCTAAATTGTAAAGTTTATTAATTGAATTTGGTAAAAATTTTATTAGGGTGCAAGAAAGGTCAAGGTGGCGTAAAAGTTTCAAATCACCAATTTCTTCCGGTACCACAGAAATAGGATATCTATTCAAAGACAACACCTTCAAACCTTGTAGTTGAAGCAAGGCAGAAGGAAAATCACGAGCTGTAGGCAGCAAAACAAAAGCTTCACGCGGCAAAGGATTTGGTGACAATGTTAAGAAGGTTCGTAAACTTTTCATCTCAACCTTTTGAATGCAACCAGAATTTGTGTAAGATAAATGGCGAAGATTTTTTGGAATTTTCCATTGGTTCTCACCTTCTTGCTGATTGTCAATCCTTAAGCAGATATCTTTAGAAGCCCATTGAGCAAGATCATTGATAAGGTCATGCATCACAAACCTAGATATATAAACGCCTGATTCCTGAAAGAATGACCTTGAGTGTAGGTCATCAAAATACTCTTCCCCTAAATCTTCTATGAGCTTCTCAGAACTTTGAGTTTGCAAGAAACCTTCAGCCATCCATAACAAAATTAACTCCTCCTTGTGAAATTTATAGCCTTTTGGAAATAAAGAACAATATGCAAAACACCTTTTCAAATGTGAGGGAAGATAATAGTAACTTACTCTAAGTGCTGGCATAATATAATTTTTCTCTTCTGGTAAATCCCACATATTGCTCTTTAACACTTCATTCCAATCCTTGGAGTTACTTTTACCGCGTAGAAGTCCGCCAAGTGTTTTTGCTGCCAAAGGCAGGCCTTTACAGCGTCTCACTATCTTCTCACCAATTCCCTTTAAGTCTGGATGCTCATTGAAATTCATTTTTCCCAAAGAGTGATAAGTAAAAATAGACAAACAATCATCATTTGGCAACTCTTTCAATTGATAGGCTGGAAGAGCACCCACCATTGAAGAGACACCATTATGACGAGTTGTGACAATAATCTTACTTCCCGGAGAACCTGCATGAAATGGAAGGCAAAGCTTGGTCCAATTGTTATAGTTCTCATCCCAAACATCATCCAAAACAATAAGAAATTTCTTTCCGGACAGTTTCTCGTTCAACTTGACTTGAAGCATATTTAGATCATTAGTATCATTAATCTCAGGATCAATGGACTGTAGAATAGTTTTTGTCAGATTTTTCACATTGAAATCATCAGAAACACAAGTCCAGACGGTGAATTTAAAATGATCTTTCACTCGAGCATCATTGTAGACAAGCTGAGCTAAAGTTGTCTTACCTAGACCTCCCATGCCTTGTATAGAAATAACAGAGAATTTGGGATCAGCACCTTCACCCTTCAACAAAAGTTTAAGTATTGCCTCTTTATCATCATCTCTGCCGTAGATGTGAGGCTCGTTCAAAGAGGTTGTGGGCTGTCTCGGGTCTCTGGATTGGTTGGACCTATCTCTTGAATTTTCATTCAAATCAAGAGCTTCTTTCTCCGCTACTATCGTTTGCAATCTATTATTGATCTCCTTCATTTGCGATGCCATGGTGGACTTGAGCGTAAGAGATCGTGGATTAAACCAGGTAGTAAGGACCTTACGTACCTTGCTTGTGCTGGCTTGAGGTTCTTCTTCTAACAGCTTCCTCCGCAAGGCTTCAGTTGCAAACTCGTCAAGAATGTCTTCAACGTCGTAAGCTAGATTCTTAAGCTCACCAAGCCAGATCTTCACCCGCTTGTTCGTCAGCTGCTTCTCCTCTGCATCATCAAGCACTGCTTGAATCTTCTTCAATTTGTTCTTCCACATCTCGAGGTCATCATGGATTTGCTCTTGGCGTGCAAACAGCAGTAGATCACTTGAAGCTAACTTTTCGAACAGAACATCGATGGAAGCAGATACAACGGCCTCCACAATGAAAGACATGGTTTCGTAGAAGCAACAGAGGACTTTTGGAAATGAAGGACGGTAAATCTGAAGAAATGAATCTGTTCTGTGAAAGCTTAGAAGATCTTCAACAAAACAAATCAATATTCTGATTTTACATTTGAGAAGCGAATTTGCCTTGCAAATGAGTAGTTTAATTCAATTAATGATGCGAATTATTGTAGATTAAATTACAAACGCATCCCTAGGTTTTGGGTTAATCAAGACACTAGGTAGATAAGTTTAATTATTACTAATGAACCCCTTAGCCGTGTATAACCATTTTGTTGACTTTAATTTGATCTGAAAAGGTCCAAAATAGTCTTATATACAAATTAAGTTATAAAAGTAAAATCATATTGGATGAAAAAACACAATTAAATATAAATCTAAACATAAAATTAAAAAAGTAAAAAATTTACCTTGTTGGATTATACTATTACAATTTCAGTTTTGGGGAGGGGATGTGACAAATTAACAACCTTATTAATATTGGTATGAGAAGTTCACCAACAAAACAATGTCATCTTGTAAAATTAAAAATTTTACTTGTTAATAAGTTGCTATCATCAATTTAATACTCTACCTTGTTGGATCATATTATTACAATTTCGTTTTCTTTTTCTTTTTTTTTTCTTTTTTCATTTGAAAATGAAAAATTATTTTTCGTATTTTTGGGTTTAAAAAATGCATCTAGTGATAATTATGGAAAACAATATTTAAGAGAATGAAAACATAGGAATTGCGTCTGGTGGTGCTTCAAAATGAAAATTTATTTATTTATTAAGGAAAAAAATTATTTATTTGTTAATAATTATAACAAAAACTTTTCAAAAAAATTATGATAAAAAGTAATAATTACAACATTAAGATTAATTCGTCGGAACCGCCAAAATCGCACTTGGTTTTGTCAAACTCAAACATTATGTTAGTTGAATTATTTATAATAAATTAATTCTATTAAAAACCTTGAAATTCTCTCTCTAATGTCTCCACCATCCTCCTTTCAAGCAAAGAATTTTCTTCTAAATTCTTTTTTTTTTCTTAGACTTTTTATAAATAAAGTTTAAGTTTGAATGATTGGTCATCTACTATTTTTTATGTTAATATATCATTAAATTATTTAAAATCTAGAAAAAAAAAAACTAGGAAAAATCCTAACTCCTTCCATCAATAGAGATGAGAGAAAATCTCTCTAACTAAATTCTCCTCTCCAAATCTCAAAGAGTCTAGAAACACTTCCTTCTTCGTCTTTCAATTACAGATCTTGATTCTCTATGGCAACACAGTACTCTTTTTTAACCTTCTAATTGTTCTCTACCTCTTCATTGTCATCTTTTGCACCACCACCACTGTCCATATGCCGAAGGGGAGAAGGTAGGTGGTTTTTGAGATGAAGAGGGAAAAAAAAAAAAAAAGAAAGAAGAAGAAGAGGAAGAGGAATGAGACAAAGGCAGCCAGGATGGAGGAGAAGTCGATGGATGAAGGTATGACTTTTGAGGAGGAGGAGGAGGGAGTAGAAGTGGATCATTGAAAGAGATTGGAGTTGAAAACCACAGAGAACGTCTGTTTGTCATTTCCCGTGTTTCCAATTTTATTTTGTTAAAAGTGGAAAAATCATACTCCATGTTTCTATCGTTTTTTCCTCAAAACACATATCGACTACGTTTTATCCAGTGTTTAAAAATTATGCGATTTTCATCGAGTTCTCACCGTCTTTATGCGGATTAGCACTTCGTCGCTCTGAGAACCTATAGATCAGAGGTCCTACTCGTTGGAGGTGGATAATCGGCCCAACTTGACTCAACTCAACCCAACTCGACCGACTCGGTGAGTCCAACCATCATAATACCGATCTTAAATCATCCCAAACACCACCAAAAAATCAATCAAAACTCAATACTCCAAACAAGACAAACAACATAGCACACATCAATCACATTCACAGTTCGTCATCGGTAACGAGTTAAAGGGAAAAGACAATGACGACCGCTTAACGGAAGGCGTCGACGACACGGGGAGAGAGGAGACTTGAACCAATGGAGAAGGAGAACGATCGAGTATGCAAAGGAGAGAGAGAACCGATGACGATGAAGAGGAGTGGCTTCGGCTTTAAAGACGACAACAATTCATGATCTCAAAACTGCGATAGCAATGGTGATGGTGATAGCTTACTTGAACAGCGAAGGCGAAGGTGACGGTGAGAGAGGCAAGATGGAGAAAAGGGATGAGAGAGGAGAAAGACGAGAGAGAGAACATTAGGGTTTTGAGAGAGTCTTTGATCGTGGGTGAGTGGTGGTGACTAGTGAGCTTTAAGTAGGATGGGGTTAATTTGATTATGACTCCTGACGTTTAATAAAATATCAGATTATGCTTTTAGATTTCAAAAATTATAATTTTTCCCTCAAATAGTATTTTTCGAGTATCCGTCGATTACTCACGAAGTTACCGATTACTCACTACTCGCTGAGTCGTCGGTCGACTAGCAAGTAGCGTGTAACACCCTTCACCCGATTTCCATTCGGATGGAAACCCGAGTCGGAGGATGCTACCTTAATCGGTTTATTCGTTATTAATATACATATATGCACTAAAAAAAAAAAAATTCGAAAATCTGGCAGAATTTCCTCTGTTTTTCTCAAAAACCCAAAGTTTTAAAAACTTGTAGATTTCAAAGAAACACTTCTAAAATACATTCATTTTCTCAACTTTCACTTCGGACTCTCCATTCAACTCTAAAATCACTTCGCCACACAAACATTTATAACCACAACATTTAATAAAAATCATATTCATCAAAATTAACAACAAATCAAATGATAAATAAGAATTTCTTTACAAAATTACTTTACAAACCAAAAACCTTTTTCTACCATTGATATGCATTCTCATGTATAAAATCTTGTAGATCCATAGACATGTACAAGCATTTCCATATACTTAAACATCATTGAGCAATACTAAAAGTAAAACTATCAAGGATTGAGAGATGTGACTTGCAGAAAGCGCGACAGTTGTCTTCTCGTCTATCCTTATCTACAATGTCCAAATTCAACCTACGCGTGAAAAATCCAACACGCTAAGTATTTCTACTTAGTGGGTGTACACTAAATTTAAATTTCATTAATTTCAAAGATACAAGATTTTAAAGCAGGATTTCACAATTATCAAATATTCATAATAAATCATAAAAAGATCAATTTACTAGTAAATGCATATATGTGAAATGCCTAAAAGTCATTTTCCAAATATGACCCTACAAAATTAGATTTCACCATTTTCACATTTTCGTCAGGAAACGAAATAAAAATTTAAATCCCATTTCGTAGAAAATTATCGTGTTGTCAAATAAAATTCCCTAAATCTCACATTTTTATTATTTCATCAAAATTATGCTATCGTAACACAAAATTTCATAATTTTCAAGCTTTTATCAAAATTTTTAAATAACTCAATTTATTAATAATTGCATGTATAAAACACATGAAATTTGTTTTCAAGCATATTAAAAATCAAATTTCTAAAATACTCAAACTGTTATTAAAATTTACAATTATGTCAATTTATCAAGAATTGCACATATAAAATAAACATTTTAAATTCCTCATTTCACAAAAATATATCATAGTGTAACACAACCTGTTTTTTCGTTTTTTCTCAAAATACTAAAATAATACGTAAGGAATTTACTTTATTAATAAAAACACATATATATAAAAGATGTTCTCAAACATATCAACACGATTTTTTTCAATTTCTATAACAAATCTCAACGAAAGCACATACTAACCATTACGTACATAAAACCCATAACAATCGTTTTTCAATATAGTTACACGATTTTCATGTAATATATATATATATATATATATTTTTCTCAGATACAAGTGGTAAATCATTATTTTACAATTTTCGAACTTTTACAGATAAATTTACAAAGAATTCAAAATTTCATTTATTGCACGCATAAACATATTTATTTTCATTTTCAATCATGTCAGCACGATTTTTCTTTAATAGTATTCAGCGCCCTTTGTAAACATTGACACGATACCATGGACTGGAAATCGGGTTTCACGTTTTCCCCGACATCGGACACTCAGTGACTACCCGTCGGAACACGTTTCATATAATACACAAATTCTGAGACCGGACACTCGGTGCCTCGCAAGGTTCATGAATTTCGTATCAACATATATAAGCAAATCGGTGCAGTACTGCTAATATCACCCTATTGGCATGTCAACTACCAATCCCCACCTACCAATGTTCAGGTTTACTCGAGCCCTTATAATTTCATTTATTATCAAAAATTTCAAATTTTCATAATTTTCTTTTCTCAACAAAATTCTCATTCGGAAAAACTTTGAACACTTTTTCAATAAAAGAATATATATATATTTTTCTTATTTATTCGAAGTATCATTATAAGCATCACAACACATCATTTTTATTTTAAAGTTACTCATCAAATCTCATCAAAATCATTGTGCCCTTCTTCCGATATACATTCGGTCAAGGCACTAACGTGTTAGTTTATTTATGTTTCTTTTTCGTTTTCATTCGAAAGTTATTAAAAATCACAATCCAATATCATTTGATAATAAATTATCAAAATAATTTCATAAATCCTTTAAATTCCACATTCAATCAATACTTTTTCTTTCACAAAATTTTTCATTATTCAATGCCACAAAATTCATCATAATATCACTTGCACATAAAATGCCACAAAATTATTCATGTTAAAATTCACACATAATCACGAAATCGATTTAATTAAAAACTGAACAAAAACACATATTTTTTCCCATACTTTTCAAAATTTAATTATCAAATACTAAAAAAAATTCATTTGTAACATAATTCACACATATTCATGGAATCTATTTAATTAAAATATAATAAAATCATTTACTAAATTAAACAAAACCTCTACTAATGAAAATGAGTTTTTAAAGTAAGTGTACACCAATTTTTTGGACACTTTCTATAGCTTATCCACTCACATAATTTCTTTGCTTATTTTTGGATTTAAAACGAGTTCTCCTTTAATTTTCTTATCATACTAGATCCATCCTAAAATCATACAAAACTTAATTTATAACTCATAGAAAAATAAATAAACTAATTTTCTAAAATTCAAATCCTACTAAAATAAACTTACCTATCTGGATAATCGAGCACTCAAAATATTTTTCATTTCTTTCTCCTTCCCTCTCTTCTCCTTTTTTTTTCTTCTCGGCTGCTCCTCCATTTTTCTTTTTTTCTTTTCTTTTTCTCTCTTGCTGTTTGCCGATTCTGCTCTCTGATTTCTCTTGTTTCTGAACCAACACACATATATATAAAGCCACTGCCACCGCCTGATGCATTTACTTCTTCTTTTTATTTTATTATTTTAATATTTTTCCTTCATTCGGCGATCACAACTAACATTTATATATTTTATTATTTTAATTTTTTTTTTCTCATTCCAATCGGCAGCCACACTTCCTATATATATATATATATATATATATAATTTTTTTTTTTTTCATTTAATATTATTATTATTTTATTTAAAAAAAATAAACACACCCGTTGTTTTTTTTTTTTTTCAACACATATAAATTTTCATTTTAACCCCTATAACATTTTTCCTTTTAATCCCACTTTCTTCATTTCTTTTAAAAATATCCTCCAATAGGATATTTATCCACAAACTTCTGTACTTCTTAAACTAAAATCAGACCAAATTAATAACAACAAATTAAATTTCAATTAATTTCTTAGATCCAGTTAGATTGAGATGCTACAAAAATATCCTTATACATGTCCTTTACAATTAAATATAATCATATCATTTTTTAACATCCCATTATTGATTTTTTTCTTCCAATTTAATTACCTAAAAATCACAGTTTAAACCTCGAAATCTATCACATAACTTTTTAAATTTATATTCAATTTACAATTCTCTTATGCCACATATCACATTTTCATGGTTGCTTGCTCCACATGTCTATCATTTCTTATCTCTTTTAATTTAACTTTTCTGAGACTTTTTCAAAATCCTTTCAAAATTCATCGGGACCTATATTCGAATTGCGTACATACCCCTAATAACCTCGGTGACTCTTAAAAATCATTCTATGCCTCTTTTTGGTTTTCCATAAATTTATTAAATCGCATCCAGCGATTTTTGATTGATTCTATTTCCATCTGAATCACCTTCGAAAGTGTCGTTTGAGGTTCTAAAATACTTCATGAGCGTTTTTAATACTCACTTTTGACATTTCTCTAAATTTTCGAAAATCTTTCCGGATATTCGATCGGATCCGAAACTACTCCATTTTACCTCGAACGAACTCATTTTTTATCCGTTTCAGTTTTCTTAGAGTTCATTACTTATTCCAGAGTTTTCTGATTTTAGGGTCCGCTTTTCGAAAAATTTACTATTCATACGGATACTATTCCGTCCGAAAATACTATTCATCCCAAAAATACTATTCATCCTGATATATTTTCATTTCTCTTAAATAGAGAAAATTCGGGATGTTATATAGCGAGTTTTAAAACATTTTTTTATCTTAATTTTGAATTTGAAAAACATAAACCAGGCTTACAAAAAAGGTGCCGAACAACCCATAATCTTCTATGAGATCTTTGATTTTTTATGTTGAGCATCGTTAGGTTGATTTGTCATCGATTGAATAAATGTCCTCATTATAAAAAAAACAATATGGATGGTAATCTTTGTGCATACGCATCCATCTTGCTTGCTATTCAGGATTTCCAGAGTTGAATTGGTCTAGGGAAAACTTTACCAAGTAGCTGAATTTGTTTTTTCTGATGGTCGTCTTCAACGTTAAATCTTCATAAATAAATTGTGTTTTCACTTGCATGTGTTTATTAGAAATGAATATTAGGTAGTGTTAGAAGGAAATTAGAATATAACTTTGTACTTGTGTCAGTCACTAAAGTAATTAAAATATAACCTTGTATTTGATTCAAAAATATGAGAAATGTCTTCCTGGCAATTTCAACTAGTCTCTTAGAGACATCTGAAAAAATTGGAACGATATAGAGGAAATTAGCATGACCCCTACGCAAGGATGACACATATAAATTGAGAAATGGACCAATATTTTTTGCATATCATCCTTTAGTATGAGTGGTTAAGTACTTTCTTTAATTTTAAGAGATGAAGAATTCAAATCTCACCATTGTCCTAAAATACAAAATGTGGATAATTTTTTCTTATTTAATCCCTCTCTTCCACCATAGAAAAAAAAAAAGCAGAAATGTCTTCCATAATCACGGTGTGTGTATACCATTTTGTTGTCCGGTATAAAAATCAATGATGGTAAACAAGTCAAAGACAATAACACAGTTGTGATGGTGTGATGAATTATTAGTGACATTTGAGTGTCATTAAGTCATTAGAAAGGGGCTTTCAGAAAATTTACCCATGAAAGAAAGGAATTGGGGAAAATCAGTTGGGGCAGTAGCAGTCTACTGTAATAATTGAATGCTTTGTTAGTCTTCCGCGTTTCAGGGGTCAAAGAGTGAAGGCTTTTTTTCGCTTTTCGGAAGGTGCTTAGCCTTCTCTGCTTTTTGTATTTACTGATTTCACTTCACAGAGAAGGCTAATCTTTATTAGACTTTCTTCTTTTTTTTTCTTTTTCCCCTTTAAAAGGGGGCTATATGAACTTTAAATGTCATTTCGCTCAAAGACGATTTTACTAGCCAAATTACGCCTACAACCACAAATCCAAAAACAAAAGTACTTTCGAAATTTCGAATTTAAGTCAACTTTCACATGTAATTATATTAATTATAATGTTGGTATTCTTAACTATATTTAATATAACATTTAAAATCTTTTTAAAATTTTGGATAATCGACCTATAATTATTAAAAGACAATTAAAAATATATATCCGCGATCTCGTTAGTGTGGGTGTTAGAGGTACATCAATGGACGAATTTCTATTGTTAATTTAAAAATATTACTTGTTAACTTACCTTTTATAATTTAATATTGAATCTCTACACCGACTAGTTAACCACAATCCACTAAGAGCCTGATCTTCTATGGATCTTTGATTCTATGTATTGAGGTCCATATGGATATCAATAAATCAAATTATCTGTAGTTGTGTTTTTCTATCCAACTCTAAATTGGGTTTTTTATAAGCTAATGTAATGTCTTAATTAAAAGCATCATGGAATATAATGTAAATCTTTTTTGTGTCTATCTAGCTTGCTTTTCAGACAGCTCTGAGTTGGAACCCGGTAGAGAAAAATACGAAGTAGCTGGATTTTGGTTTTGCAAATGTAATATCGGAAAATCAAGCATGGAAAATATTGGAAGAACCTTTTTTTTTTCATTCTCTCTCTTGTATGTATTTCTTCTTGGTTTGAAATTCAGTTCTTGATAATTGGCTGGTTGACTGACTTGTATATTCCAGTGGGACCGCAGCACTTCATTTTTGGCTGGTGCGTTAGCTTTCACATGCTGTTGAGCGTTGAGAGGGACGGGTGAGCCTTCTGCTCCTTTTCTAGTCAAATGGAATGAATGCTTTCTTTACTTTTGGAAGGTGCAAGGAAATAATTGAGATGCTGCTTTGTATTTTCATTTCTTTCTGCTATTCAATTTTGAATTTCTCTCAGGTCCAATGTTAATAAAAATGTAATGCAAAGGGAAGAAAAGAAATCTGAAAGAGGATATTAGGAAAAAAGTACAAAATTATACTTCCAAACAATATTTGATATAACATAACCGTGTTTCAGATAGAGCCTTCTGCTCCTTTTCTAATAAAAACAAGTGAATGCTTTCTTTACATTTGGAAAGTGCAAGGAAATAACTGAGATGCTGGTTCGTATTTTTATTTCTTACTGTCATTAAATTTTGAATTTCTTTCAGGTCTACTGTTAAAAATATAATACAAGGGAAGAAAAGAAATCTGAAAGAGGATACAAGAAAAAAGTGCAGAGTTATACTTCGAAAAATATTTAATATAGTATAACCGTGTTTGGGAGTGAGCGATCATACCCCATCAGGATAACGACGTGATATGCACATCCCACAATAAAATTTTACTATGTAATTGAACAGAGACTGTTACCTAAGCCTTGATCATTCAACAACAAACAAGTTGAATGTACCAACTTTGTCAGACATCTCCCTTCCAAATTCTCTTTCAAAACCAGCGAAATCTTCTGGTAGTTCATCCTTCATGTCACATTGTCTTCTGACACTTAAATTTTACATATTACATCTTTAGACTGAAGGCAGCAAGTAGGTATCAGGTTCAGTACCATGAACCGACATCAGGTTTTTGGCATCCAACATTTTCCTCCATATTGTTGATCTGTACTGCATTAAGCTTACATATACCATTGCATGACAAGTGGTCGCAACATGGAATCCATACTCATAATGGATTATTCCTGATGGCACCAAGTATTTTTCTAGTTTGCAACCTCTGAAATTTAAATGTGTAAAGTTTCCTTGCCTTCTCCAGTACGGCATACTTGTCCATGCCAGATATAGAAGAGGAAATAACATAACTCAACCTGACAAAGCAAATCAAATTAAAGGTAAAATTTAATCAAACAGGTCACTCAATTATAGACATGAAGCACATAAAAACATTGAAATGTTAAAATATGGTACCTTGTTTCACTTTCTCAACTCGGAAGCAGAGTACATCCCTTTGATTTCAACTTGGATTCCAGACCAAAAAACTTCAATCCTGATAGCACCAAGTCTGCTGTCTTCTTCTTCATATGTTCAATTAATATTTCATCATACACAATCGTACTGGCTTCTGTTAGAAGTTTGTGCTCTCTCAAATTTGTGAAAACTTTCCTTGCCTCTTCTATTGTTCCATACTTGCACATACCAGAGATTATAGCTGAACATATAACTTCATCGGGACGGCAACCTTCTTGCGTCATCTCATTTAGCACTTCAATAACCTTTTCTGCATTACCTGATCGACAGACATGGAGAATAGTAAGGGTGTACTTGAATTCCATGGGCCCACTTGCAACATTGCCTAAGCAATCACGAACTAACATCATAACTGCATCAATCTCTCCAATTTTGCATAGCCCTTTAGCCAGAGAACAATAAGCAGCAACAGAAGGAACATGAGACATCTCAATTATTTTATTATGACAAGCACAAGCCTCCTGGATATCCCCATCTTCAACAAAACACCGAATTGCAATACTATAAGTTGATGAATCAAGTTCAAAATTCAGATCCTTCATTTCACCATAGAGTGATAATGCCTTTTGCACCTCCCCAATCTTGTGGAGAGCTCCCATTAGTATATTGTATATTGCAACGCTGCTATAACCATTCCCTTTTAATACTTCTAACACTTCCAAAGCCATCATAATCCTTTCCTCCTTCTCAACCAGAAACTCGAAAAACTTCTCAAGATCATCAACCACACGAAATCTCAACTTCTCCATTTGCACAAGCAACTTACAGAAATCATCCATTTTCCCCATTTCCGCATAACAAACCAACATGGGATTCACGGTAGCAAAGTCTGGCTCAAGACCATCTCGAACCGTAACTTCAAAAAGCTTATAAGCCTTATCAACCCGCTTCACACCACACAATCCTCCAATAATAGAATTATATATCCCCAAATCAGCCCTATACCCCGAATCCACCAAATCCTTCAACAAATCACACGCCTTCCCAACCTTCCCTTCTCCCACAAAACCTTCAACCAAAACTCCATAAATCACCCTATCAATCAAAACCCCCTTCTCTTTCATCTCCCTAAACAACTCATACCCTCTCTCCACTCCCCCTCCTTTACACAACCCCTTAATAAATGTCACATATGCCATCACATCCGGCTCAACCAAATCATTCCTCATCTCCTCCCACACCCGCCAACAAGCATCCAAACTCCCTTCCGAAACTAACACCTTAATCATCGCAGTGTATGCAAACACATCCGGCTTACACAAATTCTCCCTCATTCTCCCCAAAAGCTTGAACATTTCCTCGAACCTACCCGCCTTACACAACCCCTTGATCAAAATCATGTACGTAACGCTCTCCTCAACCAATCCATGTCCTCTAAAATCATCATAAACCAACAATGCCAAATCCAAATAACTAGTCCTAACCAAGGCATCCATGATCCTATTATACAAAAAAACACTAGGCACAAGTCCAAATTTCTTCATTTTTTGATACACATAATAAACTCTTAGTCCTCTACCGCAATCCACATGCATTCTAATCAAAATCTCAAACTGCTTCTCAGAAGGCGGCTTACCTTGCGAGTCCATCAACTCAGGGACCTGGTCGGCGGCACGAAACATGTTGTTTCGATTCAAGCAATAGGCCAATGCATTGTAGGAAGCGAAATTGTGGCGATAACCTTTTTGCTTGCCGGCCCAGTGGAAGAACCTGGAGGCCAAAACGGGGTTGTTTTCGACCTTGAGGACCTCCGCCACGAGGTCCGGCGTCACGCGACGCAGCTTGTTGAGCTGGGTGACAATCTCGGGGCACCAGCGGCTCTGGTGCTTGCAGAAGGCGTCGACGATGAAGCGGGCGATGGGGGAGAGGCGCTGCGAGTGGAAGAGGGATGGTGGTTGGGAGGAGAGGAAGTGGGGGTCCCATTTTTGGAGGTTGAAGAAGGGGTCTGATTGGTTGGACTCTGGGGATGGTTGTTTGAGGGAGCGGCCCTAGACGGTGGGCCTGTTTTGGGAGGGCTTGCGGTGGCCGTAGAAGAAGTAGGGTTTTGGTGGTGATTGTGGAGGTTTTGGCGGCATTTTGCTGGTGGACTATGTGACTGTGTTGTCCAAGTGTACACCTATCTTGTACTTTCCTGTTGAACTATTTCCTTAAAGTTTAAACCCTAATATAAACAAAAGTCTCCAAACTTCATCTCAACATTTCATCCCATCACAAATTGTTATGTAGTAGTAAAATTTTATTGGTTTTGATAAAATATTTGTTAAACTATTTTTTTCATGTATAAATGTATAATTTCCTAATTAGTTAACTTTTAATTATTATTTTTTGACAAGTTTAGTTTGGCGGATATAATCAACGCTTGATATTGTTTTTCTATTATAAAAGACTACATAAAAAAAAAAATTATTTTATTTTATTTTTTAATATAAAGGATTATATTTGTAAAGATATTTTTATAATCATTTTTGTAAACATTTGTATTTTTATGGTTTGGATTGTATTTGTGGATAATTGTATTTTTTACGTCTTATATATCTTTATTTTAATTTTGTTTTTTATTATATCTATATTAAATTTAAATGTATTAACTATCATTAAATGAGTCATAAACGGATTGATTAAATGAGTTATTATTTATGTCGGTTAAATGGATTATTAACATATCGGTTAAACGGGTCGTTAACGGGTTGACCCGTTAGTAACCGTGTCGGGTTCGGGTTGAAAGGGTTCAACCCGTTTCCTTATCGGGTCGTGTTCGGGTTGTGTTAAAAATTATCGGGTCGGGTTCGGGTTATGTCCAACCCGACACGGCAACCCGAATTGCCACCCCTACACCTATCTTGTACTTTCCTGTTGAACTCAACTATTTGTGTCTCCGTGTGTGTGTGTGTTTTTTTTCTTCATTATTTTAATTTTTGGAAAAAATTTGACATAAAGCCAACTGAGGGTATTTATGTATTTATCAAGATAAATAATATTACGAGGATCTAAAATGATAAATTTTAAAATCGCGATGAGATCAGATACTGTTAAAATAATACGATTTTAATAATGGAAAAAAATAATTTAATTTTATATAAAATAGGATTGAAGATTTCAAGTTTTGAAATTGGATTAGAAGTATTTATAAGGAGATTAATTGTTATTACAATAACGGGAGTCTGCCAATTTATAAACAAATGGAATTTTGGAGGTGGGGTGCACAACTTGGTCGATGTGCTTATTCAGTTTATAATTAAATTTTGAGATTTTTTTTTTTTTTTTTAGGTAATTAATTAAATTTTGAGAGTTGAAGGGTGTCTCATCTACCTATGTTGCGGTTCACCCATATATGTATACAATTTCCAAGTGTTTGACTCAAAGGAACGAACAACATACTATATTATTGTCAGCAAAATTTTATTATTCAAGAGAGAGACAGAGATGTCTTCATCCTTCAGATGAATACATAAAAACTTTCATTGAAGAGTAGTAGAGTGGTTTGTATAATAGAGAAAAGAACCCTAACGCACAATTTCTACAGTGCACCAGCACTATCAAATGGCAATATATTTTAAGCATTCAAAACCAATCAAAGATTGAATCAATACATTTTGGATTCAATAGCTGAACAAAATGGTCTGAAACCCCTAGTTTTAGACAACCAGAAAGAACTTGACATAATTTCATACTTTACTGTGTTTAGTGGATAGCATATAAGAAGAAGCACATAATTAGCCCTGTGTTACAGGAACAAAACCTGTTCTCAGCAACAAAATATACCATGGCTTTATGGTTCCTACAAAACCAAGCTACAGCAATGCCACAGACACAATGCTTTCACATCAGTCTCGATCAGGTGGCTTGACTGCGAACAAAGGGCGTCACTGGCAACTCAAAGTGCAAAACTGACCCTCTTGTTAGTATTTCTGCTCCTCCAGCTATGACCGATTTGATTATGATCCCGCTGATATCCTGAGTTTTCATAACTACTTAGTCGAGAACCTTCCCTCTTCCGACAATTCTCATTCCATGTTCTCCAACCTCCACCACTTAATCCACATTCGGTGTTCCTGGGATCATTATAAGGATTGTCCCGCTCTTTACTACCCCATGCATTGCCTTGGCCGCAATCTCCCCATCCTCGATCTTTATTAGTCTTGCTATACTGAATATAGTTGCGCGCCACAGGATTGTTACCAGTAACAAACTTCCAGGACTTCTGCTGGCTCCAATACAAAGAATTATTCCCAAAGTCAGCCCCTCTATCCCAGTTTTTTCTACCATTATTATCCCATTTTCTAGGCCAGTTGGCATTATTTCTGCCCTGGTTGGAACCCCATTTGGCATCACAACTTCCCCAAGCGTCGTCCATTGCAGCTTGATTGCCCCATGTCAAGCTGCTCCCCCAGGGATTATCATCATTATTTAATTTCTCAGAAACATTATTATTATCATCCCACTGGTTCCAGCCCTGTACTTTATTCTTTGCAACTTCATTGTCCCAGGTACAGGTGCTCTCCCAAGGATTACCATCAGGTTTTATATTATCCAAATCCTTTTTACCATTATCCGGCTGGTTCCAACCTCCCAGTGCTCCATCCTTCAAAGCATCACTACGCCATATATTGTCGTTACCCTCCCAAAGATTGTTAACGATACCGGAGTTTTCACTACAATCTTTCGGAGAAATGTGTGTAGAGTTTCTATTCTTTCTCTGTCTACGAGCATACTTCCCATCTGATTCTCCTTCATCCTGAGCAAAGTATACAGAGTCTAAGTCTCTAATCAGTTCAGGATCGATATCAGGATTCCAATTTATTTCATCAATATAAATATCTGGATCTGTGAGAGAGATATCACAGGGCAAGCCATTGGTGTCTGCCCAAAAGCGATTTTTCGCATTTTGAAATGCTTCTTTGCCTGCTGAGTCATCCCAATCAAGTACATTACTGCAGTACATGAACTTCTTAGTATCCACAATCTTCTGCCATGGTACTCTACCAATGAAAGTGCAGAATTTCTTTTCCCATAAGGGTACACCATCTTCACAAAATCCTATTAAAGAAAGAAATTTAGGAAATACAAACCCAAACACTAATACAAACTGTGTATTAAAACAAGATAGTGTACATAAATTGTCACTTAAGTGAAAAAAAAGGAGGAAAAATGGCAGTTTACACAATTTGGAGTGTTGAAAATATTAATTATTGGTTAACAATTCCAACCTTTATCAAAGTTACAATGTTACAAGGCGGGCTTAGAAATCAATAGGAGCTAAACTGTTCATCTATGTAATTTCAAATTATTATAATATTCAGATATTATCCATGTTCTCTTGTTGTTTGGTCACCAGGGCTACATGGTTTGTACTTCGTACAAAATTAGGCACAAGTTCGTTGGTTAGAAACAATTTATTTGCAAGTTAACATAGAAAATTGACTTATAATTTACCAATTTGAAACCAAATTGCCAAAAATTCAATTCAATCTCCACTATTAGACCCAGTTAGTACGAAGATGTAACTCTCCGGTCAGTCATCAATCAGACTTTGTCTCTTGCATAATTGTTATACCTATTTTATGCAAAGTTTCACATTTATTGGATAGAAGAACAGTGATCTAGTTATTTCAAAAAAAAAAAAAAAAAAGAACGGTGTTCTAGTTAACTTGCTAGAATATTATACCCTCAACACAATGCTAGAAAAGAAAAACCTAGCTGTTCAAGCCAAAGTATATCCTTACGGAAAGAGAAAAATTAACAATCAAGCATACAGTTATAACACTTATTTAACAGCAAATCACATGACCAGTAACTACATTGATTCTCACATTTATTAACCTCAAACATTCTCAAATAATTAAACCATGATCAAGTAGACAAGTCTATTATAATTAACCTCATGATCACGCAAATATCCTAGAATGGAAGTTAAATATTTGAATGACACAATCAAAAGGCAAAATTAGTACCATATATACACAACGTTCACTCGCATATTTATTGCAAAACTAACAATACACTATCATACACTACTTCCAATCACACTTACACTGATCATGATTTCCAAAAATTGTACACACTCCATTGAAAAATGCACTAGGAACAACACAAGACCCAATTAAACTAAGGCAATCAAAAGTTTCCCTCTACGCGCAAACAGTATCATTTCATAAACTAACAAATCATCCAAACCACATAAATGACTACAACAACTAAAACATTTGAAATTCTATTCTATTCCTTCAACAATTTATCTCCAAATTCATACCCACATCAATTTCAAATTTCCAACAAAAATTTCACGGCAACTAGGCATCACAACAACATAAAAAACACTGAATCTATCCACTAATCGAACAAACAGCAATTTCAAATCAAACCCACCAAGCAATATCAATACAGCAACAATTCAAGCACACCCCAGTTCAAATTAAAGATCAAGAATCTCAAAAAACTAAACAAAACCAAAAAAAAACAAAGACAAAAACTTTTACCTGGGGAAGATAAGTCTACGTCGAGAGAATACAAAGGAGGCGACTTGGGAGGTCTCTGTCTATTGAAAAACCTTCGTGGAGGTCGATGTCTCCAGTTTCCCATTGAAACCCAACAAACACTCAATTCAAAGATTGTCTATTCATTTAAATTCAAAGGCAATTCACTGTTAGATTAGACTAGGTTTTTGACGAGGAAAAAATCAGATTTTTTTCACCAAAAGACAGAAGTTTTACGCAACAGAGAAAATCTAATGGAACTGACTGACACACAGAATCCAAAAACATCAAATCTTGGAGAGTTTTTGAGTTCGAGGTCGGACACTACACGGCCACACTTGCAGACACGTTTTGGGTTTGGTTTGGTTTATATACTCCCTGGATTTAGTTAACCTTTTTTTTATTATTATTTTTAGTTTCCAAACTAGTACAATGACCCTGTATTTGAACCAAATTCTATCCAAAGAATCGTTATGGAAGGATTTGACAATCTTAATTAACTACTAATTTTATCTTTTAATTATATTAATTATAAAAATAGTTATTGATATCAATCCAATACTTTAATTAAGAGATAGAATTAGTGATTTAATTGGATAAGATAACTTAAACTCGTCAAGTCAATCACCATTAACTTAATTTCAACATTAATTTCTTAACACATAAAAAGGATATTAGGTTCCATAACATTAATTTCATTAACACGTCTTCACGATTTATCACGATCAATTTATTATTTATACAATTTAAATATCTAAAAATATTTTTGTTGCATATAAATTTGAATATCTAAATCATTAAAATTTATTGAAATCAATTATTAGTCATACAACCTGTAATATTACTTCTATAATAAGTATGGAATCTTATTCATCAAAATCTATTATTATTAAACATTACTTGCGTAGCCTATATTTATAGTCACAATTAAAAAAACAAAACAAAACAAAACCACTCTCACAAAATTGGGATAAAACTATCTATACAAAACTTAATAAACATCTTTAGTGTGATTAGACTCTCCACCACTAGGGTGAATAAGAGAGGTGTACTACCTGTGATGGGAGGAGATATATTATAATTACGCTATTACAAGTACGTGTCCTTATGAATTTTATCTTATTTAATTGCGTTTTTTAATATAGTTGAGTGTGTTTAGTGCTATTGTTGATATTAAAGTGGCGATAAAAGAAAAAATATTTTTGTGAAAAGAAAGAATAGTTGATAATAAGAGAGTAAGAGAGTGTTTGCAACTTTGTTGTTTAAAATTTACGCTAAAATTTTGTAAATATTCGCAAAAGTTGATATTTTTTATATTCATTCGAGTCTCGGAATTGTAAAAGATTTGAGCAATGTAAATTTTTATAAAAAAAAGTGACAGCAAGTTTATATATTAGAAGAATTATGTTGATATTTAGTTTTACAAATAGTAATAAAAAATTAATAAATTTTCTTTTAGATACCTAAAACTTACATTTTTTTAACTAAATAAAATTTATATTAATATCTTAAAAGAATAAATATAAATTATAAGATATATATTTTTAACATTAATACCAAATGGATAAAAAGTTTATCAAATCTATCATTACTTATGGGTCCAAATATAAAGATTCATAACACACAAATTTATAATACTCTAGGTGGAATTTGAACTTCACCGCTAAGACGGATGGAAGATGTTTGTGACTATCCATGCTACAACGAGATGTGCTATTACATAAATAGTATTTTTTATTGTACTTATTTTTTAAGAGATGTTTATTATATTTGTTTTTCAAAACTTTATATGTATTATTTTGGAGTTTTGAATTTTGATAGTGACGTTCAATTGTTTATCCAAACACTGGAGACACAGTATATGCATTATTGTTGGATAGATCTGATTATCTCCATTTTAATATTCTAGAAGGGAAAACTGTCATTTCTTGTTTAAGTAATCTATCACATGAAAGGAATAATTATTTAAAAAAGAAAATACTGATAAAAATAACCACATATATCGTTGTCAAAAGCTGGCAATAATTAGCTTTGGCTAGAAAACCAAATTAGCCTATACTTTTCAAAACAGGTGAGGCATAATTTTTTTTTCTTTGTACAGCTAGCTGACATAAATTTTACACATTTTTTTGGATATGATTATACTGTATTAGAGCGTTGGACCTTATCAGAACTTTAAATTTGGATTGCTCCGGAACATTAAATTGTGTGTTAGATGTGAAGGGTAGACCCATCTACAACACAAATATGTCAGTCTTATGATGTTACTGGAATTTAGATAAGGTTTGCATCATGCATGTAATGCATATGGGTGGTCAGATTTGATATTGATAGCTGATAAGCTGGATGGAAATGACATCCATGCATGTTTGATGTTTAATCTGAAAATGTTGTTTGCTGCCTCAATTTTCAAAACTCTTTTTGTGCATGCAAAGTAGTTGTTCTTATTGGTCAAGAAAAATTACATTTTCATAATTGTCTTATGGTATGGATTCTAGAGAAAGATGTAATTTTTTTTTTTTAAATTATCAAGTTGCAAAATATTCCACATGTATATGCAGATCGATAGGATTTCAACATCGAATTACTATGGAACATGCAGTTCAATGTTTAAATTGCTTGTTGGTCCATAACTTTAAAACATGCATTGTGGACTGTATCTTGGCCAGCATTTGGAAACATTCAGAAGATCCAAATTCACTTTAAAAAGTCTTATAATGGACTTCAAGTATTCTCAAGAAATATCAATGGTTTTGGGTTTTTCATCACAGTGTTTCAAGCACAAAAATGAAGTAGCTGGTGGCTGAAGATGTTACTTTCTTGGAGAATATATACTCGGCTAGTTATTGTCCTGATCATAATTCTCTTATTTATATGCTAATATTTATGCTGACCACAAAGAGTTTAAGACAAAGCACAACATTTAAAAATAATAAAAGTGAGAAAAAGAAAGTAGAACAACATATTTCAACCATCGATAACATATGTTATCACACATATTATGTTCAGCTTGATTAATCAATATAGGAAAAGCTCTCGAATTCTTATCATACATCGCAAGAACTATTATCTAATTAATTATTTTATGGTTTATGTATTTTAAGAAGATTCTAATGTTTGAGATTATTAAAAGATAAAAACTCAATCAATTTTCAAAAGATAAAAATTTACTAAAAAAAGTTATGTATCATACAATAACTGCAGAATAATGTCTGCATAGACAAAATTATATTCTTTAGTCTGGGATGAGAATGAGATAATGCTAGATTTGGAATGGGAAGTCTTGAAAGTGTTCATTGGTATATTTATTTGCTTTTCTTATTGTGATCATGTTGGTCAATGAACTTCTAGCTGAAGCTGAATAGGGTCTAAAATGGCAGTTACATATATATATATATATATATATATATATCACCGATTGTATTGTTGAATGATGATGATGATTATTATTATTATTATTATTATTGGTTATTATTAGAAATTGCGTTAATGTGCATGCGAGATATTATTCAGCTCGTGAAACATCATGATTCTTACCATTCGATGAGCAATAAGAATGTACTAGCCCAAGAAAATATATTCAACTAGAATGTATGATGATGAAGGACTCGAGGGAAAGAAAAATCTTCAATTAAACAGATATATAATGTTATCACATGTAGATGATGCTTATGTTCCTTTATGTAAAATTGCATACATTATAGGATTTTATTGGATGTATGGACGGATTAGGGCCCCATTAAAGACTTCTAAGAGAGATGGTGCCCTGTGATGGATAGAGAATTATTCCAATTATTTTATAAAAAGATGGGTGTGAGTGTGAGGGAGACATATACAATTTATAGAGGACTACCTTGTGTTAGGGCCCTTTAACAGCTGTCCTTCAACCTTGCAATCTAAGGCTGCTTTGTTGTATTCTTCACATTCTCTCATCAATTTCACTGTGACTCCCCCACTTCCCTCAATAATACCTCCCTCTCTCTCTGTCTCTCTGTCTCTCTTTTTTCTCAAAGTGTGTATGCACAGATAACAGTTTCTCCTTGTACTTATTGTATGAGGAATGGTCTATATTTCTTGGATAGAGAAAGGTAATTTGACCTTAAGCCCAAAGGCATGTAATGCCATTGTTGGTATTTTTGAAATGACATAAATAACCATAGATCACCATAATTATAATTTTATCTTACAAAATGAACTTCACTTTTCCTGAAGTTTAATTTGATTATATATAGATCCACCTAGTTTGAAATATAGGCACATACCTCCTCTCTATATGAGAAGGTTTTTATTAATATAAAAATAAATTAAAATAATATTATATCAAAAACCATCACCCTTGAAATATGATTTGATCACAGGTGAATCCATCTAATTTGAAATTAAAAAAAAAAAAAAGATATTCCTCATACAAAAAGGTTTCTAATCATTCTTTAATAAATTTTAAACCACAAATTATTATTATTATAATCAAATGGTGAGAAATTAAAATAATGTTATATTAAAAACTCATAGCTCTTAAAATATGATTTGATCACGGATGAATCCGTCTTATTTAAAAAATAGATATATATATATTTTTTTCATACAAAAAAGGTTTCTAATAATTTTTTATAAAATTTTAAACCCACATTATTGTTGTAATCAAAGGGTTAGGAATCAACTGATGATTCGATAAATCTTTATCACATATCGTGGGACTGTTCTTGGATGATAAGTTGCTATCCAATAAAACCAAACTCAAGGGATAGCAAGGTAAATTTGTACCCAACATGCATTTGAATATGTCTGCAACAGAGGAGAAAAGTGAGGGTGGGGAAAAGATAATGGGAAGGACCCATGAAGCTCAAAAAAACTCTCATAATGCATCAAGAGGTTTCATACATGAAAACCAAAATAGTCCTCCCCTTTTATTAATATTTTTTCATCAACAGTATTCTAATCAAGAGGCCCACAAGTTGAGTAGCTGATAAAACTCATGATGTAAAAGATGAAAAAGATGACTGCATGATTGGAGCAATTACACTAACATACCAGCTAGATTTCCTTCATTAGTTGTTGATGACTTCTAACAAACCTTTTTTTGGGGTGTTTGTGGTTTCAGCTTTCCAAGAAAAATTCTCTGATTAGTCTTTGGTATATCTCACATTAAACAAATTGGTTTTGATATGAATTGAGGCAATACCTTTTGCAATTACACCAAAAAAACTGGTGTCCATCCAAGTCTCCAATAACTACTCTTAGAAGCGGTGGCTCTTGTCTTGACATTCACTGCAACTCGAGAATCTAGGAGATGGGTAAGAGAGTTTTGCTTTGGTTTCTGTTTCTGATGTGAAAATAGCATATAATATGGAAAAACAATTGTGACTTTGATATCCTAGTGTAATTTGTTAGTGTGTAATGGCAAAGAAGAGGGGCTGGTTCAATTTATTGAAGAGATTGTTCATTTCAGATTCCAAACCTGAAAAGGTAAATTTTTTATTTCACTAATGTTTATTGTTGTTCATGGTTTGATGGATTGTAAATGACTTGATGTTTGTGACCAAATTTTTAGAAGGAGAGGAAAAGGAAATGGATTTTTGGAAGGCTAAAGGTGAAAAGGCTTGCTTCCATTACAGCACCTACACACAGGACACAGAGTGAGACAACCGAGGAGGAGCAGAGTAAACACGCTATAAATGTAGCCATTGCCACAGCTGCTGCAGCAGAAGCAGCCGTGGAAGCTGCTAAAATGGCAGCTGAGGTTGTCAGGCTCACTGGAACACCACAAACAACTCATCAATGTGGAAGAGAAAAGGAAGATGACCCTGATGTTGAAATCCGGATTGATGTTCAATCCCCTCCTCAACCTGCTAGTTTCAAATATCAGATGTACATCCTGGAACTTGCAGCCATTAAAATACAAACAGCTTTTAGGGGTTACCTTGTAAGTCTGTTTTGTTTGACATATTTGGCTCTAGAAGATATTTGATGATTGATCTGGTAAGGCATCACTTGTGTATGTGTGTGTGATTGTTGCAGGCAAAGAAAGCTTTGAGGGCTTTGAAGGGTATAGTGAGGCTGCAAGCAATTATTCGGGGACGAAACGTGAGACGCCAAGCTATCACAACTCTCAAGTGCTTGCAGTCCATTGTAAATATCCAGTCACAGGTCTGTGCAAGGAGAATCCAAATAGGGCATCATTGTGGTGAAGATAATAACAACAATAATAGTACTAAACAGTTGCAAACTTTGAGAGACAATATAATGAAGGTGGGTGGTGATATAAAATTCAGTTCCTTGTAGTGCAAACTACTGAGTGAAAACCTGTTTCATCATACTTTTTTTTCAATGTGGTGGATATTTTTCAGATGGACTCAAATGGTCAAAGAAGATGGGATGATAGTGTACTGACAAAGGAAGAGGCAGATGCATTGTTTAATAGCAAGAAAGAAGCCATAATGAGAAGAGAACGAGTTAAGGAATACGTGTTCAACCATCGGGTAATTTGATGTTTGGTGATTGATTTTCAGTTTCAGGTTTTTTGTCATATTGAAATTACTCTCAGGATTTGGGAAACTTTGTGTAGAAATCAGCAGAGTCAGAACAGAACAAGGTTAATGGAAGGTGGAGATACTGGTTGGAGCAGTGGGTGGATACCCAAGTTTCCAAAAGCAAAGAGCTTGAAGATTTGGACACAATTTGGACTCCTAGCAGGAAGAATAGAGTAGAATATAGAGGAAAAGGGCTCAGACTGAGAAATCTCCAGAAACAATATAACACTGAAGGATTGGATTCTCCAATATTAGTTCCGCAGAGATCGTTTCATCGAAAGCAGTCTTCACTTGGGGAAGAGAAATCATTTTCCAACTCTCCTGTAGTTCCAACTTACATGGCAGCAACAGAATCTGCCAAGGCAAAAGCAAGATCAATGAGTTCACCAAGGCTGAGAGCCGGAGATATTGATACTTGTTCCGAAAGTTATTCGCCTTATAAGCATAAGCTCTCTCGGATACCTTCAATTACAAGTGATGTTCCAAGCTGTGGCAAGACTGGCAGGCCTAGTGCATATCAGCAAAGATCTCCGAGCTTGAAGAGTGTTGCAGGTCCTGTAAAATCTAGCCGGACAATGATCAAGGACCTCAGCCTTAATTCTGAATGCTCATTGCTGAATTGGGATAGTAGACAAAGTGCCTTCAGATGATCTTGTTTGGTTGGTCAGAATGCACATTGAAGAGTCTAGTTTAGTTGATTTGTTGGGCTTGAAGTGTATAAGCTAGTTTAGTTTGTAGTTACAAATAATTTGAATGGATTAACATTAGCTAATATCTTATATGTCCACTAATTTAGGTCAATGAACAAACTCAATAAGTCTTGAGAATTGATGAGCAAATGAGAGGTTGACTGAAAATTTTTTTCAGTTTAACAAATATCTTCTGCTCCATTGAAACAAATTGTCCCAGTTAGACACTGCAGTTCATAATCTTCTTGTTATCCAATACTAGTACTATACTTATTTCTGAGTTGATCTAGATTCTAGATTCAAAAAGTACGATCAAATATATTAAATGGTTCAGTAATTAACAATCCAAAACTCATTTATGAGATTCTGATTGGAAATCTATCACAACCTATTTAATCTGTCACCACCTATCTAGATAAACACTATAAGCTCAGCTAGATGGTCATTAAAACTGCATAATGAATAAAAGCTGAGTAGTCCCAGTTGTTTTGATGTTATTTATCCTCAACAAATACAGAAAAATTCATCTTCTACGAATTCCTAGCCCTTGTAGGTTTTAGTTGGGCTGGGTTGGCCCTATAACTATTATTCTAGGTTGCTGACTGCTGCCAATTAATGGGCCCAATAGTTTACCATTACAACCTATGAGTATAACCTATTGGGTTTTTGTGTATCAAAGAGAGAGAGAAAGAGAGACTGATCCACTAAGAAGAATTTGTAAGGTGGGTGCAGCTACTAAACGATGTTTTCCATCAACAACTCCCGGTCTTCAACAATGACATAGTTGGATCCAAACCAGCCCATCTAATTCCCACCCCTTCAATTAGTAAAATACAAACATGTTCAAGTTCAATTGTGAGGGAGGGTATTCTATGATTCTAAGAGAACTATTAATGGAAGTTTAGGTCATCCAAAAGCTGGAATAGTAGGTTTGGGACGAAAAGACTGCAAGTCACTTAAGTATTGTGTGGCCATCAGCTACTATTGAGTAGTACTCATAACAGCTATACTGAAAATGTACAAAGAAAGTTCAAGCCATTGGATTACTTCAAGTGCACCTAAAAAGCAAAGATGATAATGGGTTGTTGTAGGGGTGGGCGTTTTCGGGTTCGGGTTGGGTTGGGTTGAAAATCTCCCAACCCAACGTGGGTTGGGTTGAAAATTTTTCAACCCAACCCAACCCATCTAATTTTTTTTAAGATGTAACCTAATCCAACCCAATAAAAAATAATTAGGTTGGGTTGGGTCTGTCGGGTTGGATTTATAAATACTCTAGATTTATAAACCACTTGAGGTTTCTGATTTTTTCTCTTGTGTTTTCATTCTTCTACTCTAGATTTATAAATCCTCTATGATGGATTTCATGTAGTAGCGTAAAAATGTATGTCTAGAAAAGATTCTAGATAGGAAAGACTTGGTTAGGGGTGGGCGTTTTCAGGTTCGGGCTGGGTTGGATTGAAAATCTCCCAACCCAATATGGGTTGGGTTGAAAATTTTTAACCCAACCCAACCTAATTTTTTTTTTAACCCAACCCAACTCATCCAAATTTTTTTAAGATGTAACCCAATCCAACCCAATAAAAAATGATCGGGTTGGATTGAATTTATCGGATTTGGTTGAAGATGCCCACCCCTAGGTTGCTGGCGCTGGCTATAGGCTTTTAGTTTTTGACAAGAATTTTAGAAGAATGCTAACCAGTCACGTGTACAACAAGCTTTAACTATCATTATAAGTCGTGCATTGCAAACAAACACGTTTCGAATGCTCAATCGTTTAACTATCATTACAAATCATGCATTGAAAACAGACACGACTCTTAGTCTATAGTCTATTAACAATAACCGAGTCTTTGTTGTCATTAAAACTATGGAATGATACAACTATGGTTATGTTAATTTTGAAAAGTCCACATGTCAGAAATTCCACATGGTCAACATTCTTAGACTAAAAACACAAAACCTGTAATTTTCATGAGGTTCTTGATTCCCAACAATGGTATTTGGACATGGACCTAACCAATCTATGTGCAGCACATGGATTTCATGAAAGAGTATTATATGCTATACGTGGCCGACAAATACAGATTATAAAATATATAAATTGATTTGTGGATTTTTGATGGCTGTAAGGGAGTTTAAACCAGTCAGAATACATTTTAAAAGTCATTCAACAACTCTAAGATATAATAATAAAAAACATTCCCACTTTAGAAGTTTTTTCATAGTTTAAGACAACCATCAATTTGAGACTTGTAAGACTCCTTCTTCTTAAATTATTATTTAGAAAAGGACTCCCTTTTTCAATTTTGAAGTCTTGGATTATGACATGTGAAGTCTGAAGCATGCCAGTGTTGATTTGGGCCCAAATTTTGAGTGTGGATTTTGAGTCAAGTCTAAATCACAACTTGATTGTCTCTCTCTGTAATGTACATTTGATGGCTATTTCTCATATGAATCCAACAAAGTAAAAGTTGACCAAGACCTAAATTTACATCATGCATGAGCTACTGGAGAATGTCAGCATTCTTCATGATGAAAATTTTACTTAAAAAAATGTTTAGGTGTTTGTGAGTCATTTGAACTAAAATTAAGGCCAAGTACAGAGATTTCTTCAGCGTTTAGAACAGAAACTTCTGAAATATATTATATTAATGATGGTGTTGACTATATGCAGCTGCATTATGTATCAGAGATCAAAAGCAGAGAAATCTTGGAGAGAGGATGAGAATAAAAGTTGGTGATGAGCATATGACATAAAAAAGGAACACTAAAACTTAGTGATATCTTGCATGTTTCCCGTGTGGTTCAGTTGAAGTTTCCCTTGTACATTTAGTGACTTACAACACATCAAGAAGTTGGGCATGGCCTGAAAGTTATCCGAATCATATTTAACGATTCTTATTCGGTGTATATGTTCATATCTGAATATCAAATATTAGTTCTTGATCACTAACTTTGAATAAATTATACTTATTTGTTTTCCTTAATGGTTGGAAATTCAAGGTTCAGATTTTAACAAAATCCAGATGTCTGCACCTGATAAATTTCTATCTTTTATATGTACTATTGATAAACAAGATAGCTTTTCACATGATTTAAGTTGTGAAACTATCAATATTACTGTAGTTTTCTAGAGATTCTTAATGCACCAACAAACTTCAATGGAGTTAGACCTAACCAATCTTAAGCCTCGAGATGATTTCCTGAACAAGTGTAGGTGCGTGTGGACCAAACTAGAAATAAGCATAAAACTGACAAGTCTCAAACTTGGAGAGAGATCATTGTGGAGGATTCAAAAAGTTGTTTCAAGACATTGAAATAATTATAAATTGTTCAAAAAAATAACATCTCAAGCTAGATGTTGCTCAGAGTTTAGGACAAGCTTCAATTTGAGACTTGTGGGAATGATTTTTGTTGCCATACAATTATTAGAAAATGACATTGTTTTAGGTCTTGAAAATGATATTCAAAGGTTGAACTAGTCGTTGATGTTGGTGAATCGGGGTCATGAGTCAAACAAACTATGATTGAATCTATGATAGAAAAATGCAACTGATATATACAGAAGGTAAAAAGACTAAACTATCCTTATGATATTTTAAAAATACAAACAAACTAAATTAAAAATAATAATAATAAAAAGGAGATCCAAATTGGATCTACACCCTCTGTCCATTGGATGGACGGTGGAGATCTAATCTGGATCTCCACTACCATGAACTCGAATTAGATGGACGTTTGGATCTCCACCAGTCATGAACTCCATCTCAACTTCAACCTTCCACACTTCTGAATTTCTTCTCTCTCTCTTTCTGCTCTCTCTCCATTTTGGGTTTCTAAATTGGAAACCCATATTTTTCATCATCAATCTCCCATAATCATCAATCTCCCACAATCATCAAATATAAATCTCTCACAATTATTAGCAAACACCATAAAAATCAAAAAAAAAAAAAAAACCCACTACTCTCCACTATTGGAGTGGATCTCCAATAGTGGAGACCATTCTAGGTCTCCACAATTCGAGACCCTTGTGAGTCTCCACCGGTGGAGACCATTCTGGGTCTCCACTGATGAAGATCCTTCTAGGTCTCCACAATCGGAGACCCGAACCGGGTCTCCAATTGAGGGTCTCAACCATGTCATAGTCATTGTCGAACGCAATAGTAAATCGAATCGGAGATGATGAAGAGAGAAAGAGAAAAGAGAAGAGAGAGAGAGAAGGAGAAAGAGAGAGCAGAGAGAGAGAGAGAGGAATTGAGAGGAAAAAATGAAAATATTCTTAGATATATATAGTTTTTATTTTTTATTTTTAAATAAAAATATTTTTTAATATTATTTATTTATTTTTTATATTTTTGTTAATATTTTCATTGAATTCTTTTTTTGCCCCCGGAGCGGTCAACCGTAACAATCTAACGAAATTTGTTACCATCAGGGATAATATTGTCCATTCACATGCTTTCAGGGAGGATTTGAATGTTTAATTAAAGTTAGATAGTATTTTGGATAAAAGCGAAACTATATAGGAAAAAATTGATAATCTATCAAACGTTAGAGAGTTTTTAGGATTATCCAAAAAAAAAAAAAAAAAAAACACAAAAAAGAAAAACACGTCATAAAAATTGAAGGGGATATTTGGAACAGATACATACGTGTTATCAGATTTGAAAACAAAATAAAAAACAGTATTTTCATCTTTTATGAAAAAACAACACATGAAAAATGCTACCAGATAAACCTTTATTATCTAAGCTCCTAAGATTTTCACTTGTCACATATAATCAGATGAAAAATATTTGGGTACTAGTAATATTATCCTATTAACAGCATTTTAGTTTGGTTACTTTTGTCATGTCCCATTGTCGTCTTCTTTTGTAAAAAATAAAAAAAATAAATAAATAAAAAAGGGTGTTTATTACATTGTTCTTTCAGCTATCCAATCTTTCGATGCTAATTCAGCTTTAAGCAAACTACTTTTTAAAACAAAACAACAAAAAAGGTTCATTCACCTCCTATAAGATTCATCAATCATCCTATAATCTAATTATAGGTGGACATGTCTATAGCTAGCTTGGAAAATAATAGGAAACTTTTTCGCAAAACGGCTTTTGATAATTTTGAGAATTTCAAAAGAAGTTAAAAATTTCGAAACCAGTATGGCATGTTTGCTTAAAGTATAACCTAAAGGAAGGTTAATTGAATTTTCCACAAAAGATCTTGTTATGTCTTTTCTTCTTTTCTTCTTTCTTTTTGTCATTTAAACAACATAATGTAAAAACAAAAAATCTTAGGTGAGTGATTTCTTTTCGCAATGAAAACGTTTCATAACACGACGCGTAATATAAATCCATCTTGCAAGCTTAATCTATTGACCGATAAAGGATATTCTAACACGACGGATGTTGGCGTTGACTGTGTGATCAATGCTTGCCAACATCTAGTCGTGAGAGAGACTTTACATGAAGATGCATTATGTGGAAAGATCAAAAAAGAAGAGGAGAAGATCCAAAAATAATTTTCCCATTACAACTTTATGATACTGTTGACTAATAATGAAAGCATTTGAGCCAGAAGCGGCTGAGAAAAAAAGTGCTTTTCAAGCACATGGTATGAAGAAGGACCGAGGATTGCATGTTTCTTTTTATGTTTTCTTCTTTTTATTTCCCCAGTTGAAGATTCCATATACTTTTGGAAGATATAATCTTTGCTTGCTGCAACTTATCGTCATTTTTAATTTTTTTTCTCTTTCTTTCGTGTTTCCTATCTATATATCTTTTTATCGAACCAATCGATACCATTACAGAATTTGTTGAGAGCCACCCAGTTCTTATCAATCCTGTCACAAAAACTTGGTCTCACAATCTCTTTGCAATCTCTTTATGGCAAAGTATCTTCTTACTTCTTGGCTTCTTGCCCACTTGACAAATAGAGAAGTCTGTGGTATCTTCTTTACAGCAACATACGTAAATACAAATTTATGTTACTATATAGAATTTAAAACTGTGGATGATTGGTAGAAAAGAAAAGTTCATTTAGCCTGACAATGTCCAAAATTTGAGTTGTCTCCATAGTAGATGTTATCTCAAAAACAAGAGGAAAAAAAAAACACTCATGCATGATTGATTCTAATCCTCCATTAATAAGTCCCTTGTAACTATTATGTATCCTTAAAATTTATGTTTTCTTCGATAGTTTCTTTGGCGGTTTATCTAAATTTTTTGGAAAATAAATATTCGATGTGACACAAGATCTTTCAAAATTGATCGTCACTTAGGCTATCAGATGATACAAATTTGTTTTACTATAACTTACACTATGATAGAGCATATCTTCCAGCACATTAACTGCTAAGCAACTTATATTTTAATGAAATTGCAATAATTGGGTGTGACCAAATATAAAACTCCAAAGGAAGTGCTTTTTCTACTTTTTTGTTTTCCTTTGTTTTGTCAACATATGTTTACACTTCTACCTTATGATCTGCGGAGAACAGCTGATTAAATTAATAAATACAAAAGCATAAGATAAAAAATCACTTCTTTTGGAGAGGAATTTTAACTTTGAGCCACAAAAGCCTAGCATGGTGGAAAAACATATTAGTGGGAGTGCTTACCTAACTTGATTAATATTGAAAAGTCATATTAGTGGATTGGATTGACTTAAAGCTAATTTGTGTACATGATCTAGCATGAATTAGAGCATGGTATTAAAGAAAATACTGATGACAATCGAAAGCATAATCTGTTTCTGTTTTTGGCTTTAAGATTAACACTACCCAAGTGTATAATTAAAATATTTTGTGTGAATGCATGATCTTTTTATTTTTATATATATAATAAATTTAAGTGAACATTCTAACAAGCATGTTATTTTACAAAAATGATGTGACATACATCCCACAAAATAGAAGGATTAGTCAATCAAATTTGGATTAATCAATTTTAACTGGGTAGCTTTCTATTTTCAACATATCATATCATTTGAGCGTTAATTTGGTCAAAGTAACATTATTGTTTCAGGAAATGGTACTAAAATTTGCATGAGTTGAAAAAGTGGCACTTAACTATTGAAATGAGTTTTTAACATCATCAATTATCACAAACTACAATTCATGAACAAAAAGACATGAACTATGATCTTATATAGTCTCTTGGTCACAAACTATACCCTTTGTATGCAAACTATATTTGGTGATAATTAATTGTTCTAACAATACTCATTTCAATGATTCGGTGTCATTTTTTAAACTCACACTAATATTAGTACCAAAAATGTAAAAATTTCAACAATAGTGAACCTTCCAGCAATGGTGTCATTTCAATGGTATCATTTCAGTGTCATTTTTTCAAATTCACACTAATATTTAAATATAATAAATAAGTGAACATTCCAGCAAGCATGTTATTTTATCAAAATTGTGTAATGTCCCGAAAATAGGAAGATTTACCAATCAAATTTTGATTTATCAAATTTAATTGGTTACCCTTCTTATTTTCAAGCACATCATATCATTTGGACGCCAATATTTGGACAAAGTAACATTAATGTTTCAGCAAATGGTATCAAAATTAGCATGAATTGAAAAAGTGGCACTTAACTATTGAAATGATTTTTTTTTTTTACATCGTCAATCATCGCCAACTATAATTCACGAATAAAAAGACATGAATTATGATCTTTTGTAGTCTCTTGCTCGCAAACTATACCCTTTGTATACAAACTATATAGGTAATAATTAATTATTCTAACAAAACTCATTTTAATAGTTCGGTATCATTTTTCAAACTCATCACACTAATATTAGTTCCCAAAAAATCCCTAAATATAATTATATAATAATAGAGTTGAAATGTAAGCCAAAACATATATCTCCATCCATGAAAAACTGTTGCACCGCACGAGTAGGATCTGACCTCATGACCATTTATATAAATATATAACTATAAAATATCGCATCAACTAAGCTAGTTTCATGTTTTAATTTTATTAAATTATCGGACGAAATCGTTTGGAACATCAAAGACAAAGAAATAACTGTAAATTATAGGTGGAGGACACGAAGATAAGAAAGTTTTTGTCTATATTAAGCTTCATAGGTGCTGAGTAAGTCTCAAAATATAATTGATGCTGGACAGTTCATCCTCTCACTTGTACACCCCAAAATTATTGCAAAAATAAAAAATAATAATAACACTTTTTTTTTTTTGCATACTCTGTGAAATAAATTATTATCTAGAATATTATAATTAGCATGACAAAATCTACTAGATACGTAAAGTTTTACCTCATACCATTTGTTCTTTGCTTTGCTTTCTTCATTGATGGGGTTTAGTTCCCTGCTGCTTTCTTCGTAAGTGGGTTTACATCTTTTTTCCACATAAATTTGTCGAGTACCTGAAAAATGATATATAAGCGCATGATGTTGGATTGCATATATATTTCATAATTGGAGAATTTATCTTATAGGAGAATAACTTTTGTGTTTATTCAAACTCGTATTGTACGAAGCTATATTTAACATGTACCTTAAAACATACTTTAATTATGAGAATCCTTTATAATATAAAATGGTTGTGCATGATTCATGCAAGAGCAATATGCATGGTAGACCATATCATGACACTAACTTCTAAGAAAGCTTTAAAATCATCGCTTTGGTTACGTTATAATTAGGTTATCCTTCAATACAAAAACTTAAATTTTTATCTTATTTAAAGTTGAAATGATTTCATTAAACTCAATAACACAATAACACAATACATTGAAACAAACCAACTAATGTACTCCTAATCTTGACTGTCAATAGAATCTTGGACTCAATTATTAACAGTCATATATAGATAAAAGTTTACATAAATTGAGATAATATGTAATTTCATGACCCAGAAGATCATGGATTGTTTTCTAATAATTTTGTTGTTTTCTTGGTCAGACCACAATACCCTTAATTGACCACCAAAGCTTTTACTATTTTGTTCAATTACCTGATAGATAAGTTGATCACAATATATACATAAAGTTGATCACGACAAAACCCAAAATAGAGATATAGAGAGAGAGAGAGACTGCCAAGCCTTTGCTTTAATTTTTAACCTCATGAACTTGTCCAAGAGACAAAAAGACAGTGATTAGAATGGAATTAAAGTGAGATAGGGAACATGATAATATTCATTATTTACAATAATCTCTTAGGTTTTTATTAGCATCCCAAAATCAAAATATTTTGTGCCCTACCAACCCTTCTAACCCACATTTTTTGGTCTTAATAATATGACATTAAATTATACGATAGGGACGGTGGTGACCCCTAAACGTGGCAATCTTAGCCATCAATATCCACTTGCTTGGTTCTCATTGGTTAATTTTTGATCCATAATCAACCAATCAAACACAAGAGAGGAAACTGACGTGATGATTCCACATGTCGTGTTGTTACATATGATTTATAAACAAAAGCATGATCATGATCATGTAAAGTGTTATGGGAGCCACACTCTAGCCGCCCTTTCAATCCCTTCGATGACAAATGTATTGTGTGATTAATCCTAATAATTTTGACTAATGAAGAGGCTTTGCATTCCCAAATTGTAGCATCAAACAAACATCAAGGCCCCATTTGGGGTTTCCACCATATGTGTTGTGGGGACTGGCCCACAAAATTATTACCCCAAATTTTGTTTAATTTTTTAATTTTTATGTATTTATGTGTTTATGTGTATTGATTTCTTTATTGGTGGTCGGTCTCCTTCTAAAAAGCAAATTAATCAAGATTAGGTTTTTAACCACAAAAGTAAGGACTATGTTTATAACTAATTCTCACTTTCACACCGGACACAATAATGAGGCCAAATCTATTCCAAATTATAAGAATCTTAATATTATAATCCTATAAAATGGTATTTAAATCCTAATGAAGACACTTGTTATAGACCTACGTAGACCATCATGCCTTAATCCTTTATATATTTTAAAAAAAAAGGGGGGGCGGGTGGGGGGGCCCGTGGGCTCTATTTCTTCTTAAATATGGAAAAATAAAAGTAGAGGTTGCTCAAGATTAAGCATCATTATTGTTTGCAGCTAATCATGTGATGTCATTTTCATTCCATGTTTTGCTTTGAAAGATCAAAGATTCTCCAAGTATGCAATGCAACAACTTGATATGCAAAACCCCTTATGATTTTTCAAAGCACTTTAGCATAGAATTTATTGGAAGGTCCTATGACACAAAATTTAAGGTTATCTCTATGGTCAATAATGAAGATGCAACTGTCTAGGACCACTTATCTATTCTTGATGACCAATTAGTAAAGGGAGAATTACTTCTAACCTATTTAGAACTTTAATATTCACGAACTCATATAACTTTTTAGTTTATTTGCAGCATTTTCCCTTGTGCTAACGGTTAATTGACTTTAACCGTTAGTGAATATGTTTGACTGTGTAAAAAATATTGAAAAATAAAATTACCCCTAAATAAATTCACTTTTTATTTTTCCTTTAAATAAATTATAAAGAAATTTAATAAAATCTCCATCGTCCATCTAAATGGAGATTAATTTGAGAGAAAAATTTAAAAATCAAAAGAAAAAAAGAAATCTAAAAATAAAAGATGAAGATTCATTAAAAAAAAAAAAAAATCTAAAAATAAAATAAAATCATCTTCAAACAAAACAAAATTGAAAAAAAAAAGAAAAAAAAATGGGTTGAAAAAAAAATAATAATAAAGTTGAATCAAAACAAAACATAAAAAAAAAAAGAAAAAAAAAAGAGAGATCTAGGTTAAATTAAAACTAGAAGATCTTGGTTTAATCCGGATTTCTTTTTTAATATATATATATATATATATATATATATATTGGTTTGATTCAACTTTAATTTTTTCTTTAATTTTTTTTTTTTTTTAAATTTTGTTCAGCCTAGACTTTTTTTTTTTAATTTTTATTTTTCAATTTTATTTTGTTTGATTATGAAGATTCATCTTTTATTTTTATATATTTTTTTTTATTTTTTAGTTTTGGGTTTTACATTTTTTTTTCTTCAAATTAATATCCTCCATCCACCTAAAAATGCACAGTAAAGATCTCATTAAATTTATTTTTAATTTATTTAAAATTTTTAAAATTTATTTTTAAAAAATAAAAAGTGAATTTATTCATGATGATTTTGTCTTTCAATATTTTTTATAAGGTCAAACATATTTACTAACGATTAAAGTTAGTCAACTATTAGTCCAGGAGAGGACGTTATAAATAAACCAAAAAGTTACATACACCTGTTAATATTAAAATTTCAGATAAGTTAAAGGTAATTCTACCAATTAATAAATATGACCAAGCATTGTAGCTTGAAAGTACTAATTCAACCTGACTAATGATCCAGGTTTGAGTCATTCCAACTCTAAATGATAGTCCAAAAAAGAAAAAACTAACCTGACTTTAGAAGTGTCCTATGCAACCAAAGTTTTGGGACAAATGCAAGATGTATGATATCAAATCTTTTTGGGGACTAGAGCATTCAGCTTCCAACTGTACTAGAAAGAATGAACACGAAAATCTATAAAAGTAAAAAGAAGAAAGCCAAAAACGCAATGCAAAGTTACAGCAGAAGAATGAATTAATAATCCAATAGTGGAGAAAGGGGTGATGAGATTGTTCCCTTTGGAGCTGCAAATCCCCTACTAGAGTGCAGATACAACTTGTAAGAAAAAAGTCACAGAGCAATAATTGCAGCACTAGTGAAATTTAGTTGAAGTAGAAACATATAAGCAATAAAATCATTCAAACTTGCCCAGTTGCTGGGAACGGGGGCTCGAAAACAATAACAGTGAACTGGGAAAGAAAAGAGGAGTCTTTCTTGCTTCCTGCAAGCAGTCATCCCCATGTTCTCTCTTCGACTTCCTTAGCCATTGAGACCGGACCCTGGACCAAGGAGGTCCCAACACAAACCAATCATAGCCATTCACCGTCCCACACAAATCACACATGCATATTTACTTCATGGGTTCCATGGACCTTTAACTACCCCACCTAGCCATCTCTCTCATGGTACAATGAATCAAAGGCAGGCCCGCGAGTCACACTCATCCGATCTGAAAGTAGATACGCAATGTTTGTATACTGGCAACAACAGGATCAAGGATAACACACTGCATTATTCATGAAAGTAAGACATAGGTATGGGCATACCTGTCACCAGAAGCAGAGAAATACGAATTCTGGCAAGGCCAATGCTTTTGCTATAAATGGTAAAAGTATCCTTAAAACTGGTTGATTAGCAAATTTGGAGACATTTTTGTCTTTGGTGGAAAAGGTGGGATTGTGGTTGCAACTGTTAGAAAAAGTGCAAAGATTTGTGAAATCTTTCTTTCCTGTGACTTTCTATTCAACTTGGCATGTGTTAGGCTTCTGTTAGAAACAAAAGAGCCCAAAAAGCAGTACTAAAGAAAATCCTAAAACTCTTCCACCCAAGTAGGCAGTCGTCATACGGATTCTCACAAGTCACAACTGAAGATAGGTTGACTCAGCTACCCAAATCTTCCCCTTTAAATTCCCTCCTGACACTTCATTTCCCTGGCTCCTCTATACCTCTCCTTCTGCTTTTTTCTTCTAACAAACAATAAGCAGAAGACTAAACACCTTTAGCCTTTAGCCTTCGGCATCTCTACTCTTCCAACAAATAAATGAGATACCCTGCTGTTAGTTATCTTATACAAAACAACATGTTTGTAATAAGAAGCCTCATCATCTTGTTTCTGAGCTGCATAATGGTTAAACTAAATCTATGTTTTTCCAGCATACCTTATTCTTTGAAAACACTCAATGTTGAAGGGCATTTTAATTTTGATGAAGTTCACCATGCAGCCAGAGACTTTGGCAACAGGTATCAGTTTCTTCCTTCAGCAGTACTACATCCAAAGTCTGTTTCTGACATTGCCACTACTATAAAGCATATTTGGGAGATGGGTCCTCATTCAGAGCTCACTGTCGCAGCTCGAGGCCATGGTCACTCACTCCAAGGACAGGCACAATCCCACCGAGGAGTTGTCATCAACATGCAATCTCTCCAAGGCCCAAAAATGCAAGTTCACACTGGAAATTTCCCATATGTGGATGTCTCTGGTGGTGAATTGTGGATAAATATCCTGCATGAAAGTCTTAAATATGGGTTAGCACCAAAATCGTGGACAGACTACCTACATTTAACTGTTGGTGGTACTCTGTCCAATGCTGGGATTAGTGGGCAGGCCTTTCGACATGGCCCCCAGATAAGTAATGTTCATCAGCTGGAGGTTGTGACAGGTTTGTACTGAAACTATCAAGAAAACATTGTTACATGATAAAAGTTGCATCATTTAAATCAAGACAGGTTCAAGTGACAGAACAATGAATGAGAAATGGAAAAATTATGTTAATATTAACTTATATTTTTTCCTTACTTGCTATTCGAAACTGAAAGTGCAGGGGACCAACTTTACTCATGCATGTTATGACCTGACCTTGGTTATGAACATATTAATTACATGCATACCACCAACTCTTACTGAAATATGGACTGAAACCGAATGCAGGAAAAGGAGAAATCATAAGCTGTTCCGAGAAGCAGAATAGCGAACTCTTCCACAGTGTTCTTGGAGGACTAGGCCAATTTGGTATCATAACACGTGCAAGAATATCACTGGAACCAGCACCTGAGATGGTAAAAAAGAATTATCATTAAGGCTGGAGATAAGTTCAAAATTAAGTTATGGTACCCTTGCAAATACATTTTTTCTAACACTGTTAGTGTTCCAATATTGAACAGGTTAAATGGATCAGAGTGTTGTACAATGATTTTGCTACATTTGTCAGAGACCAGGAGCATTTGATGTCTGCAGAAGACGCATTTGATTACATTGAAGGGTTTGTGATAGTAAATAGGACTGGTCTCTTAAATAATTGGAGATCATCCTTTAACCCACAAGACCCCATACAAGCCAGCCAGTTCAAGTCAGACGGAAAAACTCTCTTCTGCCTAGAATTAGCCAAATACTTCAATCCAGATAGGAACGAGAAAGTGAATCAGGTACGTTGTGACGGCCAACCTTCTTGTGGATCTTCTAATTTAAAAAAGAAGAAAAGAATTATTGTATGAAAAAAGTATTATACTAATAATAGATACACTATAAAAGGGTAATACACATGTATTTACATGCAATTATTCATCCATGCAGGAAGTTGAGAACTCATTGTCTCTACTAAGCTACATTCCATCAACACTTTTCCTATCAGAAGTTTCATATGTACAATTCTTAGATAGAGTTCATGTGTCTGAGGTCAAATTGCGGTCGAAGGGCTTGTGGGAAGTTCCGCACCCTTGGCTCAACCTTCTAATCCCAAGAAGCAAAATACACGATTTTGCTCAAGAAGTTTTTGGCAATATCCTAACTGATACAAGCAATGGTCCAATCCTCGTCTATCCAGTCAACAGATCAAAGTAATATTTCACAGAATTGAATCTTCTATCTTAGTCAACTATCACGCTGTTTGTTAGACTAATTAGTTTGTCCATCCTAATTTCAGGTGGGACAACAGAACTTCTGTTGTTATTCCAGATGAAGATATTTTCTACCTGGTGGCATTCTTATCCTCTGCGGTTCCCTCTTCGACAGGAACCGATGGCTTAGAACACATCCTGACTCAGAACAAAAGAATTCTTGAATATAGTGAAACAGTCCGTCTTGGAGTGAAGCAATACTTGCCCCACTACACTACACAAGAGGAGTGGACAACCCACTTTGGTCCACAATGGCAAGTTTTTGCCCAGAGAAAATCTATTTATGACCCACTGGGAATACTCGCTCCTGGCCAAAGAATATTTCAAAAGACAATCTCATGACAGTGATAACACCAGCCATAATTTTACTGTTTAAAAGGAAAGGGCCTTATTACACGCAGGGAAGCTTCCCTAGCAACAAAAGCTGTAAACCAGTAACTGTTGCATTCCCATGCCTTCTCATATATAGTAAGTGTAATGCGGAGACTGCAGGGACTAGGAAAGTTTTTTCTTAAAAGAAAATAGGTTAAATATTTTGGATATGAAAATTAGATCTGTAGAAGGCAATGAAGAATAGTAGCCCTAGAAGAATGTACATTATCAAATTTCGTGAACATGACTATGACTTCTCTCTAATGAATCCAATTCCAAGACAAGATGTAATCACTTACCTTTGCAAGGATATAACAAACCCTCAACAAATGTAAGGCTACCTATCATTAAAATTAACAAGTTCCACGGAATGGAAACAAAGGAAGATGAAACCAGGGACATATAAACAATCTCTCTAATATAAATGCAATTTTACAAGCTAAACTTACCTAACCCTTTACCATATAATTACCTCACACTTCAGGAAGAAACTGAACCCATTTTTTGTGACAACAAACTTGCTGCTAATAACAACATGAAACTTGCTGCCATGATGTTAAAAACCACATAGACACGTAAGTAATTTACTTTACTTTTTGTTTAAACATTGTCATTTTAGTGAACACCATGTCATGAGCACAAGTGACTGTCTAAAAGCTCAAATTTGCAATGGTTGTAGACTAGAAATCCTATAATGCTTTTCATATTCACTTCTCTGAGAGAAAGTATAATCCAATTAAAATAACAATAAATAATGCTACTCACTGTTGCTACCTTCTTTTTTATGTTTAAGTCGTCTCTAATGCGGTGTTAGAAATATCAATCTCGTCAAAAGCTACGGCATCATCCTTCAGATTAGTGCATTATCAGTCACCAATAGTTTCCCATAATGTCTTCATACTCATCACAATGTCTAATTAAAGCCACAACCACATAATGAGCGCCTATATAAAAAGCAAATGGATGTAAAAGTTTAGAAACATGCTGTTCTGTACGTTAGGATAAGAGTTTTTGCCACATTACTTAGTATAGTAATACCACCAAATATATCAATCATCAACTTGTGTGAAATTGCTGGCCCAACGTATAACGAAAAAGTTATCTTAAACAATAAAAAGGCGGAATTTTATGATGCTTAAACTTTCAAAAATAAAAATAAAAATAAACAAGAGACTATAATAATGCTCGATTTACTTTACTGGTGTCATTGAGAAAACAATCTTGGATCTAAACCAGCTTCAAATTCTCCTTTTCTTATTGTCCTATTCTTTAAGTGACTCATTTAAAACACAAGTAGTATTACCTAATGGTCTTTCATATAAATCTAATTTAAGCTCTTTTGTTCTTCGAAGATATTAAAATTTTCCTTTTGTTCGTCTTGCTACGAAAAACTTTTCCATCACTCCCTTTCCTTGTTTGTTTACCTAACCATGATGAGTAATGAACCTTTTCCAATTTCATTCTACTGTATTCATCCATCCAACGATAGAAACAAGAAAAAGATCTACCATAACAAGCACACATTTCGCTGTTAGATTCTGGCATATTTGTGTTGGAACTGTAGGGTCAATGATGTTTAACAGCTGACAAAGTTTATTATCTGTCTAATCACTGTACTATATGTGAATAAATACTGTAACATTTTATTCAAAGGCTTCACTTTTGTACATGTTACAATCTTAATTTATAGCTACACTGTAGAACAAAAAAGGAAATAAATAAAAAAGGAAATAAATCTCCTAATTATGGCCATACAATTTCTTTCCTAATCATAGACACACAATCTGTCAATTATGAAGATTTCCTATACTAACTTCCTTAATCATAGGACTTTCTACACTCCCCCTCAAGTTGGATCATAAATGTTGATCAGATCCAACTTGCAAATGAAGTCATCAAATAGCTGCCGTGGAAGCCCTTTAGTGAAGATATCAGCAATCTGTTCCTTGGTAGGGACGTATACCATGCAAATAGTTCCATTTTCAACCTTTTCCTTAATGAAATGTCTGTCTACTTCCACGTGTTTAGTCCGATCATGCTGAACAGGATTAAGAGAAATGTTGATAGCGGCCTTATTGTCACAATAAAGTTTAATTGGATAACTTACTGTGACAAATAATTCTTCCAAGAGTTTCTTTAACCACAATCCTTCACATATTCCTTGGGCAACTGCTCTGAATTCTGCTTCAGCACTGCTCCGAGCAACTACATTCTGCTTTTTACTTCTCCATGTTACCAAGTTCCCCCACACTAAGGTGCAATACCCGGTAGTTGATCTCCTATCTTCCACTGATCCTGCCCAATCAGCATCTGTGAACACTTCGACTTCTTTTCTGTCACCTTTCTTGAAGAACAACCCCCTGCCAGGTGTCCCCTTCAAATATCTGAGAATCTTATAAACTGCTTCAAGATGTTCCTCTTTAGGTGAATGCATGTGTTGGCTCACTACACTCACTGCAAATGCAATGTCAGGTCTTGTATGTGAGAGATAAATTAGCTTACCAACCAACTTCTGATATCTATCAATTTCCACTGATTTCCCAACTGCATCAATTTTCCTTCCTACTTCAATTGGAGTGTCGCTTGGCTTACATCCAAGCATTCCTGTTTCACAAAGCAAGTCAAGAATGTATTTTCGTTGAGAAACACAAATACCTTTCTTTGACCTGGCAACTTCCATTCCCAAGAAATACCTCATCTGGCCTAAATCCTTTACTTCAAATTCAGTAGCTAGGATTCTTTTCAGTCTATCCATCTCAGCTATGTCATCTCCTGTCAGAATTATGTCATCTACATACACAATTAGGATTGTCTTCAATCTGTCTTCAGACTGTTTGATGAACATTGTGTGATCTGACTGCCCTTGACTGTATCCTTGACCTTTGATTACCTTTGCGAACCTGTCGAACCATGCTCTTGGTGATTGTTTAAGGCCGTACAAGGATTTTCTGAGTTTACATACCAGGTTTTCTTCTCCCTTTTTGCTGAACCCAGGTGGTAATGTCATAAATACCTCTTCTTCTAAATCACCATTCAGAAAAGCATTTTTGATGTCTAGTTGTTGGAGAGGCCAATCTAGATTTGCTGCCAAAGACAATAGAACCCGGATTGTATTCATCTTTGCCACTGGTGCAAATGTTTCTGTGTAGTCAATGCCATAGGTTTGGGTAAACCCTTTTGCAACCAAACGGGCCTTATATCGCTCTATTGTTCCATCAGCTTTATATTTTAGAGTAAAAACCCATTTGCATCCTACAGGTTTCTTTCCTTTGGGTAACTCCATTACCTCCCAAGTACCATTTCTTTCCAAGGCTGTCATTTCATCCATGACTGCATTTCTCCATTCAGAATCTGTAATGCCTCATAAATATTTTTTGGAATCTCTGTGCTGTCAAGGTTAGAAGTGAAAACACGAAATTTTGTGGATAGAAAATTATAAGACACAAATTTTGAGATAGGGTGTAGAGTACATGACCGAGGTTCTTTTCTGAGGGCAATGGGCAAATCAAGATCAGAAGGCTCATTTGTATCCGGAACTATCACTGGTTTAGACTTTTCGGGTGCCTCGGATGTGACTTCTTCCTTTTCCTTTGACTTTGGCCTTCTTGAGTAAACAATTATCTCCTTGTCATTTTGTTTTCTTTCATCTCCCCCTGTTTTAAAGTTTTCATCTGTACATGGCATATTAGACTTGGAGGGTGATTCAGTGTTTGGAGTTGAAGTATGGAGTGGTTTAGTGTTTAGGATTGACCCAGGAAGAGAGAAATCAAGATTAAGAGAACAGTCAAAAAACTGATCTTCACTCAATGTCTCCCCCTGAAGAGTAGATTTTTGAAAGTAAGGTGTGTTTTCAAAGAATGTAACATCAAGGCTAACAAATATCTTTTTATTTATAGGATCATAGCATTTGTAGCCTTTTTGAGTGGGTGAATAACCGAGAAAAACACATTTAACCGCCCTAGCATCTAATTTGCTGCGATGATGAGAATGAATATGGACAAATGCAGTACAGCCAAACACTTTTAAAGGTATACCAGAACTAAGACGATAGTTTGGAAAAAAATTTTTGAATCTCTGGATAGGTGTTTCAAATGAAAGTACACGACTGGGTAATCTATTTATAAGATAAGCAGATGTTAAGATGGCATCACCCCAGAACTGTTTAGGCATGTGTGTGGAAAACATTAAGGCACGAGCAACTTCAAGGAGATGTCGATTTTTTCGTTCGGCAACTCCATTTTGTTGAGGAGTGTCGATACATGAGCTTTGATGAATTATCCCATGTTTTGTAAAGAAATCACCCAAAATGGTATTGAAATATTCTGTACCATTATCAGTTCGGAGAATTTGTATTGAAGTTTGAAATTGAGTTTGGATCATGGAGTGAAAATCAATAAACACAGAATGAACATCTGCTTTTGTTTTCAATAAATATACCCAGCAAACTCGTGTATGATCATCAATAAACGTGACAAACCATTTTGTATGAGTGCGATTAGGAATACGAGATGGACCCCATAGATCACTGTGGATTAATGAGAATGGTTTTGATGGTTTATATACTGATTTTGGAAAAGAAGTACGATGATGTTTTGCTAGTTCACATATCTCACATTGGAAATTAAAATACTCTTTATTCAAGAACATAGCAGGAAACATTCTTTGCAAATATTGGAAATTAGGATGACCCAGTCTAAAATGCCATAACAAAATATCACTATCCTTAGAGGAAGATACAGAATTACAAACTACAGTTTGACATTGTTTACTCACATTAGCTTCCTCAAAGTAGTAGAGTCCATCACACTCCTTAGCATTGTCAATCGTCATCCCCGATGATAGGTCCTGAAAGATACATAATGATGGGAAAAATTTAGCAAAGCAATTGGAGTCTTTTGTTAACTTGCTGATTGATAACAAATTGCATGATAAATTTGGAACATGAAGAACAGACTCTAAGATTATAGAATTAGAGAGTCGAATACTCCCTTTTCCTGCAATTGTTGAAAGTGAGCCATCTGCAATTTTAACTTTAAGGTTTCCAGCACAAGGTGAGTATGATGAGAAAAGATTAAATGAACCAGTCATATGATCGGAGGCACCAGAATCAATAATCCAAGGAGTCTTAGACTGCAATTTGGTATTTAAGGCTTGTAAAAAATTACCTCGATGTGCTAATGACCCAATTGGAGTATTTGAATTAGACTGACCAGCGGTTTGGAAACTGGAGAACATCCTATAAAGTTGTTCTATTTGTTCGGGATTAAATCCCCCACTTGAGGTTGGAGCGGATTCTGTTTGAGTCTCAATCCCAGCTTGATATCCACGGTTCCGATTGCTTTGTCTGGGCTTCCAATCAGTTGGTTTACCAAACAACTCCCAACATTTTTCTTTAATGTGTCCAGGTTTCTTACAATGTTCACACCAAGGCCTGTTTTTATTCTTATTTGGGCCTGACCCGCTTGATCCGCTTGATGGGCCTGACCCGCTGGATGGACCTTTAATTACAAGGGCTGACCCTTCACTTGAAAGATTAGGTTGAGTCTTCTGCCCATTCTGCACTGTCGCCGTTCCAAGCATCACCTTCCTTCGATTTTCTTCTCTTCTCACTTCAGAAAAGGTTTCACGAGTTGATGGCAGAGGTCGGCGGCCCAAGATCCTTCCGCGAACATCATCTAGCTCCTGGTTGAGACCGGCCAGAAACTCGAAAACTCGTTCTTCCTCAAGTCGCCTCTGGTAACGAACACTGTCATCGCTGCACTTCCATTCGTCGGTGTAGCTCAGATCTAGTTCTTGCCAAATCGCCGACATCTCCAGGTAATACTCGGTGACATCTCTCTCTCCTTGCTTCATCTGCCACAATCGGGTCTTGAGTTCAAAAATCTGCGATGAGTTTTCCATGTCCGAATAGGTTTCACGAACAGCTTCCCAGACATCCATTGCAGTCGGCAAGAAGAGATATGTTTTGCGGATTGAAGGTTGCATGGAGTTCACAAGCCAAGCCGTTACCAACGAATTTTCTGACTTCCATTTTTGTAGAGCAGCAGTGTCGGTTGAGGCTGGTTTGGGTGTCTCGCCGGTAAGGTACCCAAGCTTCCCTTTGCCGTCGATTACTAGTTTGATAGATTGTGCCCATTCACGGTAGTTTTTTCCGTTGAGTTTGGCCGCTGTGAGTTGAATAGACAAAGTATCGGTTCCATTCGAACCATTGGTTGAGAAGGTTGATTCATTCTCTGATACGCAGGATCCTGTACTGTGATTGCCGGAATCCGCCATTGATAGCTAGGACGTCAAACAATCCCTAGCTCTGATACCATGTGAATAAATACTGTAACATTTTATTCAAAGGCTTCACTTTTGTACATGTTACAATCTTAATTTATAGCTACACTGTAGAACAAAAAAGGAAATAAATAAAAAAGGAAATAAATCTCCTAATTATGGCCATACAATTTCTTTCCTAATCATAGACACACAATCTGTCAATTATGAAGATTTCCTATACTAACTTCCTTAATCATAGGACTTTCTACACTATATATTTTCAACTTAAAACTTGAATGACAAACATGGCCACTTCCATAATTCCAAAATGCAATGGTTCATGTTACCTGCCTCTGTTTTGGATCCGTTCAAACTACCAATAACATTAGGAAGAATACAGCTGGCACATGAAAAAGCAAAATGCAGCCATTCACTGAGAACTGAGAACCTCTGCTTATGAATATTCTCAAGAAAAGGACCTACCCCACTTATAGTCATGTGAAGGGGGTTATTATATCATAAGTCATCCAACTGACAAAATCAACAGCATAAATGGACCCAAAAAATTTAAAAAGTCGAAGTTTTCATCGTTCCTCTGCAAGAACATTGATGCCCCAGCTGATGATATTTTAAGCAAACTCAAAACTTTTAAGTGAAAATACACACATACACACACACATACAAACATAGTTAGATAAATGTATAAAAAAGTACACTTACCTTATATAGGATACAGTTACTTCCTTAAACAGTAAACACAGGTTGCTTCTGATGTGCTTCTGCGGTGGCAATAGCACTTCACATTGGAAAAACAGACACCATCCAAAAGTTGCATTTACTGTCAAAAGCGCTTCAAATCCAACATTCCATCAGTGTCAGATTGATTAGCAAAACAATGATTACTATGTGAATGATAGTTCATGACAAGAATCTAAAAAGTGAAAGAAAATCGAACCCTTTTAACTGTTCTCAGAGCCAAAAAATCAGGGTCCAGAAGCCAAGATTGCCCTATGAAGGACACCTCACAATCTAATACTAATAGTCAATTAAATATCAGCACCTAGTACATCAACTTAGAGTTGCTCAACACCGGTTGTATTTGGTCCGAATTCCAATGATTATTATAGGATACTTTGGCAGTACAATTTCATTGACAATGTATCCAGTTATAACTTAGTGAATTTTGTGATATGAAGCACAAACATTCACCATAAGATACTCCACGTTGTCAACAAATATTACAGCAAAATCATAAAAACACTAGGAGAATCCACTCATCTAATCGAAATTGAACTGTTATGCTGGCTTCAAGTCAAAATATTATATATCACCTTAACTATGGTAATTTTTTAAAATAATAAAATCTTTCTTAATCAATTTGCTGATGGGACCTGGCCGTTCAAAGTTCATATACATACATAATAAAATTAATTCATCAAACATGTTAAATGGAGCTAGTGAAGAAGATGCCATATCTTTATAACTCAAATAGTTGTAATTCTCACATTCATAAGTTTTAAGTAATAAATGAAATGACAAAATTATGCAATTCAAATGTTTTGTACCACCCGCTGTGTTAATCATAATTAATTTAGCTTATATTAATTACTCAAATATGCGAGCACCAAAGGCTTGAATGAGCATTACAAAGTACACTATGGCACATGTTCATTTAGTTTAACTACATAAATGTATCAATCTGTCCAACTAAGGATTTTATGATTGCAATTTCAACTACAAGAATCCATGTCAACAACTATCTGCTAATTATAATATTAGAGGCCGAAATATAGAAAAATGAAATAATATTTACAAAAAAAAGGCATGAACTAGTTGCTCACTGCTCAGTACAGATTATCTGAACCAAAAAATCATCATTCTTTAACACTACAAACACCACAATTAAAAAGTACTTGAATAAAGCTGAGGCATGACATTTTTCAAGGAAAGTTCTGGCATTGCCATAAAAAAATTTCTGACATTCTACCTATTTGCAACTACTCATGCAATGAAGTTACTTGTGACGTGTTTTAATTAAAGTAAGACCAATATGAAGACTTCATGAACAGATACTGAGCAACAAATGCAGTTTGCAATTAAACAAAACTATGATTAAAAAAAATAAAAAAAATTGAAGTTCATACATGCGATACGTGGTAAATTACCATTACCTGGTTTAATAATAAAATTGGTGGGCTGACAAACATAGTGCAGGTTCAAGTACTAAAAGTTGCCACATTATGCAACTTCTAAAGCATAAGGCTGTATGCAGAACACTCCGCCACCATGCTAAGGTAGCATATCCACTAGGTGACCTTCTTAATACAACACATTGTATGCAGGAAAGCATAGCCATCATGGCTCATCCCAGGTTCAATTGCTTAGAGATGCTTTCCTGAATTTTTCATATTTGATTTGCAAGTTTTACATGTATTCGATGGTTGACTCCATTAAGTTTTCATGATCTAGTTATCAATTACCATGTGTGAAAAGTTTAAAATTGATAATAGAGAACTATACATCTCAAAGTAGAGTAACCTTATGATAATATGAAAACAAAATAACCAACTATGATTTGACACAACCATTGTACAGTTAAAGTCATTTTAGTCATTAGCAAATTTTTACCTATGCTTGGCTTGTTAAGAGAAAATAAGTTTCCTCTATTCACGTTCTATTTACCTATGGTAACTGTCACGAGGAAAAGAAGTTGTCCTTGATGTCTACTGACTAACACAATCAAAATTCATTTGATGACATGACTCGACAAACAGAACAGAGTGTTTGTAACAGACTACATAAAAAGATGCCAGTTTAGATTCAATGTAACATGAAATTTCATATCATTATAAAAATATATGTTATATTAATTATATGTTAAAAAAAAAAAAAAAAAACTTAGCAGTTTATCATTACGGTATCGCAATGCCCAAACCAATTCAACTCCGGACCAAAAATGAAAACCAACAATATATATCTGAAATAAATTACTCCTGCTAATGTAGCAAGATGTCACCTTTACCTCCCACATTACACAAGCAATAACCATCAAGCCTGAAACACAGAAACTCATTTCCTGAGACATCACATTATCAAACAATAAGCTTTTAGTTGGTTTTCTCAATGATAATTAGATTACCAAATTGCCACCATTTTCTCAAGGACACAAAAAAAAAAAAAAAAGCAACTAAAATATGTATACACCCCATCAACCAGAACCAGCAAAAATGTAGCAAAACATAAAGATACTAACAACAAATAAAAATTCCACGTAGCAAGAACCATAAACACAAACCAAAAATCCAAACTTGCATGTACATAAACAAAATGCAACCATAACCAAACACAAACAATGGAAAACAATGACTAAGCAAGTATTCAACTAAAATTCCATCTGGAGTTTTAGCATTTTCAAAAAGGAAGCATTTTGAAGTATTACTCACAAAAACTAAGCATGTAAAAGTCCAAAACACAGAAATTGTTACCTCCAATATGAGCAAAAACAACTCATCAAAACGTTTTCTGGTGTTGCTGGAAAAAGAAGAGAAAAAAAATGGTGTCTCCATTAAAGAATCGAACACGGATTCACTTAGCCAATACAACCCAACAGGTGGCATGTTGGATTGGATAGAAAAAGCAAAGACGACGATAGGTTCACTTCACTTGTACCGACGTTCTTACAAGTTTTTGTGATTTGTATTTTTGTCTATTAGTCAGCTTTTTCCTGCTATTATTGTGAGTTTATGGCAAATAACTTAATTATCGTTTTTTAATGATATTTATTTTAATTTTCTTCTGAAATTAATGAATTATCATCTTCTTTAAAACAACATCAAAAAATCATTTGCTAGTTAAAAAAGTGGTCTTCTAGAATGTGATAACAAGAGGTTTTTTTATGTTTCTATAAATTATAAAAGAAAAAATGATAATTCATCAATCATAAAGAAAAAAATGAAAATAACTCCTTTTAAAAATGTAAAAAAAAAAAAAAGGAAAAGAAAAGTTTTTCATTGATTACTATTTGTAAGTTAATAAAAGATTTAAAGAATGAGCATAATATGTTAAGAAGAGATTAAACACTACATAGCATTAGGGTGGTAAATAATAATTACGATGAATCTTGATTCTCAAACCATATTATCATTGGTGACATATAAAAGTAAACTAATTATCAATTATATATACATAATTTGAAAATGCTGATAAATTGAACTAGATTGGGATAAATAATTTTGTGTATTAATTAATTTAAATAAGTTATTTTTTAATATAAAAAGAATAAATGAGTTTTTGTTCAATAATTATTGAGTCAGTAAAGGGGTTTAGTTAAAATGTATATTATCTTGAGAATCTTCTTATAAACATTTTCCTTTGAGCTAATTTACAAATATTACTTTTGAAAGGTAAATTACAAAGGAATACTTTAGACATTATAATAGTTTCTGATATGATATATTAAATTTTATTTGAACTAAGACCATACATTACTTTGGATAAGCATTCTATATTTCATATACAAAGAGTCAAAATTATTATTCCTTTCACTAGAAAAACTTTTAATTTATACATAGTTATCTTAATATATATATATATTTATATTTATATAACTATTTAAATGTAAATTGACATCACTGGTCCAAAAAACTTGTCCAAATTAGGCATGGGAAATCCACCCGCATTACATATGTGGCCGTGTGTAGTCCAAAAAAATCTACCACCATAACACTAGGAGACATCAAAAATCTACTCTCATTACATGTAGAGATATCTATTTTGTTGAGATTGAATCCTACTCTTATATCATCAATAGGGATTAAACGTCAAAAATTTACTCCTACAAATACTAGTATAAATCGAATTCCTATTATAGATAAGAATAGAAAATGCATTATCAATGAAAAGCTATAAGTGGAATATATATATATAACCTCGGCCTTTGCATTAAAGTGTGGTTACTAATTAGATTATGCTCAACTAAATGAGTTAACACCAAACTTAACAAAAAAGTATATGATTGCGATCCAGAAAATAACTCCTAAGATGGAAGAGAGCAACCTATACTGAGTGGAGGGCAATTTACATATGTGGGGGAGAAACTCATATGTTGTATGGGTAGGGTGTTGAAACCACAACATCAAGAGAGGAAGTGAGGCGTAGCACTCTATCATTATGTTATTGTCTTTTTAACTACGTTTTATCACTACGATGTTATCCCTTTAACTTTGTGTTATTAATTTATAACATCTTTTGACTATAATATATAAAAAAAAAAAAAACAACATCAAAATATAAACTTTATTTATTTTTATTGAAACAGTATCAATTTTATTTAATTTTTTTGGTTATTAAGTTTTGTTTAAGATCTCTAGATTGTTGTTGAGACCAATTGAGATGATTCTTTATGGCACGGCTTGAGTCTCTTCTCCCATAAGGTCGGAGAGACAATTCACGTAAAGTAGAAAAATTGTCCACATTTTAATTGAGATTTGTATGAGTTAAATCAATAACCTTGAGCCAAATAGCGGGTGACTTGTCATTTGGTTGCTGGCGCCGTTGGTTGCGCTAGCAACCAACCCATGCCTCCCTTTGCAAGAGGTATGGGTCGACACCCGCCAGATCCAATATTGCTATATATATAATATAATATTATAATAATATAATTAATAATAATAATACTAATAATATTTAGTTTCCCACCAATTATATGGGTTGCTCTCTCATCTTAATATGGGTCTTTCCTCACCTCCGTGTGGATGGATTCCTCTCAATTGAAAGTAGTCTTTCGGATCGTGCCATTAGTGTTATATCTTGATTAACGATCCCGAATATTCTTCGAATTTATCCCAGATATAATTATTGTACTAAAAAAACAATAGCGGGTGACTTTGTGTCACCACTCGACCGGAGGGGCTTTCTCAAATATGAACTTTATTGAATCGAAGAAACAACTCTTATAAATTCTTGAATGGGTTGAATCGTGTGACGACATCAACGACTCCCTCACGCTTCTAGACAACTTCGTCAACATCCATGAAGAAAAGAACATGACACATATTACATACCCTACAACATCAGCAACTACTAGGTAGAAGGCAGCTTCGCTTTCGAATCCGAAGCCTGTCTTCTTCCCATCAGTTTCCTTCTCTTTATCATCATTTTCCACACGAACCCACTTCGTTTTCCACGGCTTTTCTTTGATTCTCATCTTCCTTTTTTGCGCGTTCCTATTTTGGTACTTGTTAGTTGTTAATATCAGCATTGTGTGAGCTCGTGATACGTACTGGAATTCGGTTTTTGGTGGACTGGATACAAGTGTTAGCTGTCACCGCGTTGAATAAGCCTGCACTGACAAGAACAGGTGGTTGTTGTTGTCCTTCTCTCTTTCAATTTTCAAGAATTTTTGTTGTTTTGTATGTTTTTGGAAGTAGAATCATGTGTGTTGTGTGTTCTTGGTACTTTCAGGTTCTGGTTGTTGAGCTAAGATTTGTTATATCCACGTTGTAAATTAGAAATCTTTTTGGATTTGGTGTTGTGTTCTAGGATTTGGACTTTTTTTATGGGTCAATGGTGGCTGCCAATTTGAATTTTGCTTGTTTAAGGCTGTTTCATATATAAATCTGAAGTGGGGTTGTTTCCAAATCTATAGAAATTGCTTAAAGATCATAGCTTTTTGAGTTTTGTGTGCTGCTGAGGATTGGTTTGTTGTGTTTTTATATCTGGGAATACTGTGGAGTTGATTGTGAATTGTGATTAGGAGGAGAAAAGATGGTTGGAACTGATGATGCAATGAACAGTAGTGTGTACTTGAACGGGTTGATTCAGAACTCGAATGGTTCTTTGGAGGAGAAGCTTGATGAGCTTCGTCGTCTTACGGGGAAAGCAGATGATGATCCTTTGAGAATTGTTGGGATTGGAGCGGGAGCTTGGGGTAGCGTTTTTACTGCTATGTTGCAGGATTGTTATGGTCATTTAAGAAATAAGGTGCTTATTAGGATATGGAGGAGGCCTGGAAGGGCGGTTGATAGGACCACAGCTGAGCATTTGTTTGAAGTGATCAATTCTAGGGAAGATGTGTTGAGGAGACTGATTAGGCGTTGTGCGTACTTGAAGTATGTTGAGGCAAGATTAGGTGATAGGACGTTGTTAGCGGATGAGATATTGAAAGATGGGTTTTGCTTGAATATGATCGATACTCCACTTTGTCCGTTAAAGGTTGTGACCAACTTGCAAGAAGCTGTGTGGGATGCTGATGTTGTGATAAATGGATTGCCTTCAACAGAAACTAGGGAGGTGTTTGAAGAGATTAGTCAGTATTGGAAAGAGAGAATCACTGTGCCAGTCATCATTTCTTTGGCGAAAGGTGTAGAGGCTGAGTTGGAGCCTGTACCACGTGTAATCACTCCCACCCAAATGATCAATCGAGCTAGTAAGAAACATTTCCTTTTCCTTGAATCCTCAATAATTTAGCAGTTCTCATTTCACTCTTTGTGGATCGGTTGTAGGACCGAACACATTTTTGTGGTTTTAAAAGTTCTGTTATGCTTATAAATAGTCATGCACTAAAAAAATAACATATATGGAAATAAGCATGTAATCCTTGGTTTCGAATTGCCACAGATAGTGCAACAAATTCTTTGAATTTTCTAAGCATAATAGTTGGATAAGGTATTGTCATATCATCAGCCTCCATTTGGTATTGTAATTTACTTGATAATTATTGACTTGATGCTTTATAAAAATTTGATCTAGATACATAACAACACATAATTAGTGAGACACATAATTAGTGAGAGTATTCTTTAGTACAGTTATAATAAACAATCTCCTGATTGTTATGTTGGATGCACCATCTTAAATCTCTTGAAGATTTTAGTACATAGGAGGAGTTTGTGTCTTTCCATCCTACTTCCTACCACATCAACACAGAAAATGAAAAGGATGTTAAGCACTAGGAAGTTTTTAGATCACTAAATCCTTGATGTATAATGGTGGTGAATGTCAAGGTGAGAGTTGATTTTGTGATGCGGTGCTGCTTTTTTGGATTTTAAGGTCTCCAAGACTTAATTTTTGTCACATTTTGCCATGCAGCTGGAGTCCCCATAGAGAACATTCTATATCTCGGCGGACCTAATATTGCCTCAGAGATTTACAACAAGGAATATGCTAATGCTCGGATATGTGGAGCTGAAAAGTGGAGGAAAACATTGGCAAAGTTTTTGAGGCAGCCCCATTTTATAGTATGGGACAATGGTGACCTCGTGACTCATGAAGTCATGGGTGGCTTGAAGAATGTCTATGCAATTGGAGCTGGTAAGATCGAGTTTGTAACAGTTATATTAAATATGGGCACTAAATTTTAGTTGAAGAATGGCATTCAGTCTGGAGAAAACCACTCTGAGCTCCCTATTCATATACGTCAATGTCTTTGTTAGTTGTTTTGTATTTTATAAATTCCAAGCTAGTACTATTAGAGCTTCAGGCTTAGTTTAGATTTTAAAGTTCAGATTGATCCTTAACTAGGCATCTACTCTGTTCAAAGTCTACCTAGAAGTCTAGAACTGGTGACCTTGAGGTTTTGTTTTGTTTAACGTTAAGATGCTTTATTGGTGTCTTTTCTGATCTGTGATTTATAATGCTGAAGTAAGCGTAATCCCGCCCTCTGTACTATACGGTTCTATGCGGCCTTGTAATGTTTCAAAATTTCCCTCTGTATATTCAATTTCCTGTTTTGATTTTGCAGGGATGGTAGCATCTCTAACAAATGAGAGTGCCACTAGCAAGTCGGTATACTTTGCACACTGTACATCAGAGATGATATTTATCACTCATCTCCTAGCAGAGCAGCCAGAAAAACTCGCTGGGCCTTTGTTGGCAGACACTTATGTGACCTTGTTGAAAGGTCGAAATGCATGGTACGGACAGCAGTTAGCCAAAGGGAAATTGACCCTTGACTTGGGTGATAGCATTAAAGGGAAGGGGATGATTCAGGTATAGACTCAACCACTCAGACTTCTGCCATCTTTGATATTTTGGGAACAACCACACTTCCAAATATATGATAAACGAGCTTGAGTACGAGTTTTAGTTTAGTTGACTTCACGCCTAACATGTGAATGATTGACTTGCCCGTGAATGATGTTAATTCCGGCCTTGTCATGCAGGGTGTCTCTGCTGTGAAAGCATTTTATGAGTTGCTAAGTCAGTCCTGCTTAAGCGTCCTGCATCCTGAAGAAAACAAGCCTGTAGCCCCAGTGGAGCTATGTCCTATCTTGAAGATGCTATATAAGATACTAATAAAAAGGTATCCCAACCTTATTTAGAGATCAATACTATCAAATAGACTTCCCTCTCATATCACATACACACACATGGACACAAACTGTAACAAACCATAATTGTGCTAATTGGTACTAAATCAAGTAAACTGTCATTTGTACTCTTGGAAGTGTATGCTGATGCTCTTTTTATATTTCGAATCCGCTTTTATGTTCAGGGAGTTCTCATCTCAGGCGATACTTCAAGCATTGAGGGATGAAACCATGAATGACCCTCGCGATCGTATTGAGATTGCACAGACTCATGTTTTCTACAGACCATCACTTTTGGGACAGCAGCCTTGATGATGAATACACTTGTTACCTTTTGTGTAATTTTGTGTCTATGTAAATTTGGACAAGTTAGTACCATTGGTTGTGAAATGGTTACTATAAATCTATAGAGGTTATAACCTTAAGAACTGAGGATTTTGTATTGCGTCGTTCCATTAGTAAGGGAGAAATAATACAAGCATTATATTCTCATGTCTCAAATAATCAATTATGGGTTCGAGTCTTTATCATGTGTATTTATTTGTATGAATTGTGAGTTTTTAGATCTTAATATGGGAGTAGATTTTTTGGGATTATATATAATATAAAATTTAATTATGATAAGTTAGATTTCTGAGTATCTAATAATTTTTTCCAAATAAAAATAAAATAAATGAATAAAATGACATCAAAATTTGTTTAGACAATAAATGTGTCTACATTATTTATATGATGAATTGCCGGTTATGAAGTTACGTAGATTAAATGTTTAATAAAATGTGATGCATATGTTACTTTTATACTAACCAATAAATTTTGTACTGTAGCTTTTAACTTTTTTAAAACTATTCACACTTCTGCTTTATTTAAATATCATACGCCTCTTATTTCATATCTCATGATAAGAATTTAAATTTCATCATATATAATTTTGTATATATATATATATATATATATATAGAGAGAGAGAGAGAGACTATTCTCCCTTATATTATGAAAATAAAACTAATCGGGCAATCAAAATTTTATATGTATGCATAAAGCGTTTTCTTCTTAGTGTTGTAGAAGTACATAACCTAACAACATGTGATATGTTATCTTCATAATTGATATTTGAGTTGTGAATGTATATACACGAAGTTTTCTTCTAGAAAAACTTTATTATACTAAGATTTGATTAATAATTAAAAAAAAAAAAAAAAAAAGAAGAAGAAGAAGAGAGAAGAGGAGTCCTTTGATCGAACCCGTAAACGATAATCATTTTGGGCCCTAGTTTTGTATGCAGGTTGGGTTTCTCTCTTTTTAGGCTCAAGTAGTGTATGTGGGCTGGGTTTCTTTTGTTTTGGGCCCAAAACAATTACACAGCTATTTGACCAGATGATCAGTTAATTCGGTTAGCTTCCTTCTGTCAACCGAGACCTATCTTATTCGCGCACAATTTGTGATTTTCACCATCCACCAAGTTTTACTTGATCGATCTACAGTCTATTTGAATTGTACACTTTCTTTCGATTTTTTATGTTGGATTTCAAGAAGATGTAGGTTTGATTTTCTTTCAGGTTAGATGCAATCAATACACAATATATTTTTTGTTCGAATCACTGTAAGTATGATACCAACAATTTTAACCTGCAGACAACATCACGATGTTGGAAATTAGATTAATACTTATTTTGTGTATTTGAAAGAGAAACAACTCTAATGATCATATAGTTTTTTTAAAAAAATGGATAATTCCATATTTCCTCTTATAGTTTGATATAATTACTAATTACCATCTTGTAGTTTCGAGGAATCCTATTTTACCCACTAGTACTATTACTATTATTATTAAAATAATTCAAATGATCAAAGTTTCTCTATAGTTTTATTCTTTCATACTAACGGTCAAATTTTGATTTTCAAAGTCAACTTTAACAAAAAATAGTTTTTTGGATATTTTCATAAACTAGAGAAGATATTTGATCTATTTCATAAATCGATAAAGGGAATATTAGCATTTTCCAAAAATACTAAAAGATTTTTACATTTTTCAAACTACAAGAGAAAAATAGGATTATTCCAAAAAAAAACCTTCAAAATTATGATAAAGGACATCATATCCATCCTTGGTTTTTAGCCAATTTATTTGTTGTTTTATGGATCGGTGACTACGACTTCAATATGGTTTGCAGTATGGTCATTTTTCATATATTGTTACAGCTACTCATACAAGTGTTAGCTCCTAGAAACATTTTACCTGGAAACATTCAAAATTCTGTCAAGGGCATTGTTTCCGTCAATGGTTTTTGGCCTATTCATTGTTGTTATAATTATTGGTGACAGAGATTTCAATATAAAAATTGCCAGTCCTTTTAATGCAAACAACATTTCCAGCTGCTGCTGTAGATTTCCAAAAACCTCTACAAGGACAAAAATGAATCACATTATTATGTACATCATGTCTGCTAGAAAAACGCCACAAATACAGATTATGGTTTGTTATTGAAAGTTCATGTTTATATAGATCACAAAAGTTCAGCACATGAGAGATCAAGTGATGGAAACGTGTTCAGTTTTTCAAGTACTACTACTACCAATGGTTTTTTCGCTTATATTAGGATTTGCTTGTAATGGTGATGGCCACATAGGGGATTGCATGGAATTGGAAAGGGAAGCTCTCATTGACTTCAAAAGTGGCCTTAATGATCCAGGGAACCGGCTCTCATCATGGCAAGGAGCAGATTGTTGTCAATGGATGGGCATAACATGTGACAATCAAACTGGAGCTGTTATTGCAATTGATCTTTATAATCCATATGAGCAGTGGACTAACTTAGGTGGGGAGATCAGAGATTCCTCGAAAAACTCAAGTCTTTGAGACATCTAGACTTGGGTCACAACGAGTTCAAAGCCAAAATTCCTCCAGTCTTAGCATCCCTGGACAATTTACAATATCTAAATCTATCAACTTCCCACTTTATAGGCAAAATTCCTCCAAATCTTGGAAACCTCTCTTCCTTGCAGTATCTTGATGTCTCCTATAATGGTCTAGCTGCTGACAATCTTGATTGGATAAGTGGTCTTGTGTCACTGAAACCTCTACAAATGCAGTCAATCTAACGAAGGTGCAATCAGACAGGCTGTTGCCATTGAACAGGCTTCAATATTTGTCTGAGTTCTGTCTTTCTCATTGTGGCCTTCACAGTCTTGAATCTACCTTTGTTAATTTAACGTCACTCAAGTTCATAGACCTTGGTGATAACAGCTTCAATATGAAAATTCTCAGTTGGCTTTTAAATATCAGCAGTCTTGTGTCCATTAAGTTATCTGCAAACTATTTATATGGAAGGATTCCACCTGGTTTCAGTGAGCTGCCAAATTTGCGGATTTAGACCTCAGTTGGAACAAAAAACTTACAGGAAATTGTTCTCAGCTACTCAACCGGAACTGGAACATGATAGAATATCTTGATATCTCTTACACTCTAATGCATAGAGAACTTCTTGCCAACATCGGAAACTTGACATCTTTCCATCATCTTGATTTGTCATACTGCAGAGTTGAGGGCGGCATCCCAAGTTCCATTGGTAAGCTTTGCAACTTAACATGTCTTAATATATATGACAATAACTTAACACAAGTTTTACCTGAATTCCTTCAAGGAGCTGATGACTGTGGCTTGAACAGTCCTTTGCCTAGATTGAGGTACTCGCAATTAAGCCTCAATCAATTTGGGGGAAATTGCCAGAATGGTTGCCTCAGCTTCATAATCTTGAGGAACTTCATCTGCATGAAAACTTTTTTGAAGGTCCAATCCCTGTTTCTCTGGGGACATTGACGCACTTATCCAGGCTTGATCTAGGCAGTAATAGACTGAATTGCACTCTCCCAGCTAGTTTAGGACAGCTCTCTAAAATGGAACAATTAGACCTTTCTTCTAATAATTTGATAGGTATGATTACTGAAGTTCATCTCTCAGAGCTTAGTATATTGCACTACTTGGATTTGTCTGGCAACTCTTTCATTTTTAATGTTAGTTCCAACTGGGTTCCTTCATTTCAGGTTTCATTTTTATTTATGGGTTCTTGTAATCTAGGTCCTCTTTTTCCACGTTGGCTTACGTCTCAAAAAGAGGTTATTCATTTGGATCTCTCAAATGCTAGTATTTCAGGTCCCATACCCAACTGGCATTGGTACGCTTTTGAGAGATTTTTTTATTTAAACTTTTCCTTCAATCAGTTTAAAGGTCAGCTACCACATTCAATACGTCATTTAACGCATATTGATTTGAGCTACAACCTCTTGCAAGGACAGATTCCTTGTACAAGTGAGAACACCATGACACTAATTCTTTCCAACAATCAGTTTTCTGGTCCTACTCCAAATTCAATTGGCAAATCCTCGCCAAATTTGGTCGTTCTTTCTCTTTCAGGCAGCCATCTGGTTTAGCTCCTACCTCTACAGGAGAGACATGATCTCTTACTATTGTCGATCTTTCAAGGAACAAACAGGAAACATCCCTTCAAGTATAGGCAAGTGTTTTGGCTTGGAGGTCCTTGACCTTCAAGACAATAATCTATCAGCGGAAATTTCTAGAAGTTTGGGTAAACTACATCAGCTTCAAACACTGCACCTTAGGAAGAACAAGATCTCAGGAAAAATTCCATCATCATTGAAGAATTTGGAGTCGTTGGAAACTTTGGATCTTGGAGACAACAGTTTGACAGGACAAATTCCTACATGGTTTGGAGACAGTTTTCCAACTCTGAGGATAGTATGCTTGAGGCAGAAGAGATTTTTCGGAGAACTCCCCTCTGAGCTTTCAAAGCTAAGCGCATTGCAAGTCTTGGACTTGGCCGAAAATGCTTTTAATGGCAACATTCCCATTACATTTGGCGAATTTAAGGCCATGAGTCAAGAGCATAAGATACATCAGTATCTATTTTATGGAAGCTATTATGAAGAAAGCTTTGTTGTGAATATGAAAGGCAATTCAATGGAGTACAACAGAACTCTTTCCCTTCTAACCAGCATAGGCCTCTCTGGAAACAATTTACATGGACAACTTCCTGAAGCAATCACACAACTGACAGGTTTGGTGGTTCTCAACCTGTCAGGAAATCACATCAGTGGCCACATTCCTATGACCATTTCAAGGTTACATCAATTGTCATCCCTCGATCTCTCTTATAATTTTTTCTCAGGTCCAATTCCTCCAAGCATGTCTTCTTTGGATTTCTTGGGGTATTTGAACTTATCATATAATCACTTCACAGGCAAGATTCCTTACACCGGTCACCTGACAACATATTCCATTCTCTTTTTTCGGAAACCCTGGTCTCTGTGGTGCTCGGCTTTTAGAATGTCCTGCTCCACCTGAGACCAATGGCGATCAAAGTGGCAATGGTACTATTGTTAAGTGGCTTTACCTCGGCATTGAATTAGGATTCACTGCAGGAATTTTGGTTCCATATATTGCTTTTGCAATGAGAAGGCCTTGGTGGGGTGCCTACATGGGATATGTCGAAATAGTTTTTGACAGATTATCATATTTGGGTTATAAATTGGCCGTACGTGGCAAGAATACATTGTAATCACTATCAGCAGGTTCCTTCTTTGTTTGATTTTCTATGTTGATCAATGCACTTGGTATATAAGCTGTTCTATGCTCTACTTTCATATAAAACATTGTTACAAGGGAATTATTGGCCGGCAGTTCGTAGTTGCATATATATGATTTTACAATCACAAGTAACACCGTTCATGTGCAAATTAGTTCAATAGAATATACCATTTCAGGAAACCTGAATGTTCTTGATCGTGCATTATACAAGAATCAAAGTTGAAAACAGTATAAACTAGCTATCTATAAACACTAGTCTATAAGCGTTTTCTTATGGTGGGCTTGTCCTTGAGCAACAGAAGAATAGCAGTAGTATTAACAGCCACCTAAAACTGATTGAAGCCACAATCTATGCTCTCAAAACTTAACTTTAAATCTAATTTCATCTACCAAGATAGAGGCCCAACAAAGCGAGGGTTTCATATTAAATATATTGGGGTTCATTATTAACCGACTTTGGGTGGGTTAATAATGAACTTATCAACTTTGAGACGTGATTACATTAATCAACACTATTGTAATTTTGAAGCTTTTGTATAGTAAATGTGATAGAACTGGTATGGTCATTTGAAAAGAGGAGCAGTAAAGTGAGGCAGTGGAGTTTGCAACAATAACAGATGGGATCATGGGGATTAATAGAAGCTGAAAGAAACTGCAAAAAGCTTGTTGGGAGTTACATTATTGTAGCTGTCCAATGACGAACATATTCATGCTGCATAAATATGATCTTTCTAATCAAAACTGTTCAAACATCAACAAAATTTACCAAGTAATCATCATGGTAATATAAGCTACATTTATTCGTGACACCCTGTCAAACACGTGTTTCAGAAACTGAGAAAGCCCTTCTTCTTCAGACTTTCAATGGTGTCCTTTAGACTCACCTCCCAAGACATAAAGTTGATGCCCAAACTTTCTGCCTTCTCTTTGGATACCTTGTAAGTTGGCTCATTTGGCTTGTCATCTTCCAACCTGCCCCAATACACCAAAAAGAACTTGATTCCTAGTGATAATAGCAAACCCTAAAGCAAATTATTCAAACAAACATACACAACCATCATTCGGTAGTGTAACCAGACTCGTTTAAGAATACAAAATCCACGAGTTTTCATTTACTTCACCGCCTTCATTGGTTAAAAATGTTAAATATCATCAGAACAATATGTAAACTTTGTTGCCTTTGGGAATGGAAATATGTGATGTCAATAGATTAATATGATAACTTACTTTGCAGCGAGGCGCAGGGTAGGGAAAAGTTGTTGCAAAAGCTTCAAAGTTTCAGTTGAGCTTCTAGTACTTTCAACTATAAAATATCTGCTGCTGGCACTAGGAACCTCTAGTGCTCAAATATGAGCATAGGCAATGTCTCTCACATCAACAAATGTGTAAGGGCTAGGAAATGATTGATCTCCTGCACTCAAAATCATAATCACTTATTGATCATTTTGCCGTATGATTATACCACGCATGAAAACTTTAAAATCATCATAAGATTGAGCTTGGAGCACCATCTTAACTTGGTTTATCGCTCAACCTTTTACGATGTTTAAAATTTATTGTTCTACAAAAGCATAAACTAATTTGAAGCATCACATTTCGTCTCAAGGGTAGATGAAATTACCATTTACAAGCTTCAAAATGATCTTCACGGAAAGATTGAGAGTTGGCTGTAAGAGAGGGCCAATGACCACTCCTGGATTTATTGCAACCAAGTCAATTCTATTCTCTTCCGCGAATTTCCAAGCAGCATCTTCAGCTAAGGTTTTCGGAAGTGCATACCAGTTACAATTCTGTGAAGAATAAAACAAAAATAGATTAAACTACACTGAGCGGATCTTGTTCCGCTATATTTTTTATACAATATTTGCAATGTTAGCAGAACCTTCGTTTTCTCAGAAACAGCAGGATCAGAAAACCAATTCTCATCGACAATGGTATCTGGGTTGAGAGGTTTTCCATTGAATATAGCAGCAGCAGCAGAAGATGTATAAATTACTCTCTTGACAGAAGGGGCTTTAGCACATGATTTAAGAACATAAGAGTTCCTTTTACTGCAGTATCAAAAGAATATTGATTTATTAAAAGAAATATATATCAGCATAGATTTTAGTTTAAATAGTCTTTGTATAGAGACTAGAATTCCTACTAGTACAAGAATTGTACATTATAAATAGGATACTTTTTAGAGTAGAAAAAAAAAATAATATACATTTCTTCTCCAGCAAATTTAGTCAACGTGGAGTCTCAAGAATCAAAGAGGTTTTAGGTAATTATCTTCTTTATATAATTTTGTTCAATATTTTAGGTTTTATATCATAGGTTATTTATTTTACTTATAGAATGATGAATATGTTGAAATATATAGTTGTTTCTTTTTGAATCAAGTGAGTTTTGATTTAAGAAAGTATATATTACTGGTGTTAGGAGATTGATTTAGATGATTTTGGAGAGGGATTAAATTATTTAGCTACATTACTTGGAAAATTTTAAAATTTAATACTTAGATAGATTATTATGTCTTCTTTTAGCATATAAAATTTCGTGATTTTTGAGTGACTACAGAATTTATTAAAATTCTTATAGTGTGCTATTATCAAGGTAAAATTTTCTGGACAGTTTTCAAAAGGCTGAAACGAATAATTTATTACCCAAGTTAGCAGTCCCGGATTAATGTGAATTTTTTACTGGAGATGGATTAATGTGTCTGCAATGTCCATATAAAATTTCAAGTTGATTGGAGATCTAGAGAGTTAATTAAAAAAGGTTTAGTGTGACAATATCAAAACTGAAATTGAATGCAAAAATGATAGGATTTCCGATTTATTATAATAAGGTTAATTTTTTCCAAGAAAATTATTATGGTGATAAGATTGTAATTATATTCATTCTGAAATTATATAGGTTCGTTCGATCGTTGATCCTATTTTGTAAATTTATGCTTAATCAAGGTAAGTAAATTCATTAATGATGTATATATATTAGTTTATAAATTTTTGGATATTCTAAAAACTATATTTATGTTTAACATTAATTGTGAACATGATTTTTAAGTTGTTTATGCAGCAATAAAATATTTTGCAGTAGTTTACATATTATTTACTTCTAAAATTTATATTATCTTTAAAACCTCTTACTTCTTACAACTGATTTACAGTTATTAAGTATTTTATAGTGTGTTTTAAAATTTACATCTTCTAGATAAGATCATAAAAAAATTGTTTTGGCTCACTGTTTATAGTTGTTGTTCTGATATTGGTTCAGCTTGATTCTTGTGCACATATGTTTTGTTATTCTGACCATGTCATAGGGGTAATTGTGACATTCGGTTATTCTGATCATGTCACACAAATAATTGTAACATTCTATTATTCTGGTCGTGTCATAAATTCATATAATGTAATAAAAAAGTATGTTCATATCTTATAGTGTCACATGGGTACTTGTGATACTAGAAGACATGAGCGTACTTTTTTATTACATTATGTGAATTTATATTTAACATGTTACTTTATTTTGTTTATTGTTCTATGATATATAATATCTTCTGAAAATTTAAAGATTGATTATATTGAATAATAGTTTTGATATATGGTTTTATGTATGGAAGTTTTTATATCTGACTCATAAAGGTATCTATGAGTATATTTGTAGATGTTGAGTGTTAGAACTTTAAGTTCACCCGAACATGAGGCTTTGGTGTTATTTAGCTTCAGATTTTATAAGGATTAAAAATTTAGTAAAGGTTTTGTATTTTGTTTTGGAATAAAATTTCTATTTGGAATTTGTTTTTAAGATATAGTTTGACCATATTATCCTATTTACATATTATTGGATTTTGAGTGTTACATTTTACCATGATAACAACATACTATAAAAATTTTAATAAATTCTATAGTCACTCGAAAATCACAAAAATTTATATGCTAATAGAAGACATACTAATCTATCTAAATATTAAATTTTAAAATTTTCCAAGTAGTGTAGCTAAACTAAATAATTTTCAAAGTCAACTAATTCTCAAAACAGAATATTTAAGCGGTACTTAATTTCAAAAATTTTATATGCTAATCATTACATAATTTAATCCCTCTCCAAAATCATCTGAATCAATCTTCTAACACCAGTAATGCATACTTTCTTAAATCAAAACTCATTGATTCAAAATGAAACAATTATATGCTTCAACATATTCATAAATAAATAACCTATGATATATAATCTAAATATTGAACAAAATTATATTAAAAAAAAGAATTACCTAAAATCTCTTCAATTCTTGAGACTTTACGTGGACTAAATTTGCTAGAGAAGAAACATATATATATATATTTTTTTCTACTCTAAAAAGTACCCTATTTATAATGTACAATTCTTTGAGTAGTAGGAATTCTAGTCTCTATACAAATCCTATTTAAACTAAAATTTATACTGATATATATATTTTTAATAAATCAATATTCTTTTCTTTTAAAGCTTCCCAAAAAAATAAAACTTTATAATTAATTAATTACAACTTCCTTCTAAAAAATATATATTGCATTACAGTTATATTAACAACTCGATGTATGAAAATTGTTAGAACGCAAAATTAGCCTTGGGGTCATTGGCTGTTGAAAAAGCAAGTGTTAAAAAGGTTACGGGGGAAAAATTTTCTCTGTGATGTGTCACTTTTTAAGAAGCTGTTTAAAATTAAAAGTGACAGCAGCTGCTTGAAGATAGAGCTGCTTCAGCTCATTGAAATTTGGACAAATTGCATGAACTCCCTAACTTATATAAAATTGCATTCTATCAAAAATAATAGTTTCAATTAGATTCAGTTCTGAGTATAATAAATCTCGCTTTTATAACCATCTTTATTTTGAATAGTTATCTGAGCCGTACTACTTGAATCTCATTTGAACTTATCTCGACAGTTCTTTGACTTTGATTAAGGTGTTAGCAAAATCAAAATCCCCTAGTATCTGAATAAATCCATTTCAAATGTTTTGTTTGGTTCTTATCATCAACCGCATGGAATGAGTCGATGAACATAGAATAACCGTACACCATATAAGCTCAAACCACATAAGATAACCAGGCCCAAATGTTCCCAGGCCCATGAATATGTTCCAATATATAAGGCCCAGGCCCAAGACTAGTCAGTGAAAAACGGTGAAGAGAAGAAGAAAACCAGAGAAAGAGAAATTGAGAGATGTCGCTGGTGGACTACGCTTCTTCCTCCGACGAGGACGACGACGTTTTGGAAGCTGAAGAACAAGAACCCAAACACGAACAACAACAACCAGAAGAACAAAAACCATCTTCTCCACCTGTTATCAACCAGTAAAATCTCTTCTTTTCTTCTCTCAATTTCATTTTCTTCGTAAAAAAATTAAAAATTTTGTTTCTAATACACTAACCGAACAACCGACTTAACCGAATTTGAATTCTGTTAGAGTTCCTTCGGGTTTGTTATAGAAAGAGAGAAAACAAAAAAGAAATATATCGTTTTCATCAATCTTAGGGTTCAGTAATTCTCTAATTTTGTTTCGATGTTTGTCGACGTAGACGATCTGAGAGTTCTACTCCGGCGCCATTGCCGCCAATTGAGAAGCTTCCGGATGCTTCGGTGCTGTTGAATCCGTCATCTTTTTCATCGGTTGCAGGGGGAACCGATCACGCCTCGCGAGTGGCGGCTGCAATGGCGGAGAGCTCGACGAGGAAGAAGAGGGACGCGAATAGGTTGGAAGTGACCTCCACACTCCTCCCGCGAAGTAAAGTTGCCAAAGGAGGGACCTTGCTTCATACTAAGAACGTTTTTGATACTGCTGGTGGGTTGCTGGTTCCGCCTCAGCTCAATGGAAGGTCAGTTTTCGAGCTCTTTGTGTAAAGCGAATTCGTTCAGTGTCAATTCATTAAGTTATGGTGTGAATTCTTATCATACGAAAGCGTTATTTGGTGTTATTGTGCAATGAGGAAAACTGTATTGGCTGATTGGTTAAAATGTTTGGTTTTTGGTAGGAGCAATGTTGTCACGGAAGATATAAGCAAGCTGTTTGTTAAAAGACAAGCAGAACGCTCCTCTGAATAGAGGATCTCCTTAAGTTAGCGTTAATAGCTTTACGTGTTGTTTTATCGATGTAGCTTCGCATAATGACAGCAACTTGGCAAAATGTTTCAACGATTTTGTATTTGTATAAATGTGAAAATATTTGTTTACTGTCGGAATTTTCGTTCCTTAGCATGGTGTAAAATGCTTATCATTGATTAATATATGTTTAGTCAGACTAATGGAAACACGAGGTTCTTTGTTGTTTCCTGCCTCAGTTAACAGAGTCGACTAATGTTTTAGATGCTGTGTACCAGTGATCCAAGATAAGCGATGAAACTAACAATTCTGCTGTATTGCGGCTAAAATTGTTTTATTAGCTTGATTGAAGCTTGTGCATTGATTGTGAAAGAAGTTTTTGGGGTGGGTGGTGGGTGTGGGAATGTGTTTTTCTGTGTCCATACAATCATGCATGTTGTTTTGAGATTTGGTGATCTTCATTTGTACCTGGACATTGATTTGTAGATCATATCATAACTTCTGTTTTATCCATCTTTGGAGGGCTTACACATGCTTCTCTTGCCTGAACTTGAAAAGTATGTTTATCATAGCTCTAAGTTCAACGGGCATTGATATGTCAATAAGCTCTACTTCCTTTTTACACTGTTGATTTTTCTTCTTATGGGTGTTGGGTTCTAAATTTTCCATTGCTGAACAAAGCTCGATAAGTTGAAGAACATGTCAATCGCCTTAGCATCACACCTTGCAGAACCTTACTTGAATTAATGTGCACTTATCGTAATATACATTTTCTTTGCGATTCTTACATTCTTCCAATGTCTATGCAGTATTTGTAAATGAAGCATCGTCATATAATGACTGAACACTTACACATACATTTTACAAGAAATCTTTATCTGGAGCCAACCATAAAAATGCCGTAAAAAGGAATTGCAGAAGTACCTTCTTGTTTCCAACTCCAATCATAGACAATTTCAGCCTAATGTCAATAAAGCAATATAAAAAGCTATTAAAAAAAAAATTAAAAATCATGATTTTCTCATCCAAAAGTATCTTGAATATGGTAATATTACGATTTGAAGCTGACCAAAATCTGGGCAGTCTCTCAGGCAAGATCAGGGCCACTTGGGAGAGGTTCATAACCGTCGTGATGCATGGCAGTGACTGCTTGCTGGCCAGTCTCAACAGGAAGACACTTGAGAAAAACAGCAACTAGCAAGCCTACAGCCCCAATCAAGACACTGCCCAACCACAGGTCCCAACTCAATGGTACTGTTCCAGCAAAAGTGCCCAAGAATTCTACTATTAGGACCTGGAAAACCACTGTGACCACCATCACACCTAAAAATACCCAGCTGTCAAATATGCCTCGTAACACGTTTATCTTCTCCATGTCCCTGCTGTTTATTTCGTTGAATACCTACCACATTACAGACCAATATTTGACAAAGAAACATGTCAGCACGCAAAAACCTGATATAATGCCCCAGGGAAAAAGAACAAGCTTAAAGGAAAGGCGAGCGGAGAGTGTACCTGGCAGAAAACAAAGGTGTTGAATATAAATGTGTTGAGAATTGGAGTAGCATTTTCACCAGAGAGCTTCAGGATTTGTTTTCCACGGAACTGGAGAGCTCCTAGGACTGCAATCTGATATATGCTCTGACCAATGATATTCCTCCACATGATCTTGGTGATGAAATAGACATTCCTCCCAACTGGAGGCCTTTTCATCAAACCATCATTTGGAGGTTCTGTGGCCAATGCCAATGCACCCAGGGTGTCCATGATCATGTTCACCCAAAGCAATTGGACAGCAGTGAGGGGGGCAGAGCCTGAAAATTAGTTCACAAAATCTTCTAGTCACAATAACACAGGATGATATTGTTCAGTTGATCAGACCATGAATAAATCATATACCTGAGACACATGCAGAGACGAAATTGATAGTAAGAGCGACAACGTTAACTGTTAGCTGGAACTGAACAAATTTCTGAATGTTGATATAAACTGCACGACCCCATCTAGCAACATTCACTATAGTAGTGAAGTTGTCATCCATAATGATCACATCGGCATTTTCTTTAGCAACCTGGAGATTGAAGAGGAGAAAATTAAGATGTTAAGCCAACTTATAACAAGATTTTGTGTTCGTTCTATTATCAGGAAATTAAAAACAACCTCAGTGCCTGCTATGCCCATAGCAAGTCCAATGTCTGCCTCATGCAAGGCAGGAGCATCATTGGTTCCATCACCAGTCACTGCCATGACTTCTCTAAATGTATTCCTCAGCTGAGTCACCAACGTGTGTTTATCAGTAGGTGATGATCGAGCCATAACCTGCATAGTAGATAGATAACGTAAGCAATGCGAGCAAAATTTCTCCAGTTAGTACATTGATAACATAAAAGTTGCCAATAAGTAAATCAACAAACCCGTAGTTTTGGAATCAGCTCCTTCATTTCCTGTGGACTCTTACTACGAAAATCTGGCCCTTCAATCGCCAAACCATTACCTGTCAAGATGCCACATTCTTTGGCTATGGCTTTGGCGGTATTGAGGTTGTCACCAGTGACCATTCTCACAATAATCCCAGCATCTAAACAAGTTTTAACAGCTTCCTTCACTCCAGGTCGAACCGGGTCTTTAATCCCAACAACAGCTATTAGTGTATACTTATCGTCAGGAATGCTATCAGCGTTAGATTTGGCTTCAATATCCCTATATGCCAAGCATAGAGTTCTTAGAGCTTCACAGGCAAAACTATTTATGACATCTGTGGTCTTCTTTTTCTGCTCTTCAGAGAGAGGCACAGCTTGCCCTTTAGCATCAACAATATTGTCACACATTTCCAGGATTATTTCTGATGCACCTTTGCAGAATGCACGAAGCCCGCCTTTGTTAGGTAGTGACACCAGCACAGACATCTTCTTCTTGACTGAATTGAAAGGCTCAACTTTCACTATTGCAGATTCCTGTCTATCAACTTTGAAATCACCTCCCAAAAGCAAGCCAAATTCTAACAAGGCTGTCTCAGTTGGAGTTCCTAAAATGTTAGTCTTTCCATCTTTACCTTTAACTACCTCAGAGCCAGTATTCTGAAATATAGACTGCACAAGAGTGTTGAATCCTGCTTTAGGGATCGCGGATTTCAATACTTCTTTGTTGTCAGTAATTTTAATTTTTTTAGTCTCATTGCAGATCCATATCTTGTCAACCACCATATGGTTTGTAGTCAGTGTTCCTGTTTTATCAGTGCAAATGCAACTAGCAGACCCCATTGTCTCACAAGCCGAAAGATGCCTCACCAGTGCTTTATCACTCATTAGTTTCTTCATAGCAAATGCAAGACTTAGTGTCACTGCCAGTGGCAATCCTTCAGGAACTGCAACAACGATTATAGTCACTGCAATAGCAAAGTAATTCAACAGTGTCAATGCATCACCTGAAGACCAGACTTTGAGCTCATTATGCATCACCTTGTCTACCAAAAACCGCCCAGTCAAAACCAAAAATGTCAGCACAGCAAAAGCCAAACCGATCTTCCCTACAATGGTGGCAACCCCATTAAGCTTAACCTGCAATGGTGTCTCATCTTCTCCACCTTCACTCAGAGTAACCATCAACCTTCCCCATTCGGTTCTCATACCAACTGCAGTCACCAACATTTTACCTGAACCATCCTGCACTTTGGTTCCTGACAAAAGAAAAGGCCTATCCTTGTTTACAGCCACCGGCTCAGCCTCACCGGACAAGCTTGATTCATCAATTAATAAGTTATGACCTGAAATAAGAATACCATCCGCAGGAATCTGATCTCCAATGGATAAGTGAACAACATCTCCAACCACCAAATCATAGATTGAAATTTTTTGTCTAGCTCCATCTCTAGTAACCTGAACAATTATATTTTTCTTCTCCTTATCCAATGCCCTGAATTGCAAGGATTGTTTGTAGTCACTGATGGCAGTGACCATCACAACCAGGATGATACTCAGGATTATACCAACCCCATCATACAAACCACTAGGCCAGCCCTCAGTGGCAATGCCAACACCAATGGAAACAGCAGCACATATCATGAGAATTATAAGAGTCAAGTCTTGTAAAGCATCCCACACAAACGTCCAAAAGCTTCTTGGAGGTTTCTCAGCATACCGGTTCATGCCATATATTTCTTGCCTAATGGACACATCACTTGACACCACGCCATCATTCAAAGACACAGAGACTTCCTTGGCTAATCCTTCGATTCCTCCATGAGATTCGAAGGTCTTCTTTTCATGGCCTCTGACAATGTTTTCTAATTCATCAGGCTCAATGCGAAAACCTGCTCGTTGGACATTTTGGGATAGCTTGTACTCGACTTGCCGATGACCACCAGCTGCATCAAACAAAATTACATAGTTGAAAAAATAAAATAAAATAAAAATTACAAGAACTGGGATAAATCGTTGTTACTTGGCATTATTGAGTTTAGGATCATACCATCAATGAAATGCAGTGCGGCCTTTTGCACATAAAGAGCTACTCGCAATTTTTCCTGGCCAAAAATGTGATCAATATAAGACTAGGAACAGCAGGAAAAATGTAAGCAATATATGCAATATTTCGAAAAAAGCATAACTATCCTAACTGCAAGTTCATGCTTAGTAAGTTGATTTCCAGTCCTGATTATATGATGAAAAACCTGATAAACATACAAGGTAATGTCACAATTCTAGCTGTCCAAGTATTATTTTCCTCAGCATGTCAAATCATTTCTAATCTTAAAATCTTTTTCACATTTTCTTGTACTTCAAATTCTGATTCAAGAACATATTATTAATTAAAATTCTCAAAATTCTCTTTCATTACATTTTGGCTGCTCTGCTCACTCTCCATGTTGAATGAAATCCTAAGAGGCTCTAAACACAGTTGAACAATATTAGTATATAATAAGTGTGTTGATATTAACCCAACAGTAGTAGATACGTTCTCTAACGCACACCTCCACATGCAAGGCCAACAAATTGATTACGTGACTAAAGCTCAAACAAAAACGCACAACAAATTCTTATAACAAATAACAAATTCAAATTTTATTACGCAAAAGGTCTGAACCCAAAACTCTTGGGACAGACCAAGTTCTGATACCATTTAATAACCAAGCAAACCAAAAACGTACATGATAAGCAAGGGTTCAATAAAATATATGAACTATATAACAGTTATGTGTAGAATTTTAGTATATATGTAGGTAGAGGAAAATTCATTTGAGTAATTAAGGTAATCTTTTACTAATAAAATGAACAAGTATCCATTAAGTATCATAGAGGATGAATTATTTTGTATTCCAAGAGAGAGTCATCAGTCTCTACCAACAGATAAAAAACTGAAAAAGGAAAATTATTAAAAAAAAAAAATCATTGGAGCTAGCACTAGCTACAAAAAAGGGACACAATGATTTCAATATAATGAAGATACCTCTACAGTTTTTCTTTATTGTACATTAGTGCACTTATCAATTTAAGTTCATTCTTGACCACATTTTTTGTGTTTTGTTAATTGTGTTAGACTTGTCTGATTATAAAAGTTCTGATAAGAGGACAGCTCAGGACATGGATTCATAGAAAAACCAGAAAGAGAAATAAAATGACACAAACGATTGGTAAGAGAATATGTAGTAGTTAGTATGTATAATAGTAATGTTTTAAACTTACAAAATGAAACATTGTAATCAATAATGGTACACCTGATTTAGGTCATCATCAAAGTAGTCTATGATACAAAATTGAAGGCCAACAAAGGAATCCACGATTAAAAAAAAAAAAAATCAACAAGAATAAAGCTAGTCCTCAACTTTATTGCTACTTTGCATCCTTGTAAAGAAGATAAGAATCTTTAATATTACCTTTAGGTGAATTAATCTAATCTGGCATCTAGTTTCAACTTTCAATGGTCCATTCAATAAATGAATTTGATAACGTTTTTAAGAGTTTCATGCAACTAGTCAATATTATTATTAAGGCTGCCTATATCAATGAGAAAGATATATTGACGTAAGTCATTCCCAAGTATCCAAACTTAACAGTAATGAGAAAATTTTGAATTTTTTCTCTATATGCCTGCTCACAATCAAATAATAGTGTAAAACCATGTACAATATGGTATTCATTTTGGTACAAATGTCAATAACTATAATACATTAAGTTGAACTCCAAAAGTTATCTTTGTCCGAATATTTTAGGAATAAAATTTTTAGGATTTAACTATCTTACCGGTTGGGTTGGATAAGGATACTTATTAATAACAAGTTCCAAAAATTATTATTAATAGATAATCTTATTTAAGGTAGCACCCAAAATTTTATCTTTATCCGAATAATTTATCATGAAACTTGAAAAGTATTAATGTTCATATGCGAAACCCCGATCAAAGGGTATGAAAATTTGACCATCGGCAGCCTGAATTGAACACTAAAAATGGGTTTGGTGACAACTTACTGTATAGAAATACAACAGTATCAAGCACTATTGAAGAAGGTAGAGAATTATCAGCCAAGTGAAAAAGCAAGAAAGCAAGCCAAGCTTGACATGTTGACGTCAATGGCCGCGTGAGAATTAATGGACCTCAACTACTTGAAGTTTCTGATGCAGGATTCTTCAACATTTTCAACGCCGCCCAATTGATGTGAACTATACAAAATTGTTCTCGTGAAACAAAATTTTCAACTATAGGATAATGTGCTCACACAACCTCAACTTTTCATGAATGAATATATGGACATTGTAGTGTATACGATAAGACGGAAGTTAAGGTGGTCCGGTACTTAACGGTAAATCTGCGGCATCCAAGATTGAGTTATATCTCCTCTTTCAACTCTCAAAATTGTAATGTAAAAGAAAACGCGTAATAAGGTAAGAAATCGTGCAAACATGACATAATACTATTCTGATTGACTATTTGGAAATTCATGCAACAGACAGGAATTCACGTCTCTGTCAATTAAGTTTTCAACGTACGGTACGTAATAAGACAACTACACCAAGGAATTTTGCTGCCATCTGTTTGATTGCTCATAAAAAATTGGAAAAATAAATATATACGAATGGAGTTCTACTCATATCTTATATCACTAACTCAACATTAACTCCATTTATCAAACAACGTCGTGAAGTTTATAAGGATAATTCTCCAATATAAGGACATTAACTCCATTAACCAAACAATCCTATTACATATTCAATATATATTAATATAATAATCTCCATAAACCCAAGGATATTCACTACCACAATAATGCAATCCATAAAAACATCATGAAATTTATCATCACTCGTTACTAATAAATATCACCACAATAATGTAATCCATTGAAAATTGTAATTAGTAATTTTGAAAAAATTAGGCTCTTACCACACACATATATAATATTTTTCTATCAGTTTGTTGTTATAATACAACGGCTGTATATATAACAATATTTACTATACTGATTTATATTTTTGAGATCTAATCCTGACTTCAAAAATATTATTTAATCCTTCATCTGAAATTTATTTAGAACCAAATATATAGATATAGTGATTTATCGGGTGTAGCTAGTTCCAGTAAATCCAAAATATATGGCAATTTTTCTAGTGTAGATGCGCATATCTTCACAAGAGAATATTCATACATGTGTACAACAAATTCACTGGCTAACAAAAAATTTCGGATCATCTGCAGTAGAAAATTGTCTTTTATATATTTTAAACGAAGCTAATGAAAAAGGAAAAGGTGTGATGAATGAATGGAATTACCCGGATTTTGGCACGCTTTTTTTCGGCTTCGGCACGCTTGGCGAGATCGGCGACCATGCGAAAACGGCGGCGAGGATTCTTGACGACGCGGACGGCGGATCTCCATCTCCTTAGAGCTTCTTCGGAGGGCCGTTTGGATTCGACAGCGAAGTTTCTTCTCAAGTAGTCTTCCATGTATACGTTGGTTGATGAACAACGCACTATGATCACTTTGGTTGGTTGTTGCTGTGATGAATGGAGGAGTTAAAAGAGAGAGAGAGAGAGAGAGAGAGTAACGTTATTGCTGTTAGATTGTGTTAATGGAAACGTTCAAAATCTGCCGCTAAAAGCGCGAGCGAGAGAGAGAGTGAGAGCTCGCACGACCGCGTCCTCATTTGCAAAGCTGTTTTTTTGTTTTGGTGAGAGAGGGGGCGTGTTGATGTATATATAGACTTGTATAAGCTGGCAACTGACAAGGCTATCAGTTGTTGTATTTTAATTAAAACGTGTTTTTCAATTTAGTATAGAATTCTATTGGTTTGCCGGTAAAATTACTCGTTAACAAAATCATTAATTAATTACTTTATTCAACTGATAAGGTAATCAAACTCATATTGTATTAACCTAGGGTGAGTTATATTGTACACATCATACGTACACTTCATTTCTTAATATTATGGGAGGTGATTTTTAATTGGATTATTTGATTTCGATAGATCATGGTAGATTTTTTATTATTAATGTCATATAATTACTTTGTATGTTAATTTCAATTGAATTATTTAATCTGTATTGATTCAGGTAGATTTTTAGTGTGAGATTTAAAACCTTATTGATACAGATGTGAGAGGCTTAATACTATAAATGTTATATTACTTTATAATTGATTAAAAATAAATAAATTCATATTGTTATTGGGGTAGATATGAGAGTTTTATTGATGTAAATATGAGAGGCTTTAACACTAGGCTGCCCAAACTTTTGTATATGTTTGGTTAGCATAAATTTGCATCCAAGTGTTTTGGATGTACATTCAATGTTAACTCCTGAAATATTTAAACATGAACTCTAAAATGCCATCCAAATATTTAAAACGAATTAAAATATGTTCAAATAAAATCCTTATGGAAAGTGAAAAGACATTCCAAAACAAAGTAATCACAAAAATCCAATAATGCTAAATATAGACAACATATAAATCTAACATTAAATCAAAAAACTAAAGCATGTTACACTCTAACAATATATTACCTGAAAATCAAATCATATTTAGATTATATAAGCGTTTACTTTTCTTTCAAAAAGAAATAATAATAAAAGGGTTTGCTTTGGAGAACATGTAAAAATAGTTATTTAATTATTTTTTTCACCAGTAATTATATAAAACATTTATATATATATAAAAACATTATGTAATTTTCAAGAAAGAAATGGATCCCTATTCCAAAAACAGAAAGAAAAGAAAAGAAAAGAAAGAAAGAAACAGATCCATTTGGAAAGACAATATAAAATTTAATGAAAATAAATGGCGAAATCTTCTTTATAATAGCCCAACCAGTGAAGCAAATGTACTATAAAATGGAAGGCAAAAAATAATATAATCTTGCCATAATTCGTTACATACTAATTGTATAATTTATCATGTATGTATAGTTTAAGTGAAAATTATTAAGAATGACCCAAGAAACGAAATGAAACTTCGTTATGGCCCAAAAAACTTATTCATATTTAACTTCAAACAAAATTTTAATAATTTTTCAATCTAACATTTCAATATTACAAGTGAAATGTTTCACCTATATAAACTGTTTACATTTAAAAATTTTCACACAGATAAAATGTTTCATGTGCAATCTTGAATGTGAGATATTTCAAAGGTTGAAACTAGTTAAAGACAATTAAATTTTCTTTTGAAGCAAAAAATGAATAACTTACTTTCGAAGCTAAGATGGATTTTTATTTTTGATGTGATCCCTTCTAAAAATCTTAAGTTCGATATGACATCTTATAATTTATTTTTGATGTGATCTTTTCTAAAATCTTTTCACTTAATAAATTATTTACATAAATAAAACGTTTCACATGCACTCTGAGACATTTTAAAAATTGAAACGGATGATTTATCTTATAGTTTATTTTATTCATATGATTAATTTTTTCATGCATAAATTAATAAATGGGTATATATATATATATATATAAAGGATATAAAGGATATACATGAACATGACATGATAAGATGTAAAAATTGTATATTGAGTTAAGTTAATATGGCACATTTATTTAATTTAACATAAAAGTCTATCTCAAATCATATACCATTATTGAAACTACATGTGTTTATTGAATTATTGAGATTACATCTTGCATGTTTTATATTCCTTGTGCATTAGAAAAATGGTGTTAGTGTTGATGTCGTGATAAAAGATAATTTTGATCTGAAAAGGTTAAATTACTCTATCGTTAGACAACAAATTGCACAAAATAAATCATTGGATTTTTTTTTTTTCCGAATCATTGAACTTTAGAGTTCAGACTTCTACCACAACATCAAAATTTAGGTATCAACAAATGGAAAAGCAAGTGTAAAGATAATTTCTATTAATATTGTGGTAAGTAAATATTCAAATACCGATATATTATGGCAGGTTTATAACCTAATTGATATTAAATAATGTCAATAAATAGATAATAGTGATAGCAAGGTGAGTCACACTTGGAAGATACTAGTATGAGTGCCGATATTTACACCTCTCTATAACTGTTTACACACCCCTTTAATCTGTTCACCAATTAAATGATTTATAATTATAATTTATAGTTTTTTGGGTTAATTGCACAAACCTTCTTCGAGTTTAGGATTAATTGCAGCCGGATGAACAATTTGCTCAAATTACACAAACCTTCACTATGGTTAATTTTGCACAGCGAGTTTTTAATAGTGGACGGGTGCAATTGTCTTTGTCATGTTTAATCAGATAAATTACATTATTCAAATACTTACATAAAAAATAAAAATTTAATAGCGGAGATGAAATTTTCTTCATCCATTTGATGAGCAACACCTGAGCACCAACTTAATTTAATTAAAAAAGAAAGTAAAAATTATTTAAAAGAACACAGAAACAGCAAATGTAGATGGAGATAAAATTTCATGAAATGATCCATATATATCTTCCTGTTCATTTATAATTTGATGAACACCACAATTTATTCGAAGGCCCATATATATCCTCATGTTCATATCAGGCCATATTGTGAAACTCATCCAATAAAGCCCATAGTTGTGCCAATCTTTTATATCAAGCCATGCAACGAGAAATAAAATAGCATCATTTTAGAGTCTCTTTAGGACACTTTGGTCCATGATTGGTAGGCCCATAAGCTAGCTAAGCATTTAACACTCACTAATATTAATTGAAACATCTCATATTAAAGCTTCTATGGCAGACGCAAAGTATGAAACTAATAAAATTCAATACTATATATATTGAGCCCAGAAGTTCCTTTACCTATTAATGTTCTAAATATTATCATAATCTTCTCTTGAAACTGTCAAAGACCTCCTTTATTGGTTATTAAGCATACAAAAGAAATTAGATTCCTTTAGAAGGGCGGTTCATGCTACTGCTTAAAATTAGACAACCTCGTTAGACCCAAATGACCCCAACAACAACAGTTTCAACCTCTAAACCTAAAAAAATTAAAGACGTATATTGTGCCTTTTGTTTCCATAATTAGAGATATAATTCACAGACAATAATTAGAGAGTTAGACATGTGAGATCTTGGTTTGATGATATTCTTCTATTACAATGGCTACGCTAGTTGGCTTAGCTTTTAACATTCTGGATATCTTGAACTTTTATTGTTGAAAATAAAGTTTGGTGTCATTAGTTAAGTCTTTTACATATAGTTGACACTTACCCCTCCCCATTTATGTAACTTAGGAAATTAAGATGTCATAGGGGTCAAATGTTTATCAAATTCTACCTAACTTTAGTATTTTAGTGATAAAAACAATCCAATTATATATAAAAGATAATCTATTTAGATCAAACATTACTATGATGAGTGTGATTCGAATAGTAACTATAAAAGATATCTATTCTTTTAAATGAGCCGAAAATTTTTATCTGTAAAATTGAGAGTCAACAACTTTTTGTATGGATATGAAAGTTTGGATTAATTGCTGGGGTTTTAATCAAAACTAACCCTTTTCTAATAGTTCAATTCAAAAATAAATTTTTTAAAAGATATAGTATTAAAATCAGTTTCTGGACTTAAATACAAGGGGTAGAAATAAGTAATTTTATATTATTTTTCAACTCCTACCTTTAAAAAATGTCCTTTTTGCAATTATTTCTAATTGGTTTCCAATATGTCCATTGAGTCATATGAGTTGAAGAAGTTGTGCATGTATATATCAGGTGTATTTGTACATAATTGAATGAGTTCACGATAGGCATGAAACTAGCTATCACGTGGAATCACATGGGTACATCACCTTCTTCATACAAAAACAGGCACAACAACACAAGCGTATTTTCCTGTTATTCACATACGTTAGTAATGATTTGATCCAAACCTGTTAAACTTTTTATAATCATTAATTATTACTAGTTTTTTTCAAAGTCATTACTCTCCACACTTTACGACTCATATTCATTGCATTTAGAAGGATATATGAAAGCAAATATCCAAAGACTATTGCTGTTGCTTTGGCAAACAAAAAAAAACATTAAATTTTGGCTTCATTAGACAATTTCTATTACACATAAGTTAAAACGATCTAATCATAGTATCACGTTTTAATAAAATTATAAATTCGAGTTTTTCTTCTTTTTTTTTTTTTTTTTATAATTGTAATACGTCCACAAAGAAAAAGGTTTTATTAGAGAATATACTTTATTTGCAGATTTTTCTATCAATTAAGCTTTGAAAATGGCCACTTATCTAATTTGAGGTTTATGTTAAATAAATGACATAAATAGTACCTATCACGTACAAAAGCAGGTGAGGCGTAATATCATCATGAGCTTTGATTTCAAGATATGATAAATTTTCGGTTGTCTTGTCTCTAAATTTGAATTTATAACTTGAAAAAACTTTCGAATATATTGCATTATTAATATTCCACACTACCTCATGAAACTCGTATTCAGAATTCATTGTCTTAATTATTTCAAAAACCACAAAATATCGATAGTTTTTTTATATTCTTCGAACAAAATAAGTAAAAAGTTTGAAACTTATTTTATTAAGCAAACATAGGGTAGATAACTTGTGCATATATTTCATGTTTTGAGTTGGATGAACATATTTTGCTAGACGAACATATAGAAAATAACTCCATGTGTATCTCCATTGAAAATCTATTACAGTTCATTTTTATAATAGAAGTTCAATTTAAATATAATCAAATTTTTTATAGAACGAACCGTCACATCATTTATTCAGTAAATCTTGAATTTTTCAATTAGGTCACATAGTTACCACACATTAGTTTCTATTTTCAAATAAGAAAGAATATATTATTCACCATTTTTCTTGAATAATCATACAAATTACGTCATGTACATATTTAACACATCGCGAATAACGTCGTAGACATCCAACCGAAGATTTAATTCATGACTTGTCCTTAAGATACAAGTTAATGTTTAGACACGGATAGTTCTAAGCAAATGTTGTTATCTTTTTGAAGAAATCAAAAGCTCTGTACGCAACTTGATGGCTCATAATTAAAGTGTCAATATGAAACAGATCTTTGAACTAGAAATAAAAAGTCCAAATTCAGATGCAATTGAAAAGTAACGCAACAGCTCATAAAATAAGAAAGGCAGGCCGCCACAAAAATCACATCCATCATTTTCTTCACAACTATTAAATAAGAACCGTAAGCCACCACAACTCTATTAAACATAGGTTAGTGGAAGAGTCTCAGCAAAAACCAAATTAGCAAAAACATAATTTATATAGTATTATAGAGTTGAATAAATTGAGTAGTCATGTGTGAATTATGATTATGATGATGATTTTCCAAGAAACCAAACACAAAAGACTCTCTAGAAAATGATGGAAAAGTAATGAGAGAGTGAGACTTAAAAGGACATTAATATATCAATCAACCATTGACATTGCACTGCGTGTCACACACAATAAATTAATAAACAAAACACCATTTGCCAATTTGCTTGACGGCTTGTGGTTATCCAATTCAACTTTTTTTTCCCCATTTTAGGCCTTGGTTATTGAACCCCAAATCAAAGTAAAACAACCCCAGATAAATAAAGTAGAAAAAAGTAAAAGTGTGTTTTAATTCGATTTAACACACACCCATCACAACTGTAAAAAAGGGCAAAAAAAAAAGATTATTTAGCTGCCTAGGCAGCAGTAGCAGCACAGACCCCAACAGATTCCCGTCAGTGTGGTGGCCTTTCGTGTCATACATGTGTGTGGCGTGCGTGCAATTTGTGTGAAATGTAAATGCAAGCGTGAGTGTGCAAGGGTGCCCTTTCCTGTCAATGAGAGGGCCTTAAAGAGAGAGAGGAAAGTAGGAAAAGAAAAGAAAAAGAAAAGTAGAGTGATTTCATTGAGTGACTGGCATCACTCACATGGGGGGTTGGGTGTATCTGTTGGTGGTTGGACCCATTGAAACAAGTTGTCAGCTTGTCATTTGATGATAAAGAGATTGGACCCACTTTTAATGTCAGTATCTCTGCCCCACATCCCTCCTGTGAATGTGATATTTGTTTTTTGCTACCCTTCCAACTTTCCCTTCTATGAATGGCAAGAATAAATGACACAGCACAAAGACCCCACCTCATCATACTGAGACAATTAAGATATAGATAGAGAGAGAGAGAGAGAGAGAGACCAAATTAAGATTAAAAGCTCCACACTGTTGATGATTCCTTTGCTGATGTTTTGGTAATATTTCCATTTCTTTTTTCTAAAGGGCAGGGGGGGTTGACACTGTATAATATAACAACTACTACAATAATAGCAAACACATAATCATGATAATGATAAATAACAATAATGATGATTGACGCTACTTTGCATTTTTTTTTTTTTTTTACCTTCCCTTTCTTGCCTCTTCTTCCAATTTCCAAGCTCCCAACTAATTTTTACCCATAATGGGGTCATAAAAACTTGCCTTTGTAGCATTGGATTTTGATTGATGATGATGATTCTCTAGGTGGTGGTTGGTTGATTCTGCTGCTTCTGCTGTACAAAAAAAGATTCGATTGTTTTTGTACCCTAACAAGTAACAACACATGGAGACACTAACAAACTATAAAGACTAAACCTCTTTCCTTTCTTTGTTTCTTGTAGGGAAACTAGAAGCAGTGAAAAAAAAAAAAAGATAAAAAAGAAAAATTACAGTTCCAGGAAGTTACAACTACATATTTGACCGTGATGGGTACTTTTTCTTCTTCTATGCTTCTTTCTTTCTTTCTTTTTTTAAACTTGTGTGGTCCAACTTCAACTACTGAACAATGAAAAGATGAAAACAGTACAACAAAGAAAAGGAACGGCTGACCCACTTCCTTCACAGACTTTTACGTATGCATTTTGTATGTAGTAAGTAGTGTATTATTGTTGTAGTAGTATGGTGGTGGTGTAGTAGTAGTGGTGATGATGGTGGTGGTGGTACTCTACATATCTCCGATGATGTAAGTTTTTCTTTGTTTGGTTATTACTTCTCCACAATCTTCTTCCTGTGATTTTCCAAACAAAACAACAAACTCTATCAATAAAATAATAGTACATGGAGATATATAACTTTGTATGATTGTGATAATGTGAACAAAATTTAGCAAAAGGAGAATCCAAAGTTTGTACATTTTTTTTTTCTTACCTAAGCATATATGAGAAGGTTGCTAAATTCCAACCGGGCAAGTCGGACCGCCCGTGCCACTGTACATGCCTATAGCTCCATGCCCGGATGAGAACCTGAACAGATTGATTAACTAAATTAGACGAACATATTCAAGCACCCACATGGGTGGTATAGCTTCAAAATGTGGTAAAAGACGGAACTTTTTGGCAAAGTGATTGGGAAATCTCACCTTGGCATTTGACAATTGAAAGACTTGAAAGATGCCATGTCTAGTGAAGCATTAGCAGGAATCAAGTTTGAGGAAACCAAATTGTTGTTAGATGAAGATGTAGCATCTTTCTCGGCCCCACTGGCGACGGCAACATTGGAGAAAGCTGTTAAGTATTCCCCGGTTCCTTTGGTAGGAGATGCAAAGGGACTATCAGGCAGATTGTGCTCCAAGCTGCACTCAAATTGAAAACTACTTATGAATTCAATATCTAAAGAACCCAAATTGGAACAACCAAAAATAGATATCTAATTTTTAGGTTGTCTTAATCTACTTGGAAGGATAAATATTCTTACTTTTCTAGCAAATCATCATCTTCACCATTGGAGCTATCTTTTCCACTACCATTATCTTCCTTGCCATTCCTTTCTTTTCCACGTGCACCATTAGTAGACTGCTTCTCACAAGCAAGCGTAGACACAGAAATATTTGGCATAGAGCCTGAACCATTCTCTGGAAAATAAATAAAAATCAATAACAATTTCTTAAATCTATATCTAGACAGATAAATTCAGATTCAGAACAATCTAGAGTGATCTAGAGAGGAAAGTACTTACCTTTCGGAAGTTCAGAGTTGGCATTGTGAAATGGAGGCAGAACATGACTCTGATGGAAGAGATTGGGAGAGTGAGTTGGGGAGGGAATAGGACTGCCAGTAGAGAGAGCCCTATGATGGTGATTCTTCTTGACATCAAGAAGTTGTAGACCCATCAGCCTCCTACTTTGAAGCTCCAGAGCTTGTTGCAAGTCAGCTTGCTCCTCCATTTTCCTTCTCCACAGCATATCTTGAGTACTATTGTAGAACATTCTTGTTCCTATACAATCCAAAACAAAAATTAAAAAAAAAAAAAAAAAATCTATAAATACAAGTTACATATATAGAAGATTGATGATCGTTGGTCTTTGTATACATACCAAGTTGAAGATCAAAAGCGTCTCTTGAATCAAGACCAGTTGGAGTTCCACATGGTGAATACTCTCCTCTCTCAACTTGTGGTTGCTGCTTCCTGTAAAAACATATAAACAACGATGGTTAAAAATTACCATTGAAGAGAACAGAAAACAAGAAGCAAGTTGTTGATTGAGAAAATTAAAAAATAAAAAATAAAAAGATGAATATAAAAGAGAGTGAAAGACAGAGTGTGCCTGTACTTGTCAGGGACTTTCCCTTTCTCCTTGTAAGGCTTCACAAGCACCCGAGCATCACAGACAAAATGAGGGTTGCCTTTGGCCAGAATAATCTTCACTGTCTCAGGATACACAAAGGTTACAAACCCAAACATCCTCTTTTGCTGGTATGGAATCCTCACATCTTGAACAGGTCCATAAATACTTGAAAAAATAAAACAAACAAATCAAGAAGCAAACTTTAGTCTTCATAAATTTCAAGAGGGACCAAAGTTAAGACTAACAACATATGGGTGAATCAGGAACCTGAAATAATTGGATACATCCTCCTCTCTGAAAGTACTATCAGCTGGGAAAGTCAGGTAGATCTGTCTTGAAGCTGGGTTTACCATACCAGCACCAGCGTTAAGGGAAAAATCGTTCCTTTCTAGCCTAGATCGGCCAAACTTGTGCATATCTTCATTCATCATTAAAGCAGCAGCAGCAGCCCTGGAAAGGAAGGAAATTTATCACATGAAGGAACAAACAAAAACAAAATTGGGGACATAAGAAATTTAGTATATATGTACCTCTGAGTATCATTTTGTTGTTGAAGAAACAAGTTCATGCTTTTTGGAGAGTAAGGAAAAGAGGAACCACCAATGAGCTGAGAAGCAGCAGCAGCAGCTAGTCTTTGTTGCTGGACTTGAGCAGCAGCAGCAGCAGATTTGGATCTAAGAAGCTCGTGGCACTGCTCCATGCTGGTCTCAATCTTGCTAGGTGAACCCACCAGAGGTGGTGGTGGTGGTGGTGGCGGTGGTGCACCGGCAGCACCATCAGATTCTCCTCCATGAATGAATCTACAAGTACTTCCATTCTTGCAGTACCCTCTAGCATAATACATGCATGGCCTCCATCCAAGGCCTGAGTTCATGTCCTCAGCAGCGGAACCCAAAACATCACTGACTGAGCAGCTTCTCCTGTGATGAACCGAGCCCCAGTAAGAAGGGAAAAGCATTGAATCACCGTTTGGTGGGCTTGTTGACAAGTCAAGTGGCGGATAGAACAAGTCCTGGTTGCTTCTGTTGTTGTTGTTGTTGTCGTTCAAGAAAGAGAGTTGGTCTTGGAGTTGAAGCTCATCAAGCATGATATCTCCACCTCCATTAGCATAGTAAGGCAAAGCAGAAGAATTCATTTTTCCACTACTAGTGGGACCAATCAAGTGATCATCTTGGCTTGTAACATCAGACAAAGAAGAAGAGGGATTTGGTATAGTGAGAGGTGGAGGAGGAGGCATGTTGCCAAGAAGCCTAGAACTATTGGAGGAAATTTGCCTGGAAACAGGAAGTGAAACTGGGTTGCTGTTGTTGTTGTTGTTGGTGGTGGTGGTGGTGGTACCCAAAAAGGGAGATGAAGAAGGTGGTGTTGAAGGTGAGTTATTAGGAGAGTTGATGGAGGAAGGCAGACCAAGGTCTTTCCTAGCTTTGAGTATCACTGAGTGAACAAGAGCCTCGGGACCAAAAGCCAATCTAATCATCTCCTTCTCGCCATGATCTTGAATGAGAAGCAAACCCATGATTTTAGAGGCATTTTCAGGATCCAAGTTTTGAATTCTAGAGAAAACAATCCTTGTTGCTTCATAACCATCCATGGCAGGCAAGTATAGCAAGATACCTGATATGGGTTGGCAGTAGATTTCACACCAACCCCCCCACACACACGCACACACACTCTCTCTCTCTCTAAACTTTCTTGATATGTGAGAATGAGAGTGAGAGTGAGAGAAAATTTCAAAAGCTATACCACACTAAGATCTCTCCTTTTTTACAAGCAAAACTTCTTTCTCAACAAACAAACCCCCCTATACACCTACCAAACTTTCTCCCTTTGATGAGTGAATACTAGAGAAGTGTAGCAGTCTTGCAGTGTCCCCTTTTTTTCCCCCCTGCAAAACCCAAGAAAAAGAAAAACAAAAGAGACAAAGGTATAAACATAAAAATAAAGAAAAAAAATTGATGCATAAATGGGCTACTATTTCTCGTGTGATGATTAAAAGGTGTGGAAGAAGAAGAAGAAAGAAAGAGAGCTAACTAACTTAGCTTTAGCTAAAGCTAATGAAATAAAATGCTAAGAAGCTGAGAAAGAGTTGTTTACTTTGTTAGCTTTGTCAAAAGGAAAACCATGGTAGGAGTTGAAAATTTCTTTACAACAACGAGTGAACACAAACAGTAGGAATAAATAAATCAAATATATAATAATATACATACACCAAACCTTGACATCAGAAAAATACGAACTTACCCATAAAAAAAAAAAGCCTCTTTTTCCTTCACAAACTACAATAACACACACTATCTATACGTCTATCTATCTCTCTTAAATTTACTACAAAAGCCAAACCACCGCCTTCAAGGCTGAGCAACCATCAATTGCACCCTTTCACTGCTCTGTCCTGCTCTGCTCTGACCAAGTAGAGAAGTGGGCAGTCAAAGAGCGCTCTCTCTCTCTCTCTCTCCTTGGATTTTATGAAACAACATAGAGTAGTTAGTGAGAAAGAGTGGAGTGGTGTGATGGGATGGGTTTGGGTTTGGGTTTGGGTTGGGTGGGGTGCCTTTTGAGCGGATCCAGATCTATGTGCCCTTCACATACTGCAATCTCCCTGACAAAACTATTTATAACACTTCTCTCTCTGTTTTATGCATCAACTGGTTTTGATGTACTTACCTTTACGTTCTGGTTTATCTGGTGTGGTACACGAACGAATGGGATACTGGTCTTCGTCTCTTGGAGACCTCGTTGAATGATTGACAGGACTGGTGATTGGTACCGTGGTTACACGCGCTTCTGTGATGGTTCTTGGCTTGTTTCTCTTTATTGGGGTTTTTGGAGGCTGGTCAATGGCTCTCCGATCAATTTTCTTTGATAAGCCAACTCCCTTCACGATCTCACTAAATAATTCCTTTTCATTTTTTTCAAATCTGTTTTTAAAAAATTTATAATCTTCTTTGAACATATCGATTATTTTAGAATAAATATGAAAGGAAATAATGTTTAATGAGAACGAAAATGAATTAAATAAGAAAAATTGTGGAATAAATACCTCCTATTTTTAATAAAAATTATTTGCTACCTGATTGAATAATGTCAACCACCATTAATTATAAAGATAATTATTAAAAAATATTTATAATTAATAAGTAATCTTATCCAACTAATAAAATAACCAAATCCTTAATTAAAAAATCAATTCTTATTTGAAAGTAATAAATGGATTAATTATATATTGTTAATTTAAGTTTTCTTATTAGTTAATATTATTATTTAATAATTGTATCATAAAATTAAATTACCATATATGAATTGTCTATATTCCTTTTTAAAATTGTTATAATATAAATAATTAGTTTCTTTATTTGAAATTTTGATTTAGTAATCTAGAAAATTGATTATGTAATCCACACTTGTACAAGAAAACCTGATAAGGACATGTAAATAAGATATGAATAATGTCATGGGGTCTGTATCATTCAAAACAGGTCAGAATTTTCATTTTAGGAAGATATATATATTTTTTAATATAATGTTTTCATTTTTTTTGGGTACAATAAAATAAAGTTTTCAAAGCCAATCTATTTGTATTTGATGTCTACTAGAGTCAATTATTGTGATGTCCCACAAGCATATGCTCACACCTCTCTTTCCTCCACAAGAAGCTCTTGCTTATTCCCTAAAATTCTATTAAGATAGCGTGATGATTATATATGATAATTTAATGTCTCTAATTATGCAAGAGAAAGAAAGAGAAACTTGGAGTAGTTATTTTGATGGTAGAAAATAACAAAAGGTGTTGGGATGGGATTTGTATGAGGAGGAATTGCTGGCTAGCTAATTTAGTTGTTGTATGTACACACATCCTTTTATCATTGTTTGTCCTTTTCTTTTCCCACATGCCCCCACATCAGATAAATGATAGCTCAATCTCAGAACCCAACTAAGACAAGAAGAGTTAGCAATAATTTCAGTATATCTACAGGATGATTAAATTGCAACCTTTTTTTTCCTCCCCACTTTTACCATGTTCTTATAAGAGCAGTAGCTTGGTGAATTGTACATGCATGATTATCAAGAAAGAGAAAAAGTCATGAGCTTCAAAAGTGTGGCATTCATGAGAGGAAGAGAAAACCATGGAGCTTCCCACATGGGGGTGTGGCCCTTCATGCAAGATTTTTTTTTTTTTTTCTTCAAGCAATGGTAGGTTAAAGTACCAATGACCTACGGTGACAGGGTAAAAAGTAAATTCAATCCTATCTTTATTAAAAAAGTATTACATCTAAATTAAATATATATATTTTCTGGGTACTAATACTTATTTAAATAGCAGTTAGAACCAGTTGAAGATATTATTTTGGTGGAGCAATCCGAGGAATGCCTCTCAAAAACTGGAACGGAACAACCTATATTAACTGAGAGAGCAATTCACAACTGTGTGGAACTTGGATAGAACTCACTATCTCTCTCAAAAGCAGGGGTTTGTATCAACTACTATCAGTATGGTTATATATTTTCACTTTTATTATCATAAATACAAAAAGTAGATGTATATATACCATTCAATTAAAAGATAATGTGCTACAAAATATTCATCATTAAGCATGAATTTGCATGAACTTTTTATTGTCGCCAAAATGAATCTATGAACAACATCTCTCGTTCTTAAATAAAGTAGAAAAATCCCACTAACATAGAAATCTTAATCGACTGTTAAATCATTCTCCAATTAAAAGTAATTCTTTAGAGGATTTTACTCAACCAACCTCTGGGCAGGCATATAGATAGATGAACTTTATTTGTTCCTTTTTGTTGGTTCGTTGAGTCTTGTTTCTCAAACTTGTATATATCCCTTTTGTTGGGAATACTTCGATAACATATCAATTTATCAAGTTGTTCCTCTTTCTCTATCAACACTTTTTTTGTACATATCTTTGTATGGCTAATACATCTAAAGTGGTGGCAATTAAAAGCTTGAAGTTTTTAGTGTTTATCACTTTTTAAAGAATGTATTTGCTATGTATTATTTGCAACTCTTTTCACACTTTCACTTTCCAATAAATTTGGCCTGACCAATTCTTCCCTCAATTATTAAGCAGGATTTTCAATTGGATTCTTTTTTGTTAGAATTTCCCTAGAACCAAAAAAAAAAAAAGTTGTTCATTTAAAAAAAAATATATGCTGTTATTTTTCAATGCATCCATACCATGGTTCCCAGGCTACCAAACTCTTAGAAAAAGCCAATCTCATAAAATTTCAATTTCAAACCTATACAGCCTTTTCAAGTTGCAATCCACATTTTTAATGAATAACTGGGTACTCTAGTAAAAATGAACTTAACCAACAATAAATTCAGCTCAACCATATGAAGAATGGAGAGAGCAATGTCACAACACAATAATGTAATGTTACCCAAATATCCACAACACAAGTACACCACCTACCAACCAGTGCGAGAGATTCTAATTTTCATCTAATTTCCAAATAGAGAAAAACTTTGGAGAGAGAGAAAGAGAGAGAGAGAGTAGTTGAGTGAGTTTTTTTAAAAAAAAAAAAAAATTAGTTGAGTGAGTTAATGTGTGGAGAAATATAAAAGAGAGAGAGGGATTGAGGAGGGAGACAAGAATTTGTGTTCCCTAGGAAAACAACTTTGTGAAAAGATGGGGACATTATTTTGTTGCCTGTTTTTGCAAGAGTATTAGTTTTAGAATTTAAAAGTTTTTAAAATTTGTAATATTTTTGGGTTCATTGTTTTGGACAAAGATGCTGTCTTTGTCCCTTAATTATCATCACCACCATATTTCATCTCTATCTCTCAGTATCTGTTCTGTTTTGTGTTGGTATTAAAAGCCCACTTGCTATACATTTTCTGATCCCTGTTGGTTTCCCCTGTTTTGTACATTTTGCATCCCTCTCTTTTGCTATGGCCCCTACTAACACATTATGACTTTGATTCAACTCCCACGATCGCTTGCACGTGCCCTGTCTTTGCCATTTTCTTTCAAAGATTACCATTATTAATTGTGTAGCAAAAAAGTTTTCACTATGACTTTACTATTTGCGAAAGTTCATTTCTCTGTAACGAGTCTTGATTATGCTTTGTTTTATTTTCGGTTAATAAATATACAGACAAAACAACCCATCTGTGTGCTTAGATGAAAATTTAAATAAATTTTGATAAAAGTTGAGTTGATTCGGTAAATTTATCATCTCATTCATATCAATGATTATTTAGCTTTTAAAATAATATTATGATTATGATATTTCTATATTTTGTTTAAGTTATTCGATGATGGTATCATTAATTTGTTTTGTGATCATCTTTTGTCAAAAGTAGAGGGAAGGGGAACTTTTTAAACAAGTGGTGATCCAACAACCACTCCTTGTTTATTCTTTTCCTAATCAATAATTTGTTAGAATGGACCTATTTGTTCCATCAAAGCAAAAACAGAAAATAATTCAATAGTGAGAGAAAAAAAATTCGTGAAGTTTTAACCCAGAAATCCAAAAAGGTTGGGACCTATCTGTTTATTTAATTTCTTTGATGAGCACAGATTAAATTGTCTACAACTGAGATCAAATAAATATAATCTTGAATAATAAATCTCATTAAGCACGTTTAAAGTTTGATTGAATAAAGACAATATCGACTCATTTGTCATTTTATAGCTCAAGTTATGGACCATCCTTTCTAAATATGTTGGTTAACAAATTTTAAAAGGTTTTAAAAGCAATTATTAATTGCATTTTTATAATATCATCAACATGATTTGATAGTAAAAAATTTTATTTAACCTTTTTTTTAATATATAATAGGAAAGAGAGATTAAATTCAAATAAAATTACTCACGTTTTATGTTTTTAAATAAGGTTAGAATTTAAACACTTTATCTCTTAGGATCAAGAAAAGTATTCAATCACTCTTAAAAACTTTTATTTAACTAGCTAATATCTTATTTTCAAATCATTACTTTGCAAATGGTATTTAAATAAATTTATTTTTAAAGATTATAATAAATAATTAATATCAAAAGTTTCCTTATGTATTATATTTTTTATATTTAAACTGACATCAAAATTTCAAATTCATATGCAATTTATAGTCTATATAAATTATAAAATAATGTAATAATTAATACAATTATAATAATTCGGACAAAAATTTAGAGAAAAAGCCTACTCAATTGGTAATTTGGTATATCTGTACTACTTATGGTACTATGTAGTAGATAAACATTAATAAATTCCCATTGATTGGAACTGCAGAAAAAATAGAAATGTATGCATCAGCTAGAATTGATTAGCACCTGAATTATTAAATAAGAGAGATGATAACATGAGATTTAAATGTGGTTAAATTGTAAAATTGAGTGGAGCTCAAGATCAATCAACCAAAATTTTTGACACTATATAATTTGTCGTCTGGTGCAGACAATGTCCCCTTCAAGCTTGAATTAAATTGAACTTTATACAAGTAAAGATATACATGCCATCTCACAAATACTACATTTTCATTTGGTGTTTAGGCCCCACCAAACAGGCGGCAAACAAGTTGCCTGCGCGATTGATTTCTCTGTACGTTGAGACTTGAGGAACATTTAGTTGAATTTCGCGGAACAATCATGTACATCAACAGTGAATACAGCTTTTTTGAGCCAGCTTGCAAAATTAAAAACTTCGGTTTGAATATTAGGAGAGGACTTATTTATTTATTATTACTAGTATTTGTTATGAGAAAACCGAAATTAAACAGGATAAGATATGAGTGATACGGTCTAAGAAATAACTTTCATATAAAAGAAAACAATCTTTATATCATATGAAAGAAAATCCACAATTTTTTTGTGGGGACAGATATAAAACCCATGACGTTATTAATGTCATGAGTGTCAATGCCTTTAACCACCAAGTCACTGGTTAAAGGCACTGCCCAAGCTGTTAAGAGAGGATTATGTGTTCTTCAATTAATGTATTTAAATGTATTATCTATATTTGTTTTGTGTCCAAGTTTGTGTATGTATTTGGTCTTGATTCGTGTAACAAGTTTATCGGTTTAAACTCAAAATTTATATTTATATTGGATTTATGTAAGAGGGTTGTTGGTCTCTTCGTCTAAATCCAAATATATAGATTCGATTTATTTAGGTTTTTTTTTTTTTTGAAAGTTATTTGGAGTTTACTTATTTAGCCAACGACGATGAAATTGCTTGGAAAATTTGACATGTTGAAAGAGTTTTCTCCAACTGTCAAGTGACAAGTGGCAAGAAGACTAAATTTGCTAGTACACAAGAGGTCTAATCCACCGATGAGATTATCGTTGATTGGTCCAGTGTCCTGCTATCGAGAGTAGGTTTATTGATCAATCAGATCGATTTATCATGCAAATCCAACTAGCAATGACATCGGATCAACATGACATAGCTAACTAAACAAATACTGTGACCAGTTGAAATTTGCTCGAAAAATATCACGTTAATTCGATATAAATTCACATTCTTTCACATATCATATGATTTATTAGAAAATATTCTTTCTTGTTTTCCCGTAATAGTATATTTTATTAATTTTCATATGTTTTTCTCCTTGACACTAACTAGCAGTCTTACTCATTGAATACTCTAACATTGAAATTGTCTATACGGGTATACCATATCTACTTTTGGATGAACTAACAAACATCACTAACAAAAATGCGCGTCACTAGATTTGACTCTTGTTTTCATGTATTAGAAGAAAAAAAAGGGGAAAAAAAAAAAAGAATGCTAAAGTGAAGAATTTTGCAACTTTGCATGCAAATGCAATTATACTTGGGTTAGAGTTGACATCCTAACATGAAAGCTTGATGATCAAACTTGCAAGGAAATGATGTCAAAGATGCATTAAAGTGCTTTTTATTTTATAGATGTTACTAATAATATAGAGATATATAGCATCTATGAATAATTATGTTATCTCTTAAAAGCAAATCACTGTCTAATCGAATGCTACTAATATATCTAAATTATTGATTTAAATATAAAATACCACGAGAGCTTTACATGAGATGCAACATAAATGGGGAAAAAGAGTAATATAACTTTCAGATGGTGTCATGTCTTATTCTCCTCATATTCATTCATTGCTTCTCATGTTTCTTATTACCAGAGCATCAATACTATGTTGTCTGTTCCACTCTAGTGCATCCCACAAAACTAATCAGATAAGATAAAATATAACAATGAAAAATGTTCCACCATCTCGTTCATAGTTTAGAAATCCCTCGAAAGTCTTAACGAGCAAACAATATATATTTCTAACATATATTAATAATTCGGGATAATTTAAGATACGTCGCGTAATATGTCAATTTATTTAAAATGATACATATTTTTCGGACACTATTTAGAAGAGTTCTCCTAATATGAATAAATATAAATTAAAGTAAGAACAAAGTTCATATAATTTTGTTGTTATTTAAATTTTTTATCTATAGAAATCTTTTTAAAGCACATACTAATACTATCAAGTTTTTTTTATCTATATAGTACTAAAAAACTGGATATATGTTTTACAACACCAAGAATCGAAGTAGATTTTAATAATACTAAAACATTGTTATTATTATTATTATTTTTAATGACAAAAATGTTCTTAATTTTGTAACTGTTTTTATTTTAAATCATCAGTTCACATTAGTTAGTTATGTCAATAGTTAACGACATGAGTAGTTAGTGACCACATGATTAGTTGGCAAACATGTCCCTAGTCAGTGAAAAATTATTTTAACTACACTACAAACAATCATTTCTCGAATTACTAGAGTTCTCAAATGGTTGTTCATATGTCTAACCCAAATCCAAATCAAAACACAAACACAAACTCATTTTCTTGAACCAATATACACATTTGAACATGCAAACCTTAATTATTTAAGTCAACTATCACATTAAAAAGAATTTGTATCTCAAACTTTTGAGTGGTCAATTTCAACAACTTTCAGTTCTAAGAGGAATGAAATTGAGATGAAATTACTTTTGCTGTCTGAAAAAAGTGTAAGTAAAACATCTTTCACTTCTAAAAGGAGCGAAATTAAGACGAAATCACTTTCAATATCTAAAAGAAAGTGTTGGTGAGATTCAAAAGCGTATAGGACAACTAAAATGCAAAGGAATGTAGTTAGGATAGAAGAGAATATAGTTGAAATGCAAGGGAATAGAAGACTCATAACTCATTTAATGAAAGACGGTATTGACTTTTCACTTAAATAGATGTTATGAAAGCTCAACTCATTTCTTTGATGCTAGTGAAACAAGTCTTTAGTTTTTAGATGTCATTTGATATGATTTACACTATTGATATTTTCAGTTTTAGAATTTCAATTATCTTTGATATTTTAAAGGCTATATTTGATATGAACGGTCGATTGAACACTATATATACAGATAACAAAGGATGGCACATATAGATGGAAATGTATTTATCAGCATTTGTAATGTAATGTATTAGTGAAGAATTGAAAATGTAAAGGCGGCGACAAGATCCAGAGCTTTAAAAATCGAAGATATGGTGGAGGAGATCATCTTTCAATTGAGCACTCAATTTGATATGATTAAATTCCGCGTAAAGCGCCATCATCTGTCACTTTCCAGTAACATTTACTTTCACTTCTGCAATGCTTTCAAAATTATTGTGCGTTTTTTAATGCTCTCTTTTGCAATCCAATTATTTGATGTTGTTTTTGCTGTTTAAAATTACAAGGGTATAAAATCTGTATAGTTATATAAATAGTTAAACGAAAATTGGACACCCCCCTTTTTTAGTAGGTGATTGCTTACGTTTTAAATAAAGAAAATTGTATATATTTGGAGATCAAATTGAAAAGAAAAGTGAAGTCAACTTTTAAGGTTTTATTTGAAATATGATGCATTGATACGCACATTCTTGAAGGAGTGATAAGGAATAATGATAGATGATAGATGACGGACATACCGTCTTAAAGTTAATGTAAAATTGAGAAGATAGTGAAGAAAATATAAAACAAATATAACACGTTACATGTTCACTATGGTGCAGCGTGATCAATGAATAGAAACACGAGAAAGCGGAGAGCGACGTCCGAAACTCCAGAGTTTACGATTTTGGTATTAAATTAGTGATCCTTGTGAAAAAAGGATAGTATTTATAGCATAAAATTTGACATGTCAGAATTTATAAGACTAAATTATCTTTATTAAAAAAAGGTCGTAAACATCGTTGAAAGGAATCTTTACACTGAATCACTACAAAAAAGCAAATAAACTTTTCTGTTCTCTATTCTTTTTCATTTTTTGTTTTCACTTATCATGATTTTTTTTTCTACTGAATCATGAGAAGGAAATAGACAAAACGCAAATGCTTAAAAAACATAGCAATAAAAACCACAAATCAAGAGAACCAGAAAGAGAGAGAAAAGAGATAAGTGGAGTGATATGATGGGAAGCCATCTTCGACATACTCTACCACTCATGTGGTAAGTTCAAAATCCAATAGTTTTATTATTTGTGTGGTCAGTCATCTTTCGATATTTAAGAGTAGAGCTTTAAATCGTGTTATTAGAGTTTCATTTAGATTGATCCGAACAGTAATATGATCTATAAAAGGTATCTAACAATAATAAAGGAAAGAGTGAAAAAAAAAATAATAATAACAATAAAGAAAACAGCCAAAGGACAAAGCTATAAAAAGAAGTCAGGAGAACCCATGTGCCCTCATCTGTGCGTGAAATGTCTCACCCAATTTTTATGGTTTGCAAAGCACTGTCATGAATGATTCATATGGGGTCTCCTCCTCCTATAACTACGAATAAAGTCAGAGGGAGCCTCTGTGGCCTGTGAGAGAGAGAAGAAGAAATGTGGCTTTCGTGGATGTGACTCTGCATGGCTGCACTTGTCCGCTTGTATAAACTATACAGTGATTTCTGGTTTGTACTTGCAGCTTTGTAATTAAAATTGACATTAAATTATTGGTTGTGAATTAGAATCTAATCCATATATAATCCCAAGGAATGGTTTGTTAATTACATGTTAGATGGATATTGGTTGAGTCAGACTGATTTATTAATATTTATTTGAGTTGTTTGTTTTTCATTCATGGAATTTTTATTGAACTATTATCAGGTCCTTGCGTGGTTATTAATATTTATTTGAGTTGTTTGTTTTTCATTCATGGAATTTTTATTGAACTATTATCAGGTCCTTGCGTGGGGTGAGGGAGCTTTCCTTGTGACTTTCTCCATATTGGTTTTCTACTTTTTAAACGTCTTTTCTTTTCAAGGGTTTCATGGTCCTGTTGGAACCTATTCTTTAAATAAGAATCGTAATAATATATATAGTCGGACATATATTTCCATAAACGATGTAGGCATAACTTGTCACAATTTTGTATTCATGACCAAGTAGAAAGATAACGAAAGGCCAACTAAATTTTTAATAAAAGAATAGAAGAAAATAATAATAGTAACAAAATTCAATATGTTATTGTTGAAGATATGATCCAAGAAAAATTAAAGAAATCAAAAAGCCCATTTTTCAGATTATCGGGCTTGATTTTTAGATACAAAATTGCCAGCATTGCACACTTTTGGGCCTAGCCCAGGACAATCGAAGCACACAATACTGAGCTTAGAGAAGAAAAGTACTCGTTGAAGCCTATGGACCCGTGTAAGTTTTTTCAGTTTGAACACAAAAAAAAATTGCTATTTGGCAGGATGTCAATGACAAAATCTTGTACGTTAAGTGTCCTAGGAATTTTGGCTTTATAAATTTGTACTTACATATTATGTAAGCACTTTTAAAAACAAAATGAACTTGTTTCCTGGCAACTGCTTGGATATGGAATTTGTGTAAGTGCTCTGTACGATCCTCTCATTCTGCGGTATGACCATGCATGCCTTCAGTGTCTACATTCATCAAGATAATCATCCATGAAGAATGATGATTGATGCATGCTCTTCAGGACCGTAGCAATCCCTTGATTCAAGAACTGCTAACCTCTCAGTAGTGACACAGTTTGTCACACTACATTATCTAAGCTCTCTATTGAAACTATCCATTTTGTTAACTTGTGAGATAGTCCTTTTGTAATAGTTGCTTCTCATACATGAAGCATCCTTTAAGAAATTGACTAATAGATGCACATAAATGCCCCACAACACCTTCAACGACACGCTTGAGTTGAAGAAATAAAGCAATGAAACTTATATGTTGAATATAGTCGCACAATGCAACACATTTATTCTCAATTTTCATCTAACACCAAACTGAATGTCTACGAGCACTGTAGCTAGGAGTAGTTTCATGACTGCCGACATGCAGGAAAAGAGTCCTAACTTCAGTTGATAAAGTTACGACCATAACAATGCAGGAAGTAGAAATGCTCTGTTGTTAACACCACTTCAATACACAGAGAATCATCAAAGGAGAAACAAAAGTGATTCTTACATATGATAAGGTGTTATACAATATGTTCAGACATGTCAGCGGTCACAAGTACAAAGTTACTAATGAGCTGTAAGCTATATAGCAACATGCAGTATGTAGCATATACCTGTGGATTTTACAGAGACACTCAACGTCTCAAGCTCTATGTATCATATAAGTTCAATATCTACAACATGGACGTCATGAAAATAGCACATTCTAAACACAGGCAAAATATTAACATTATAAGATAAGACGACCCAACTTACAAAATCCTTCACTCCACGCCTTCTTCAGCTTGAGATGCAGATGACACCAACGCTTCAATTGAGTCCAGCGTCTGTCCTTCAGCACTCAATATATCATGTATGTTCACTTGACAATCTATACTTGCAGGCTGGCAATTTCCTTCCCATGACGCCACCACTTTCCCACTTCCGTCTATACCAGATGGCCCTGCTGGTGGACGGAAGCATGTTAGATCAGTTTGACACCGTAGGCCAAGTGTCCCACCAGTAGACTGCACACCACAATCACCTTCCGTCAAAATAGTAGTAGTGTTACACTGCTTTTGGAATGGAAAAATACCCAACTCATTATCGATCTTTCCTTTAAGGTCAACCAAAAGGCTCCTCAGCCTAAAAACCTCAGCCTCCAAAATCGCTTGCCCCTGTAATTTCCTAACCAGCTGTTGGTTCATAATGCGCAAGTTCTTGACTTCCTCCTCTAAATAAGCCGTTTGTGCCTTCTTTTTCTCCCTGTATTTCCGTACAGCTTCTCTATTACCTGATGACTTCCTCGGTTTTAGCCTAGAATGTTGTTTATTGTTCAAGTGATCATCATCTTCCGATCCGATAACTTGGGTATGCGTATGGTAACATGTATGCGTATGGACCGCATCAGGGCCAGGCGGGTTGCAAGTGTGAGTGTGAGTGCAAGTTCTAGTGTTCTTCAACAAATCATCAAGAAACGACTCTACAGATACTGAATTATGGAGATTTGTCGAAGAATCAGGATTCTGCAACAAGATATGATCCGAAACCTCTACTTCTCCATCATCCATGTTCTCTTTCATGACTACAAACAAACATAAACTTATATGTACTTCCACAACAAGGAGCTTATCTGCAACACTCAATTTACACTAATTCGTCCATAAACAATCCAAAAAAATCCCCAACAAAAATCACGAAATGCTCATATGCACAAAAGTGAAAATCACAAAAAGTAGGATTCTAAAATTGTAGCTGATGATATTGAAATATAAGAATATATGCAAAGAAGCACAACTCATAGAACATAATCTAATACCTGTCCACATCATCAATTGTCATAATCAACAAACATTTTGTACTACCCCCCACTTGATTTTGCAAGACTAGTAACCCTACACCAATCCAAAAGTGAAGGTTTTGTTTTTTTGTTTTTTTTTTTAACACAACAAAAAGCAGCTTTTTTGAGCAATCTAAAGCATACCCAAATGGAGATTCTCGAAGATATATAAAAGCAAAGCATAAAGATAAGAGCTTACACTAGCAACCACTGAAGAGATTCCAAGCTTTCTAATGGGGGCGGCTAATTGACATAACAATATGGCCTCTTGAACCAGCCAAAATGAAAAGCAGAAAATTCTAGATTTCTCTTGTTACTAGTAGTGCCACTTTAGTATTGTTTTTTTACCTGATGAGATTCTCTGACTGTGATGGTTTCAACCAGCCTGCCACCACCTTTACCTGAATTAAAGAAGAAGCTTCTCCACTGCCAGTTATTTCAAGTTGGCTTAGGCTTATAAGAACGTGAATGTCAAAGTCAACTTCTAAGAAGTACAACAGGTTCCCTAACTTAACCGTTTCACTTCCTGTTCCTGTCCTCTAGGAAGTTGATAACTTTACTGTCTGTCACCACCTGGCATCATCACAATCCTAGGGAAAGTCTTGGACGTAGTGTCAATCGGGTCATTTCGATCCGATTTGAAATAGTAGGGATTTTTTCGAAGGTTTAGTTCGGACCTAAATAATCATTAATTTGGATTAGATCCAATTTCAAACTTTTTTGAATCGTACAATTTGATTTAACTATCTAATTCCAATTGAATTGGATCGAAATTATAGTGCATTTAGATTCCAACTTTTGTTTCTTAATACTATGAATACGGACTTCTTTAGGTTTTGGATTGGTTAAATTAAAATTTAACTAGTTATTGATTTGATTGAATGGGATTTCAACCTTTTTTTAAAGGTTATAGTTTTATTTTTATTTATTTATTTATTTATCTAATTCCAATCTAATTGGATTGGACTAAATCAAAAATGATTTTCGATTCAATCCAACCTTTGTTTCGTAATTCTACAATTTTTCAAAAATTTGCTCACTATTTACTATTTCAAATTGTTTGGATTATGTGCCAATATTACAAGGGTCATATTACCATGTAATATTGATGATTATTACTCATTGAATTTTAATCCAGAAGCCCATAAAAGTAAAAAATTACAAAAAAGTATAAGTTTATTATGACTGGAAGTCCCACATCGGTCCTAAACAACGGTTAGATGCGGTTTAAATGGGGCTATAAACCTTCATCCATCAATACGCATTTTGAGTCTGGAGTCCTAAAGCAAAATCGTGAGGTTGTTAGGCTAAAACGAATAATATGTTGAAGGGCCATTTATAACACTTTATTAGCACGATCGTGATGGAGGGTGTGTTGTGATTCGAAGTCCCATATCGCTCTTGAATGACTGCTAGATACGGTTTAAATAAGACTATAGACCTTCATCCATCAATACGAGTTTTAGGTCTAAAGTTCTGAACGCAAAACCGTGAGGTCGTTAGGTTAAAGCAAACAATATGTTGATGAGCCATTTATAACAAATTTAAATAAAACTAAATCACTCACGTAGCAATTACTAAAGCAGTGTTTGATGCATGAGATTTGAGATGAGAGTAGGATTGAAAATATCTTAAACTCCCAAATCTCATGTTTGGAGTGACCAGGTTGGGAATATAATCTCAATCCTAAATTCATTTGAATCCCATTCTCATGGGATTGACGAATCCCATCCATCCCTTTGTCATTCAATGAGATTGGATTTAGTGAGATGAATTTTTGTCTCTCTCTCCTCATTAATTATCTCTCTATCTACCTCATTTATTACTCATTTGCTAGCAGCTTCATTATTCTTCATTTTGCAACTCAAACCTGTTAACATTTCTCAGCTGCACGCCTACTGATCTCAGAGGGAAAAAAAAGTATCTTTACTATACTTTGATCCATTCATCTGCGAATCAAAATAGAGGTATGTGGATTGAAATCTCAAACTAAAAATGTATTATATTGATATATTTTGCTTGTATTTTTTTTCTATGTTTTTCTCTTTCAAATAAATTCTTTACTTGCTTGTTTAGGTTTCATTCAATGTATTTTATTTGATTTTTGATTGTGTGTTTTATTGAAATGCTAGAGTATGATTTATTTTTTAGTTAATTATTTGATCAAATGCTGGGATGATTTGTGGGTTTGTATGATATGGAGATAAAAGAAGGAAGTGATGGTTTGTGGTTGAAAAAAATATACCCCTGTTTTTTTTTTTTTTTTTTAACATTCTTTTTTGTTTTGTTTTGTTTTGTTATTATTAGTGTGCAATGGAAAACATAAAAATATAAGTATGTAATATTACTATTACATGTGTTAAGATCTAAAAAATGATCATGTTAGGATTCATTGAGATATGCAAATGAGATTCTTTATGTCTCCTGCAGGATTGCCATATATATATATATAGAAAGCAGTGAAAGAGAGGGGGGTAAACCAAAAATCGTGTACTGAAGTTCTAGGTTGAAAAAAAAAAAGGCTTCTCTATCTTTGAACATGAAATCCCAGTTTCATGCTTGATCAAAGAGCTTGCCTTGTTGAGTGTGCTATTTTGTTAAGATGTTTTAAGGATTGGAGAATGACTTTCCACATTAATTTTAACAGAAAAAAAGAATATAAATGTTAGTTAACCCCCAAAACATGATATCACTATAAAATAAAAGCAATACTTCCAACTAAACTTTCATATGAATAAATTTTAGGACAATGACTATGTATATATTTTTTGTTTTCCTATCTTTAATTTATTATTGTTGCCACTCTAATTATTAATCTTGAATCTTTATTTTCTTGTGAACTAGATATAGATGAAAGTGATAATTTCATATTCTTAATTATGCTTGAGTTACGTAAACAAAGACTATGCTTATCTATAGTGAATGTGATTATGCGATTTGTGGTGGCACACCGATACCAAAGGAGATTGCTCAAAAATTGTACATTTGAGACTTTCTATTATTTTTGAAAATGATCGTGCTACAGGAGAAGTAGCAGAAACACCAGATGAATCGACAACAGAACATCTAGATGAAGTTAACTTTGATCAGGAGTTAGAGAGACATGAAAACTACTCTCCAATGTCAGCTAATGAGATGTTTGTTGACCAAAGTGTAGCTCAAATTCAACATAGATTATCGCGTAGGAAGAGAGGGAGATCCTCAAATCCTGTTGTTAGAACCCTTGAACAATTTAATGTTGTGTTTAAGGAGGTGATGGAAAAGTTAAATCAAGATATTGCCCAATATATAGACATTTTAGCAAGAAAGAAAGTCAAACGAGATGAGGCAATAGCTAGTGATCTAGAGATAATGGAACTTCCTTTCTCTGATTGAATACGCCTAATGATAATTTTTATGAGTAAACCAGCAATAACAGAAGCTTTTAAGTCACTACGCGATGAGAATGATAAGATCAAGTTTATTGGTGAACTCCTTTCTGGTGGATTTCATGATTGATTGACATCTCATGACTTAATAAATATTAACTTTTGGAATTGCTTAACAAGATTTGGTGGACATGGATGACATCTTTTTGTTTATAACTAATTATAGGTACTCAATGAAATTTTTTTGATCATATGTCATCATTTTTTGATTTTGTATGTTATATATTAAAGTCCACTTAAATACTGTTATCTTATTGTGATATTTAACTATTAAACTAAGTTGTAGTTGAACCATCTTAATTATGAATCAGTTCTAGCAAGCTTCTATTTAAATATATTATCTGAATGGTTCAGTTATCGGTGTAACATATTGTTATATATTTAATTTGCTTTCTATGAACTTTGTGATATTAATTTTATTATATGCAAACAATAATTTAGAAATAATGTTATTATAATAAGAGTCTTTCCAAAATTAATATTTATTTACTCATACTTTAAAATAATATAATTCTAAAAAAATCAATATAATTTATAAGATTTATTTTATTTACAACATTATTAACTTTATGTATAATATAAGCTATGTTATAATAATATATTTAAATTAATTTTATTCCAACCCAAAATCAACTTACATTTTACTATTTAAAATTAATCATTGTAATTAAATTAATAGAATATTTTTTGTCTTTTTTTTTTTTAGAATTTTCATAAAATTTATTTTAAGTATATAATATTTTTTTGGATTTCATAAAATTAATTTTATTTCAGTCCAATCCCAATATACACCAAACACAATATGTGACATTTTTAATCCAATCCCAAGTTTCATCAAACATGAGACAGTGATTTATCATTCTAATCCAATCTAATCTAATCCATTTCATTCTAATGAAATCCAATATATTTCATTTCAATCTCGCGTGTCAAACGAAGCCTAACTTTCTTCTTCTTTCCAAAAAAAAAAAAATCATTAACGGTACAATATGGTTCATGGACTGAGTTATGGGCCTGGTTTGTGTTGGCCTACAAACCTCAACCAAGACTGTCCTCTCATGAGCCCATTACAGAAACATCCCCAACACTGACCCAGCCGCTTGACAATTAAGTCTGAACAACACAACACAGCATAACAGAATCAGACAAGTACAACAACACCTGTTTCAATGTTCCAACCAATAAGCAATCAACGTGTTAACTCCACATTGAACTCGATGGGTTTTCTTTGCGTACAGACAACTCTCCCCTCCTCCTCCCGGCCCAAATCTAGTACAACCAAAATCACCATTTCTCCATGCTCCCCGCATCGCATGCTTCATCACAATTTTTTTTTATTGGGCAGAAAATGACTGAATATGGAGTTTTTTATTTGATATTAAACAAATATATATATTATAATAAAAAATTACAAACTATTATAATTAATCCATAATTTTAATTAAGGGCATTTTTGTAACTTATAATTAATCCATTCCGATTTCAAAGCAAAGTAAACAATTAAATGGTAATACTGCTGATTCCGATTCCGATTCCTGTAGTTGATGTAAACAACTTATTCTGATTCTGATACTTCATTCTGATTCCAAGTCATTTCGATTTCAAATCATTTGGATTCCTACTTCGATTCCTCCAAATGAAATAAACGTACCATCATTCTTTCCTGTGAACCTGGCCCGTTGCAGAAACTACTAATGATTCTAATTGCAGACAATTTAAGTCTCACTTTGAAATCAAATACATGGCCATAGATTTTTGCTCCCCCACGTCCATGTGTCATGGGACAAAAATATGCTTCTCATGCCAGTATTTGCGAATAGGTTTCGGCTACTTTATTAATTGATAAGGGTATCATTAATCATAATTTTTATATTGATTATAAATATCGTTATTAATAAATTTTAAGAATTATTATTGATAAATAATTTTATTTTAATTAATAAGATAGTCAAATTTTATGAATATTTTATAATTAATTTTTTCAAGTTTCTAAGATAAAATTGATTGATCTATCTAGATTATTTAATTTGTACAAAATAATTTTCAACTACTGAAAAAATAAATAAGAAAAATTTACACACAAAAACCATTAAAATATTAAAACTCTCCAATGTAGCTGGACTGACCAGTCTGACCTACTAATTACACATACAAAATTGTGAATGAAGAAGTACTTATATGCTTACTTTGACTAAAAATATCTCATAATTTTTTTTTTTAATTTTTTTAAAAAGATATTTGATGGATATATAATTGGCGAAAGAAATTAAATATTTTTAGAGGAAAAATTTGCTTGGAAAAATAAGGATAGCTCAGAGTACAAGTATTTTGTATCACAAAAGTACAAGTACTTGAAGCAAGGCTGGATTTTTCTGGTAAGAGAGCAAAAATACAAGAAAGTTACGAGTTTTTCTTGGTTTTTGAAGGAAGAAGAATCGTTCAAGCAACCAATTTTTCTCTCCCTATAGGTTGTGCTCCAAGCTTTCTGACTCTAATGACACTTCTCACTCCAAATTAGAAGGTTTGTTCATTTATATATTTATATGTTTTCTTGGGTTTTGGATGGTGTTTGTTGTTGTTTATTGCTTTGTTGATTTAGTTGGACTTGATCTGTTAACATGTTCTAATGATTTGTATGTTGTATTAAAGTAGTTTTGAGCAACTGTATGATGATGTTAATCAAACTCTTTTGTATGTGTTCAAGCTTAGTTTTGTTTTGAAAATCAGTTCTTAAAACTCGTTGTTTGGTTGCCTGGCAAAAATTGGAAAGTGAAATTAAGATGTTGAAGACCGTTTGTTGGTTGATATGGAGTTGGAAATTTATGATTTTGTGCTCATTTTGGAGTAAAAGATTGTATTTTGATGTGATTTTGATAGTTTATCAGACTTTTGGGGTACTAATACGGCCATGAAGTGTGAGGTTCTGGTTTTTTGTTATTTTGTTTATATTTTTGCAACCCAAATCCAGGTTGAAGTTGAATTAGTGATTGACCTTTTTGCTTTTGTTGATCAGTACAGAAAAGGGTTTTTGGTTATGGAAATTATCTCATATAATTGCCCACTAAGTGGTAGCGTTATAGTCAAGAGACGCTCGAATTTGTGTCAATCAAAGCACACATCATTCAGGACAGACAAGATTTTGTGTACTGGGTTTTCAGGATATTCTATTAATAATCAGTTTTTCTCTCAGAATGTTGATCATGGGAAAGGTTCTAGTTCATTAAATGCATTTGAAGGTCTTAAAAACGCTAACCCGAAGGTCTTGATTGGGAACTATGATGCATATGTGATTGGTGGAGAAGAGGATGCAGGGAGTATTTCTAGTGATGGGAACTCAATACCTAAGGTGTTGATTCCGGGGTTGCCAGATGAGGCCAATGGTGAAAGTAGTGCACCAATAAGTAGTTGTTTTTGGGAGTTGAAGCCTAAATTTAACGTGCATTATGAGAAGGTGGGGTGTGAAAATGTGAGTTCCCCAGCTGTGCTGTTTTTGCCCGGCTTTGGTGTTGGTAGTTTTCATTATGAGAAGCAACTGAAAGATTTGGGTAGGGACTATAGAGTATGGGCAATTGACTTTCTTGGTCAAGGCATGTCATTGCCGTTTGAGAATCCTACTCCATCCTCTAATGAAGGAGATACAACGGAGGGAAAAAGTCGTGCATGGGGATTGGGAGATGAAGTGGAACCATGGGCAAGTGAGCTTGTTTATTCTATGGATTTGTGGCGGGATCAGGTTTGTTATTTCATAGAGCAAGTCATTTGTGAACCAGTCTATATTGTGGGGAACTCTCTTGGAGGATTTGTAGCTGTTTACTTTGCTGCATGCAACCCTCATTTGGTGAGGGGTGTTACCCTACTAAATGCAACCCCTTTTTGGGGATTTTTACCTAATCCTATAAAGTCTCCAGGACTAGCGAAGATATTTCCATGGTCTGGATCATTTCCTCTGCCTGAAAATGTGAGAAAGCTCCTAGAAGTAGTGTAAGTTTTTCGCCTAAATTGATCTATTGTACAAAAAATATTGTGTATGTGTACATATTTATTTATCCTAGGAAACTCACATGCAAAATCCACCTAAGGGTGTTTTGCAATGAAGTTCATATAGAACGGTTCTGTCACTGCTTCTCATATTATTTGGGTAATTTTCATTTCCGTTCAACTTAAAGTTATTCTTCTTCTGTGATTTTAGTTGGCAGAAGATAAGTGATCCTGAAAGCATTGCAGAGGTGCTCAAACAGGTTTATGCTGATCATACAACTAATGTCGACATAGTGTTTTCTCGTATTCTTGAGACAACCCAACATCCTGCCGCTGCTGCATCATTTGCGTCTATCATGTTTGCGCCTCAAGGACAACTATCCTTCAGAGAGGCTTTATCCAGGTAAAGTAGTATCAAAATTTTCAACTAATTCCAATCAAGAATTTCCATTTTCAAGTTAAGGACCTGCAGCTCTTTGAATTTGTAGGTGTAAGACAAACGATGTTCCCATCTGTCTCATGTATGGAAAAGAAGACCCCTGGGTGAGACCTGTCTGGGCCCTTCAGGTGAAAAGGCAACTGCCTCAAGCGCCATATTATGAGATCAGTCCAGCTGGTCACTGCCCTCATGATGAAGTTCCTGAGGTATGCATATTCTAGTTGATATGCTTATCTGTATTTCTAGCCTTGTTATTAGTCATCATTCCATATTTGACCGTCATTCTCTATACAGGTTGTGAACTACTTGCTCCGCGGATGGATAAAAAACTTGGAGTCGCAAGGTTCGGTTGCATTACCTTTGCTTGATGACACACAAAGCAATCAGGATAGCATTGCCAGAGAATTGGAATTTGTGAGAGAAGGATCAAAGAAATCAGTGAGTGTGAGATTCTATGGATCCAAGTTCTCACTATGGAACAAGATTGGCACATACGTAAAATCTCGGTTTGGGAAATTAGAAGTTAAATCTTCTTGATGATAGAAAGTAGTTTTCCTTTGTTAACATTACTGTACATTCTTAAATGTATCATAGTTATTTGATGTATCATACAAAGGAAATCAAATCGTTTGAAGCATTCATATAGCTTTCGATTCCCTCTCTTTTTGTCCCAGCAAGTCTTTGAAAGTTTGTTTACCTGGACATGTATTTCCATTGAAATCATGAGCGCTTTGAAAGTGTGTAACATAGAATACGCAAATCTCTCTCATTTATAAGCTAGTGCAGGATCCTTTTGGAGTGCTACATCTATGCAAGGAGTCAAAGACAACCGAGGAATTTGATTGATTCTCAATAAATTTTTACAGCAAGTGAAGAATCTCCACTTCATGGTTTCATGGCATTGGAAATGAGTTCATCTTTTGCTTCAGGATAAAAGGGAAGATTTTTTATTTCAGAAAATATAGAAAAGGGAAATCTCTTACTAATGTAATATTTTTCTGCGTATATAGAGTGAACTCTTAACTAGTGAAAAATGTCACTGTTATGTAAAATTAACTGTAAATTTTTTTTCACATACAAAAATAACAATCAAATACTATTTTAACTTTGTCATAATAATCCAATGATAGATATCTAAATGGTTAGAATACATTTAATTACATAATTATAACTATCTCAATAAATAAAATATATCTTATTGTATCATTGATTTAATCGCTTCTTTGAAACTATCCACCAGTAGATATTAAAACATTGAATTATACTTAATTAAAAAATGCAAGCCGATGGTTTCTAATTGGTATTGTTAATTTAACATCCTACGAAGTTAACTAAAAAATAAAAAATAAAAAAAATCAATTATAATTTAAATGGTAATACATATCTTCATTTTTGTGATACAATTTAAATCTCATTGTACATATTTGCAAATATGTGTGCAAAGATACCTTAGAAGATACATAAATAGATTTTTAAGCCCTCAAGTGATCCTTAATTTCATATTACTTTGAAACAAATAAATAGAATAAACAAACCAAAAGATATAACAGAATTTTAAACGGTTTTAACGGACCTGGAGCTCATGATGACAAAAGCTATATAAACTACAAAGTTCAGAACTTTACACAAAATTAAAAGGAGAAAAATCAATGTCAATGAGGCTGCTCTCCAGGACATTTCGCTCTCTAAAACATCCAAACCCTAACCCATCAAAACCATCATCATCTTCATCGACATTGTCTACAAGATCGCAAGTACAAGCACGACCGAGTCCAAATTCCAAACCCAAATCAGCATCGTGGTGTGTGTATCTCATTCTCTCCACCAACAATCCCATCAAGACCTACGTCGGCGTCACCACCAATTTTTCTCGCCGGTATGTTCTGTAGCTTTTTTTAAATAAAAAATTCAATCTTTGGAAATTTTGTTTAATATATTTAAAATTTTCTTATCTGGGTGTATTTCAAATCGTTCAAAATTCGATCTTTTGCCCTTTTTTGCGTTGGTTTGCTGCAATTGAGAAATGGGTTGACCATGGATTTGCAAAATTCTTGGCCTTTGTAATTGAGTTTGCTTATTGATGTAAAGTGTCATTTGAGAAGCTTAAAACCTGTATTGGGTTGGTCTGGTTTTTCGGAGATTTCGCTGAAGAGAGAAGTTATTTTGGTGTTGGAGTTTAGAGTTAAGTTGTTGGATAATCAAGTAAACGAGATAATTTGGAGAAATTTTAGGTATGTATGCCGGTGTATAACAAGCACTACTTGTGAAAATGGGATTGAAATGTCTTTTGTTGTTTTCAATATTTTGAATTTTCGAGCTAGTTTGGGAATTTGTATAGGATACTTGAGGTTGGTTTGGCTATTGCTTAATTGTATGGGAAATGTTTGGTTGTTTTCTTGTCATTCACATGACTCCATTCGTATTTAGAACTTATTTATAAAAAGGAATGTGAAGAGTAAGAAGTGGTGAAGCAAATTGGAGAATGAGGAAGTGGGGAATCAAGATGAAGTCGGTCAAAGAAGAGGAGAGAGTAGGCGTGAATCATTTACATTTAAGAATACGAATGTGTAGGTCTAAAAAGTCTTTGCAAAGCAACTGTGAACTTATTAGAGTTATGGTGCGAGTAGATGAAACGTGCAAGAAGGCATTAAATTTTTTTCATAAGTTAGCCTGTTCAATCTAACATGATTCAATATTCATAGTTCAGCTTATAGTTAGAATTGGTTTTTTTTTTAATTGAAAGGTTGCACTTTATTGCAGTTTGAAACAACATAATGGTGAACTTAAAGGTGGTGCAAAAGCATCCCGTGTAGGAAGGCCATGGGTTTGTGCATGCATAATTCGAGGTTTCCACAATCAATGTGAAGGTGCTTGACTAACACATATCCTTGAAAGACATGTTCTTTTCCTTTTGGATTTCAAAGACAGTGAGTGATGACTGTTTAAGAGTATTTAAATATGACTACTCCTTGAATACATACATAGTGCATCCTATCCAGTTTCGATGACCGTGCATTTTCTTATGTAGCAGAGCTTGATATTTCTGGAAATTACTTTTGTGTGTGTTGCTTGTTGATAGGTGGCCAGTTCTCAGAATTTCTCTCATTAGTTTCTCCACTACATTTGCAATGGTCCATAAGACTGGCAACTACCGCATTGACACTGTTCTTTTCCAACCTTATTGTATGGCACAGCGTCTTGTGCTTCCCGGAGTTTTCTTCTTGGATTGCTGAAACCATTTTTAGAACCTGCTTATATTCACTTGAACAAATTTTTTTAGTATAGGTTAGGTGTACCTCACACTCCGTCAAGATTTCCTTCCTTTTTGCCCTCACATAGACATACAAGCCAAGATTGATAGAAGCACTTTCCCTTCTGTTTCTGCACATTTATAACTTATTGTTTTTTGGCATATGAGAGTTGTTCTCCATGTTAAATTTTTGCATTTTCATACTGTTAAATTTATCATCACATGGCTACTGGGAGACTGAAAAACTGTTAATTCTTGCTGCTTTTTAACACAATCTTATTTGATTTGAAACTAATTCTTTGCAGTTTCAAAAAAAAAAAAAAACAAAAAAAACAAGAAGAAGAAACTGATTCTTTGCCTTCTTTTGTGTTACGCTATCGTAAATGTAGCTTGTGAGTTTGAATCAATATGGAAAGGCTTCTCTAGGAAACTACCCCGAAAACGGAAGAGTGAAGACCTAGAAAAGCAGATAAATGATGCCTCCCTTCTATTGTTGCAACACAGGCAAATAGCTCTGAACAAAGTGCAAGCATCATTAGATTGCAGCCACTTAGAAATTGATTGGCAACTAAATCCATTCTAAAAAGTTGATTTATTATACAATGATACGCCCTCAAGCTCAAAAATGTGTTGTATTTTCTTATTTATTATATGATTTACTGTTAGTAATCAAACACCATTGTGTATATTTCTCTATTGTAATATTATAGGATGGAGTCATCGACATTACAGAGAAATTGCCCATGATCAGATGAGAAATATTATTGAAGAACGTGTATTGATTTTTGTATTTAGAAAGAGTGAAAATCATGTTTTAATGATTATTTGTAGTATTATTATCTTACCTCTAATTATTGTATACCAGTATATATATATATATATATATATTTTGGATACTACAAGTATAATTATATCTGTCGGGACCATTTTGATCTAACTCCATGGAATGGTTCGAAATATAACACTATTTTTACTCTACTTTCTAATAGAAAGAGAGAGGGAGATTCATACTAAATAAAAAAATTGTCCTCCAACTGGAGAGTTTAGTGATCAATTTAATCACATACAAGTGGGTTAAGAGTAAATGTCCACGTTTTATAGATATGGGTACTCAACCCCTGTCCTTGCTTATAAAAAGTGGATTGGGTGTGTTTGGCTATCACGCCAAACAACTTGAGAGTTATTGTATATTAATAGCTATAAACATAATCTAGTTGGTAATAATGTTTGTTAACATAATTAAGATCTTATGTTTAAATTCCTTTCCCCTCCTTTAAATAATAATAATAAAAAATCAATTTCATAATTGAACATAATTTCAACTAAATGTCATGATGCGGTTAAATGTAAAGTGTCATAATTGAGGTGATTTGAACATAAAATATAATTAGGTCAAATAACTATTATTTATCATCAAGCCATATTGGACAGTAGATAATATAATACATATTTCACTTGTTTAATTATTGTCATAACTAATGATTTAAAAAAAAAATTACAAAATCATAATTAAATTTATATGTCTAACGTATGTAGAGGAAATATTAGATAGACTTTTTTTTCTTTTTTTTTTTTTTAAAAAAAAGGGAAATATTAGATAGACTTGCGGGTCATACAGTACACAAGTTTAATAAATCTAAATTTCCAAAATCAATCACCGCACAACTACTACAATTACTTGACAATTATTATCATTAATCAGTGTATATTTTTAAAAGATTACAACATCCTTTAAATTATAAAAACATTAAATAATATATATGAAATTATTTTATAATATTCTTAAACAAAAAAAGAAATTATTTTATAAAAATCCATGCAAATGACGTATACATGTGTTGGAAAATGTCAATGACCTTAAACTTTCCAAAACCGAAACTACTCCTACAAGTACTAGGATTTATATTACACTTCTAAGTGAACCAATTCCTTGACAAACAAGCAACCGCATTATTGCAGATAAATACTTCAAACACCATCACATACTCACATGTAATGCTTTTTACAAGGTTTCAACAGAACGCTTTTTTCAGGGTTTTAAAAACGTTTCTTTGAATTGCATTGATATGGCGAACGAAAAATGCCGACCCAGTAAGTGTTTCTTTGATATGTGGCAGCAGCAACAAGGAGTTGGTGGTTGTGGCTTGCCTCAGAATCAGCAACATCGCAAATTTGACAATCAATTGTGCGTTAATTTTGTTGTCGAATACCTTCCACACCACTTCAACATGAATGTCCGTTCAGAGAAGACGCGCATTTTGCTTGAACGCAGCGACTTGGTGGGTGATGACGAGAACAACGTCAAGGTGCGCGAGACCATGTCGACATTGCTCAAATATGCAGCTCCGGTTAGGGAGAGAGAGCTGGAGGGGATCGTGAAAATTGTGTCGTCGAAAGCGAAGTCAATGGACGCGGATTCATGTAATACCGGGTGTGATGTGATCTCCATCGTTATGTCACTTAGAGTTGTTTACGTTAAAGATTACACACAAGAAGTGGAGCTTTCTTGGGCCGCAAGACTGGGACCTGGAGGGCCTGAATTGCCGAAACTACTCATGCCCGCGTTGGATTCTGCCGTTGGGAGTCTAGACAAGGTGGCCTACGACATGGGTTCGTGCTCGGAGGAGCAGTGTTCGATCTGCCTGGTGGAGTTTAATGTCGGTGAGGAAATTCGTCGAACGCCTTGCGTGCATGATTTTCACGGGACTTGTATAGCGAATTGGCTCAAGAGGAGTCACTTGTGTCCACTCTGTCGCTTCCCGTTGCCCGTTTGTGATAACACGGAGGCTCTGTGTCCGTTCAAGTCCGAGACAGCACGCCAAAGTAGTCATCGCGTGTATCGTACCAAGCCTAGAATGCGCGCCAGGGCGCCATGGACGCGTTGTCACGTGCTTGGTAGGCTAACCATTGTTGATCCTATTAATTAGTTGAAACTATTGTGAGTACTTGTGACAAAGTTGCATACATCATATTTCTCTTGTTAATTGAAGGAAAAAAAATTGTATAGTTATATTAGTTTCTTTAGGGTCATATTATGACTTTTTGAGATTCGAAACAATTATTTATCCAGATTAAATTGCTTCAATTTTTAGATTTAAATTAGAAATACAGAAAAATGTGTTATTACTTGAATTAAATTTGTAAAAAAAAAGCAAGCAAAATTTGCCAATCTAAACTCAAGAATAACATATTTAATACAAATAATGTGAATTGAGAAATATTTAAAAAGTAAAATTCCCTAAAAAATGCATGCCCAGCCAGTATAAACCATGCATGAATAAATACTATGGTTGATGGTTGCTCAACTTTTTAAAACAAAGGCGAGCACCACTTTTTCATGCACGTGCATTTTCGGCTATTAAAGTGTTCATGTCTATGCATCGGCACAGAGAGCAACAGAATTAATGCAGTTTCGTTAGCAACAAAATTCATGCCGGATTGGACGCCATCAACTTAGCTCTCTCTCTATTTTTTTTTAATAAAAAAACATAATTAAATTAAAAAAAAAACTACTCACACTTTATGATTTAGAATAAATGTATAATTTGAACCCTTAATAGTAAGGGAACTACTAAACTATTATTATTAAAGAGTAATGTGCGATCAACTTAGCTATCATATAGTAAACAAATACACAGTACATAGAGAAAATGGATTTTTAATGGTTCTAAGGATTGGTTAATATTGACCGAGCAATAACTTCAGGAAGTTGCTACTTGAACATCCAATTTATAACACTGAGCATATTGATTGAGAGATTCATTATGAATCTCAAATCCCCAAAAAATGATCGTGGACCTGATCGCGATTGTGATGAGAGTGCCTCGCTGGCTAGGACATTGGAATTGGGTATAAAATTGATAGGACCTTCTCAACTGAGGGCATTTAATACTTATGACCACGGGGTTTCTCCTCTTAGAAAATGTAAGAAAACAAAAGAAAAGGAATCTCGATCAACTATTTTGAAAACTTAAAAAAGATAAATAAATAAAAAATAAAAATTCAGACCAGGAAGGGGTTATGTGATTCTGCCACTTATGTAGACTACATATATATTCATAATTGCCCTCTAAGTACTCATCAACTTTCTTCTTTCTTCTCTTTCCTTTTTTTTTTTTGAGAGAATTGCACAACACTCCCCCGAGGTTTGTCAAAAAAGACGCGAAAACATATTTACCCTTTTATTACATCAAACCCCCATGCCGTTAGTCAATTTCCGTCCATTTCAACAGTTGACTAACATTTTAGATTAAAAGACTATTTTACCCTCAATCCAACAAAATCCTTTAAACAAAAAAATTCCTAAAATCATCACCAAACCTCCCACCACCATCGACCACCACTGACCCGACCTCCACCACTGCCCCCTCCGCACGCCGACCACCATCTCCACCAGAGACCAGACCTCCACCACCCCTCCCCCCTCGCACGCCGATCGCCATCTCTCTCTTTCATCTCTATTTCTCTCCTCTGTTCTTCTTCTCTTCTTCTTCTTCTTCTCTTCTTCTTCTTCTCTCTTCCAAGAACCCAGATCTGGGTTCGTTTCGAACCCAGATCGTCTGGGTTCGTTTTCGACCCCAGATCTGGGTTCGAAAACGAACCCAGACATCTGGGTTCGTTTCAAACCCAGACATCTGGGTTCGTTTCGAACCCAGATTTGGGTTCGATTCGAACCCAGATGTCTGGGTTCCACAAATCCAGTTGTGTGTTTTTTTTTTTAGAATTTATTTTTTAATTCTGGATTTATGTTTATGATGATGATTCTGAGATGTTTGAGTTTATGTTTATGTTTGAGTTTGATTTATTTGTTGATGATGATGTATTTTGGAACCCAGTTGTGTTGATGATTCCATGTTGACGACGGCGAAATTGTAGCCGGCGATGAGAATGGTCGCCGGCGATGAGAATGGAGGAGAAGAAGAAGATGGTGTAGGGAGAAGAGTAAAATGGTATTTTAATCTAAAAGTTTGGTCAACTGTTAAAATGGACGGAAATTGACTAATGGCATGGGGGTTTGGTGTAATTAAACGGTAAATATGTTTTCATCTCTTTTTTGGCAAACCTCAGGGGGGTTTTGTGCAATTCTCTCTTTTTTTTTTTCCGTCATCGTCGTCAACTCGCCATCACTCTTCTTCCCTTTCTCTATTAGTGTGAAACTCTTATCTCTTTGACAAAAACTCAAACTTGTTTTTTCTTTTGAGAGATTAAAGATTTTTTTTAATTTTTTATAATTTGTTCATGTTTGAAAACTAAAAGATAAAGAATGTAATTTCATTGATCGAATAAGGATTTACGATCTATATTTTTGTGTTTTTTTTTTTACTCTCTTTCCCTCTCTTTATGGTTCATGTTTTTTTTATAATTTGTTCATGTTTTTTTTCTTTATATATGAAAGTGTTTTGTCTTAAAATCGAAATACTATAATGTAAACTCTAACTATTATAGATATAATGATAATATCAAAATGTCATCTAATAAAAAGTGCTAGGAAAAATATTTTTACTTCTTTCACCAACACTTTCGGCGAAATAAATGTCTAACTCCAACACGCATCAACCCGAGAGATGCCATCATGAATTCCAATTCCTAATGACTTTCCAACAAGCACCAAGATAGAGCCATCATTATGAATTCCAATTCCTGCGATTTCGAAAATTGTAATAGACAATATGATGGATTTGGAAATAATCAGACTCTCCAGTCTCAATCACCACCATCTGGATCCTGTTCTTTTACTTAATAGATCTGACACAGGTGCATGTCAAGCTAGCTAGCTGATGGGGTCATAGCATTTAAATTTTGCCTTTCATCAGACGTATAAAAGAGCTGATGGGGTCATGGCATTCAAACTTTACCTTTCATTGGACGTTTAAAAGTATGTCTTTGGTTGCCAACGCCATTGGCCCCATGCCTCAGGCCGTCTGCAATATAGCACCAAATTTGTGTAAATGTGCTCAAAAGTCAAAATAAATTCAATGTTTCATCAATTTGGTAAAAATGCACAAAAATCAATGTAAATTTTAGTATTTTTGCTACGGTTTGAATTTGGTGTCAAACCGTAGCCAACACCAAATTTAATGCTGCACCAATTTGGTATGAATGCACAAAAATCAATGCAAATTTTAGTATTTTTGATGTAGTTTGAATTTAGTGTCAAACTCTAGTCAACACCAAATTTAGTGTTGGACCACATGAACCTTTTTTTTTTTTCAAAATTTCAATAATATCCCTCTTATAATAACTATAACAATTTTTATTTTATTTATATCATTTATCATATTTAATGTATTTGTATAATTTGATTAATAATTATAAATAAAAATTAAATTATTATAAAAAAGTTATATCGTTGGAAATATTTCATTGAGATCTTCAAAATGAGTATAATATTGAATATGTTTTAATATATTTTTAAGTTTTTAATATATATTATAAGTAATATATTAATATAAAATGAATTAAATTATTTAATGTATATACAAAATATTAATTTAATAATTACTTGATAGAATTGGTAATATTTTTAATGCAAAAACTCAATAATATTTTAAATAGCAATAACATTAACATTATTATTATCTTAAATTAAACATACATGATTACAAAAAAAAAAACAAAAACAAAAAACAACAACAACAACAACCACAACAACATAACTTAAAAATAAAATCATGTTAGAGTGTGGAAGAGATAAGAATACCGTTTAACGGTTAGGATTAAACCACTTTTTATCAAACGGTGGAGATTATATAATGTTAGATTTTTGTGTCAGACCTAAGATAGAGTGTGGAAGAGATAATAATACCATTTAACGGTTAGGATTAAACCATTTTTCATCCAACAATGGAGATTATATAATATTAGATTTTTGTGTCAGACCTAAGATAGAATGTGAAAGAGATAAGAATACCGTTTAATGGTTATGATCAAACCACTTTTCATTCAACGATGGAGGTCATATAATTTTTTTTTTTTTTTTTTATATAGTATGCGTAATTATTTGAAAATAAAATTTTATAATGGGGTGAATAATAAAATAGTTGGATAAAAAATTAGTTGAAAAAATTAGATGGATAAAAAATTAGGTGGATAAAAATGAGTTGAAAAATATTAAGTGACTAAAAAATTAGGTGGAAATATAATGAAAATAATTTATTGTAAAAAAATTTAAAAAAATTGTGAGTATTTAATAATTTTTTAATATATTGTGAGTAATTATTTGAGAATAAAATTTTATATGAAATAAATTAATTAATATTGGTTAAAAAATTATATATGAAATATTCTTTGAAGATACCCTTTACACCAATTTGGTGTAAAAAAATTTGGTGTTGACACCAAAATAGTGTTAAATTTGGTGTCAGACATTGAAGATGTTCTCAATGGTATGGGTTAGAAATTCTTTCGTCAATCCAAATAATATAATAATAATAAGAACAAATAGTCTTTAAATTATTCTTTCACTTTTGTATGAGTCTTTTTTCATCTCTATATGGGTATATGAGACTGTCATTTCATTCTCGTATGGATTTTTTTTCATCTTTGTGTGAGTATATTCTTTTCATATGGGAGCAGTACTTCGAATTACATCATTAATATTCCTATCTTGATTGATTCCAATAGTTTTTTGATCCATCTCAATCCTTAAAAATTAAAAAAAAAAAATTGTATAATTGAGTGCACGGTCGCTCCCTTCATTCAATGTATATACAGATATATACAGAGTACAATTGATTTATGGGATACTAAGTGTAGGGTTATTTTTTAGAATTTTAGGTGAGAGCACAATTAGGAGCAGACAAAGTGGTTCGTCGACTTTACGAAGACCACAATGTATGTTTGTTATCTTCTTCATATATATATTGAACCAAGTTTCAGCTTTAGAACCAACCCAAAAGCTTCTAAGAAATTAAAAGAAAAAAAATGGAATTTCAGTTTTATCAAAAGAAAATGGAGGTTGAACTTAGGAACTTCATTGTCATATGGCTTGTAGTCTTGCTGTCTCTAACCTATTGCTATGTAGTTGGCAAAAAAATCTCCAAGGGTATCAAACGACTCCTTTATGTGTTTCCTGTCGTTGTTCTCTTTCTATACCTTCCATTTGAACTCTATTCATTCCATCTTAATTTCCTCATATTTTTCTCCATTGCTTGGCTTGGCAACTCCAAGCTCTTGCTCTTTGCTTTTGGTGAGGGTCCTTTATCTTCAGACCCATCTATGTATCTTGCAGTTTTTCAGGCTGTTGCTTCTTTGCCTATCAAGCTCCAACAAAACCAACCTCACCCATCTCCTCAAAAGTCTAAAAATGTTTCTACATTATCGGTGTATGCAATCAAAGTTCCTGTTTTGGCAATGGTAGGGTATATCACTATTAATTATAGAGTATATAACCATCCATTTATGTTATTGTGTGTCACTTGTTTAGAATATTATTTACTATTTGAAATGATTTTGGCCCTAGTATCAACCCTAGCTGGAGCCTTATTAGGGCTTGATCTTGAACCAACTTTCAATGAACCCTACTTATCAACTTCTGTACAAAACTTCTGGGGTCGAAGATGGAACCCCATGGCCTCAAACATTCTCCGCCTTACTGTATACCAACCCGTCAAAGAGATATTCACCCGTGTGTTAGGGCGCCGGTGGGCTACACCCACAGCAGTTGTGACAACGTTCTTGGCGTCCGGTCTCATTCATGAGCTCATGTTCTATCAATTGTTGCGTGCAAAACCCACCGGAGAGGTGACTTGCTACTTTCTCCTTAATGGAACGTGTGTTGCTGTTGAGATTGAAGTCAAGAAGAAGTTCAAGAAATGGCGTTTTCCATGGTCGATCTCTGTGCTTTGGACTCTTGGATTCGTGCTGGTTACCACATGGCTCTTTTTTGTCCCATTGAAAAGGTGCGAAGCTTATGTTAGAATATTGCATGAGCATGGAGCAGCAGTCACCTTTCTTAAGAATGCATTTGGATTTAATTGAAACATATATATATCCTTTTCTAATGAGGATGGTTTATAAATTTTTGTTCACGATAATTAATCACCACCGGTTATTTTTACGAGTTCCATGGAACAATCCACTGAAAATAAATGGTGGGAATCTTAAAATTTTATTTTAGACCGTCCTAACAAAAACATTAAGTTATATATATATATATATATTTATGTAACGTATAAGTTTGGATTATATAACTTCGTCACATGCACTTGCATTGGACTAAGAAACTTGCTAGTCTTTTGCTGCTTCTTGGCTTTGTACTTGGCATTATTATTATATTCTTCTTTGATGTACAACTGATCATTCTTTGCTTTTATTTATTTATTTTTATTTTTGTGCGACATTATGGCCTATATGGCTGGTGAGTTCGAATGAGCTTCATGGTGCCTAGCTCTAATATTTAAATGAAGACATTGCTAGCTAGTTAGATTGCATTCAGTTATAATTAATTTGATTGGTATAATTTGAATTTAATTACCCTTATAATAAGGGAGAAAAATATCTAAAGATCTCGTAAATTGCTTTTTATTAGAAAACGTTATTTTAATTTTCTTCTATTCGACATTATTAGGAATTTGTTCGAACACTATAACGATACTCAACTTTTATCACGATAGAAAGAAAATGGATAATCATTTAAATTTGTATAATCATACAAATTTTGAATAAATATTCGATTTATTATTTCAAAGTTAAAAGCGCAGTTAACAACACGAAGAGATTCACTTTGTTACCACTTACCGGACAACAAAACCCACCTCCAAATGCCCAAATTAAAGCGCACCCATCAACGGAAATACCCAAAAATGGTTATCCATTGGACTGACGATATTTACAATCCACTAAAGTACACCTCATTTATAAGTATACCCCATTAAAAATTATATTAAAAAATTATAATTTATAATTATGACTCATTTAATATAAAAATATTAATTTCATAATTTAGTTGTATTATGTACTGTAAATAAATTGTCATAAAAACTACTTGTTTTTACATAATTTAAGATTTTTTTTTTTAACATTTAATAAGGTCAACTTATTAAAGTGGCGCACAATAATTTTAGACCGGCGTAAAATCGATACCTGATCCATTAAGATATGCAACATTGGCCCACTTTTGGCAATAACTACTAATTATAGCGAATAGAACCAACCACATATTCTTATTGCATTTGATACTTTATCTATTAATTATAGTGAATAGAACCAACCAAATATTCTTATTGCATTGGATACCTTATCTATGATTCTATGTGAGATAGAATATGAGATTGGTTCAATAATATACTCCTTATTCTCATATAATAAGATTATAGGTTCGAATCATATTACTCTCCTATATTTCAAATTGTAATTTTTTTAAGCGTAGTTAGGACTATAGCCTCATAACTAAATTAATATTGATAAACCATTACCCGTCCCTTCTTTGCAAAACTTCATGATTGAAGATGGAACCTCATGCCGACATACTTCTTGCTCCTTACTGTATATGAACCCACCAAAGAGAGGTTCACTTGTGTCTTTAGGCATTGGTGGGTGACACCACTAGCAATTTTGTCACTAGTTTTGGTGTTGGTCTCTTTCATGATCATGATGACCTCATATTTTATCATTTGGTGCGTGTCAAAATCCACCAAAATATAATGTAATGCTGAGCTATGGAGTTGTTTGAGAACACGTACATATATAATGACATTTACACATTTTTTTCCATTGATGCGATTGATGTGAATAATTTTAAGAAGAAGAAGAAGAACTTAAGAGAAAGAATGATCGATGACTTTAGAAAGGAAGAGATATAAGAGACGAGATTTTTCGGACTCAATTCAACACATTTTTCATTCAATGAGAGTTGACTATTTATATGCTAATTACAACCGATAACATTATAACAACAAACAAAGTCACTAACTTCAAATAACAACGAACTTAACATGCCTACTAACAGCAACACACATAACTACCCCAATAACTATAACATGTCTACTAACAACAACACACAACTACCCCAATAACTAAAGACTATGACCACTAATTCTAATTTGACAACTAACTAGACCAAGTCTTACACTATATACCCCACTTCCATGCCAGCCCTACATTCATGCCATCTACATATATAAGCTACATTCACACTTTTTAAGGAATAGTTTTCCTACAACACGAGCTGCTGAAGACATAGTGACTTTGGTTGTGATATTATTTCCCTCCAATTCCTGCACACCGTTCCCCGATTTCATTAATATGTCTATATTTCTGCACTTCATGATTACTCTCCACCACCAATATTCTAAATCACCAAGTCCTATCAATTTCTCTATAATCTAAATATACAAGTCATATTCATGTCATCTACATATACAAGCTACATTCACACTTTTTAAGGAATTTTTTTGCTACAACGCGAGCTATTGAAGAAATAGTGACTTTGGTTGTGATATCATTTCCCTCCAATTCTCGCATGTCGTTCCCCAATTCATTAATATGTCTATATTTCTGCACTTCATGATTACTCTCCACCACTAATATTCTAAATCACCAAGTCCTATCAATTTCTCTATAATCTAAATACCCAAATAAAGGTTAGGGTTGGATCTGCTGTTGTAAGACGTTTTTCAGGTTATCTATTCGTGGATTCTACAACAAAAAATTTCCAACAATGCAAGCTCTTAGTCAAACTATGGTCCCGTAGTCAGGGTACTAGGCTAATGCTTGTAGAGCAAATGACTCAGAATCTTACTACTCAATTAATTATGCAGAAAGTATGGCATATTGAGCAAGGAAGAGGTTGAGGTTGCCAAACAAATAAAAGAGTTGGCTTTTGCTATTGCAAAACAAAATTGTGAAAAGGAGCCAAGTGGTGATGGAAATTTGACTATACAAATTTATGTCAAAGAATATTCCAAAAAGCTAATGTTGAAATTTGTGAAAAGAGGTCTTAGAGCTAAGGATGATGGAGAGCAATTGATGGCCGAGAAAGCTACTTTTGTCAATCAAAAAATCTGATATTTTTGGAGGTCTCCGGGCATTTATTGAAGAGGAGGATGCAGAGAACCTTTTACGCCTTTAAGGGATCCAGAAAACTCGTGCATCAACTTATGTCTTAACAACCGAAGTTTTAGCTTAGGTATAGCTAGAGTTGCAGTGCTCATCTTCATGTCGATTAAGGATTAATTGACTGAACTAGACTCAACAAATTTTAGAGTCGATAGGCCAGAGGCAAAAACCAATGAAGTCATGAATATATTTTCTTCTGCTCTAGAAGGTTGTCAAATGATATACCTTAACCTTTCAAACAATACATTAGCTAAAAACGGTGTTAAAGCATTAGGGCACTCCAGAGGTCACAAAATAAATTGGAGGAGCTGTATATGATGAATGATGGCATTTCAGAGGAAGCTACATAAGCAGTTTGTGAGTTGATTCCTTCCACTAAGAAGCTTAAGATCCTTTATTTTCACAATAACATGGCAAGAGATGAACATGCAATTGCTATTGCTGATTTTGTGAAACATTCTTCCCTATTTGAGGACTTTCGATGTTTTTCCACAAGAGTGGGCTCAAAAGAAAATGTTGCGCTTGCTAAAGCACTTGCCATATGTACCCGCCTAAGAACGCTTGATCTTTGTGCCAATATATTTAGTGTGGAGGTTGAGGTTACTCTGAGTAAAACTTTAGCTACATTTTTAGATCTTACTGAGGTATACCTTGTGATGATTCAAGATTTCAATATAAAATTAAAGAGACTATAATTGAATGATGAAACACAAAAAGCTCTATTGATGAGCTTTTGATCATAGATTGATTCACTGAAAAATACAAGTCTAAATGAGTTTATATTTATTGTTTGCTAAACAGATTCTTGAGGGCCAATAGCAAGCTGCTGTTTGGAGGTTTTTCTAACTAACTTGCTCCACACGTTAAATGTCCTAATAGCTGAGCTAGACCAACTTAATAATTTGGTTTGAAGGCTGTTAAGCTTGTCTTCTGAAACTACACAGACCTATCATCAACAGATCATAAGCTACAACTTGAGCAGCTTGAGTTTACAACTTGTGCACAATCGACTTGAGCAGCGACATGCACACTCACATACCTTAGTTATTTGAACTTAGAAGATGAGGGGGCAGAAGCATTTGCAAATGCTTTCAAGGCATCCTCACTTGAAGTTCTAGAATTGGCTGGAACTGACATCATAACCAAAGCAATTGTGTCTTTAGCAGTTTGAATTGCAGCCAAACAAGTTAAATTTGGTTAAGAATAAATTGAAGGATGAAAATGCCCTTTTGATTGGCAAATCATTATATAAGGAATATTAGCAATTAATTGAAGCTGATCTAAGCATAAACTCAATCAAAAGAGCACGAACAAGGCTTCTAGTACAAGTTGTTGTCAACAAACGTGGTTTTAAGAGCCTAAATATTAATGGTAATTTCATATCTAAAGAAGGAATCGATGAGGACAAGGATACTGCATGAGGGAGGGAATGATAGTGCAAGGCGTGAATGTACGGTTGTCATGGAAGTAGGGTTGTTTAAGAGTACTTAGTCAACTTAGTTGTCAAGTTAGAGTTAATAGTCATAGTCTTAAGTTAATGGGGTAGTGGTAGAGTGTGTGTTGCTGTTAGTGGGCATGTTAAGTTAGTAATTATTTAAAGTTAGTGGCTTTGTTTGCAGTTATTATGTTATCACTTAGTTTATAAATGGTCAACTCTCATTACATAAGAAGTGCGTTGAATTGAGTCCAAATAATCACGTCTCTTATATCTCTTCCTTCCTAAAATCATCTATCATTCTTTCCCTTAAATTCTTCTTCTTATTAAAATTATTCATATCACTTGGTATCAGAGCCATGATAAGCCATAGATACCCACGGAAAGTCGATCATTCAATTATTTAATGATGTTAACAAAATATTAACTTGTCATAAGTCAAATTTCTATCAAGTGCCCGTTACACTTACTTCGTCAATACCAATAATAGAAAAACTATTCCTTTCATTCCTGGAGAGCCTTCAAACCAGCTAAACCACAATGTGGTTCAATATGCATGGTGAACAACATCAAACCCGAATATAAGTCATGCTTTAGGCCAATAATCTGTGTTAATGTGCATGTCAATGGTTTTGGTTCTATTGTAATATTAGATACATATGCATCTAGCAGCGTCATGTTGGCTAAGGAAGTTAGTAGGTTGGGTTTATAATTGATTGATAGCACATGTTTGTTGAGGGTTGCAAAACAGAAATCGTGCAAGTACTAGGCATTGCAAACCCAACTCTTCGAATGCCGTCTTGGCAAGGTCAAATGTGTATCATGGTGGTGCCTTAGTTGAATTTCAACCTAATTCTAGAGAATGATTTCTTTGTTCAAACCAAGGCAACAATCATGCCAAGTGTTGGAAGGATTGTAATTATGGATGAAATAAATTCATGTTTTGTGAAAATGGTTTGGGGACTGCTGTCGAATGAAAGGAATGATTTTCCTATTGTTGTTATTAGTGGTATGGGCTACATTACCAACAAAGAAATGGTTGATTTTCGTCATCTTAAGGATTGGAGTTTGAGTGTTCAAAGATTTTAAAGCTCGAAGTTCAATTAGGATTGATTAAAGTGCAACATGCACTTCTTGGAAAATTGACTCATGATGAGTCAATATTTCATTGACATAGTTACGGAACTCAAAATTCGATTTTCTGTTGGTATTTTTTATCTATCTTAGCTCTGATACCAAATGATATGAATAATTTTAAGAAAAAAATAAATTTAAGAGAAGGAATGTTAGATGATTTTAGGAAAGAATAGATGTAAAAAGACGGGAATTTTTGGACTTAATTCAATACATTTTTAATTCAATTAGAGTTGGCTATTTATAAGTCAATTACAACTAATAACAAAATAACAAAAAACAAAGACATTAACTTCAACTACTAACTTAACATGCCTGCTAACAGCAGCACACACTCTACCACTACCCTACTAAATAAAGACTATGACCACTAACTCTAACTTGACAACTAACTTGATCAAGTCTTACACTACCTTGATTCCATAATAGCCCTACATTCATGTCATGCCCATATAAGTGGAATTTAAAATATCAACGAGGGATAAGTGGTTTATAACAAGAGTAGTGTGTGGTTATACATAGGGATAGCAATGGATGAGATTGGATTAGGACCCTTCCCAAACCGACCCGAAATTTTTGATAGGTGCCCCAAACCCGACTAGTATCCTAAATTTGATCATATCTCAAACAGTTCGCTATTTTCCATTCAAAATCCAAACCCGATTAGAAAGATTTGCTCCGAATCAAATCCGTTAACCCATATTAGTTTTTAACTAATGATATAATTAATAGAAAAACTAATAAAAAAAAAAAAAAAAAAAAAAGACAAATTGGTTATAATATCCATGATTCTTTTAAAAGAATTCTAATTTGTATAAAAACTTTGATAATTAAGAGTGGAAGACTTGGACACTATGCAATAAGTCTTTTTAATACACAGTTATAGATTTAGGAATTTTTTATGTTATATATAGACCGGGTTACTAGATTGAATCGGGCTAATAGAGGTTGCTCCAAATTTGATTGGAAATTTTTGAGAATTGCCCCAAACCCGATTTACATTCCAAATGGGTTGCTACTTTTTATCTCAAACTTGCTCCGAATAGACAGAGTTTGAACGGGTTTGGATCAGATCGGGTATTTTTGCCTTCCCTAATTATACAAGCTAGCTTGGACGTTTGAGGAAATTTAAGTCAAGTGTGGCTGAATTCGATGGTTTCTTAATTATATGCTTTAAATTTTATAAAATTTTCTTCTTCCTTTTTCGTTTACTGCCTTATGATCATACAGCCCTTTTTCGTTTCAATGAATGCAATTATTACCCATGGACATGCAATGCAAACGAAAGAACCTTTTACATTCAATTCACGTTGAGCTATGACATTGTTTGGCAGTTTTCTTTTAATTATTTATGAGATGATGAACTTGTATGGTAAAAAACTAGTTTGTATAGTCAATTGTAGTTTGTAATAACGAAGTGTCTCGTATACACGGAAATACCCATGCCCTTATGAAGAATTTTATTGAAGAACATGTCTTCATTGTATGTAATAAAACAAACTCAATACTTTACTAATTACTTGCTTCATATATATAAATATATATAGATATATATATATATTCTTACAATTCAAAAAAATAGTCTATTGGATGGTGATTTTCGGTGTAAATCCTCTTCTTTTGGTTGTTATGTTTTAGATGCAGAATTTATGTCACCTTTTTGCTTCACATATAGTAATTTTATCATCATAGTAATTTTACCATCATCTAATTTTAGGATAAATCAAATTAGTAATCAAAAAGGTGATATAGCTGTCGGCCATTAGAAAAGCCTTTTTATTGATGCAGTGGATTGTCGTCGGCCACAAGATGGGACTGCAATTAATCCGTGCACCCAACATGCATTTAATACTTAATCATATTTGTTTTTGAAATTTTTTTTATACAATGATTTGGAAATTTTTAAGAAAATAAATCTTGGTCACCCATCTTTAATAATAGGAAAAATTTTGTTTTGAACCCTATATTTGTCTATTTTATTAATGATGGATAGAAGAAAAAAAAAGGAAAAATGATGGAGAGGAGAAATAAATTTTATTTGTTTTTTAAAGTACTTTTTTCTATGACGAAAAAAATCAGAGAATGTTGGAGCTAGCTCTCGTGATGAACATATGTAGTCGGTTTTTTAAAACATCGTGTTGATATTTTTCTTTTTCTTAAAATTAAAAAAAAAAATCAGCATTATGTTAATGATGAAAATAAATTGAAGAGAGAAGATACTGTTGTACGTATTAGTACATGGAGGAGAAACGAATAACAAATTAATGCATGAGAGAGATATGAAAGAAATAAATTAGATTTAATTTGTCGTAGGAAAGAGAATCTAAGAGAGGGGAGAGAGGGAATAAAACTAATTAATGATGAATAGGGGAAGAAAATGAAAAATAAAAAATAAAAAATAAACCTATGAAATCCAAACCATCCAAATCTCATTGATTTAAGGGCTACCACATTGTGTCAAATATTGCATTAAAAATTGTATTCTTTGATGGGTAGGATCAATATACCTTAAAAATTATACAATTTCTTATGTAAGTTGTTGACATTTAAATTTAAGTGAGATGAATGACTAGGATACATTCATATTCTTAATCATATACACATTTATAAATCCAAAATAAATATGTTTTCCTTTCTCTCAATTCTTTGATACATTCTCTTTCCTCTTTGGTTACTAATAAAACAATCAACTAATGTCACTTTCCATTTCCAAACGTGAAGGCAAATATATAATTAATATAAATTAGAAGCTACACATGACCTACCTAATTGTATGTGATTGGTGATCCTTGCAAGTTGCTCCAAAAATTGAAAAGAATAATAATAAACCACTAATTTTATTAAATTTGAACATGTCATGCCAGCCATAAAATAATGAATGGAAGTAGACTTGTTCAAATACAAATAAACAAATTACCGAGCTCCCTCTGAATTTATTGCACTTAATGATACTATTTAATTATAAATTGGTTCAAATAGGTCACATGAATTGTGTAAATCACAGTTAACTTTTAACTAATTAATTAATTATTTATTTTATTAATAATGAAAAATGAAATAGAATGTATTAAAGAATAAAGAAAAGAAAACACATTTATTTTAGATATATAAATGTGTATATAATTAAGGATATAAGTGCATCTTAGAGCATCTCCAATGCAAATGTAGATTATCTTTTTAAAAAAATAGACATATTATCAATGTCAAGGAAATGTGTATTCTACATGGTATAAACATGGATTGATAGACATTTAAGTCTAAAAGAGTTCTCCAATGCTATTTTATTAATTTCAATGATGAAAAGTCAAACAATAATATATCATTAAAGTAAATTACCATAAATATTATTTAATGAAAATTTCAATCATTTATGGTTGACATGACCGTCCAGAAAACTATCTAGAACTAAACATTGAGGTTGATAGCCTCTATTTTCTTTTTTATCATGTCAGCTTGATAGTGGTTAGAGAAGTTTGCATTGGAGATGTTAATTTTAACCCTCTATCAATTTATCCTACGTGGCACTCCATTTTTTCACAATTCATACTTGCATTGGATATGCTCTTAGTCATCTATCCCATTTAAATTTAAAGTTCAATAACTTGTAACTGCATAAATTTAGGAGTTGTTGGTCCTGCCCAGTGTGTGTATATATATCCACTTAATACAACTTGTATATACATACATTATTATCTTATTCAAAAATGGAGCTCGACTTTACCATAAGAAAATGGAAGTTGAGCTAAGGAACTTCATGATCATATGGCTTATCGTCTTGCTATCTCTAAGCTATTGCTGTGCAATTGGCAAGAAAACCTCTAAAGGGATCAACCGATTCCCCTTTATGTTTCCAATTATTGTTCTCTTTGTCTATCTTGTTAGTTTTTAGCAATTAACATAATACATTAGGATCTAAGAATCTTTATGATTTTCACAACAATAAAATGTAATTTAATTATATACCTAAATCCATATGCAAAATTAGATTGACGATGACGAATAAATGAAAACTGTGTTTCTCTCTCTTGATCCCTTTCCTTCAGTAAACACACACTTGATTAATGGGTAATTGATAATGTGTTATCACTATTTATAGGATAGAGAGAGGACCAGTTTCAAAAGAATTTACTTAATTAATGTACAGTCATCAATGTACATAACTCTTCATTGAATTGAAACAATTTAATCTTCTGAAACGAATGACCATTTGAATTCCTTAAATTAAGATTTTAATGACTTCATTAATTAATTAATTTATTAAACCTTTATGAATATTAATCACATGCAGCCACATCCAACATATCTTCCTTTCCATCGCTACTCTTTCCATCTTAATTTTCTCACATTTTTCTCCATTATTTGGCTTGGCAATTCGAAGCTCTTGTTCTTTGCTTTTGGTAAGGGCCCTTTGTCTTCAGACCCATATATGTCCTTTGCGGTCTTTCTGGCTATTGCTTCTCTGCCTATCGAGCTCTAACAATACCCACCTCCAAATGAAAAACACCCATCTCCTGAAAAGCCTAAAAATGGCTCTCTTGTAATATATGCAATTGAGGGTTCACTTTTGGCAATCATGGTATACCTCACTAAACATTATGGGGACCTTATGGAGGTCATGTTCTTTTCCACTGCTCTACATACATAATTAATACTCGATATGACCCTTAGTCTGATATCAACCATAGTAGGAGCCTTGTTAGGACTATCTCTCGAGCCAAATTTTAATGCACAATAGCTATCCACTTCTCTACAAAACTTTTGGGGCCAAAGATGGAACCGCATGGCCTCGAACATCCTTCGCCCCACGGTATATGAACCCAACAAAAAAAAGTTTACTTGTGTCTTAGGTCGACGATGGGCTACATCACCGACAATTTTGGCGACATTTTCGGTGTCTGGTCTCATGCATGAGCTCATGTCCTATGACTTCATTCATTTGAAACCTACTGGGGAAGTGACAAGTTATTTTCTACTCCATGGAACATGTGTAGCAGTTGAGATTGAACTCAAGAAAACTTTAAAAAAGTGGCGTTTGCCATGGCTGATTTCTTGGCCTTCTGTTCTTGGATTCGTGTCGGTTACCACATCTTGGCTCTTATTTGCCCCATTGACAAGGTCCAAGGTTTTTGTTAGGGTTTTGGATGAGTATGAGGCGGTTGTCACCTTTCTTGAAAATGTTAGCTAGGGTTTGGATTTATATCTATGAGATCATAAGTTTAAAATGATTTTCAAAAGATAGCCAGCTTGAGGGGATCATTTCTTCTTCTTCTTCTTTTTCTTCTTCTTTTATTTATTATCAGGGTTGGCTCATGAAACTATCGAGATCAACCAAAATAAGATACTAACGGCGTGATGAGGGAAGTTGCTCCCATACGAAGGTGGGGGAGGGGGTCCACACGAGAAGATCATATCTATGTTGTTGGATTTATATATGAGATCATATCTATGTTGTTGGATTTATTTGAGATCATGTCTATGTAAGTTTAAATTGCCTCTAATTAAGTTGCTGAGATCTTATGCACATGTACAATTGGTGTTGTCATATTATTTAAAGAGTTGTGGCCTTGAACATTTTCAAATTATTCATGATCATTTAGTTGATATTTGTGTTCTTATAATTATCATTGGGTGTTCGGGCGGGAAATAAGGAAATAAATATGGATTTTGAGTAAAATTATTTGAGTGTAAATTTATGAAAATATCTAATAAAATATCAAAAATGTTTAATGATAATGTCAATGTCACTCATTTAGAACATGAAAAATATGGAGAATATATTAAGTATTATATATTTTCCATGAAAAAAAAAAAAAAAAAAAAAAAAGAATGAATAAATGAAGACACAGGAATTCAAAACCGTTGACTGATAGTAGCTCTAAGTTACAGTGTTGCAACTTGCAACGCAAGCTATCAACATTAGTCAAGTGAAAACGTTGTTATAGTTAGATTTTCAATTAGAAATTATTTGATTGGCTGTAAATCCATTTTGAACCGTTGATTTATCACATCTGACAATACTCTTTTGCTTAGGTAAGCTCATTTTAATTTGTTGAGAAAGAAGTAAATGTTTGGTGTCCAGTTCTCAGAGTTAATCTTTCTATCCAAATTATGGATCAAGTCTTATTATTTCAAAATGCTGCTAGATATTGAATGGTAAAATCTAGGCAAAGAACTGGCAAGAGATCAATAACAAACAAGTAACTTATTTGCGGGGATGAAAAGGACTTATTTGGTAAAATTCATTCATCATGTTCTCTCATTTAAAATTTTTTTTCTCTCATATTTAATTCAAATACAATTAATGAATTTAATTTATAGGTTTAACAATTTAAAAGTTAAAAAATATTGATAATAGAATATATATGTATATATATTTTGACAAACCAAGAAAAACATCAAAATTCAATTTTTTGTGTCTTCGCTTTTTCAGGAGAAAATGGTGCAAAAAGGTATGCTTTAGCTTTCCACATTTTTCATAACATCTTACATCTTCCATATTTCAATTTAAAAAATAAAAAATTAATGCTTTAAAAGTGACGTCAAACTATTCTACTCTTATTAAGCACCAACTTTTGAGTGAGTAATCGAATCACACATAGAGCTCTTCGCCATAGCCATCTGGAATTCCTCTTTTAAGTCTTGAACAACTGCCCCACACCTACCGGCATCAAAAAAGATATTAGACAGAACCTTGATGACATTAGAAAAATTCATTATTGAAAACAAAGTATACACCTAGATAGGGGGATATAGTGAACCTTACCCCTCAGAATTCACACATTAACTACAATACAAAACAAAACAACATAAAATGGACTAGCCCAACATGAATATTCTTCTTCTTAGCCCAAAATTGTATATTTTTGACCCATCACTTGGAATGAATTGTGAGACCCAATTCCCAAGCCTAAGCAATTGAAGTCCAATCTTTTTCTAAAGAAAAATAACCCGCAGGATCTGCTAAGCCAGCCCATATAAAAGTACTCCACATTGGCATTACATGCACCAACCAGGGTGTCCATAAGCACCCCATTTTGAACCTACTAGAAAGTAGGAGGAGGACAAAACCAAACCGTAGACAAAGTGGAAAGCTAGTTGACATACAAGCCACATGCAGTGTGTTGAATTTCCATCAACAAACTCACCGAAAAATTCGCCTAACTTTTAGTGGACCTACAATTCTTCTCAAAGTCTAATTTGTTTCTATTTGTCCAAATACAACAAAGCAAGACATGTAGCTGTGTACTCCAAATCCGACTGAATTTATTTCAAAAGTCGCAGAAACATATATTAAGACCTCAAAAGGCAGAATATATGTAAGAACATGAGGAACCAACGTCCTTCCACTAAACCACACAACAACCATACATACCTAGAATGCATCTTGCCAACCAGTAGTACCTCCAAAAAGTGCATGAAAAGTAGTTTCACACCTAGACACACTAGAATATAATGTTTTATTAGATTAAATAAATAATATTTATTTTTAATTAATATTAAAATTTATTAATTTGTAAAAATATCTTTAATAAATATATTCTAATATTACTTTAAATAAAAGTAGTTCATAAAAATTAATAACATAAGGTTGGACTTATTAGTCCCGCATGCTACAAGCCTGCAAAGGTGAAAAAGATGGTGGAACTAGATTTGTTCAACAAGTCTTCTTAATAAATAAATAATTACTATTCTCGATAATTTGATAATAGAAGACGTTAACTTAATTGATAATATTTCAAGTTTAGGTAGTGTTTCAAAATTTTAAGAAAAAAACAAACAAAGAATTGGACAATAATTAGTCCAAAATCTGCAGAAATGATATGCTGATCTGTTGTGAGATATTATTCATTTAATTTCTTTGGTAACCTTGATTTACATATAATTAATGTTAGCTTATATCATACCACAAATCAATCAACAAGTAAACGATCGAAGATCATAAACGTTAGATCTAAATATAATGCAACATATATAGAGGTCAACTGGGTCACGGTAATATTTTAGTCACTGAATGCACTTCAAATTAAAAAGGATAACCAGTTGGACAATTTGGACTCGTGTTATAGTAATCAATTATAATTACTCTCACGAGCCCTGGCTGATACAATAACGTATAGTTCATGCAAAAGACCGGACGCTAAATTAAAAAGGTTGCCAAAACTTGAACGAGACTCAAAGTCAAACCTATAATTTTATCGATCCACTTAACTTCCTTCAGGTGTAAGTTAATGCAACTAGAAACGTGATATTTTAATGGATATATATTGTCATTACAATTTCTACCACATATGTATACCACATTAACTAATTAATGTCAAAAAGCATATTATTGTTCTAGTAAATGACTTTTCTGGACATTTAATTTGAACACTTTTAGGAGATGGGTTTTCTTGATTTTGGGCATGTAAAGGTGGGTTATGTAAATGTTGTAGCTTGATGGGCAGCAAAGCAACAGGCAGAAATAGTGTTAGAGAAACGGATATGTGTGTGTGTGTGTGTGCGTACGAATATGAAATACTTGAAGCGCCATGCTAAAAGCAAAGAGTACTAAGAGCCTCAATTTGGTTGCCTCAATTGGTTAGCCAAGAAATGCATTACTAGGGGAGAAAGGTTAATAACAAGATTTATGGAGTAGAGATTGAAAGGAGGGTATTAAAAACGCACGTAATTGAGAACCCAAAAAAAAAAAAAAAAGAGAGAGAAAAGAAAAGAAAGAATACCAAAGCTATGAACTATATTTATTATTTTGTTTTTTACAACTTTAGCTAGATATATTTGTTCTTAGATTTTTCTAATGATGTTTTTGCTAAGGATCTTCAAGGTCAATCCCCAATTTTAAAGTGAAGCTCGCTGCAGTACCATGAAGCCTTGGGTAGCCCATTAGAACTTCTTCAAGAATTATGCGCATGACTAAGATGATCGATCTTGTTTCTGGAAGCTGAGCTGTCCAGATTACTATACCAGACAATTGTCCTATTTGTTGCATTTACCTAGATTGTTATACTAGCTGTTTTGTTTGTGATATCTAGTAGATAACTGTTATCTCTATATATATAGGGTATTATTTGGTTATTTTATTTGTAATATCTATCTAAATTGTTATGTCAGACAGCCGTCTTTACGATAATTATATAGATAGATGTCGCGTCTGTGACAAATAATTGTGGTTTTTCTAGAATCTAACTAAGAATTTAAGAGATTTATATAGGAGATATTCACGACTCATCATGTAATATTATTATATACATATAAGAGTTATTGTATTGATTTTATTCAATAATAGAGAAAAGCATCATTTTGGAGTCACTTATATGCATATAAGAGTTACTGTATTCATTTGATTCAATGAGAGAGAAAAACACTTCTTTAGAGCTCCATCAATGACTTCCATAATTTTCTTTACTTGTAGTTTCACTTAAGTTTGAGATTTCATCAAACACACTTCATTTTGCTGGAAAGCTTTTGCTTTTCTTCACAAATTTGTATATAATTAGATATAGCAGTTGAATATGTATAGCATTCAAGATTTTAAATATATATAGGTTTCAAGATTTTAAATATATATGGGTTTCAAGATTTCAACTCTTACTAAGTTTTTAAAGGATCATAATTCTAAAATTTATGTTTTTCTTATTTTGCTTGCTGTTAACATAAAGTTATACGTTAAAAACCAACTTACCAAGCTTCAGCTGGCTCGATTCACTTGCTTTGTATTCAAAATTTTTGGACTTTTGGAATGATTTGGGAACTTTTGCTATTTAATTATTATTTATGGACAAATATATTCAATACTACTAAACATTCCACTTTTTATATTTTGATTCCAACTCATGATATGTTAATTGATGAACGGAACATTTTTCAATATTAATTTATCAATCGACATATTATGAGAATGAACTATAAAATAAAATGTAAAATATTATTACTCTAATATATTTAACTGGATAATTCAATTCTGTGTTATATAAGTGAATCTGTTCTAATTAGTTTTTCTTTGGCCTCTCCTTTTATGTGATTTTATTTTTTTTAATTTTTGGTCAATCGATAATCTAACTCCACTTAATTAAGTAGAATAATATACAAATGGATTAACTAAGATTTATATAATGATGCTGATCTCTAGAAAATGATATGCTGATCTGTGAGACGTCATATTCATTTCTTTATTAACCTTGATTTACATCTGATTCATATTAAATTACACGAATACCGTCCATTGAAAACAAAAAGTCTTACATTTGGCGAGCAAGATTATTTTAAAGCCAATCATCATCCCATCAGCTTCATGCCTGTCAGAATCTACCCATTTTCCATTTAAGAATAACAGAAATCGAAGACCATGGATGTTGTATCTAAAGACTATTGAAGATGGAGGTGAATTGATCCGTTTATATATTCACAGAATGCACCCTCAAAATGATACGTATAAGAATAATATTCTGGAATTGTTTACAACAATTAACTGTATATAATAACACTTGGTAACTAATTCATAAAGCTATATGGCTCTTTCTTCCCATATAAAGATAACTACAGTACTTGAAATTATTATTTTATTATTATTATTATTTTGTATCTTTAAAAGTTTGATTTGAATATCGAATGATTATTTTTTTATTATAGTCTAACAACATTACAAATTTCAATAAATAGTATTAAGTATATGATATTATATATATTTCTAGTACTACTGTCTATATATTTAGAGTTAAATACATAAAACCCCCTTGAGGTTAAGTCAAATACAGACATATTAATATTTTACTTTTTTGTATATAATACCCCCTCATTAACAGTCAAAGACAGGTAAAGTTAATGGTTGATGATTAATAGTTAAAGGAGAATAAGGGGGTATTGTGTACAAAAAAATAAAATGTTAATATATCTGTATTTGACTTAACCTCAGGGGAGTTTTGTGTATTTAATTCATATATTTACTTGTTCTCGATGGTACTAAATTTGGTAGAAAAAATAAAGACATTTATAATTTGGATCCCACAGTGAGATGGAGTTGGACCAAAACGTTGGAAGATTAGTTCATTGTTTAAGTCACCTGCATGCCCCGCATTAAAATAAAATAAACAAAAACGTGATCCGTGCGGTGGGCTATATTTAAAATTCCGGACCCTTGTAGGCCTCTTTTTTTGAAGGTCATTAGATAGGTTCATGTGCATTCACATTTGGCCTCTTTTTGTGAGTCCATTTTTATTTTGAGTCTTTTTTTTTTTTTTTTTCCTTATCAACAACTTTTTGAGTAAGGAAATTTAATTTTTGTAATCTAAAATTTGAGATGACTTGGTGTATCTCCAGTATACTCATGTATTATAAAAAAATTACATGTTACATATGATAAATAGACATTTAATTAAAATAAATCTGTCCAATACAATTATTACTCATCAATATCAAATTGAGGTGGCATAAAAAAATATCTATATTATCAACTTGACTATCTATTTTTAGATGATATATTAGATAATATCATGTTAACAAATCAATAATTATTTAATTTTAAATTTCAAATCAAATTAAAAGTAAAAAAAAAATGAAAAACATAGAAGTATTAAATAGAAATACATGGAGGCATTAAATGAATATACATGGAAGTAATGAAAAATAATTTTTCAATTTGATTATCTATCAAATGATATCTATATCATGTCGGAAGCAAATCCTTTAATATTAACAACATGATATATATATTTTTTAAAATACAATCCATGATAACATTAAAAATGCTTTTAGTTCAATGTAAGAAACACACTTTCTTCCACCAATAAGCTATTTTTAGATAATATTATTATTGAGGAAATTACAATTTAGTTACCCAATTTGAAACTATATGCAGGTGGAGTAAACATTTTTATTTTATTACATTTAACCCCCCTGCTATTAACTATCTCTGTTAGATTTAACAGACTGAGAGACAAGATTATAATTTAAAATAAAAAATTAAATAATAAAAAATTAATAAAAAGAGTAAAATTTTTCACTCTTCTTCTCCTTCCCCACGACTCTGCTTCCTCTTCTTTTCTCTGTTACCTTCACTTCTGCTTCTTCCCCATCGCCGACCTATTCCTTCCCCATCGTCGATCTTCTTCTGACCTTCACTTTTGCTTCGTCCTCATCGCTAACCTATTCCTTCGGTCTCCTCCTCTTCTCCTTCCACCACTTATTCTTCTTCCCCGCGACCACCACTTCTTCTTCTTCCTCATTGTCGATTGCCGACCTCTTCTTCTTTCACTTCTATCATCACCATCCAGATCTTCATCCCCTGCTCTCTTTACTATCGATGCTCCCTTAATTTCGAAACCCATTTCTGGGTTTCCAATTGTGGAGACCCAGAAATGGGTTCCGAAACCGTTCAACTGGGTTGAAGGTTCGTTTGGTTTTTTTTTTTTTTTCAATTTTTCGATGTTGATTTTTTAATTTTTTTTCTTTAATCTATGGGTTTAATGATTTTTTATGTTTGGTTTGATGATTGATGATGGTGGTTGTTAGGTTTGATGATTGATGATGTTTGGCAAAATTGATGTTGGTTATTTAGGGTGGTTTGTGGTGGTGGTGCGTGGGTGTGTTGGAATTTGGAAGATGAAATTTGGAATTTGGTTGTTCTGGGTGTGGGTGTGGTTTGTGGTAATGATGTTTGCGATGTTTTGGGTGGACGTTCCTCTCCTCTTCTTTTCTTCTTCTTCTCTTATCTTTCTTCTTCTCTGCCATATTTAATCTGGGTTCGTTTAGAACGAACCCAGAGATTCTGGGTTCACTATGAAATAACCCAAATTTCTGGGTTGAACGAACCCAGAGATTTCTGGGTTCGCTGTGAACAAACCCAGATCTAGGTTCGTTCACAGCGAACCCAAATTTATGGGTTCGTTTTGTTGTTTGATGATGATGTTGGGTTTTGATGATGTTGTCTTTTGATAATTGAGGATGTTGGGTCTTGATGATGTTGAGTTTTTATTTTTTGGGTTTGATCGAAGATGATTTTGGGGATTGATTGAAGATGATGTTTGAGGTTTCTACTGGATGTTTGAAGAAGATGATGTTTGGGCTTGATTGAAAATTGGAAATCAGAAATCAGTTGTTGGTTTTTAATTTTTTTTTTTTTAAATTGGATAATCAGAAATCAGAAGAAGAGTGAAAAATTTTACTCTTTTTATTAAATTTTTATTATTAAATTTTTATTTTAAAAGACAATCTTGTCCCTCAGTCTGTTAAATCTAACATAGATAGTTAAGAGCAGAGGGGTTAAATGTAATAAAATAAAAATGTTTACTCCACCTGCATATAGTTTCAAATTGGGTAGCTAAATTATAATTTCCTCATTATTATTCATTAAATTCTTTTACCAATGTTCCAGATAGTATTCCTTTTAAATACGGATTTGGACATTTTATAGGATATTAAAAGTGGGATCTATATACAGTGTGTAGCTTGTTACTAGTTGATTTCAATTCCGACAATTGTGACAAGATACAAATTCCTTGGTCCAAAATTGTTGGTGGGAATCAGAGATTCGTGAGGCAGTGCCGACCACTATTGCAAATTAAAATGAAAGCAACTAAACGAAAAGCATATTAAAGATGCTTTTACCAGGAACTTTCATTGATTTCTTTGTGCTTTTATAAAATAAAATAATGGGATGTTGAATCTTGAACCGTATTTCTCAATATAAAATATACCATTAGCAGTCCATGTTCATGACTATTGGATCCAAATCACCCTCTTCTTCTTCTTCTTCAACTTCAACTGTCTCTCACCAAAATCTCCAGTAGGGTCCAAGAAGAAGACCATCATCATCTAGAGAGGCAACACAAATGCAGGGAGGTGGTGATCATGATGAGATCAGAAACTTCATCAAGGTATGGTTTTCAGTGACAACATCTTTATGTTATTGCTATGCAATCAGCAAGGTAGTCTCAAAAGGTGTCAAAAGACTCATCTCTGTCCTTCCAATCGTGTGTATCTTCCTCTACCTCCCTCTCCTTCTCCACTCTAGTCATCTTGGTGGCACCACATCATTCTTCATTGCTTGGCTTGCAAATTTCAAGCTCCTGCTCTTTGCTTTTGGTTTGGGCCCTTTGTGTTCTGACCCATCAATCTCTCTCCCTCTCTTTGTTGCTGTCTCTTGCCTCCCCATCAAAGTCCAACAAAAGAACCACCCACCTCAAAATGACGACAACCCATCTCTGAAAAAGAAGCCTAAAGAAGGGCCTCTAAACTATGCAATTAAGGGCATACTATTGGCAGTTTTGATTCGTGTACATGACTATAGTCGCTACATGCACCCCACAATAATTTTGCTTCTCTATGCCTTTCACATTTATTTTATACTTGAACTCACTCTAGCCGTGACTGCATACCTGGCTCGAACCCTTCTGGGACTCGAGCTCGAGCCCCAATTCGATGAACCATATTTCTCCACGTCGTTACAGGATTTTTGGGGCAAGAGATGGAACCTAATGGTCACATCTATTCTACGGCCGACCATATACATACCCACCCTCAACGTCTTCGCGCATGCGGTGGGCCGCATGTGGGCTCCACTTCCTGCCACCTTGGTCACGTTTTTGGTCTCGGGCCTAATGCACGAGCTGGTGTTCTTTTACATGGGCCGCGTGAAGCCCACAGGAGAGATTTCGGGGTTTTTTATCCTTCATGGGGTGTGTTTGATGGTAGAGATCGCCCTAAAGAAAGCCGTGAAGGGCAGGTGGAGGTTGCCGCGGCTGATATCCGGGCCTTTGACGGTGGCTTTTGTGTTGGGTACCGGCCTTTGGTTGTTTTTCCCACAGTTTACTAAACTACGCATTGATGTTCGGGCATTTGAAGAGTATGCAGCTGTGATGGCGTTCATGAAGAGTACAAGGCAGCGTATGTTTGGTGTTTGATTCCTTTTTTCTTTAGCGTTTGATTTTTTTTTTTTTTTAACTCTCTTATTTGTAGGATAAGATTATTATCATTATAACATTTGAAAATAGAAGTTACAGGATGAATAGGTAACTATAATCAATAGTATGATTGATTTTTTTTTTGGTGATTTTGATTTCTATTTCTATTGTTCTTTCGACATAAAAAGAAACAAAGAAAACAATATCACTACTAATGAAATAAAAATTTATCTTTTTTTTTTTCACTTGGTCAATGAAAATGAAAAGAAATATACTTCTATTAAAGCAAAGCAGTTAATCTCAGAATCAAGGACATCTCATTCATGTTTTAATTAAGTGCTAGAAGTGATATCTTCAACAATATTAGTAAAAATATTGAAATGAGACATGTTAAATATTTAATCATTATTTTCATATTTTAGTATTATTAAAACTGATATTTATTTTGTTTGATTATTTCGACAGTGTATGTCAATGTAGTGGTACAGTTAATGTAAATATGTTTGCTGTTTTGCTTTGTGATTTCACCAACCAAGCAGGGTCAACTCTGCAGTGTGGAAAAAGTTGACAGTGTGGAAACTGGAAAATAATTTTACACCATTATTGACCAGAAAGGTTTGCTATTTTTCTGGTCAAATTTATTTATTGGCAAGTCATTGAAATGCCCCTAAAAGACTCTTGCTATATATCACTTATACCGTTTATACTTGATAGGTGAAATGTACACATCAAGCGAAAATAAATTGGTCTTGAGCATGCATGATGCAAGGAAAGCTCAGTTTTTATGCAGGTTTTTTTTTTTTTTGTTTTTGTTAATTTAAATATCTGCAAAATGAAAATCATATATTTAATACAAATTGAGGTACATCTGAAACAATAATCCGTTTCACATCCATTCTTTAATTTGTCAAATCATAACATTTTAATATATATAATTAAATATTTCATTTAAAGACATTAATTGTTAAAAACACAAATTGTGCGTATCCATTTGAATTTTAATAAAGAGTTTTACCCTTTTTTTCTCTTATTCTTTTTTTCAGAAAGTACTTTTCAATAAAGAACGTAAGATTGTATGTATTACCATATTTAATTAGTGGATCAAATTATAATATTCTTTACTGTAACTGCAAGTAAAACATTTTTTATGGGTTTTTTTATTTTTAGGGTTAATCAATATTCAATACTGATACCTTGTCAATGTCAAAGCAAGAAAAAAGGTGGTGTGGTTGTCCATGTGGAAGAAGTTGGGTGTGACATTGATTGCCATGGCCTCGCACACATTGAAAATGTTGGTGATGTCTTGTATGCAAATGAAATGATCCATAATTTGGATGGGACTTGTAATCTTCTATATCTTGCTTTAATAAAGAAAATATTGGGGCCTTCATTGTTGTTAAGGCATACTTAACTTTCTTATGAGGGTGTGTGGATGTTTGGTGCCCACTCACTAAGGCAGATTTTGAGTTCAAAATGCCATTCATTTGTGGTGGGGTTTCCTTGAGGGCCTCAAATGGCAATAAGTTGGTTAGGGAAACTATGCCCATGTTGTTTTAAATAAGAAAAAGAAAGAAGAAAATGGAACCTAGTTCATGGAGAAAGGATTTTTTTTTTTTTTCCCTTCAACCACCATGACATGACATTTTCTCATCATCTACTTTGATCAAATTCTATAAACACGACTTAAATAATTACTCTTATAATAGGAAAAAAATTTGAATACTATATAATTTTATATACATAACTGTATTTGAATTCTTCTCACCAAGATGAAGAAGTACATGCAAAATCAACAAAAACTAATGCAAAGAGAAGTTTATTGGAAAATAAAGAAAAGCTTGTTATGTGTTTCAAGCAATGGAGCTCATTGATATATATTGCTGTAATGAAAGATGCCGTCATTGCAAAACTCAGATTAATATTCTGGATGTTCTTCTTGTGGTATAGATTATTACACATGATAATAAATTCGGTAAAAAAATTTTGTTTGAAAGACGTCATATATGTGAGAAAGAAAAACATAAAAGAAAAAGCAGCAAAAAAAAAAGAGAGAGAGAGAGTAAGTCCTACTCTATATGCTGATGGTGAAATATTCTTAAATTCTTCAGTTATGGCATACGAAGTTTATTGAATTAGGTAAAGGACTTTATATGACAAGAAATGCAATCCATTTGAAGGGAAAAAAAAAAACAAAATGAATTTAAATTTAAGGGATTTTGGATTCTTTATAATGATAACGAAATTTAACTCATTTAATGAAACCCTTGGATCTCTCTATTGTGATTCAAGTTTACAATCCGGCCAATGTTTTCATTAATTATTGATCCCTTATATACTCTTAAATGACAAATCTCTTAAATATGTGCTTTGCTTTCATTATTTAGTGATTTTGTCGGTATGCAGTTTTTATTCTTGAAGTTTGGTATTTCCCCTCACTTGACCTCAACTTCTTTCTTTCTTTTTTTTTTTTTAAATCGTTGATCCAAAAATGTCGTAGAGATGTCGAGATCAAGCATACTAGACGGGTCACGAGTTGTCAAGATAAACCATCAAATTTGAATAGCTAATTTCCAACAGAATTTTCTTAGAAAAATTAGGTTCACAGCACTATTATCAACATAGAAAAAAAGTGGCTAGTTGGACACTCTTTCATCACCTTTATGATAAAGATTTGAATTCTTTTTTTACTTATAAAATCTCAAAATATAAAATTTTATAAAATTTTATTCTAAACTATATTTATAGTAGTTGATTTAATAAGTTCTTAATAGATCTTTAATTCAATCGGTATCGTATTTTACAATATGAATACAAAATAAAAATACACAATCATAATATTTTTTACGTGTAGACGTTAAGGTATGATGTTTTTTCCGAATAAAAGTTTTATGGTTACAAATTACTAAAACAGAAAAAAAGTGTTGATGGTAACCATATATATATATATTTTAATGTAACCATCTCGTGGAAAAGGTCAAATGGTGGCATCATCTAGTAACGATAGAAGTGATTAAAATGAATCGACTGTTTAATGCATAATTTACTTGCTGGTTTCTAGAAACTCTTTTCACTTGTTACCACTGTACATACATGTTTGACCAACCAAAAGTAGAAACTAGAAATATACATTAACGTAACTGTATTCCACGATTTCCTCTACCAAATTTAATGCACAAAAAAATCCCTTAGCTTATTAAAATCAAATAGCCTAGGGATTCCATTCCACTTTGGTGGGCTCCCTCGTTCCTCCATCTTCATTTAATACAATCCAATACGCCTTCATATTTCATCAATCTTTCTCCCTCTTTTTTTCTCTCTCTATCCATTTTCAATCCATAAAACATAACGCAACACAGCATTAAGAAAGAAAAAAAAGGGTTTCTGGTAGCAAACAAACACAATATCCAATCCCAATAACTCCTCCAAACCCCAAACAAAAATAAAAAATGAAAAACACAACTGTTTTTCTTTATTTAAATTTTTGACTCTTCGTGTTCAGTTTTCCGCTTCTTCATGTAGTTAAAGATTGAATCTTTGATTCATTTGTGTGTCCAAAACATCAAAACACGACAAACCCACCACATAAAATCTATCAAAAAACGTCTTTGATGGGTTACCTTTCTTGCAAGGCAGAGTCAGCCATCTCTGTAATCTCCACAGCTTCCTCTCTTGGTTCTTCCCACCAGACACAGTCCTCCAAAGCTGGCCAGAAGCAGGAGAAACCAATCAAGATCCAGCAGTTTGATTACAGTGACCTTGAAGCCGCCACCAATGGTTTCTCTGATCAGAAACTTCTGGGGAAAGGCAGCCATGGATGTGTCTACAAGGGTGTTCTTCGTGGACGTCAGGTTGCTGTCAAGAGAGCTTCGAAGAATCAGGAAATCAGTCAGGAGGTGGACAATGAGATCGAAATCTTGTCGAAGATTCGTAGCCCGAGACTGGTGAATCTCTTAGGCTTCTCTAATGACTCTAAAGATCGTTTATTGGTTGTTGAGTTCATGTCTAACGGTACTTTGTATGATGTTCTTCACTCTAATAATAATAGGCCTTTGAATTGGGGTCGTCGAATAAGATTAGCTTTACAAATTGCTAAGGCTATAGAGATCCTTCACGCAGAGATGCCACCAATTATTCATAGAGATATTAAGTCTGCAAATGTGTTGATTGATAGGAACTTTAATGCCAGATTAGGCGATTTCGGGTTAGCTTTAAGGTGTGGTGTTGATAATTATAGGCTTAGATCAACCCCACCTGCAGGGACTATGGGGTATCTTGATCCATGTTATGTGACCCCTGATAATTTGAGTACTAAAACGGATGTGTTTAGTTTTGGGATCTTGTTGTTGGAGATTGTTAGTGGTAGGAAAGCCATTGATGTTGGGTTCTCACCTCCTTCAATTGTGGATTGGGCAGCTCCGCTGATTAAGAAAGGGAAGATTGTTGCGGTTTTTGATCCTAGAATTGCACCTCCTAAGGATCCTATTGTTAGGAAGCAGTTGGCGGTGATTGCTGCGAGGTGTGTGAGGTCTTGTAGGGAGAGGAGGCCTACGATGAAGGAGATCGTGGAGTGGTTGACTGGGTTGAGTAAGCTGGTTCCTTTGCATTCGTGGAATGGGTTTAACAATCCGTGCTTGATGGTTGAGACGATGGGGCAGCCTATTGAAGTTAGAAAATCGCAACATGATGGTACTGAAGGGGAGAATTTGGATGGGGCAGATGGTAAATTCAGTAGGCTTGCAGCGAGGGACTCACGGAGGGTGTATTCGGATTTGGGGTTGAGGAGCAACTTGATGGAGCTCATGGCTGGTACTGACGAGGAACATGAATCTTGGGAACAGACTAATGGTGTTGAGGCTGATATGAAGTCATCAAATCGAAGTTTTAGTTCAAGATTTAATGGTCGAAGATATGGTAGCAAAGGGAGAACTCCATCACGCACTCATGGTAATGATAAAGGAGGCAAAGCACACTTGAAGCGAAACCTATCCATTGGGGATGGTTCAGAATTGTTTTCGAGAAGTGATGATATGTTTGTTCGTTCGAGTTTTAGTTGTCGGTCAACTAATGATCTCTAGTTTTGTTGCCAAAATTTGATTCAAGTGATCTAGAAGTGGAATGAAGCTCGTGCCTATTAAGCTTCTCTTGATTGCAAATAACATCCACGGTATCTAATTTCTCTGTGAATTTTCAATTAGTTGACATTTCTGTGTTTTTCAATTGTTAATGTATTATAGAATTAAGTGGACATTGCTGATGTCCCCTTATAGGTTAATCATTTTTGTTTTCTCTCTTCTTCGTTATGCAACGCTTATGTATGATAAAATTGCTGTTAATACATACATAAAGCTGATTTAAGATTCATCAGCCTAGTGCTTATCTAATTCTTGTACTTTGAACTGTTTCAATACATGGTGTAATCTGATTCATCTTTGAAAATCATGTTGTTTTTTTCTGATAATGGGGTGATTGATTATGTGTATGCTGTTTTATTTTTCGCATTGTTTTCATATCAAACTTCTGTAGTCTTCAGATTCACCAAAGTTCAATAATGCTTGCATTATTTTTGTGGCCAAAGAGCAGGAATAACATTTTGTATGAATAGAAATCATTTTAGATTTTAGACATATGCATACTTCCAAACGAGCGTCAGAATCTCTGCATCGATGATTTAGATGATTTTGAGATGACAGGATAGTAGATACCCCACTTTTCTTGGAACTTTATTCTGAGGTTCTTCTTTTCTGAAGCTGATAAGAAGGATGCATTTTTGCTTACACCAGCAGGATGTTTGTGTCCACATGTGGGTTTTTCGTTAAGGATAATGTGGTTTTCAAAATGATGGAGCACATGAATATATCATCTTATGCGACAAGTGAAAGTTCAAACTGACAACAAAAACAACATCACAAACAAAGTTTTACAACTCATTATTTGTGTTCCTTCGACACATTTGTCATTATGTATGTATATATATATTCTTCCAATGTTTGTTCGTTCGTCTTTATGTTTTCTGGTTAAGAAAAAAACAAATTAGCATTACTCCTTAGATGCCAATTTGGAATTGCTAAAAGGTGGTGGTCACTATTGCTAGGAATACCTCTTCTGAGTAGATATGCAGATACATGCCAATTATGTTTATGCTAAGGTCATTTTCCATGCTCAGCTATCCATTTTGTGAGGCTCTCTTTGTTTTGCTTCACACAAAATTGAATTGGTTCCAGGAAATTTTGTTATTTTCATCCACTTTCTAACCAATTTCTAGTTGTCTTGTAAGCTGTAGCAGACCAATGCTCTTATTTTATAAAAGGCAGAACTATCTTGCAATGCATGGAAAGTAATTGTTTCTCTAATATGCGCTGTTAAGAAGTTAATATGGAGTAGATAATAAAAGGCTATTCTTGCATTCATCTGTGGTCCTGTGTTCAAATACATTAAGGGATTGCTTCTTATTTGGATTTCCTCTATAATTATTTATTTCCGGTAGGTAGATTTCTTCTATCCATTAGCATTTTTCCTGTCTTTGGTAGACCCATTATAAAATCTTGTGGCACTATGAAATTTCCCTCTCTATGTAACCCATTTGGCATGAGGAGCACCATTGTGTTTGAGGTTGTTAACTTGTACAAATGACGTAAATTATTGTCTAGTTTGAAATTATCTTCCAAAACTAAAATCTATTTGCCCTTTTATCATATTCCTTAATCTGTTGGAAATCATTGGATTACCAAACCAAAAGATAAGAAATAAATGAATTAAGAGTTACTCAGATATTATTATTGTTATATAATTTTTCACGTAATAATTGTTGTTGGTGTTACTATAATTAGCTGACCTTTCAACTCACATGATTTGTGTCATCAGCAAGTAATCCTCTTCTATAATTGAGATCATGAACGCACACACATTCTCCCTCTGCCTGCCATCTACTAGCCTAACTAAAATCATTAGTTGGTACTTGGTATCACCCTCATTGTTACAACTTTATTTATTTATTTATTTTTGTACATCGATAGCCTACATGTGTTATTTTCATTTTTCTAGTAGTATCAACTATTTGTTACATCGGTTCAAATTTTGCATAACAGGAGAATATGACTGTAACTAGTCTTTTTATCATGTTTTAAAATTAAATTCCATGAATGATTTTTGCACTTTTTTTTCTTTCACTTTAGATTTTTCAAATGAAAACAGAGAAAGTCGCTTCAAGTAATAATATTGTGTAATCTTTTAATACACAACCTTTTAGACCACCCCCAAATCACATAATTTGTTTGAACATAAACATTTTCATAGGCTTATTACTGTTTACTGCTTGATCTTGGTTGTCCCATCAATGAATATCACTTCAATATTTCTTCGAGGACAATTTGGAAGGCGAAAAAACGTTTATTGTTTTGTAATAAATATTCCCATTTGCAAAGGCCAAGAAAAAAACAAAATTTTGTCATGCCAATGACAACGCAAAATTCAAGAAAATATTCATTTTCATGACATCCAAACACACCTTTTTTTTTCATTGTGCTAACAATTTTTATTCTATAATTGTTGTCCAAGAAAAGGACTACACAAAGACCTATTTGACATTACGTGAATAGAACTATCGTTGAAGCCAAAATATCTATTCAGAGCGGGCAAATGGGCACTCAAATATCAAAAACAAGAAGAAAATATTGGTTAAAAAAAAGTGTTTTTTTTACTTTCAAACTTCAAGAACTTAAAGAGAATATAATGTGTCCTGTAGCTGTTAGCATCAAGTGGAGGAAAATAGATATTCCTTTTGGTTCCATACATCAAGGCTTTACAGCTCACATATTAATGTGCATGTGCCTCTCTGCTTTTGATATGCTCAGACCCCATATCTCACAGTTGTGTACTTGTGTGTATATATATCTATATTTGAGATGGGTATATAAATGTTTGACGTACATATATCTTTTTAATTAAAGATATTGAGCTTGATTAAAAGTTCTAATTGTAATGATGAGAAGAAGGGTCGCTTTTCTTTATGTAAAGGAAAAGTAGGGCAATGGCACCATATCGAAGAAAAACAAAATTGGTTTTAGTTTTATTTTTACCGAACTAGGTGAAAATGTCAAAAGGTACTAGAGGACATGTTTTGACTACTTGCAGAGAAATGGATCAATCAGGTTCTAGAACTATTTTTTTAACTAACTGGGGCTTTTAAAATGAATAGGTAGATCTGGATTTTGGAAGAAAGACATGAGACAGTCAAACTGTCCTTACAGCTCGATCCTGGAGCCAGTGTTTCAGGTTTCCACACCGTTTCAGTTGACTTGTTATTGTTAATCACATTTTTTTACCACCAAATTATAGTTGATGGCAGAATCTGTCGCGTTTACAGGCAATCGCAACAACTGGGCTGTAATAAAGTTTTCAAAAGAAGTGATATTTTGGTCAACTAAACTTGAATAATACCTAATAAAAAGAATCCATTGATGTCAATAGAACAATAAGATAGATAAACCCAAGATTTAAGATATAATTACATATAAAAATATGCAAAAAAATCCCAATGAAAGAACCCAAAAAACAAAAATGGGATTCTCAGGAAAAAAAATTGGGAGTAAACACAAATAATTACCAACTAAAAGGTAAGCATCTTAATTATTGAACTTCAAGAGTGCATAAAAATCACATGGGTGGTTGCTAAAATTGTTGACCATGCAGAAATCAAACTAAAACAAGTGACAGAAGATCAACTAAGGGAGCTCACTAGAGGACTTTGGGCCAAAAAAGTAGGAAAAAGAATTTGAGGGTAAAACAATTATAAACTAACAGATAACAAACTCTATTTCTCAATTCTACAAAATATCAACTGAAAAATAAAAATCCATATAGGGTTCATCCATGTCCTGGGAAAACTATCTTCATTAACTTCTTCCAAAAAGATCATTTTGATGCGAAAGCCAATCAATTATCTTGTAAACCAAAATCCTGTAGTTGTTGCAATCCAAGGAGCAGTTTCTTGTGTACATTGATTGAAGAATGAAGGACCAGTGCCCCCAAGATTGGCAAATATGTGAAAGAAAAAATTATGCAAACTGGGGAAGGATACTTCAAGCAGCTTGGGCACTCTTAACTTATAATCTAACATTCTGCCTTGTTTTGATCATTCGCTTAAGTGTTGCTAGCCAGAAGTTGCACTCATCCCACTCACTAGTGGTGAGAAGCACCTGTTCCAGAAAGAAAGAAACATTGCTTATGGATCTGATTTGGAAACACTTGCATGAATTTGCCAATAGAAATATATTGCTTTTGTTTTCTAATATTTACCTGGATTTGAAGGGCTGTACCAAAATCGTTGCTGTCTAGAGCCTGGCAGAGCTGAACAAGCTTATCAGCAGCATTTTTAGAGATGTCCCCGCTGTTAAGTTTGGCAAACAAGGCACCTATTTTCTTTGAATTATCATCTATTTCTCGCTTTTTGGCTGGATTTGCACGTGAGCCTCCCAGAGCTTCTGATGTCTCATTAAAGAGTCTCGTCAAAGTTGCAATGACAGGTTTTTGGTGGGCTGCAAATAATCAGGACAACAAGACCAAACTGATCAGAAAAAGGCTATTCAAGAAATCTCATAGCACATGGCAGTATTGGCAACCAAAGAAAGAAACAGGGGCTAAGATCCAAAATTAATTTCACTAAAGTGAGGTAAAGCTATTAACAATTACCTGGGACATTGGCTGTATCTACTGTCTGTATCGTTGGTGGTGGAGCTGCAGGTGTTACAGCAGCTTGTACAGCTGCTGGCTGAGGAGGACTGGGTGGTTGCATTGTTCCCATCCCAGGTCTTGCAACAGCACCTGAACTAGTCATTGGCATAAATCCCGGAGTGGGGGTAGGAGCTATGACCTTCGGCATTTTAGAACCAGGAACAGACCCCACTTGTGTGACAGAGCCATGTGAATCAAGCCCAGGAGGTACAGGTTGATAACCCGGAGTAGTTCCCTGAAACATCAAGAAAGGATTCAGTATCCAAATGAAGAAACGATGTTCTGCAACAAAATAATAATAATAGTAATAATAATGGTATCAAAATAATATAAAAAATAAAAAGAATTTAAGTATACATACGGACCGGATATAATTGAGAACCCAATGTGGGTTGCTGATATTGCTCTGCATTTCTCAGCACAGGAGGTGTGGAAGGAGTGAAGGGTCTTATAACAGGCTGCTGAGCGGTGACAGGAGCAGGAGCAAAACTTGCCTACAAAGAGGACGACGAAAACTTAATCACAGAACTCACTTCAAATAGATGTATAGCACTCAGTCAGAATTGATATAACAACATGACATAACGTCAATGCAGGGTCAAAAGATACTATGGCTTTACAGAAAACATACCAGAAAATGCTTTTTCCAATTCTACTACATTATAAAGTTGAAAGAAAATTACACAATTTTCCAGGATACCTGAGGTGGCTGAGGTGCTTGATGTGGAATAAATAAACCAGGCTGTGGTGCTGGCTGGAACTGGCCAGGAGCACCATATCCTCTTCCATTTCCATAAGCACCCATTGATTGTTGATAATTGTCACCATATGTACTGCCAGGAATACTAGGATGCATCTGTGTTGGTGTCGGTTCCTAAGCAATATACAGAACATGAAAAATATTTCATTCAGAGAGGCAGCAGAAAAGCTAACAGTACGTGTATCAAGAAAACAACATAGAAGAATAAAAACTAGGAAAAATCACCGGATAATACGGCTGGGATACATTCATGCCATATTTGGATTGATCAATACCATGCACTGGTGCATTCGGTAATTGAGAATTATCATAAGCCACAGTTGGAGTTTCTTTTTCTGCAACAGGAATAAAAAGAAATTGGCACATATTTGACATCATTCATCTTCTCAGTAAATAAGATATGCAGGAATTTAGATATCAATATGATAGCAATAGCAAGAAAAATTAACCAAATAAATACCCTTAAGTGGATTAGAGAATGATACACTATGCTATCACTCTTCAACTTGGACTAGAAACTAATATGGCATCATCACTCAGAACTGATGACAGTAGTGAAAAACAATCCAAGACAAACACCATCTTATTTCCCCAACTTCAGAGAATAATAATATTCAATGCTACCAGTATTTTCAGTAAATTATAATCTAGTTATTCATGGTATCCTCCAAACTTCCAAGAATGTCTATTTCATAAAAAAGCAAATATGATTTTTGAAAGGCACAGCAAACATCATAAGTAAAAGGAATTTAAATAATCTTCCTCAATCATCGCCTTGGCATAAACAAAATAGAACCAGATGCCCCTACCAGGTTCTGTAGAACGAGCAATACGATCCTTTAAGACTACGAGTTCAGGGGAGAGTTCATCTGACCCCAACAGTTTCAAGTATTCCATTGCTGTACTTAGAAGCCCCTGACTAGCTAAAATTTCAGCATATTTCTCAACAAGCTTGCACAGAGAGGCACTAAATCGCTTCTGACCAGTTGCCAAAGCCAGCACAATAGTTTTCTCCATTAAATCCTAATCAATAGATACTGTATGTCAATAAAGTCAACATTAAGATGGAAGGAATGTTTAAATTAACTTTGGAAGTTCCATATGTACCTGCAGAAGATCAACATACGATTTCCCTTCAGAAGGACCTGCCAGGCTCCTCGACCAAATCTCCACTGTTTTGTCAATGTTCCCCGCACATATATAACAAAGAGTCGCTGCCAGAGTATTCCCGGCTTTCATTAGTTTTGAAGCAAGCATGTCACAAAGCATAGTCCACTCCTCTCTCTGAGCAAACTGCTTATCAGCAAAGACATTGATATTAATTATCAGCTAAATATTTTCAGCAATCACCAGTCCAAAATTATAATATCATAAGTGCTGGAACTCCCAAGCATTTTCGGCAAATCGCCATGGCAATTTTGATGATCAATTCGTCCATTTATATTATATTTCCATCATTCAACCACATTCTGATATTAACATCAAACTAAACATACATAAAGCCCATCACATGGAAATAAGTATTCATCAAAGCCAAACTTACTGTCAACAGAATTTGGGCATCAAACTCATACATCTCAAAGTAGTATCAACAGTTTTAGGGACAAACTTACTGTACAAAGAAGAGCAAGGGTTTCTTTCCAGAATTTCAGGGGTCTAGTATTCACAAGGCTTAGGAGATCATTATTCACCATTGCTGCAACAACCTGAAAGCACAATGACCAAATGTTATGAAGAAATCCTGCAAGTACATTATAAATGTTCACAAAAAAATTTTTTAAATATATATTTGTTTTTAAGAAGTTAGAGAAAATAAACATTCAATAATTCACAACACTGAATGCTACAGACCCACCTATAATAAGGCAAGCAATTGACAAGATTGCAAAGACAAGAAGGAAATTCAAGCTACCTTTAGGTAAGGTGAACAATGAGTCTTGAGATATCGATCACGTGTCCTCTCCCACAAAGCAGCACCGCCAACATGAGCAATTACTAAAGCATCAGCCACTTTATTAGCAGCCATGCACTGTTCAACTGCAGCCTTGTAGTCTCCCACAACCAAAGCACGTTGAACACTATCATCAAACGATGGATCAGAACTCTCGTTCGGTCCATCCACTTCTATATGTGTTTCTTCGGCATTAGGCACTGAACTCTCGACAACAGAGGTATCACCAGAAGTCGATACAGGTGTGTCAGCTTTGGGACTTGGAAGATTGTTAAAGAAATCTTCCCCGTTATCCATAGGAAAGATGGTGGCTTCCTTCTCCCCAGTAACTTCTACTGTGTCCTCAAGTCTAACTGCATTCACCTCCTGGGAAAGGTCGTCTTGTACAGTGTCTTTTTCTTCAGTAGGTAATGTAAAACCAAGGTGGGTCAGCAACTTTGTCCTTGCTGTACCATCATCTTCAAACATAACCTTCAAGAAGCCCCATGTTTCACAGTCTTCCTCAGATCTGCTTAGAAAATCAAAGGAACCAACAAAGATTTATCAGTAGCTCATTTCACTCTTTGATGCAAAAAGAGGGAAAAAAATTTTGTTGCTCAGCATGGCTACATACTCAGACTCCAGTGATTTTTTGTCACATAAAACCCTCAATGAAGACCTATCTCCATTTTGAATTGATGATTCAAATTCGGATGAGCGACCCACCAAACTGTCTTCTGTAACTAACTTATGCACAAAAACCTGAAAAACAACATAAAAAGATCATAAAGCAGGAGAAAGAAAAGGCCATCAAAACAGAAGAAATGTCATCTTGCCAACATAGTACCTCTGAAGGACCTCCATTGGATGACTTAGGATGAAATGAAACAAGCTTTCCTCCAAAGCCAAAAGATGCCCCAACTGGACGTTTGTACCACTTTGGTGCTCTGAGAGGTGCAGGTGCTGCATAAGGACAGTAAGAAAAAAAATTATTCTAAAATTCTCTCATTGACATCAAGCATGAATGCATAAAAGAATCAATGGACATTTGACATAGATTGTAAAATCAAAAGCAAACAACAAAAAAATATACCAATTCTACAGCAGCCAATCCTACAAGAACATATTGATGATAACCTATTGAGTACAAAGTATATTACCTGCACCAAAATCACTCTCCCCAGCACTGTACCTGCTGCAACCCTGCAGAGAAAAATAAATAAACATCCATGGCAAAACAAGGCCAGGTTATGGTTTCCCATAACACTAGCAAAGCAGACTAGCAAGGGAAACAAACATGAAATGTGTTGATGACCATAACCCTTCCTATTTATCAATATTATATTTTATTCTCATGATTGTATGCTATTATACAAGAACTACAAGTATATAGGATATTCAATACAAATGCCAGTGACTTAACATTGACAGAATTTCGTTGTAGGCAGGCATGTGCAATATTTTCAAGATTCCTTTCTAACAACTTGCTATAGAAACAAAAGAAACCGAGCAGAACTTTTTTTTTTTTTTTTCCCTCTTTTTGCTTTGCAAAGACACAAATACATACCTCAATATTATAAATTCCAATTTTTCCATCAAATGATGATGCTGATATGACTCCAGGTATCTTAGGATACCAGTGCACATCAAAATTCCAGTTAGTACCAGCAGGCAACTCACAGACAATCTGCACCGCAAATTTGGAAGAAAGTGTCACCATAGCTAAGCAAAGAAAAACAAAAGGTGTAATTTGAAGAAAAAAAAAAATTACAATGTTACTACATGGGAGGCTAAAACTCACTAATTAATGCCCTACCTCACCAGTGACTGTGTCCCAGCAAATAGTACGGTTGTCTTTTGCACAAGTAAGCAAATAGGAGCTGTCAATCGGACACCACGACATTGCAATTACACCTGGCACAGAACAATGAAAGCAATGTAAGATGGCATCTACGCTGGAAGGTATAGAGAAATTATTGCCATATAATGTATAAAACTTTGTAAATTTTCCAACAAATTTAAAGAGGTTTTTAACCATAAAGACAACCACTTTTGTGCTTCATAAAGCCTATCAAATATCAGTTGAAACATAGAAGAGATGAGTGTAGAATTTCCATGCATGTTAGTTGAGTGCATCATCATGTGCATGTGAGAGAAAGAGCAAGAGTCACCTACAGAACATAGGGTCATCCAGATCCAAAAGGATTTAATGATAATATTCCGAAAGAGGGAAATTGGCAACATCAACAAATCTACTAAAAGGGATCGTTTTGTCAAGTTTACCTTTGGTGTGCCCCACAAACTCTTTCACAGGAGAGATTACATTCCTCATATCCCAAAGCTGCTTGCAAACATCATTAGATATTAACAAAGCATGCACAGTTTAGTCTTAGTAAAAACAATATAACTACTAACTATGAAATCATTACCCTTAGCGAAGGTGAACCATCTTCATCTGAAGCAACAACAAGCTGAGTGGCAACATCAGGATTCCACTGAAGAACTGAGCACCGCCTTCTAATGGAATCTATGAAACTGCAAATTGACAGAAGCACATTAAATTTACATTAAATAGAAGCCAGACAATCATATTAAGCAGAACAAAGAGAAAAACCTCGAAGTATCTTTATAACTTCTTTAAAATAAAGCAACATACCTTATAACTGGCTTTTGCTTCTTTAGGTCCCAAACCACTGACAATACAAGAAGGACTTAATGTTTCTTCACAAAAAGACAGTATTCAGATAACAAATAATTGAAGGTCTTTTTCTTCTCACCTGTGGTTCCATTGTAGGAAGTGGATGCTAATATGTGTGAAACCTTGCTATTCCAAGAAAGAAATGAAATTTCACCTTGAGCAGCTGAACCACTACCCTGCATAAAGATTATACAAGAATCCTCTAATAAGTTTAGATGAAAATTAAAGAAGATATCAAATGTTAAGCAAGGGGAAAAAGAAAGAAAGAGAAAGGAAAAAGACAGAGAGAGAGGGTGTTGTGAAAAAATCGATAGACAAAATTTCCACATGCTTTATCCTAGCAATTATATTCCCAATCTGAAGTAATCCAATACATGTCTACTGCATATCCAGGAGCATCTCAAAGCATCAAACTAATCTGATACCTTGAACTTTATTTGAAAATTTTGGATATGAATACTTTGGATGGTGCCAGGAAATGGTGTTGTAAAAAATTGACAGACAAAATTTCTACATGTTTCCAATCTAAAGGTACTCTGATTTAACTTGAAATGATGTATAAATGTTTATCAATGTGGACAGAACTTCTATCACCTTTTTATGTAGTGTTAAATTTGCATATATTGTAATATTCATCAGTCACCACTTGTAGTAGGCTAGTAGCAGTAAAATATTAATATGGAATCACAAGTAAAACGATATAAAATGGTAAGCTGTGAATATATATATATATATATTATTTGAGAGAGGAAGAAAGAGGCTTCACTAAGTCACAAAGAAAAGTGCATACCTTGAGTGGTGGATAATGAGTAGGTCCAGCTGGTGCTGTCAAATCCCAGATGCAGATTTCACCGTCATCAGCCCCAGAACCAAGAAAGTGCGGGGTAATGGCATTAAACTCAAGACCACGAACCTGAAATTGGTGTGATATAGAAGTAGGCTTGTCATGCAATCATCAGATGTCTGAACGAAGAAAGTGCGACATCCAACAATGAAACAAGTTTAGACTTATCAGAGAAAGAAAACTCACAGGCCCTTTGTGTAACGAAAGTCGTTTAACAAATGGATCTCCACCGGAAGCTGAAGAACTGAGCAAATATCATATAAACTAATCTATTAGACCATCATGAGGCACAAAACTGTAAACAGAATCAAAAACAGAAGAGGAAGTTCCTTTCACAAGCTGGTATATATAAAAATGCATCCTCACACCTATACAGCCTGTTATTCCATTTTATTTTCATTTAGCATCAACTTTACATTACATCACATAATACAGACAAACAAAGCTATATTTTAATTAAGCATCCCGCAATTCAATCTAAATTAATGAGAATTCATGCAGCCATGTACTACCACCAGTAGTCTCAGTTCAACTCGCATGGCTTGAACAAAAAACATGATTCATCCATCCGTTTCAATGGTCTAAAACACAAATAAATGAATTCAGCATCAAAATAAATGTGTATTCCAATCACCGCATCTAAGCTTCACTCTCTTAACTACCAGCAACAATAAATTCCCATAGAACAAGCTCCAATGCAACAAAGTTACCATTCAGATAACACCACCACATTGAAAACAAACCTAATAATCAATTGTCCTCCATCATATTCAAAACCTAATATGAATATCACACTCTACATTCTACAATCAGCCAAATTCACTCAATTTTCGAACCAATACGAACTAAGCACAAATGAAGGAACAATTTTCGACACGCAGATATTCAAAAAGCAAGCAATTAAGCAGTAAATTAAACAAAAACATCGAATTTTGAAACAATTAAATATACCGGATCAGAGTGTGGGGGTTCCAGATGTCGATATTGCCGTCGACGAGGCCGCCAGCAACAAGACCTAACTCGAATTCTTCAGAGGCGGATCCACTCTTGCCCCAAGCGATCCTGTTGAAGCGCTCGGAGCTTGGACACTCGCCAACAACGGGGAGATCACGGTCGTCGGATTGGAAATCGAGCTTGAAGATCTCGAGATTGGCAGAGGAACTGAAGGAGAGATCGACGGCTCCCGCCATGGTGCCGGCAGCCATGTAAGGCGCGTCCGGCGCCAGCGCGACGGACGCCGATCTATTGACTCCCTTTATACACGCCATCGGAAGCAGAGAAAACGACACGCAAATTTCCGCCCTCTTTTTTCGATCTGGAGCGGATCTAAGAAATTAAATGGCCTCTGATTGATTTTATTTGATTTGATTTCTCTCTCTCCCGGTTTTGTGTTGATCTGATTTTAAGAGGAGAGAAATGGGTAACACTCGATTGCTCTCTCCCTCGCTCTCTGTGTTTGTGTTGTATGTGTGAGAGTGGTTTTTTCTTCGTTTATTTTCCTTTCTTTCTCTTTCGGGTTTGATTTTGGTTTAACTCTATGTTTTGCGAGGAGGTTTTTAGTAGTGTTATGATACTCTGTGTCTGCGCTCTTTTTTGGTATTTGTCTTTCTTCTCCTTGTACGTTAAATCAAAGTGAGGTTCAAGGGTAGTTTTGTACTTACACATAATGTTTTCGTTGTTGGTACAATGGGATTGCGACAAGTGTTCCCTTGAATGCATTTTTTCTAAAAGATTTATTTTGAGATTGTAAATTGCATCTGTTTTTCTTTTTATTTTTAGGATTCACCGGAGCCATGGCGGTGTCTACTTTATGAATTATAAGTATATATGAAGAGATTTTTTTTTTGGTTTACTGTAGAAGTATGTCTCCAACGTTATAGAAATAAGTTTTGAGGATGTACGAAGTGTTTACTCTTGATAAATGTTGACTATTCATTTAGTGTTAATAAAATATTGTTTATCATGTAATAATATAAATAAAATTATAATTTTTTTCTTTTATGTATAACAAAGTAAATGAAAACCTATGTGATAGTCGAAAATCAGTTCTCACAATATCATGAGAATTTTTTTTTCTTAATGCTGACACCTTATGGATTAAAAGACTATCAAGATTTATCGAGATGAATCATTAATAACACAGTCTAAATGAATGCTCTTACAATCAAAGAAGAACAATTCCTACTAAGAATAGACTTATAACTTCCTTCTTGTATTTTGAAGGATAAGGGTGGGACTGAAATTCATGACCTCTTAAGGTTAATATAAGTACTAAACCACTCTCATTAAAGGGTAATGTGTATATCAAGAGATATCTATTTCTCCATCATATTAAGAAAACATCTATTGTTACAATGATATTAAACACTACATGAAACTGAAACATACTCTTATAATACTGAGTGATGTCAACTCTCATGATATGAATAGGTAATTTCTCACGTACAACTACTAAACACTTATTAGGGGTGGATATCTCCAACCCAACTTGATATACCCAATCTAACCCCACTATTTTTTATCATATTAGGTTTTGTTAAATCTTAAAAATGTTTAATTTATTAGGTTGCGTTGAAATGAAAGTTGGGTCGAAAAAATTTTAATCTAACTTAACTCAGCCTAATAAATGCCCACTCCTACTTATAATAAAACTTGAATCTCTATAAAAAATGTGAAAGGGAAATGTACTAATCACATGAGTTGTGAGTGGTTTTGAAAAATATTTTCAAATTGAATAGCTTTTTTTGACATTATCCATAACACTTTTTTTTAATACATATACGTACACATATTTGTATACAAAAAATAATAGCAATACAATTCAAGTTTTAGGATTGTAGTTAACTTTTTTTTAATTGTTTTTTGAATTTTGAATCAAATGCATTTTATTTTCTATTTATAAGTTATTTTTTCAATGTTTTAATTACTTTACCATAGTGTTTCAGTGACATTTGCATTTGTTTTATGTAGATAATGTCAATTTCATGTACATAATGACATTAGCATGGTGTTGTTACATTAAAGTCTTAAGTTTTTGTTATTACAATTGTATCGACATTTACATCAGAGAATATGTCTCGAATATATAATTTTATGGTATAGATTTCATTAAATCAACCTTATATTATCATAATTGCATCAAAGTTATCATAGAATGAACATAGGTTTCATTAAATCAACCTCATATTATCATTATTGCATCAAAGTTATCATAGAATGAATATATATTAACAATTTAATTAGATTAAAATAATTTCATTGCATCAATATTGTTATCTAAACAGCATACTAATGAGACTTTAAATACCTTACTTTTTAAATATATTTATATTTAATTTTAAATGTCATAGCCTTTTGATTCAATTTCAATATATATATAGATATATGTTTTCTGTTTTTGAGATATCGTCAATGGTTAGTGAATTAAATTCAAGACATTATCAGGTTGAGGACCCTAGACTACGATGAGTATCTCCTAGATTTACAGTGTTTGGTAAGAACAACCGCAGAGGATTTATACATTCAAGGGAGACTTGAGCTTCCTCATCGACTTAGATAATGCCACGTGTATCTTAAGCTGATGAAGAGATAAAGAATTCCCTATGTTATATGATTTAAGAGATAATGTTTCATCCAATCAACATTTAAGCTATCTGGGTCATTGGATGTTCATTGATTTTGATATACTTCTGATTTATGTAGTGTCAAATTCTAAATAAAAAAAGCAAACAAACATTTTAAAAACATTTATCTTATTTTCTAGGCCTTACTATAGGTATAGTTATCCTACAAAACTCAAATAAATTAATTTGGATACTTTTTTACCACTTGTAAAAAAGTTGAAAAAATAAGCAATATCATATTTAAAATAGTTTAATAGTAATGAATACATGGCAAAAATACATATCTTATATGTGTAATAATGTGAAAATAAAAATCTAATCAATCTCACACACATACACACACATATATATATATATAACTATTATAAACTAGAAGCACAAGCAAATTTGACATCATGCTAATTTAGAACCTCCAAAAAGGATAAGGGTAAAGAAATTAAATTACGTGCGGTTACTATTTTTAAGAATAGTTTGACAATCACAAACACTGACTTCCTTACAACAAGCCTTGACATAGAATGCTAGCTTCTCCACAAGATAAATTACAAGAATTGATCTCAAAAGCTAGCATCCACCTCAACAACCTTGACTTGGAGGTTTAGAGTACGAGCCGGCAGAAGGCCTTCTATAAGTGCTAACAACTCTCCAATCTCATAATTAAAACAACCAACCCAAGGCTTAGCAGTTGCAGCCACAATAACACCTCGATGGTCCCTTATAGCAGCACCTAAACCAGCAAAAGGGGGGCTATGCAACCCTCGGTTTGGTTTTTATGGTAGCCAAACAAAACTGAAAAACAATCAGTTTTCCAATTTGAAAATTGAACACGATTTTTGAGTGTTGGAATACATCAAAACCAAAAAGGATCGGTTCAGTTCTGTTCAAGTCGGTTCCGGTTGGCTTCTGAGCCTATTTGGGTCTAATTCTCCCGTTTTTTCACCAATTTTATCTATGTCTAGATAAATTATTTCTTTAATCAATTTTACAGTGAGCCTTTGGTCAAATACGACTTTAGTTCAAGCTCAATAAAAGGCTCAAATACTATATAGTTCAAGCTAAATTAAGCCCAATAAGAGGCTCATGTACTATTCAGTTCAAGCCCAGGATAATTTTTTGAACTTTTATTAAAATGTTCTATACATACTCACAAGTTCCGGTAACTTCGGTTTGCATCTTGATTCTAAAGCCCAAAAACCGAAAAAATACCGATCAAAATCAATTTGTCGTTTCAAGAACTGAACATACCCGACACATTGCATATAACGGAGATGAACACCCCAAAATGGGTTAGAATTAAGTCAATTACTGTTCACATACCTATATGAGTTATGGTATACACGATCTCATAAATTATATAGCTTGATTGCGATCAATGCCCATTTAGCACGATTAACTTTATTGATTACCTTAGCTTTTTATAAAGACTCGAGTTTAAGTAATATATGAGAGTGAAAAATATAATAGTTTTGATTATCCATTATCTTCTATATTAGATTATGAAAAATTTTATTTATCCATTATCTTCTATATTAGATTATGAAAAATTTACACCCCCTGCCCCCCGCCACCCCTCGCACCCATCAAAGAAAAAAAACAAAAACAAAAACAAAAGGATCCTAACTCATTTAACACATATTAACATTTTGATCGACAAAATGTAATATAAAAAACGCACTCAAAGGAAGAAAACATAACTTAGACACAACACTGTTGCAACTTTTGATTAGTTTTAAAAACCGAAAAAAAAAAATTAATGCACTAATTCTACAATAATCAAATGTTTGTTAATTTATAGAAAATTTCAGTAAATAGAACAAAAAAAGTGTTGAGTTTTGAAAATGACACATAAACATTAAATTGAGGTTTTTTAGTACTCTCACAAACTGTTTCTATAAACTAAAAATTGATATAGATACAAAAGTTTATGGTTTTTACAAACTATTATTTCTATGTGAACTATTAGCTTATAAGAAAAATTCGTGATAGTATTAAAAAACCTTAATTCAGTTTTTCAGTTCTATTTTCTAAACTTACGCTATTTTTTTTGGTGCTAGAGAAAAAAGAACCCTATATCAGGTTTTTGCATGCATCAAGCATGATCATTTTGATGACCATTGTTTTTCAAACCAACTGGAGGGTTGTGTTTGTCGCAAGGGAGCTTTGTTTTGCCTAGTGATCGGGCAGGAACAAGCTTGAGATTCTCACAATTGCATATCTCGATCATGAATCCATCTGGATCATCAAAAAACAGCTGATCAATGGTTGTCCCATTCTCGTCGTCCTCCACTGTCCTCTTCATGTACTTCACGGCCCTCTCCTCCAATCTCTTCACCATTGCTTCCATGACTCCACAATGCAATCACACTTGGTTGATCAACCACGTCACCCAAAAAACAATTTAGCCATATAATACAGATTTTGAAATTATCCTTGTAAATCTTGCTTAAATTGTTTAAGCTTATGACAAAATTTCTCAAATTTTATAGGATATTAAGTTATTGATGGTTCTCCAAATAGTTTCTTTAATTTATCAGTCGAACTTAATTAAAAAAGTTATTTATGTATGTATGTATATGTACCTCCCGATACATACATAGGAATCGTTTTATTGAAGTATCTCTTAACTTTAATTTTGTAAATTTATGTAATTAAATTGCTCTCCAAACATCTTCATAATGTAAACAAATTACTTTATAGGAAAATAACTTTAGTGCTGCCAAAGCTAAGCACATTCAATATTCGATCATCACTTATATTATATCATATAGCATGATACAATTCCACAATATACAACAATGATTTTCATCGCTACTATAATCATGCCACGGGAAAAGCAATGTCAAATAGAAGTGACCCAAACATATAAGCTAAGCATCTCAACTTTCATTGATGTGTCAAATATCAACTTTAATTGTAGATCGAAAGACTGTTTCGCGTGTTAATAGTGAAGAAACTAAATTATACTGTTTATACATATACGTCACATCCATCGAAGCATCAAAACGTACAACTAACCTGAAAAGAAATATGATTATCCATGGGATCTAGATGATTGGTATCAGGCAACCTGTACTCGTCCTTGGCCTGAATCAGGTGAATCCCGACGTCGTAGTTGAACAACCAAGCACCGTCGAAGTCGAAAGGCGGCGGCCGCTCAACCAACACGAACCCAAAACCTTGGTGTAGAAATCAATGGAGTCCTTCACGTTTCTGCAGAGCCTAGACGGATGATTCAAAGCCATCAAAGGGAGTTCTCCTCCTTCTTTTCCCATCATTTTTGTTTTTCTCTTCTTCTCCATTACTCTCCTTCTTGTTATCCTTTTTGTTGCTGTTGTCGTGATCCATTGTTGCATGACTATATGTTCGTTCTCATTCGGGTATTTTCAGTACGCGCCGGGGCGGGGGGGGGGGGGGGGGGGGGGGGGGGGGGGTGGGTGGGGGGGGGTGTGGTGTTCGGCGGTGGACACGTGGCGGAGTGCATGCATGGTGGTGTGTGTTACGTGTGACGGTGTGAGGATGTGGAGGAGACGCCTGTCCTAGGTGCATTTGTCTTGTAATTATAAAGAATCCTTTTCGGTGAAAGCCTTTGTTTAATGATATATCTTTTTGCTTTGAGATTTTATAATCATTACAAGATTAAGTGGATATTCATTGCTTTTGCATCATACTCGGACCATTATCACACCATAATCTTATTAATTCTGTTCAACTTGCATTAAATCGGCGTTGACCGATTTTGTTGATTGACATATATATTTATAAAATATGAAAATTAAAATTAAAAACAGTAATTTTTTATAATTATTTATTAATTACATATACTTTTAAAAGTTAATATTAAATAAAAAATTTGTCAAGATCAACTAAGATCATACAATCATATGTGATCCAATTATCTCCTCCCATAATTTTAAGTTGATAGAAAATGCATAAGAAAACCTTTTATGAAACAAAAAAAACATCCTATATATGGCAAAAGTAAAGTCCTTTTCGCGAATGATACAAAGCATTATTATAAAAAAAAAGAAAAAAGATATAAAGCATTATTTAAACATCTGACATGTCACATATATGGTTTACAAGACACCACTAGGGAGCATGAATATTCCAAACATAGTGGAATGCGCTTATACTTATCAAAATGAAGAAAAAGACACTTGGTTTTCTATGCTTTACTTATTACATTTTCAAAATTGAAAGATGAAAACTCTGTAAAAACTTTATAAATAACCTAATTATTCGCATTAAAATTGTATAACTGTCGACGTTGGATTTCAGTCGATGAGTAATCAATGCCCAATACCTGCAATCAATGTGAGAAAGCACAAATACCAAGAAAGAACACGGACAAAAACCAAGAATCAAACAAGGAACACCAAACTTTTACGTGGTTCAGCAATAATGAGCCTACGTCCACGACTGTTTGTCTCTTAAATTCTGCAGAGTGACAGTGTGTTATTGATTATTTTCTCATCCTATTACAATGATTTTAGCCTCCTATTTATAGGGAAAGAGGCGTTACAATTCTAGTTGCAGCAAATCAGGAAAAGAATCATGAATTAATTACATTCCCTAAATAAGGAAAATAATTATAAATTAATTATACTTCCTAATATGTTTGGATAATATCAAGAAATTACTGTAATTATCTCGAGATAAGGTTGATTCGAATTCGAATTTGAATAGATCTTCATATCTGATGAAGAAACCACGGTTTGACTGGGTAACTACCATATTCGGAGAGAGAATCATGGTTGAACTTGGTAACTGCCTGTTTCTGGAAGATACTGCATTTATTACGCTCTTGGACGAGCTGCTTACTATAGCGGTCTTTAGCTCGAGCTCGCTAAGAGATGAGCTGTGCATGAAGCGAACTACGACCTGACTGTGCTTATGGGTCTGTTGATACTAGTTGGAGAATTTATTTGAGCGAGCTGAAGAACTTGCTGGGCTTAGAATCAATACTGGGCCTCGTCGATGGGCTTTGACTAGTTGACCTTATCGGGCCTTTTTATCGGGTCTTAAATGGGCCTAAATTGAGCTTCTACCAGCCCATTCATCGAGTCCGAAAAATACATATAACATCAGTCCCCCAGCTCTCAGTTCGCTCTGCGAGCTGGAAGCTTAATCTTGCTGGTAAAAGCTGGCTTCCTTGGCACGCTAACTTGAACAACCGCCTCTGCACCTTTTCTAATTCCACCTTTTCAGCTGCGACACGTGGCGGTCATGCAGGTGGTAACTGAAACGACGTTTGCACGTCCCTTACATCCGTATTAAATGCGCACGTCTTTCAACTGACGGCTCCATGATTACAAAAATCGTACTTCACGCTGCACCATTAGATTTATGATGGTTACACTTTTCAAAGATCTGATGGTTGGGGTTCGAGCTCGCTTATCTATTTAAACTGGTGGAGCTTCTTCCATTTTCTCTTTCACCTTGCTATTTTTACTTGAAGCAAACAAATAATCAAGAAAACAAGAGACAAAGTTCAGAGAACTTCTAGTCACCGTCTTCACATCTTTCATTAGCGATTCAAGGTAATATCTGATTTATTTACTTATTTTGTATTTTTTGAATCGATGTCATGTTTGTATTTTGTTTCACCACCATTGTTGTACCTGTAATGCTCGAGAGACTTCAGCTCCATTTTCATTAACTAAGCGATAAGCTCTATTCCCCAAGCTTGCTTTGACAACATAAGGTCCTTCTCAGTTTGGGCCTAAGGATCCATCACTTGGCTTTTGGGCTCCAGGCAGGATGAGACGCAAAACCAAGTCTCCAGCATTGAATTTACGAATCCGAGCATACTTGTTGTAGTACCTCGCTATTCTCTGCTGATAGACAGCTACCCTTAACCTGGCTGTTTCCCTGTGCTCTTCAAGCAGGTCCACGTTTGTTGCAAGCAGTTGATCGTTGTCATTTGGATTGAAGGTTGCTCTCCTTTGCGAGGTGACTTCAAACTCAGCTGGGATCATAGCCTCAGACCTATACACCATTAAGAACGGGGTCTCGCCAGTGGAGCTGCGAGCTGTGGTTCTGTAAGACCACAATACCTTTTGAAGCTCATCTACCCATGCTCCTTTCTTTGCTTCTAGCTTCATCTTCAGGGTCTGCTTGATAATCTTGTTCACAGCTTCAACTTGGCTATTGGCCTGTGGATGGTCCACTGCTGAGAAGTTTTTAACGATCTTGAGGTCGTTGCAGAACCTGAGAAACTGCTCGCTGCTGAATTGAGTTCTATTATCTGTTACGATCTGCTGTGGAACCCCAAATCTGCAAATAATATTACTTCACAAAAACTTTTCAATCTTTATGGTGGAGATTTCTGCCAACTCATTCGCTTCTGCTCACTTGGTGAAGTAATCTACTGCGACCACTGCATGTTTGCATCTTCCATGAGCCATTGGTAGAAGTCCAATCAAATCCATCCCCCATATGGCAAAGGGCCACGGACTCACCATTTGTTGAAGATAAGCTGGTGGAGCTTGTGGAACTTGAGCAAACCTTTGACACTTGTCGCATTTCTTCACTAAGTTAATGACATCCTGCCTCATGGTGGGCCAATAGAAACCTTGATGAAGTGCCTTCTGAGCTAGAGATAGTCCCCCAGCGTGGTTCCCGCAATGGCCTTCGTGTATCTGCCTTAATACTTTTTCACATTCAGGGCCATCAATGCATCTTAATAGTGGAGCTGAGAACCCCTTCTTGTATAATGCATCATCATAGATGCAATATCTGACTGCTCTAGCTCGTAGACGTCTGGCTTCCAGCTTGTTACTTGACAGCTTTCCATCCTGCAAATAACTGAGAATTGAGCTCATCCAAGAATCAGACTGCACAATTATGGTCATCGTCACATCCTTCTCCTCTGTACTTGGAGCTGGTAGAAATTCAACTGGGACGGCTCCAAGAAAGTCTGCATCTCGGGTGGTTACCAAGCGAGCTAAGGCATCTGCATGTGCATTCTAAGCTCGTGGAATCTGCTTCACTTCGTACTTCTGAAACGCACCTAGCAGCTCGTGAACTTTCTGGAGGTATAGGACCATTTTTGGTCCCTTGGCTTGATATTCCCCCGATATGTGGTACACAACGAGCTGTGAGTCGCTGAAGACTTTCAATCGTTCAGCTCGCATCTCTTTAGCCAAACGCAGACCCGCGAGTAGGGCTTCATACTTAGCCTCATTATTTGTCGCCTGGAAGCCAAACCTTAGAGTATAGAGGATTTTGTGGCTTTCAGGACTGATCAGTAAAATTCCAGCTCCAGCCCTCTGCTCGCTGGACGATCCATCAACATAAAGCTCCCAGGCTGGACCTTTAGAAGATTCAGCTTCATCATCCACAGGTCCTGTAAATTCTGCAATGAAATCTGCTAGAGCTTGAGCTTTGATAGCCGTCCTCGGCTTGAACTGGATATCGAACTGTGCGAGCTCTACTGCCCATTTCAACAAACGACCTGAGGTGTCTGCTTTCTGTAAGACTTGTTTCAACGGATATTGGGTGAGGACTTCGATGGTATGAGCTTGAAAATAAGGTCGTAGCTTCCTTGATGCGATGACCAGACAATAAACGAGCTTCTCCATCTGTGAGTACCTGGTTTCAGCATCTTGCAATATTTTACTTACATAATAAACTGGAAGCTGCGTCTTTTCTTCTTCCTTCACCAATGCAGCACTTAGAGCTTGCTGAGACACCCCTAAGTACAGAATCAACCTTTCTCCTTCTTTGGGCTTAGAGAGGAGCGGAGCTCGCCCCATGTATTCCTTTAATTGTTGGAAGACGGTTTCACACTGCTCTGTCCACTCGAAGCTTTTGGTTTTCTTCAAAATATCAAAGAAAGGAATGCACTTATCTGTAGCTTTTGAAATGAACCGGCTCAGTGCAGCGACTTGGCCGTTGAGGCTCTGTACATCTTTCACCCTGATCGGCGATCTCATGTCAATCAGTGCTCTGATCTTCTCAGGGTTTGCTTCGATTTCCCTACTATTGACCATGAAGCCTAAAAACTTCCCAGAAGCTACTCCAAACGCATATTTGACCGGATTTAACTTCATTTGGTAGCTCCTCAGAATCTAGAACATCTCTCTTAGGTCGTGAACATGGTCACCTATCTGCTTGCTTTCACTAGCATATCGTCAACATAGACCTTCATGGTCTTTTCGATTTGCTCCTCGAACATCATGTTCACCAAGCGTTGGTAGGTCGCTCCAGCATTCTTCAATCCGAAGGGCATCACCTTGTAGCAATACAATCCCCGATCAGTCATGAATGAGGTGTGCTCTTCATCCTCAGGTTTCATTGGGATCTGGTTATATCCCGAATATACGTCCATGAAGCTCAAGAGCTCGTGGCCAGCAGTAGCATCCACGAGCTGGTCTATCCTTGGCTGGGGAAAACTGTCCTTAGGGCACGCCTTGTTCAGGTCAGTGAAGTCGATGCAAGTTCTCCACTTTTCATTCTTTTTCTTTACTAGCACAGGATTGGCGACCCAAGTCGGGTAGTACGCTTCTCTGATGAACTTGTTAACCAGCAGCTTGTCTACCTCCTCTTCCAGTGCTAAGTAACGTTCCCCTGTCATTGCCCTTCTCTTCTGGCGAACTGGTTTGAAATGAGGATCTATGTTCAGCCTGTGAGACATAACCTCAGAATCTATTCCCACCATGTCCTTATGGTTCCATACAAACACATCCAAGTTCGCCTTCAGGAAATCAGCGAGCTGGGTTCTCAATTCCGGAGCTAATCCTTTTCCCAGTTTCAAGCACCGCTCTCGGTCTACCCTGCTGACTTGTACATCTTCTAACTCTTCAATTGGACCAGTAGCTCGGTCTGCATCTACTTCACGAGGGTCCAAGTCGTGACTGACTCCTTTCTCAGTCATAGCTCGTGGCTCGTCCCCTGAGACCACGTTCACCTTCTTTCCTCTCACGCTCATTTTCACAGCATCTTCATAACAACGTCGGACTGAATGCTGCTCTCCTCGAACACACCCGATGCCATTAGGAGTTGGGAACTTCACTGTCAGGGTTCTGGTTGAAGTAACCATGTCCAACTCGTTCATAGCAGGTCTTCCGAGGACCATATTATATGCTAATGGGTAGTCGATTGTCAAGAAGTTTGTCAGGGTTGTTGCCTGACGACCTGCCTCCCCAAAAGTCAATGGTAATTTAATCTGTCCCACTAGTACCACAGCATCTCTAGTGAAACCATAGAAAAGTTCTGGGGACGGCCTTATTTGTTCTGCTCGCAGCCCCATTTGATTAAAACAGCTCATGCACATCACGTTCACCGAGCTCCCAGTATCGATCATGATGCGTTTAACTTCTATATTACTGATTTTAGCTCGTATAACCAGCGCATCGTTGTGAGGCCAAATCACTCCTCTAGCATCTTCATCTGTGAACACAATCTCGTCCGAAGTCGGCTTTGCCCTTTTTGCCGGTCCTTCTGACCCATTGAGCTGAAAAGTATGATTCGCCTCTCGAACGTACCTCTCATGCGATCTGTTGGAATCACCTGCGATATGGGGGCCACCGTGAATGGTAAAAATGGTTCTTACTGTAGGTTCATGCTTTGGTTCAAGAGCTTGTAGGGGATGTTGTTGCTGCGCCGGCTGTTGGTGCTGAGGTCGTTGCTGGTGAGGTCGCTGGTCAGCAGGTCTTACCACGTATTCTCTCAATCGACCTCGCCTGATCAGTTTCTCAATGGCGTTCTTCAATGACCAACAGTCCGAAGTATTGTGCCCTACCTCATTATGATAGGCACAGAACTTATTCTGATCTCTTTGATGAACGGGAGCCCTCATAGGATTGGGCCTCTCAAAATCCTCCTTATTCCTTTCCGCAACGTAAATCATGTTCGGTGATGCTGTCAGGACGCTGTATCTTTCATGGCGACCTTGACGTTGAGGTCGCTCATACCTTGACTCTCTCCTCGCTCTCTTGGCGATCTGGTTACTCGAGCTACTATTTCTTCCTTCTTTATTCCTGCCATTATTTCTTCTCTTTGGCTGGCTGGAACTGCCCGCTTCATTCTTCTGATTCTGTTTTTTGAGCCGAAGGTCTCTTCCCACCTAATTTCCTTTGCAACTCGCTTGTAGAATTCTCTCAGATTCTTCACTGGGGACTTGTAAATGCTCTTGTATAACTTTTCATCCTTGCGCAGCCCAGCCGAGATCATTGTCAGTATACTCTCATCTGACGAATGTTCAACATTAGTGACCTCGCGTTTGAACTTGGTGATATACTCTTTCAATGACTCACCCTGACGCTGGAAAATTGTGGTTAGGTGACAGGATGGAGCGAGCTGCCTCCTTAAAGCCCTGTACTGGCCAACGAACTTCTGTTGGCATTCTTCCCAACTGCCTATGCTGCGAACTGGGAGATTCCTGAACCACGTCCTTGGAATGTGTCCCAAAATAGCTGGGAATACTCGGCACTTTACCATGGGATTGCCTGTTTGCAGGTCCATCTGAACGTTAAAAGCATCGAGATGGTCATAGGGGTCACTGTCCCTGTTGTACTGCTGTATGTTCGGCATCTTAAATCTCGGAGGGAGAGGCTGTGTCTCAATCTCCCTTATAAATGAGGTCCTATCTCCGTAGAGCCCACGCTGCTCCGAGACTCCAGGTCGCATTTCCAACTGCTGGACCCTTTGGAGGAGCTCTTTTACTTGGGGATCTCGAAGCTCGTATCTCCTCCTGTGATCGTGACTTGGAGCTGGATGTTCAGGGTCATACCTTTCGTCCTCCTCGAACTGACCCTCATGATGATGGGATCTTACTTGTTGCCTATCCACCTCATCGACATAACGAGCTGTGGCTCGGACTCTACCTTGGCCAACCTCTACCCGCCGGTTTCCATCCTGACTCAGTCTCACCACCAGGCTAGCGGGGCGTGCGACCTCCCTTTCTTCGTGAACAGGGTGTCCTCTAGCCCTGGAGCGCGCATTGGAAGAGCGAGCTGAGCTCGCAGATCGCGGGACTTCCCTTGCCAGCCTGTCGGGTACTTGCATCGCTTCATGTTGTTGAGGCACATGCCTTGGTGCCTGAACTTCGACCCTGGGCATGTTCTGAACCTAAGCCTGCACCAACATATTAACGGCCTCTATGAGTTGTCTGACCGTATCCTCCAGCGCTTCTTACCTCTGAATCAGCACATTCTGCCCTTCGGCCATCGGGGCAATTGGAAATGTCTGACGGGGAGGTAAAGGAGGGATGCTTGTCGCGGCACCGAATGTCTGTCCATGGGACGTGCCTGCTGCATGCATGGGTGTATCCTGCATAGGCTGTAAGTTCTGTTGAGATTAGTTCATGTGGCTCTCTGCCTAGTCATCCTCAACATGATACCTGTTTGATCTAGTTTTTGCTATATCGTTAGGAATCGAGAAATCGAGATGATTAAGACTGCAGTTTTGGCCCTCCTTCTAGTGCCAAAATGTCGACGTTGGATTTCAGTCGACGAGTAATCAATGCCCAATACCTGCAATCAATGTGAGAAAGCACAAATACCAAGAAAGAACACGGACAAAAACCAAGAATCAAATAAGGAACACCAAACTTTTACGTGGTTCAGCAATAATGAGCCTACGTCCACGACTGTCTGTCTCTTAAATTCTGCAGAGTGACAGTGTATTATTGATTATTTTCTCATCCTGTTACAATGATTTTAGCCTCCTATTTATAGGGAAAGAGGCGTTACAATTCTAGTTGCAGCAAATCAGGAAAAGAATCATGAATTAATTACATTCCCTAAATAAGGAAAGAAATTATGAATTAATTACTGTTGACGTCCGGAAACGGTCAACCAGAGATTCTGGGGCCCAGACGGCGGACTTGGTAATTAAGGATTGATTGGTACTGGTCGAAAGGTAGTAAATGGTGTATTAATGGGATGCTAGGTTGGTGATAATTAATTCAGGTGGAGGAATGTTGTTCCTGGTAGTTGGTCGGAGTTAATAAACTGATGAACAAGTAATTAAAGGAAATGAGAGAAAGAAAGAGAGAAAACACAGGGATTTTCACGTGGTTCGGTGACTGCACCTACGTCCACGGTCACTCTGGAATAATTCCGGCAGAGTGACGGTTATCTAGTCTTAAGCTTCTTGTACAGTGAAAATGTCTCCCCTCTTTATAGAGGAAGGGAGCTCACAATAAAATAATACAAAGGAAAAGTTTACACGTTATAGGCAATGGCTAGTTTCAACTAATCCTGACATTGCCATGCTGCATTAATTGTAAAGGTAATGATGATTTCCTCCCTGCACAAGTCTGCATTAATTACACCTGAAGAAGTCTTCACTTCATTAAATGCTTCTGGGTAATTGTGTAAACAGTGTCTTGCTGGAAATCATGGGGGTTGGCAGTTCTGACAACTTGCTGCACACGGTTTCTTATAGGTGGACTTTCTGGTCAGCCAGATGTATGCTGGAGAGGAGGTGAGGCGATCTGGAGGTTAACGCGAGCTCGCGAGCTCGCGATTGGCGCGACCTCGCGGGCTCCTCGGGCTGAAAGCACTGGCAGGTGACATGCTGAAGAACTGTTGCTAGCTCGCGCGGCCTGGATGGCCTCGCGAGCTGGGCTTGCAACTGTTGACTCCGTCTTTGGGCTTTCTGGGCCTTTGCTTCTGTTCAAATTAAATGGGCGTGTACTGTTGCTAGTTGGGCCGAACCAGAAAATGGGCATAACATCAAGCCCCCCAGCTCTCTGTGCGTTTTGCGGACTGGGAGCTGAAATAAACACACAAATGGCGCCCATTTTCAAATCTTCTGGTTCCGTTTCAATTTTCGTACTGTAACCGCTGCCACGCGGCGTCCATTCAGGCGTTGGAGCCGAAAAACGTGTCTCGGGACCGTACGCATTAAATGCGCACGTCTTGTAACTGACAGACGTGATGGCGTGTGACCGAGATCGGTGCTCAGCCGTTGGATCTTTGGCGGTTACATCTTTATGTTGGATCGGATGGCTAGGGATGGACGAGCTGGCCTATATAACCCACGGGTCTCCTCATCTTCTTCTTTTTGCTTTCCTGATACGACTACAGTACCTTTTCTTCCCATTTTCCATTTTTTCCTTCACTTCTGCTTCTTCTGGTCTACTGTTTGTCACTGGACAACCCCTTCGAACTTCGCTACTACGAAGATTAGCCACCGTGCTCAGCATATCGCACTCGGTTCGAGCAAGGTAGTCCTCTTCTCGCTATGTTGTTGTTTTTGTTGTTGTGTTTTTTTTTTTTTTTTTTTTTTTGTGACATGGTCTGTCTCTGGTTAGGATTGTCGTTTTCTGCCTTCGTAACACGTCTGTTGGTCCCTGTGAGCTTGTTTGGCCCTTAGGGAGTCACTGTGTCGGTTGCCTGAGTACCTCTGTACGCTAGGGGCGACCTGTAAACATAGGATTAGAAATATGTAGACTTGGGGTGATATTGTACCTGGCAGATTCGTGTCTCTGGGCCTTTTCTGGTCCTTTAGAGACCAAGTGCGCGACCTGACAAGTAGGACAGCTGTCTTAGGAGTTCTTTTCCTGTGTCTTGTTAGGATCAGTATGCTGTAGGCGTCCTGATGTCATTCCTTCTGTGTTGTAGATGTCAGGTCGTTCGCGCACAGGTCGGGGCAGGACTGCTGCTTCCAGGAGGCAGGCAGGTCGCCAGGATAGCGAGGCTGAGGCTACGACCTCGCGAGCTGGTCCGTCGAGCGAGGAGATCGCAGGAGGGGACGAGGTCGCTGAGGAAACGGACACCCCTCCCTTTAAACCCATGTTCTCGTCGCTCACCTTTGATAAGTTGGAGGCTTGGGCCCGGGAAGTAACCATCCCCTTGGGGTGCAGGGCTAACGTTCCCGCGGGCACTGATCAAGCCGCTTATCCCCCTACGGGCTTTATTGCGATCAGCAGAGAGCATATGGAGCTCGGCTTCAGGTTCCCTATCCCTGGATACCTCATGGATTTGTTAAACAGCCTCAATCTCGCACCGTTCCAGCTGACCCCAAACTCATACGCTCATTTGACCACCCTGGCTGCGGCGTTTCGTAAGTACGCACTAGGATTTCCCACACCCCGCATCATCCGCAGCCTTTACAGCTTCAAAGCGATCACTGGAAAGGAAGGGTTGTACTACGCCACTCCTCGCCAGTCTTCTGACTATAGGGCGTTTCTGCCTCAGAAATGTACTAAGTCAAACGTAGGGGAGTACAAGTCCAACTGGGCCTGGTTCACGTGCCCCTCGATTGCTGGACTGAATAACACGAGCTTCGTTGAGGAACCTAGTAGGGATATGAGTGCTCAAAACAACATCAGTAGCATTATTCATATGTGCAAACATGCATAATGTTTATTTACTTATTTATTTATTTATTTATTTACGAGCTGACTTTTACTGTGCAGACGTCACAGCTCCTAAGGGTAAACCCAGGCAGGACGAGCTCGCTATTCTGAACTCTTTTGCAGCTGCCAAGGAACCAGAGGAGGACAGTTTCCCTTCCGGCAGCGAGCTGGTAGCTCGGGGTCTATCACCATCTGCTTCAAACCCTCTCTTGAATACAGCTCGGGACCTGGGAATAAGGGGGAGAGCGAACGAGGTCGCTTCTGCCCTTGTTGATCCTACCCAATCAGAGCCAGAACCACAACCTCTTCAACAAAGATCACCGAGCACGAGCTTCACCACCAGCACTTCTTCGGATAATATGGGAAGAAAGCTCACCATGTCTGTCCCTCCCCTCAGGTCAGTTCCACCTGCTAAGCCGGCCGAGGTCGTCAACGTGGACGACACCTCCTCAGACCACTCTCAAAGAGCGACCTCACAAGCTGCTGCAGTTGCCCCCTCTCAGACCAGGGCAGCTGCAGCTCCTCAAAAACGGGCTGCCCCACCCGCAGGACGGAGCTCTCCTCCAGCCAAGAGGGCCGCAGTCCCTGCCGGGGGGGACTTACCTTCGGGGCAAGAGTCTGAGGCCTTGACCAGGAAAAGAAAAGGAAAGGCCATAGCTCCTCCACCACCTCCAAAGCAGAAGGGCTTCGTTGCCGTCCCTTCGGTCGGTGGGGTCGTCATCGGACGGGAGCCAGGTACTGGAGCGCCAGCACGACCGGCGAGGTCTGCAACAGTTGAACAGGCAGATTCTGGCCCTCCTCCTGATGCAGTCAAGGAGATGGAATTTTTTAACAGCTTCGTTGAGCTCGTTCCTGAAGTGATGGGAAAACGAAGCCCGCAGCTACAGAAAAAAGAGCTTTCAGGCCGTACTTTAGCGACCTATATAGCTCGTCAAGTTGCGCTGGTAAGGTTCATATCCTGTCATACTTTGATTCTGATTTTCCCCTTCCTTTTTAAAAGGATTTTGTACCATTTCTTTTGTTGTTTCAGCTCGGTATGGCGTCTGCAAAGTTAGTAAGGGAGGCAGACATTCACATCAACGAGGAAGAGGCCTTCAGGATTTCTCAGATACAGTTTGATGAGGAGAAGAAGCTGCTGCAGGAAGAGACCAATCTCCTTCAGAAGAACTATAGTGAGCTTTCTGCCAAGCTCAAAGATGCTGACGCGGCCTTGTCGCAGGAGACCGCTCGCAGGGAAACCGAAGCCAGCAAGGCCCAAGCAGAAATAAATAAGCTGAAGGGCGAGCTTGCGGATGCAAAGGTAAAGCTGCAGGTCGCTGAAGATAAAGTGAGCCAGCACTCATGGGACTTGGCAGCAGCCAAAGGGATGCTCGCGAAGTCTGAGGAGAAGCGGGCTGAGGCAGAGGCGGGCTTGGCTCAGACTAGGGAGAAGCTGACCCAAACTGCGGAGGGTATTGAAGCTAGGGTAGCTCGGGAGCGGGATAAGATCGAAGAAGAGGTCGAGAGGGAGTTCCTGTATAGCATGTGGGAGCACCATCCGAACTTGGACTATTCCTTCTTTGGGTCAGAAGGGGTCAAAATGATCCAAGAGTTCGTGGAGCTGGCTGCAGGTGCTCAGAGCACGCAACATGCTGATACTTCCTCTGCCCCTCCAGATAATCTACCTGCTGACTCAACCCCTTCGCCAGAGCAGGTCCCCGAGGTACCTTCAGTTTTAGAGAATCCTCCCATGTCTGAACCCACAGCAGAAGCTCCTTCTGATTTACCAGCTTCTGAGTTCGTTCCTGAGGCAGAGCCCCCAGCAGAAGCAGTAGTTGGTCCTGCCCCTTCAGACGCACCTGCTGATATCTGAAGCACTTTTATTTTATTTTCTCCTTTAAATTTTTGTAGCTTTCCTTCATTTGTTGGAATTCATATGACGAGCTTGAAGCTCGGATTTATAAAACTAAATTTCCTGCGCAATCTCGATATTTTATCCAAGCATATGTATGTATATTTAGTTACATAATAGGTAGCGAGCAGGTAATAATAACACAATTTTAAAGTGTTAAAATTTTGTTAAGGAGATCACAATCGCGAAAATTATGTTAACTTTCAAACCTGCTAACTGCAATAAGCAGTTTTGCTCAAGCGCTAGCTCGTAAGGGCTTGGGCTCAGCAAACAACTTGGCTGAATAAGACGTTTTGTAAGCCTTGGAAGATTGGCAGGGACTTACTGTTAGTGAGGAGCTCGGAATTTCCTTGTCCTCCATGTTTTAATGATATAGAGCGTGCTTGTCAGCAACATTTTCCCAAACTTTGAGAGTTTAAATCGTCGCTTCATTCGCAGTCCAGGACTGAGCCAATTTGGTGAATCCGCGGGCAGCTTTATATATGAGAGGCGTAGCCTTACCCCCTCCCGCGAGGTCGCGGGGCAATTAATACGCGAGTCCGCGGGCAGCTTTATATATGAGAGGCGTAGCCTTACCCCCTCCCGCGAGGTCGCGGGGCAATTAATACGCGAGTCCGCGGGCAGCTTTATATATGAGAGGCGTAGCCTTACCCCCTCCCGCGAGGTCGCGGGGCAATTAATACGCGAGTCCGCGGGCAGCTTTATATATGAGAGGCGTAGCCTTACCCCCTCCCGCGAGGTCGCGGGGCAATTAATACGCGAGTCCGCGGGCAGCTTTATATATGAGAGGCGTAGCCTTACCCCCTCCCGCGAGGTCGCGGGGCAATTAATACGCGAGTCCGCGGGCAGCTTTATATATGAGAGGCGTAGCCTTACCCCCTCCCGCGAGGTCGCGGGGCAATTAATACGCGAGTCCGCGGGCAGCTTTATATATGAGAGGCGTAGCCTTACCCCCTCCCGCGAGGTCGCGGGGCAATTAATACGCGAGTCCGCGGGCAGCTTTATATATGAGAGGCGTAGCCTTACCCCCTCCCGCGAGGTCGCGGGGCAATTAATACGCGAGCTAGTAAATGAACTCGATGCATGACGTGAACCTCCGTTAATGAGGGTAACACGGATGAATTAAGCATCAGTTGATGAGGCGTTCTCAATTGAGGCCTTTTGTGGAGATTTATTGCCAGAACATGGTCGTGACTTTGGCAGGCCATTTCATGTGAGAACTCCGGTTAGCGAAAGATTCCTTGGGATTTGTACAGATGTCTTCAAGGAATAAAAATATGTATATAAACATTTATGATAATAGATCGCAGCTTGATTACTTTGAGAAAGAAATTTCATTAGCTTTGCTCTTTTAACATGTACATTTACTGGCTTATCCAGCCCGCTTTCTGCATCACATTTGACATATACAACAGAAAACAGGTGAAAGCATGTTTACAGACAATCGTCAAGAAAGAATCATGTACAAGGTTAGAGCGAGCTGACAGTTCTTAGGTGTAATATGGCCGCAAGTGTTCAGCATTCCAGGCGCGAGGTAACTCAGCCCCGTCCATGCAGGCTAAATGATAGGCTCCGTTCCTCAGGTCCTGCTTGATGAGGTACGGTCCCTCCCAGTTGGGTCCGAGTACTCCTTCACTTGCTTTGCGAGCTCCAGGAAGGACTAACCTGAGCACGAGGTCTCCGGCTTTGTAGCTTCGAGCTCGCACCTTTTTGTTGTAATACCTGGCAACTCTTTGCTGGTATACTGCTACCCTTAGGCGAGCTGTCTCCCTTGCTTCCTCGGCTAAGTCCAGACTGGTCGCGAGAAGCTGGTCATTGTCCCCAGGTCGGAACGAGGCCCTTCGCTGGCTGGTCACTTCAAATTCTGCCGGTATCATGGCTTCCGTTCCGTAGACCATAGAAAACGGGGTCTCACCTGTGGAGTTGCGGACCGTCGTCCTATAAGCCCAGAGGACTTTCTGTAGCTCATCAGCCCAAGCCCCCTTTCTTGCTTCTAACTTGGTCTTCAGATTCTGTTTGATGATCCTGTTCACGGCCTCGACCTGACCATTGGCTTGAGGATGGTCTACAGCCGAGAAGCTCTTCACGATCCCGAGCTCATTACAGAAACCTATGAACTGTTCGCTGGTGAATTGGGTCCCATTGTCCGTGACGAGCTGCTGAGGGACCCCGAACCTGCAGATGATATTGTCCCACACAAACTTTTCTATCTTCGTTGTGGAGATTTCTGCTAATTCCTTAGCTTCGGCCCACTTAGTAAAGTAGTCAACAGCGACTACAGCGTGCTTGCAGTTTCCTCGAGCTGCGGGCAAAGGTCCGATCAGGTCCATTCCCCAGATCGCGAAAGGCCATGGACTCACCATCTGCTGGAGGTAGGCTGGGGGAGCTCGCGGGACTTTAGCAAATCTCTGGCACTTATCACACTTCTTTACCAGGTCTAAGGCATCTTGCTTCATAGTTGGCCAGTAGAACCCCTGTCTGAGAGCCTTCTGGGCCAAGGACAATGCTCCCGCGTGGTTCCCGCAATGACCTGCATGGATATCGTTTAGCACTACCTCACAGTCTTCATCATCTATACATCGTAGCAGCGGGGTTGAGAATCCTTTCTTGTACAGCCTGTCGTCGTAAATGCAGTACCGGGCTGCTCTAGCTCGGATGCGGCGAGCTTCCAGCTTGTCTCTTGGCAGCTTCCCTTCCTGCAAGTAATTGATTAACGAGCTCATCCAGGAGTTAGGCCGAACCTGTACGGTCATCATTGCACCTTCGCCGTCGATGCTCGGAGCTGGTAAGAATTCCATAGGGAAGGACTCAAGGAGATCTGCGTCTTGGGAGGTCGCCAAGCGGGCGAGGGCGTCCGCGTTGACGTTCTGTGCTCTGGGAATTTGGTTCACTTCAAATCTCTGGAAAGCCCCCAGTAATTCCTTGACCTTTTGGAAATACTTTGACATCCTTTTCCCCTTGGTCTGATATTCTCCCCTGACATGACAAACGATAAGTTGAGAGTCACTGAAAATCTTTACCTGTTCAGCTCGCACCTCCCTTGCTAGGCGAAGTCCGGCGAGCAATGCTTCGTATTCGGCCTCGTTATTGGTAGCTGGAAATTGAAACCTTATGGCACTCAGGATCTTATGGCCTTCCGGGCTGATCAGCATTATTCCAGCCCCTGAGCTTCGCTCGTTAGAAGATCCGTCTACATAAAGCTCCCAAACCTGGCCACCGGTTAGCTCCTCGTACTCTGGTACTGGCCCCGTGAATTCCACAATGAAGTCTGCAAGTGCCTGAGCCTTGAACGCCGTTCTAGGCTTGAACTCCATGTCGAACTGAGCGAGCTCGACGGCCCACTTGAGGAGTCTGCCAGAAGTATCTGCTTTCTGAAGGACTTGCCTGAGAGGGTATTGCGTGAGGACCTCAATCTGATGAGCTTGGAAGTAGGGGCGTAGCTTTCTGGAGGCGGTTACTAGGCAGTAGGCGAGCTTCTCCATTCGTGAATACCTGGTTTCCGCGTCAACCAGTCTTTTACTGATATAATATACGGGCAACTGCGTCTTATTCTCTTCTCTTACCAAGGCCGCGCTTAGTGCGTGCTCAGAGACTCCCAAATACAAGAACAGTCTCTCCCCCTCCTTGGGTTTGGATAGGAGAGGGGCTTGGCCCATATATTCTTTTAGCTTCTGGAATGCCTCCTCGCAATGCTCATTCCATTCAAAGTTCTTGGCTTTCTTTATGGCTTCAAAGAATGGTACACACTTGTCAGTGGCTTTTGAGACGAAGCGGCTGAGAGCCGCGACCTGGCCAGTAAGGCTCTGCACGTCCTTGATTCTGGACGGGGACCTCATTTCCACGAGCGCCCTGATCTTCTCCGGATTGGCCTCTATTCCTCTGCTGTTCACCATGAAGCTAAGGAACTTACCAAATGCTACCCCAAATGCACACTTCAGCGGGTTCAACTTCATCTGGTATTTTCTGAGGACTCTGAACGTCTCATCCAGATCGCGGACATGATCTGGTGCTTTCTGGGACTTTACCAGCATATCATCTACGTACACCTCCATAGTTTTCCCAATCAGGTCCTGAAACATGGCGTTGACTAGACGCTGGTAGGTTGCTCCTGCATTCTTCAGTCCGAATGGCATCACCCTGTAACAGTACAAGCCCCTATCGGTGACAAAAGAGGTGTGTTCCTCGTCTTGCGGGCTCATGGGAATTTGGTTGTATCCTGAGTACGCGTCCATGAAACTCAGGAGTTGATGCCCCGACGTCGCATCTACCAGCTGGTCAATCCTGGGTAATGGGAAACTGTCCTTCGGGCAGGCCTTGTTCAGGTCGGTGAAGTCAATACAAGTTCTCCACTTCCCGTTCTTCTTTTTGACGAGGACTGGATTGGCGACCCAAACTGGATAACGAGCTTCCCTGACGAACCCGTTAGCTAGCAACTTCTCAACCTCCTCCTTCAGAGCTGCATAGCGTTCTGGTGTCATCGGCCTCCTCTTCTGCCGGACTGGCTTGTGCTGGGGATCTATATTCAGTCGGTGACACATAACCCCAGGGTCTATCCCCACCATATCCTCATGATTCCAGGCGAAGACATCAAGGTTTCTCTTCAGGAATCCTACGAGCTCGGACTTCACTTCTGGCAGCAGATCTTTTCCTATCTTCACATATCTCTCTGAGTCCGCCTCACTGACTCGTACATCCTCTAACTCCTCGACGGGTCCTGTGGCCCTGTCTGCATCCACCTCGCGAGGGTCGAGGTCGTCACTTACCCCGCTTTCAGAGGCAGCTCGCGGTTGGCCACCCGAGACCACATTTACTTTCTTTCCCCGAACTCCCATTTTTACTGCATCCTCATAACATCTCCTGGCTAGTTGCTGCTCGCCTTTGACACAGCCTACTCCATTGGGAGTCGGGAACTTAACTGTCAGCGTTCTGGTGGAGGTGACCATATCCAGTTCGTTCATCGAAGGTCGCCCCAATACCACGTTGTATGCTGAAGGGCTACTGATAATAAGGAAGTCTGCAAGAACGGTAGCTTGTCGTCCTGGCTCCCCGAGGGTGAGGGGCAACTTAATCTGGCCGATTGGTATCACTGCATCTCCCGTGAACCCATAGAGAGGCTCGGGCGAGGGTATTAACTGCTCAGCTCCTAAACCCAACTGGTCATAGCAGTCCTTATACATGACGTTGACTGAGCTGCCAGTGTCTATCATTATCCTCCGCACCTCGACATTACTGATCTGAGCTCTGATTACAATGGCATCGTTATGGGGCCAGCGTACTCCTCTCTCGTCCTCCTCTGTGAACACAATGCTGTCCGAGGACGCCTTTGCCCTTTTGGCGGGTCCCTCGACCCCTCCATATTCTGCCAGTAGGGTATGGTTGGCTTCTCGGATATACCTCTGGTGCGACCTGTTAGATGTACCTGCGACATGAGGTCCACCATATATAGTGAAGATCGTTCTTACCGCGGGTTCACGCTCGGGTTCTTGAGCTCGCTGAGGCTGATGCTGCTCGGGCTGCTGGTCTTGCCCCTGAGGTCGTTGGCTCTGAGGTCGCCTTCCAGTGGGCTGTATTACATATTCTCCTAGGCGGCCTCGTCTTATGAGCTCCTCAATGGCATCCTTCAACCGCCAGCAGTCTGATGTATTGTGCCCGTTCTCGTTGTGGTAGGCACAGTATTTCTTTGGATCCCGATGTCGGTTAGGGGGTCCGGTTGGAGGTGGCTTCCCAAAGTTCTCCCTGTTTCTTTCTGCGGCGAAGATCCTGTCCTGCCTGTCCGATAACAGACTATAGCTGTCATATCTGTTCTGGTGCCTGGGCCTCTCCATCCTTGGCCCTGGCCTAGCTCGCTTCGCCACTACATTGGCCGACTGGTTCCTCGGCTCCCCTGGCCTATCACCACCAGGATTCTTCCTTTTCTCACGATGGGAACCACCTGCCTCACCCCGCTGGCCACTGGGTTTCTTAGCCCCAAAGGCTTCTTCCCATCTGACTTCTTTAGCTGCCCTGTCGTAGAACTCCCCCAGATCCTTCACAGGGGATTTGTATATGCTTTCATACAGCTTCCCATCTTTCCTGAGCCCTGCAGAGATAGCTGTTAAAATACTCTCGTCAGAGGGTGTTTCCACATTACTCACCTCATCTCTGAATCGAGTGATATAATCTTTCAGGGATTCGTTCTGTCTCTGAAAAATGGTTGCAAGGTGGCAGGCTGGCGCGAGCTGTTTCCTTAATGCCTTATACTGATCTAGGAACTTCTTCTGACATTCTCTCCAGCTTCCGATGCTGCGGGCTGGAAGGCGGTTGAACCAAGCTCGCGGGGCGTCCCCTAGAGTAGCTGGGAATACCCGGCATTTGACCAGCGGGTCATCTGTCTGAAGATCCATCTGCACGTTGAAAGCATCCAAATGGTCATAGGGGTCCGTCCTGCCATCATATTGAGGGATACTGGGGAGCTTGAACTTTGCTGGTAAAGGCACTGTCTCGATCTCCCGAGTGAATGGTGCTCGGCGGTTGTCTCGCTCTCCCCCAGTCTGGCCTCCAGGTCGGGCTTCCAACTGCTGAACCCTCTGCAACAACTCTTCGACTACTGGGTCCTGGGTCAATGACCGCTGACTGGGGTTCCATCTACTGGTACTCTCCTGCTCCCCAAAGTAGCGGTTCTGCGACCTTCCTTCTTCACCTAGCGCTTCTGCCTGTCTGGCAGCCCTTCTTGGCTCGGGCTCGTAACCTGTGCGATGTGCACGTACTCGCTCGGGCCCACGGCCATCCTCTTCGCGCCTGGCGCCCTCGATACTTGCCCTTGCCCTCATCTCGTTCTGGCGAGGTGGGATTCCCCGCTCTTGGTTCCGCTCTCTGATTCTCCTTGGGTGCAAGTTCGAAGAGCGGGCTGATCCTTCGGTAAGCGACCTTTCCCTTGCGGCTACCCCTTCTGGAGTTGGTATCTCTTCTGAAGGTCGGCGGCGAGCTCTGCCTGGGGGTGCTGCATTTGCCTGCCTCGGCGCCGCGTGGGCTTGGACTTCCACCAACGCCCTCACTGTTGTTGTCAACTCCCTCACTGCATCCTCCAGGGCTTGCTGGCGTTGCTGCCATTCTGGAGCGACCTCGTTTCTAGAGGGTGAAACGCTCTGTTCTTCTTGAATCTCACGTCGCTCCTCTGCTACTCCAACACTCCTCGTTGCTTTGATCCTAGCCATAGCAAACAAGTACAGATGAAAATGACGTAATAACTAACTGGAGATTACCAGGTCGCTGTTGGGCCCTCCTTCTAGCGCCAAAAGATGTTGACGTCCGGAAACGGTCAACCAGAGATTCTGGGGCCCAGACGGCGGACTTGGTAATTAAGGATTGATTGGTACTGGTCGAAAGGTAGTAAATGGTGTATTAATGGGATGCTAGGTTGGTGATAATTAATTCAGGTGGAGGAATGTTGTTCCTGGTAGTTGGTCGAAGTTAATAAACTGATGAACAAGTAATTAAAGGAAATGAGAGAAAGAAAGAGAGAAAACACAGGGATTTTCACGTGGTTCGGTGACTGCACCTACGTCCACGGTCACTCTGGAATAATTCCGGCAGAGTGACGGTTATCTAGTCTTAAGCTTCTTGTACAGTGAAAATGTCTCCCCTCTTTATAGAGGAAGGGAGCTCACAATAAAATAATACAAAGGAAAAGTTTACACGTTATAGGCAATGGCTAGTTTCAACTAATCCTGACATTGCCATGCTGCATTAATTGTAAAGGTAATGATGATTTCCTCCCTTCACAAGTCTGCATTAATTACACCTGAAGAAGTCTTCACTTCATTAAATGCTTCTGGGTACTTGTGTAAACAGTGTCTTGCTGGAAATCATGGGGGTTGGCAGTTTTGACAACTTGCTGCACACGGTTTCTTATAGGTGGACTTTCTGGTCAGCCAGATGTATGCTGGAGAGGAGGTGTGGCGATCTGGAGGTTAACGCGAGCTCGCGAGCTCGCGATTGGCGCGACCTCGCGGGCTCCTCGGGCTGAAAGCACTGGCAGGTGACATGCTGAAGAACTGTTGCTAGCTCGCGCGGCCTGGATGGCCTCGCGAGCTGGGCTTGCAACTGTTGACTCCGTCTTTGGGCTTTCTGGGCCTTTGCTTCTGTTCAAATTAAATGGGCGTGTACTGTTGCTAGTTGGGCCGAACCAGAAAATGGGCATAACAATTACACTTCCTAATATGTTTGGATAATATTAGGAAATTACTGTAATTATCTCGAGATAAGGTTGATTCGAATTTGAATTTGAATAGATCTTCATATCTGATGAGGAAACCACGGTTTGACTGGGTAACTGCCATATTCGGAGAGAGAATCATGGTTGAACTTGGTAACTGCTTGTTTCTGGAAGATACTGCATTTATTACGCTCTTGGATGAGCTGCTTACTATGACGGTCTCGAGCTCGAGCTCGCTAAGAGATGAGCTGTGCATGAAGCGAGCTGCGACCTGACTGTGCTTATGGGTCTGTTGATACCAGCTGGAGAATTTCTTTGAGCAAGCTGAAGAACTTGCTGGGTTTAAAATCAATACTGGGCCTCGTCTGATGGACTTTGATTAGGTTGACTTTATCGGGCCTTCTTATCAGATCTTAAATGGGCCTAAATTGGGCTTCTACCAGCCCATTCATCGAGTCCAAAAAATACATATAACAATAACAAAATAAAACTTATTGAATTTTAAAGCATAATATATATAGTTAATAAACAGGTAATACATTTATTAATAGTTTAAGTGTTTAATATATATATATATATATATATATTTGTCATATGCATTGAATTATATATATATATATATTCATTAATATACCTATGAAAACTTGTCCTTTTATTGTAAGAATAATACTTTTTAGTTTTACGAGATTAGTTATCAGTGCAAATGATCATTATTTCAATTTAATTTTCAAGGTTTTTTATTTGATTTGTTACACATATCACGAATATATTGTATATTATGTAATTTATTATATACTTCTGATTAGAGTTCTGAGATGTGTTTCATAATTGAAGTTCTCAGAAATTGGATGAAAGATTTACGTTACATGAAAAAATTATTCATTTTAATACAAATAAAACTATGAATATCTAATTCAAATGATCCAAACTTTTGTGGATTTGATGTCATGGACCCCAACAATCCTCTTGCAATTTAATTTTAAAGTTAAGTGTTGATTTTGATTTGTTTTTTTTTTTTTTCAACAAAAGAAAAATCAATCAAGCTCACCTACTCAGTACTCAGTAGTACGAGCGACTGTACAACAATCGAAAATGAGAAGATCGAAACATCCAATCAAAGACAAGTTAGCGAATGAAATTTAGCAGTTGACTTTGAATAAAATCTCCCAAAGTACAAATAATCCTGGGATTTTTCAGACAAGAACCAGACCAGTTCCAAGTTCATGCTTGCTTCTTTTAAAAGTCAAAAACCTCCAGAAACCACAAACCAAACCCGACCCCACCAAACCCTAACACGCACACACAACACAACACAGCACACAGAGTGAAACATCCACTTACCCACCACCCCACAGACCAAGCCCAAACACCAAACAAAACCACGCTCATTTCCTTTCCCCACATACCCACCAACATGTTCAGGGACGTGACGAGCTGCAACACCTACAACTACGGCGACGCGCTCTACTGGGACGCGCGTTACGTCCAGGAAGCCGGTTCCTTTGACTGGTACCAGCGTTACTCTGCTCTCCGTCCTTTTGTTCGCAAGTACATCCCCACCTCCTCTCGTGTGCTCATGGTCGGCTGCGGCAATGCCCGTAAATTTTCCTCTCCGATGCTCTCTTTTTTGTTTGTTTGAATTGATCTGTTTGTTTGGTTGCTTTGAAAGTGGATGAGAAAAGATGGGAAAGTTTTGGTTTTTGGATTTGATCAAGTGTGTTTGTGTTTTAAGGTATTGATAGTTGGTGGTTAGAGGAAATTTGTTTTGTGTTGTTATGTTTGGTTGATGAGAAAGTGTGGGAAAGTTTAAAAATTTTAGCTTTTGGTGAGGTTTAGATTAGTTTCAGTATGTGTTGATGTTTTTAGTTTCTAAATTTATGAGGATTGTTGATATCTGGATCAAATTTGTTGCGAGGTTTTGTAGCAAAAGATGGCTAAAATGATGTTTCTGAAGTTTGTGTTGTTTTGTATGTGACTTTGGTATGATAGCATGCATGAGAAGTCTACAGTGAAGGATTCGTTAGAGCAAAATAACATTGCAATTGGGATGCTACTAGGGAGTTTTGATCTCTATTTCTTGAATTTGAATAAATTTTGGTTTTTTTTTTTTACTCATTAGAATGGTAGTTTATAGATTTTAAAATGTTGCATTTTTAACAAAGAGGCCTAAGCATTTGAGAATTGTATTCAAAGTGTGATCCTGTGTTCTTGATTAGATCTTCTAATGGGGCAATTCTAAATGCTTTGTAGTTATGTCGGAAGACATGGTCAAGGATGGATATGAGGACATAATGAACATAGACATTTCTTTGGTGGCCATTGAGATGATGAGAGGAAAATACGAGGATATCCCTCAGTTGAAATGTATCCTGTGACCTGTCAGAGAAATGTTGATTAAGGTCTAGTTGGAATTTTTGTGTGTTTATTCTTGAAAATCATTGTTGTATTTCTTTATGATTTCTTTACAAATCACAATAGATATGAAAATGGATGTTAGGGATATGAGCTTCTTCCCAGATGAGTCTTTTGATAGTGTCATTGATAAAGGTATGGCGGTGCTTTCCCTATGCTAGATTCTTTGTTAAAACTTGCAAAATTTCATATTAAGTTAGTTGAATGGTTCTTTATATGTTGACGACACTCTGTTTTTGCTGTCGAATCTGCTCTCATGGCTCGCTGATCCACAATATAGGAACTCTTGATTCATTGATGGTATGATGGATGTTCCATACATTCTTATGATTCCTTCTGCTCATATATTTAGCTTCTTTAGTCATTTTTCGTTGCCATCTGGATGAAAATTTATATATTTAATTCTTATTTCTGCTTATTGTTATAGTGTGGTACTGAAGCTCCAGTTAGTGCTACTCAAATGCTGGGCGAAGTGAGCAGGTTATAGACTCGATTACTTTGAATCTACAATTTTGATAATCTTGAATTGCCATAAGCATTCAATGAATCAATTTTCTAAAACTCAGGATCAACCAACATAGATGCAAAGATGTGCATGCACTAATCTAGTTTTGATTCCCTTAAAGCGGGGTACTTGGAGGGAGGCGGGGTGGTGTTGACAATTTGGACGTTGTTCAGATCTTCAGCATATCTACATCTATATGCATGTGCATTTATCTTTAGTTGCTAAAATATTTTTCTTTTTCCTTCTTGTAGGCTTCTTAGACTGGGAGGGACCTATATGTTGGTAACCATATTCTCTATGATGGAGCATTATTTTATTGTTCATGATCCTATTCTCAATAAGTGATGCATCCTTTATTTGCTGTATACAGATAACCTATGGAGATCCTAAAGTAAGGATGGTTCATTTGAACCGGCCAGTATACTGTTGGAAAATTGAATTGTACATAATACGTAAGTATCCTTTACACTTGAACCTTTTAGCTGTATAAATAGGTTTTGACTTGTCCACTGAAGGATTTTTATTACTATAGTGTCTCATTGGATGCTTTCTGATGAGTTATTACATTCAGAAAAGGAAAGTGATACATCAGCCTAAAGCAGCTTTTCTACTTTTTCTACTTGACACTCATATCTTGAATCTAAATTTGAGTTCGAAGAGTCCATCCCCACCTGTCATGAGGTTGGATCAAACTTCTAAGTCTGAGAAATGTGAGTTCAATGAGAACTTTCTTGTCCCAAATCTGAATCAATTTCGCCATTACTATAGATGTATGGTTTTACCTTACCTTCTTTTGGTGCAATTTCTTTTTGTGAATCTTGAGCTTTTGTCTCACGCCCTTTTGGTCATTCTCCTGCAGCCAGACCAGGGTTCGAAAAGCCTGGAAGTTGTAGTTCTTCGATGAAATCATATTTGGAACCTGTTCCACTCACAGAGAATGGCTTACTTCCAGCAGACTTTGTTTTGGAAGATCCAGATTCTCACTTTATATACGTGTGTAAAAAAAGGAATGATTTGGGTCAAACTAATGTACCCACCTATCAGTTATCAGCTGATATTTTATAGAAATGAGTTCGAGTGCCGTGACATGGCAAGCTGCTTATGTTGTATCAGTATTCTCACTTGTACAATGAGGAATAGTCGTTAGGCAATTCTTAAAAGAGTGTTTGTAATATTAGAATTGTATTGTTATGACTGTCAACGTCAGATTAGCTTTCGGATCGAAAAATAAAACTGAATAAACAAACATTAATGAAGTAAATTCATCGTCCTTGTTTTTGTGTAATAATTTAAGTTGATCTCGGTCTCATTTTTTTCTCATTATCACTCAAAAGTCAAAATTGTTGTCGATATTAGACACTAAATTGAATTGATCAAAGGTAAGTTCTGCATATAAGTCCCTCAATTATGAACGAATTCTGAGTAATTGATTTGGACAGCTATCTACCACATTACTTAAATCCTTAAAATAGTATACACTTGTGCACAAGCAAAATATAAAAGTTTAACTATCAATGGAAAGAGCATGTACCCTTCAAGCTGGCACATTAGTTCAGGCTGGCAAACTAGTTCAAAATGTCAAGTAATGTAATGTGGCTCTTAAATTTTTATGGTAAAAGCATTGCCATAATGGTAACAATTTCTAGGCGTTTATGTTGTTGATATATAAGAGTGATGAGTTCAGTTGCATGGAGCATTGTTCTTCTGGTTGTCACTCAAGCACAATGCAGTCTCTACCCACTTTACTTTTTGCTATTTGTTTCAGATACTTTACAGGCAGAGAGAGGTTTTTTAGAGACTTCTTAAGGTGTGAATTTCTAGCATCTCAGAAATGTCTGGTGATGAAGTAAAATGCCACATAGATGAAAGCTTGCAAGAGGTAGCTTCTCAGGAGCTCAAAGAGAAGAAAATGTCATGCGATATGATGTTGTGTCAATGTGACTCTTTGGAAAATGGCATGGTTTCTGGTCACCAAGGCCATTGCTCCAAGGTGAAAATATATTTATAGGTTCTTTCTCACTGGTTTCTCCAGTCCAAAAAAGAAAATCCTCACTAGTAAATAGTTATATTCTTGTAAGATAAACGGATTTGTTTTTTTAACTTAACCTTTCATATTGTTTTGAAGGTTCTAAATTGGTCTAAAATCCTTCTACTTGCATTCCAAAGCCTGGGGGTCGTCTATGGAGATCTTGGTACATCGCCTCTCTATGTGTTGCCAGGCACCTTCCAAAATGGAGTCAAACATGTGGATGACATTATGGGAGTGGTCTCTGTGATATTCTACACTATTACACTGATCCCTCTTGTCAACTACGTCTTTATCGTCTTACGTGCCACTGATAATGGAGATGGTAACTCAAGACAAAAACATATTGCTCTGAATTCTATTGTTTTGATGAAATGTTGTATGATTATGTTGTAACAATTTCCAGGGGGCACATTTGCTCTCTACTCACTGATATGCCGACATGCCAAGGTGGGGATGATTCCAAATCAACAAACTGAGGACTGCAATATGTCTAGTTACACGCTTGACTTGCCCGGAAATAGCAGACGTCACAGAAGAGCAGCTGCCCTCAAGTCCAAGCTTGAGAACAGTAAATACGCCAAGATTTTCCTATTTTTGGCCACTCTGCTAGGTACCTCCATGGTCATTGGAGATGGAATCCTGACTCCTTGCATCTCAGGTGAATTATTTATCTTAAGGTTAATTGTTTTTTGTTATATAATTATATATATCAATAATTCTTGACTCTGAAATTTTATTCTTTTTGAATTTCATATTAATGACAGTTCTATCTGCGGTCAATGGCATCAAGCAGGTTGCGTCTACACTGACAGAAGGTACATGTGTTGTTTATCCTCATATAAGACATACAAATTTTCATTCTTTGATTACTAAATTGTTAGCAAAATTTAATGGATCTCCAGATAAGATTATGTGGATATCAGCCGCAATCTTGTTATGCCTCTTCACATTTCAAAAAACTGGAACTGCCATAGTTGGCTATAGTTTTGCACCCATAATGTGTGTTTGGTTCATACTCATTGGTGGGATTGGCTTTTATAACATTGTAAAATATGATCCAATGGTGATTAAAGCTGTAAATCCTATGTACATTGTTAATTACTTCCGAAGAAATAACAAAGAAGCCTGGATTTCACTTGGTGGCACTGTTCTATCCATAACAGGTACTCATTTTCTCTATGTTGGTGTACTGCAGACATCGATTTTTGTTTAAATATATGCTAACCACCACATTAATTCATTTTTCGTTGAAAATGAAAAGGTGTGGAAGCATTATTTGCAGCCGTTGGGCATTTTAGTGTGCCATCTGTACAAATATGTACTTGCACCGTTCTCTATCCAGCTATCGTGTTACAATACTTTGGACAAGCTTCTGTCCTTCTCCGGCACCCTGAATTTGCCCAGGATGCCTTCTACAAGTCTGTACCAGGTGATCAATACACACATAATCTCAAGTTTATCTATACAGGTTTTGTATATTATGATCAACAAGCTTAATTTTGTTGACTAAATGGTTGATCAGGTCCTCTGTATTGGCCAATGTTTGTGGTGGCTGTAATGGCATCAGTCATAGCAAGCCAAGCCCTGATTTCAGCAGCTTTTTCTGTAATCCTACAATCAGTTTCAATGGGGTGTTTCCCTCGAGTGAGAGTGGTGCATACCTCAGCTAAGTATGCAGGACAAGTCTACATCCCCGAGATCAATTTCCTACTTATGCTTGCTTGTGTAGGAGTCACTCTCGGTTTCAAGACTCCTGAAAAGATGGGTAACGCATATGGTAATTTATCAACAACTTTATTCAATTTAGTGATGATGTAAAAAGGAGTGACAAATGAAGCTGATTATTTGATTATTTGCATGCAGGAAGTGCAGTGGTATTTGTCATTAATTTGACAACAATCTTGCTGGTGCTCGTCATGATCATTATTTGGAAAACAAACTTATTCTTGATAATCTTGTATGTTCTTACTTTTGGATCTATACATCTTATCTACCTAAGTTCGGTTATGTACAAATTTGATCAAGGTGGATACTTACCCATAGTATTTTCTGCTGTCCTAATCACTATAATGTTTGTTTGGAATGATGTGCAACGGAGGAAATACCACTATGAGTTTGAGAACAAGATTTCATCCCAGAGCTTGAAGGAGATAGCTTCCCACCCAAGCTTGTGTCGAATTCCTGGACTTGCCATGTTCTACTCAGAGCTTGTTCATGGAATCCCTCCCATTTTCAAGCATTATGTGGCCACTGTACCGGCATTGCACTCAGTTCTTGTTTTCATCTCCATGAAGTCTCTCCCTATTAGCACGGTTCCATCAGAAGAGCAGTTCATTTTGCATAGAGTGGAACCCAGGGAGTTGAGTATCTTCCATTGTGTTGCAAGATTTGGGTACAATGACGTACAGAATACACAAGGGGACCTTGAGTTGGTGTTAGTTGAAAAACTAAAAGAGTTTATAAGGGAAAGTTATTGGAGTTCCAAAGCGATAACCAACAATGGGGTGATTCCTGAAGTGAATAATGACGGCTTGGCTGAGCATGAGGATACAATTCAGGAAGAGAAGAGTGAAGAGTCACTGGAGAGAGAGACCGAAATGGTGGAAAGAGCTTGGCAGGCTGGTGCGGTTCACTTGGTTGGAGAGGGCGAGGTCATTGCAGCAGAAGGGGCTGGTTTTGCTACGAGGGTGATGATAAACTATATTTATAGTTTTCTGAAGAGAAATGTGAGGCAATACGATGAAACTTACGATTATATTCCGCACAAGAGGATGCTCAAAGTTGGAATGATTTATGAGCTTTAGAAGATGGCAGGATTGGTACTTCAACTCAGAATAATTTGTGCCTGTCAAAGATCAGAAATGTTAACAACTTCTATATGCGCAAATAGCTAGGCTGTGATTGATGCTTCATTTCAAAACATGCATGCTGATAATTTCACTGTTTATTTTCCTTTCTTTTTTGATGATTTCTTGGCTCTTATTCATGAAAACTTTCTCAAGCTTTGGCAATAAAATTGGAGGCCAAAGGCTAGTTTTAGATGGTTTTGGCTTTGCTATTGTCTGTTTCTCTTTTCTTATAACAAATGTGAAAAACTCAAAAACCTCTGTTTCTCTTTTCTTATAACAAATGTGAAAAACTCAAAAACCTACCGGATTGTACACAGTTTCTTTGACATAATTTTCGCTTTTAGCTCTTGATAGTAAAAGAAATAAAGTCAAAACTAGAGCCTTTCAAAAGCTATTTGGATACCATATAGTAAAAAAGTTTTATATATTTATTTATTTTTTAAAATTCCTTATCCTAAAAGAGTTTTGAAAGCCCTTTGGTTAAATATTCTAAAATCACTTCTAGACTATAATATGACCAACATACTCTAATCAAAATAAACTAATAATTATAAATTTATTTATATTTAATAAAATTTAATTATGGTAAAATAATAATAATTTGAGAAATAATTAAATTGAAGGATTTAAAAAATTTAAAATTAATAAATTTAATGACAATAAAAGATTATCTAAAAATTGATAAACAATAAAATATAAATATAAAACCAAAATGTTGATAAGTACAAAAATAAAAATTATGCTATATTATTCAAAAAATTATCCAAATTTATTGTCCAATGATGTGACAAATTTATGTTTAATTACCATATTATTAATACATCATAAAAACTAAAATTTTCCTATTTTTAGCTGCTTTGTTAGGTACCTCCATGGTCATTGGAGACGGAATCCTGACTCCTTGCATCTCAGGTGAATTATTTATCTTAAGGTTAATTGTTTTTTGTTATATAATTATGTATATCAATAATTTCCGACTCTGAAATTTTATTCTTATCAAATTTTTATATTAATGACAGTTCTATCTACGGTGAATGACCTCAAGCAGGCTGCATCTACATTGCCAGAAGGTACATGTGTTGTTCATCCTCAAATAAGACATACAAATTTTCTTTTTTTGATTACTAAATTGTTAGCAAAATTTAATGGATCTCCAGATAAGATAATGTGGATATCAGCCGCAATCTTGTATGCCTCTTCACATTTCAAAAAGCTGGAACTGCCATAGTAGGCTCTAGTTTTGCACCCATAATGTGTGTTTGGTTCATACTCATTGGTGGGATTGGTTTTTATGATATCGTAAGATATTTTCCAATGGTGATTAAAGCTGTAAATCCTATGTACATTGTGATTGTGAATTACTTCGGAAGAAATAAGAAAGAAGCTTGGATTTCACTTGGTGGCACTGTTCTATCCATAACAGGTGCACATTTTCTCCATGTTGGTGTACTGCAGACATCGATTTTGATCAATAAACACATATAATCACAAGTTTATCCATACAAGTTCTCTATATTGCGAACAACAAGCTTAATTTTGATGACTAAATGGTTGATCAGGTCCTCTATATTGGCCAATGTTTGTGGTGGCTGTAATGGCATCAGTCATAGCAAGCCAAGCCCTGATTTCAGCGGCCTTTTCTGTAATCCAGCAATCCGTTTCAATGGGGCCTGAGTGACAGTGGTGCATACATCGGCAAAGTATGAAGGACAAGTCTACTTCCCCGAAATCAATTTCCTACTTACGCTTGCTTGTGTAGGAATCACTCTCGGTTTCAAGACTCCTGAAAAGATGGACAATGCATATGGTAATTTATCAACAACTTTATTCAATTTGGTGAGGATGTAAAAAGGAGTAACAAATAAAGCTGATGTTTTGATTATATGCATACAAGAAGCGCAGTGGTAGTTGTCATAAATTTAACAACAATTTTGCTGGTGCTCATCATGATCATTATTTGGAAAACAAACTTATTCTCGATAATCTTGTATGTTCTTTCTTTTAGATCTATACATCTTATCTTCCTAAATTCGGTTATGTACAAATTTGATCAAGGTGGATACTTGCCAGTCCCTGATTTCAGGCGCTTTTTCTACAATTCAACAGTCCCTTTCAATTGGGTTTTTAATTTATCAACAACTTGACATCTGCACAAACCGAGACATGAGGCTGCTTATTCTTCCCAATCTCAGCCGAATCAATATCAATGTGCACAATCTTAGCTCGGATAGCAAAAGCCTCCAACTTGTCCATGACACGATCATCAAACCTATCCCCAAAGGTATGCAACAAATCACTCTAATCGACAGCATAATTAGCATACACTAAATTTGTCACCTGAACAGAAGCTTGTCCAAAGTAAGATAATTTGATAGCTGGATAGACAACACAACATGTGCTTATTTATATGGATCGAACTGTGAAGTGACCAACAGCTGCAAATAGTGCTTCGGATCCTAAATTTTTTTTGAAAAAATTACAATTAGTATGGAGAATATATTACAACAACCCTATCTGTATGCAGAAAAAAATATTTAATAGAATGTGTTATTAGCATATGTGATATGACCAACTTTAACACTGAAAAATGTACATTATTAGTATGGAGCATCATCTGTCATTGCAGATGTGGCTTCCTTGATCCCTCCCACAGCTGATAAAACTGTTATTGTTGGAGCAGAGAATTTGCAAGAGTCAGAAATCGTAACATGATGAGAGAAACGAGAAAATTACCATCCTAACTTATGATATATATATATCCATATAGAATCGATTTGTTCAGGTGCAGAATATCAACACAAACAATATAAACATATGTACAGTTATTCTCAAGTGTGGATGGTTTAGACCAACAGAATCCTGATGTCTAATTTTAAGTTTTAAATGTTACCTGACAACAAGAAGGGAGTTGGGTTAGTCACCTGAAATACTAGGAGTGAGGGTACCATCCCCAATCACCATGGAAGTACCAAGCATGGTGACAAAAAGTAGCAATAGCTTGGCAAACTGACTGTTCTCAAGCTTAGACTTGAGTTTTAATGCGCTCATACCACCTCTGCTATTGCTAGGCAGCTCAATCTGGTAATTGGACACATCACAATCCTCTGCTTGCTCACTTGGGATCAATCCTACCTTGGCATGTCGAAATATTAGAGAGTACAAAGCAAATGTCCCTCCTGAAAATTTTGTTTTGATTACATATAGAGGCTAAGTTCACTTGATAATATTAGATTATTAAAGGGATAAAATTTGTTTGATTGAAATAAAAATAACTGTAAAAGAACTGATTGAAGTTAATATTAGTAAACAAAAAGGATCTTCCTATTCAAATTAAATAGATATTATCTATAATAGATAATATCAATTTTCACGTTTGTCACTTACCAAGTCCAATTTTTTCATGGTGTAAAGTAAATATGGACAACAATTTTCTTTTTTCTTTTCTTTAGCTATAAAGAAAATCAATACATTCAAGTGGTTCAAATGAATAAATTGATTAATTATATCATCGCCATTGTTTGTGGCACGTTTTAACTATAAAAAAAATCAATCATTCAAGTGGTTCAAATGAACATGACTGATTAACTATACCATTGCCATTATCTATGGCACATAAAACGATGACGACGTAATTGATCAAAGGGATTAAAGTGATGGTGTAGATGATCAAAGAAAGCACACCCATGATGTCATCCACATCCTTGACACCATCAGGGAAGGTGCTTAACAACACATATAGAGGTGATGTACCAAGATCTCCAAACACAACTTCCATGCTTTGGAATACTAGTAGTAAGATCATCAACCAGTCCACAACCTACTCCATGCAAAACAATAACAAGGTATCAAACAAAAACAAATAAAAATCCGCTCATTAATTTAAATAAAAATAATTATTAAACTAACGATTAGGTTTACTGAAAAGCAACGGTTTCTTTCCATTGAATTCCTGATCAGAAGAAGCAACCTCTTGCAGGCTCTCTTCTATAAGAGTACCACTAGACATGTTTTCTCAAAACCTAAAAAATATTCAATACCCTGGAATTGTTCTTTGAAGCTATACATGACCGTCCTAGTGTTTATGTGCTCTCTTCCGTACTCTTTTTTGTCAATTACTCTCCTACATAGTCTACTCTGACCAGAAGGTGGAAGTCCAAAAAGCTGTTTAAACTGCGTGCCATTTATCACAAACGGTGTCATTATCCATAAATACATAGACTTTAATTTCCATCAAGGTGTGCAGGTAAGTACTGACTAGTTGTATATCCACCATTTTAATCAGTTCACATTGGCATGAGTTATATTTACTTCCAGGACATGTGGCGTGATTTGAATGAATGAAATAGCAGCAGCAAATAGAAAGTCTTTCTCCTAAAATGGCAAGAGAATCTTGAGTGTGTGCATGATAGCATTTCTCTACGCATTTTATACTTCATCTGGGAATTTGTGTACAAAGCACGTACAAGACTTTTTTTTTGTAAAATTATTAAATTATATGTCACTAAATTGGCAATTTTGCAATAAAATACTAAGCAAATAAGTTGATCCTATTGGGACTCTTAAGTTGTTTTGATCTGTTATATCATTGAATAAATAGATTTTTGTTTTCACTGATTTGACTATACCTTTGATCATAAATGATAATATTTTGTTTTAAGTAAACATCAATATGCATTTTTTTTTTTTCTAGAGTTAAAATTTGTTGATTTTAATTGGAATTGATAACTTATTCTAAAAGAAACTCTAGATATCTACTTAAGATGTGTATCAATTGATTCAGATATGAGTGACACGGAGGGAAATATCATTTATTTTTCCTCTCCTTTTGTTATTGTCATCAGATTAATACTCAAGCAATCTTCTACATCTCTTTCTCTTTCATTTTTATTGGAAAATAATACACAAAAGTCCATTTTTATGAATCATTTTGATTGATTTTTGTATCTTGGTTTTAAAATATCAAGATAGATTTGTAATCTCATCCGTGAGGTCATTGAATTGATATATTCTTTTGGTGAAATTGGTGTTTGAATGAATGAAAAATTGAATATAAAAGTGCATCTATTGGAAAAAAAAAATAAAGTCTAGTCCAACATCAGAAAAATAAAGGAAGCTTAGTATATAAATGCATGTGTTATTACTAAAAGGTAATTTGAACATCGATAAAGTGAATTTGTAGTGAAATACTATTAGAATTAGATAACTAATTTAGATCATGCACCTGAGATTGTCCTTCTCTAATTTTGATAGTATTTAATTTTTATCACTACAAGAAATTCAATCCATGGCAACGTGCTATGTGTGTTGTTAATTTAAAATTAGACCAAATTTATTGTATTGCATTAATTTATTTTTTGGGATAATCCCAATTTCCCCCCTGTAGTTTGATGAAATAGTTAAAATTCCCCCTTGCTTTAAAAAATCGCTAATATCCCCCCTCTTGATTTACAAAATGGATAAAAAAACTCCTATAATTTATTAAAATATCCAAAAAACCCCTTACCGTCAATTTGGACGTTAAAAATCAACAATTGACCATTAATGTAGAAGAGCAAAACTGTCCAAGTGAAATAAAATATAAAAAATATAAATATTTAATAAAATAATAATTTAATATTTAAAAAATTGAAAAAAATCTCCACCGTCCATCTTTAAAATGGACGGTGGTGATCAAAATTATTAAAAAAAGTTTAAAAAAAAAAATCTCCACTCTCTCTCTTCATTTTCACTTCTCTTTCTTCTTTTCTTTTCTTCTTCTTTTCTTTTTCTTCTTCTCTCTCTCTCTCTTTTCTTCTTCTCTCTTCTTCTTCTCTCTCTCTCGGCGGTACCCAAACTGGGTTTCGTCGGAAACCCAGCTTCAATCTATGGGTTTCCGACGAAACCCATAGGCTCAGGGTTTCCACGTCGGAAACCCAGATCCGATCGCGGAAACCCAGAGTCTTTGGGTTTCCGCGATTGGATCTGGGTTTCCGACGCGGAAACCCAGATCCTCTCTAAGTTTCCACGTCAGAAACCCAGATCCGATCTATGGGTTTCCGACGCGAAAACCCAGAGATCAACGGGTTTTCGCGTCGAAAACCCATAGATCTACGGGTTTCCGGCGCTGGAAACCCAGAGATCTCTGGGTGTCCGTGCTGGAAACTCGTAGATGGGTTTCTGGTGCCGAACCCAGAACTCTCTGGGTTTCCAGTGCTGGAAACCCAAGGATTTTTGGGGTTTCCGGCGTCGGAAACCCAACCCAAAATATTTGTTGGTTTTGGTTTTTTATTGTCATGTTGCTTGTGTTTTTTTGATGATATTGTTTGTGTTTTGATGATGGTTTGGTTGAATGTGTCTGGGTTGGATGATGAGTGAATGTGTGTCTGGGTTGAATGTGTTCTGCATGGTGACAGTGTTGTCTGGGTTGGATGTGTGTCTGGGTTGAATGTGTTGCATGGTGACAGTGTTGAGGGGCAGTTTGGTCTTTTCGCTCATTATTATAGTCAGAAATCAACTCTTATTAACAGAGTTAACAGAAGAGGTAAAATAGGATTTTCGAAAACTACAGGGGGGTAATTAGCGATTACATTAAACTATAGGGGGAAAACTGGAATTATCCCTTTATTTTTCTTTGAAAATGGAATAGGATTGGAAACATTATTGGCAACTGATGGGCACTTTATTATGCGGTTTGTCCAAATAAGTACATGCACCTTTGTTTATCCTACCATCCTCTCAAGTTGACCAACTGCAGAAAGTATGACTGCTAAGTTTCAGGCTAAATTTTTAGTATGAAACTGAGGATTCACATCCCAAATTATAAACCTAGCTATATGCAAGTCTTTGTTCTCATGTCAGGCATGAGTAAAATTGTTAAGTTAAACATCTTAATGATGATAGCAAGTTGATTAAAATTATGATTTATGCTAATGTATTTATTTGAAATTATGGTTTATCCCAAATTATGGTTCATGCTAGTTGATTAAAACTGTGTCGATCGATGATTGTCTCTCATTCTCCTTCTCTCTCTCTCTCTTTTAATAATTTTCTATTGTTATTGCTTTGCCTACAAAAGTCATCCAAAAAAGTGACTTTTATATCAAGGGCATTTTTGTCTCAATCCAATAATAAGTGACATTCAAAACTTAAACTATTAGTTTAGTGACATTTCCACAATAGGCACTTGTATAGGTGCTACTAGAAAACGATCCCATGAGTTGTCTTTCCATCTTAACTTCTTAAACAATCAATACTTTTGAAGAATTATGTTCAAAAGCACATGATCTAGATCCTCAACAGATAACATTGTGATTTTTGTTATATAAATGAATGCTATAAATTTAAATATAGAAAATCATTATTATTTAGACCTATTATAAAATTTGAAAATTAGACAAGACTGACATTTATTTAGAATAAAGAAAATTACTCACAATTTGAACGAATAATATTATAGGATTTTTTTTCTAGAAAAAGAAAAACACAAGTTTGAAAAATAATACTAGAAAACTAAATTCGGTTTTTTTTTTTAACATTTTCATAAATTACATTTTTATTCCTTAGTTAAATGTTAGGTATTGGTTGATTAGTTCACGAAATGTCCGTAAACAGGTTTTAATGGCATCGTAGAAACAATGAAATAATTGGGTTCCTCATATTATCTATGAAAATTACGGGACAAATTAAATGGATGTGATTTCCAACTTCAATTGAAAACTGGAAACCATATATAAAATAGAGTTGAAAGTTTCAAACATAGCTTATAAAGCCAGCTAACTTGTACATAAGTACTAAATACCTAGAGAAATAACACAAATCTAAAATTACTAGCCGGAAATCTTGCGTCCTGTCAAGTGCAGCTCTCCTCCCCTTCAAATAGCATTTTAAAGTTCATAAGTCATTCCCACTTTGAGCATGCTCTTCTGGGGAATATGATCAAACAGATTTTCATATTGTCTCACATTTTTCTTCAGAAAATTATATGCATAGTCTATCATCAACTTGTTCAAAATGCCGGATCCTTCTCCTGCAACCACCTCATTCTCACCAAGTAAGTGCACAACACCATCCTGCCTAGCTCTATCCAATGTCTCGATCTCTCTTGCCATTGCGTCTTCAATGTTCTCTTCCTCAATCATACCGTCCCGCTCAGCCACGTCTTCAGAATCCACTGCTGCAATCTTCCTGGTGTTGGTGGTCATTTGACAAAATTTGTAATCTTCTAGGATAAACTCCTTCAGTTTTTCAATCAACATTGACTCAAAGTTCTCTTCTTTCATGTTTTGGACTTCTGTGTAGCCATATCTTGCAACACAACGAAAGACATTTAGCTCCCTTGGTTCCACTCTTCGGAATATGAACCGCTCTTCTGATGGAACCTTGCTGACAGGGAGCGATTTCATGGCGACAAATACCAGGACCGAGTGCAATGCAGGTATATTGGCTGCATAATGCTTGAAGATTGGTGGAATACCCTGAACAAGCTCCGAGTAGAACATAGCAAGTCCTGGAATTCGACAAACGTTTCTATCTAAAGCAATCTCCTTCAGCCTCTCTGGAGAAATCTTACGTTCAAGCTCATAATAGTACTTTTTCCGATACACATTATTCCACACAAACATTACAGTCATTAGAAGAGCAGCAAACGCTAATGGTAAGTATCCTCCTTGATCAAATTTGTATAAAACCGAACTTAAATAGGCTAGTTCCACAGAACCAATGATGATAATGTAAGAAATTATAAGGAGCATATTCGATTTCCAAATGATGATCATAACAAGAACCAGCAAGAATGATGTCAATGTCATGACAAACACCACTGCAATACCTGCATGTGAAAGAATAATTTTATCAGCTTCAATAGTTACGACTTTCACAAGTAAAGTATAAAGATAAATCGCTCGTGGATAGAGTAAATTACCATATGCATTGCCAATTTTTACAGTGGTCTTGAATCCAAGAGTAATTCCTACAGAAGCGAGCATGAGTAGGTAATTGATTTCAGGAATGTAAACCTGTCCTTCGAATTTAGCTGATGTATGCGTGACTTTAACACGTGGGAAACACCCCAATGAAAGGGATTGTTGGATTATAGAGTAACTCCCTGAAATCATGGCTTGACTTGCTATAACTGCAGCCAGTACAGCCACCACAAACATTGGCCAATACAAGGGACCTGAACAATCATTTCATGATTTCATCACCAAAATTAGGATATATAGAGAGCAACTATAGACAAAAAAAACCTTGTGATTATGTATATATTGATCACCTGGTATGGACTTATAGAAGGCATCATTGACATATTGAGGGTGCTGGTAAAGAACAGAAGCTTGTCCAAAGTAACATAGTATGATAGCTGGATAGACAACACAGCAAGTGCTTATTTGTATGGATCGAACTGTGAAGTGACCAACAGTTGCAAATAGTGCTTCGGCTCCTAAGATTTTCAAAGAAAAAGTACAACTGATCAACAAGATTACTCAAAATAAAATCATAATATTCTTCAGTAGAAAGAAAATCAGCACTGACCTGTTATAGAGAGGACAACGCCACCAAGGGAAATCCAAGCATCTTTTTTGTTCCTTCTAAAATAATCAATAATATACCATGGATTTACAGCTTTAATCGTCATTGGCTCAAATTTTACAACGTTGTAGAGGCCAATGCCACCAATCATCACGAACCAAATGCAGATTATTGGAGCAAATGTGTATCCTACTTTTTCAGTTCCAAGTTTTTGAAAGGTGAAGAGGCAAACTAAGACAGCTACTGATATCCAAACAACCCTTTCTATACATCAAAACATTAATGAATTGGCATATGTGATATGACTAACTTTAACATTAATAGAAGTACATGATTTGGATGAGGAGTACCATCTGTCATTGCAGATGTGGCTTTCTTGATCCCTCCCACTGCTGATAAAACTGTTGTTGATGGAACGGAGAATTTGCAAGAGTCAGAAAATCATGAACATGATGATAGAAACGAGAAAATTAACATCCAACTTATGATAAATATCCGTAAAGAATCGATCTGTTCAAGTGCAGAATGTCAACACAAAAAATATGAACATATGTATAGTCACCTGAAATACTAGGAGTGAGTATACCATCCCCAATCACCATGGAAGTACCAAGCAAGGTGACAAAAAGTAGGAATAGCTTGGCAAACTGACTGTTCTCAAGCTTAGACTTGAGTTGTGATGCCCTCCTGGCACCTCCGCTATCGCTAGGCGACTCAATCTGGTAATTGGACACATCACAGTCCTCGGCTTGCTCACTAGGGATCAACCCCACCTTGGCATGTCGACATATCAGAGAGTATAAAGCAAATGTCCCTCCTGAAAATTGTTTTAATTACAAAGAGTTCACTGAAAAATATCACTATCATGCTGTCGTATAAATTATTTTTTTGGATTTATTTTCATATGAACATAAACTTGATTAATCATACCATCGCCATTGTCATTGGCACGTAGGACGATAAAGACATAATTGATAAGAGGGATTAAAGTGATGGTGTAGAAGATCAAAGAAAGCACTCCCAGGATGTCATCCACATGCTTGACACCATCAGGGAAGGTGCTTGTCAAAACATAGAGAGGTGAAGTACCAATATCTCCATACACCACTCCCATGCTTTGGAATGCCAGTTGCAAGATCATCGACCAGTTCACAACCTAATCCATGCAAAACAATAATACTTGATCAAACAAAATATGAAAAATAAAAATCCATTATTTATCAGGTGTCCTGAAAATATATGTTAAGATAATAACCTTGACTCCGCGGTTCTGATGACCAGAAACTTTGAAAGATTCAATATCCAAGGAGTCATATCTACGCAATGGTTTATTTCCACTGTGTTCCTGCTCCTGATCAGAAGAAGCAACCTCTTTCAGGCTCTCGTTTACAAAAGTACCACCAGCCATTTTTTCTCAAAAACTAGAAATTTTCAATACCCTGGAATTTTTTTTTTTTTTTAAACTATATATACCCCTTTGCTGAGTGTTCAAGTAGCCTACTCTGATCAGAAGTGGAAATCTAGGAAGCTGCGAGGAATTTACATTGATGTTTAAACCGCGTGCCACATCTCTCAAACGGTTTTATGGATATCAGAAGTGTGAGTCTAGAAAGCTGCAGATTACGTTGATGTTCCAACCGTGCCACATCTGACAAATAAATAGATCCTATTTCTTTGATTGGATTCATAGATCTCCTAATCAAAATCAGATTATGTTAACATAAATCATATTTATTTTTGAAACATGTGGCATGATTTGAATAGGTAAAATAATAACAAAAAATAAGAATTTTATTCTTTCTAATATGGTTACAGAATGTTGAGTGCACAAGATAGTGTTTCCTTCCACATTCACTTCATCTTGGGATTGTGCATTCAAAGCGCATATAAGACTGTTGTAAAAAGGGATATTTGTAAAAACCCCCATGAAAAGTAAAATAATAAGGAAATACCCTCACTTTTTAAAATATTAGGTAAACTACCCCCTACCGTTAAAATCCGTACAAACCGTTAGATATTCCATCCACAATTATTAAAAGTCCAAAATGCCCTCAATTTTGAAAAGTTGATATGAAAAATATTATGAAAAAACTCCCCTGAAAAGCAAAATAATTGGAAAATACCCCCCAAACTGAGGGTATTTTGGACTTTTAAACAATTGTGGATGGAAATCTCTAACGGTTTGTACGGATTTTAACGGTAGGGGGTAGTTTATCTAATATTTTAAAAAGTGGGGGGTAGTTTACCTAATATTTTAAAAAGTGGGAGTATTTTCTTATTATTTTGTTTTTCAGGGGGGTTTTTACAAATATCCCTTTGTAAAATTGTTAATTTTTTTGGGAAATTATTATTTCTTATTAAATTACATGACACTAATTTGGCACCGTAAGTTGTTTTGTTAAAACTTTTAAAATATCCAAAAAAAAAAAAAGTTGTTTTGTTCTGTTACATATCTGAATAAATTGAATTTAATTAATTGACTGATTTGAAAAAATCTTTGTCTTTGTCATAGATGATGCCAACAATCGAACATGCCTTTTGTTTTTCTGCAGTGACCATTGATATGCTTTTTCAAAGTCAAAATTCGTTGATTTTAATAGAGGATGAATAGATAGATAATATTGTCATTATTTATTTAATAAAAAAATATTATTAATTTATGGCAGATTTATTAAATTGCTTTTGCAAAGGAGATTTGTCCCCTTCCATTTATGGAATCAAGTTCTCTTTCTTAGTTAATTCTCTTTACAATTTTGGCAATCACTTCATGATATGAATATATGATTTAACTTTGGATCAAGTGGCTTACTTTCTCACATGCCAACAATAAGAACTTATTATAAATAAAGCTTATGTTAGCAAAAGATGAATAAAGCTCAATTTTCATCTACTCTCAAGTTATCAAATTATATACATTGATTTTTGCCTCAATGTTCATCAGCACATCTGAAAGATAGTGTTACTAGAACTAATGCTGCTTCCAGATGACATGTTTGCTTTTAGTAATGTTCTAATAAAAACATTTGAAACTTGTTATAAGACATTTATTACCTTGTCATTGTTAATGGTTTTGTGTATTTGTGTTTAAAAGGATTAACACTTACTAAATTTTATGTATTTGTTATTTAATATAATTACTTCTGTTTACATTAGAGATTTTTTTTTTCTTTTTTAACTTTTTAAGTAATTAGATTAATTTTTGAGAGTATGTACTCTATTTTGGTTATTATTTGTTGAAAGTATCTGAATGGATGCAAGAGAAACCCAATGAGAGGAAGACGTATTAGTGCAATTATAAGAGAAGACTTATGGCAAGTGTCATAGACTTCGATCAAAGAAGGTATTAGATAACATGTTAAATCGCACAATTAAATAAGTTATCAAAGGTGGAGAAAGTCAACCTTTGAATGAATTGTTCCTCGAGTGAATAAGTGACATATGTAATATATGCAACAAACATCTGTCATTCAAAAAACAATATATATGACAAATGGCAAGCATCTTGGCATGCATTGGGACACCCAAAAGATAAATCTTGTTTTATTTTTATTTTTTTTTTACAAAAGGTGATTAAGTAATTTGTGTGGAAGGGATAGTTTTTTAATAAAAAAAGCGAGTCTTCCTAAAAATAAAAAACCGATTGGATGAAATTCCTAGAGTAACCTCTAGGTCACCCTGATGAAAGTTTGTAGGATTAGGCAATAATGAAGAGTCAAAGACGAAGAGTAATATTGAAGACAAAAAACCTAACGAAGATTCAATTTTCCTTCAATCATGAGTTCCGGTAACAATAGTATCCTTTTTAAGAAAATATAAATAATTATTTTTGAAAAAATTATCCATTACTCAAATTTGCATTTATATTTTTTTAAGAAATATTAAAAATATAAAAATAAACAAAATACTATTAACATTTATTTTTTTTAAAAAAAAGGACTGTGAGAACGCAAAGACAAATAGCACAAGCTATATTTATAAATACATAAATTTTCTTTGAAAATATGTTAATAAATCCGTATATCACTGCAATAAATTAATTCCATGGCTACGTGATACATGCATTGATAATTGAAAATGAGACCAAATTTATTGTATTGTATTAATTTATTTTTCTTTGAAAATGGAAGAGGATTGGAAAAATTATTGGCAACCGTTGGGTACTTTATTGTGTGGTTTGTCCAAATAAGTACATGCACCTTTGTTTATCCTACTATCCTCTCAAGTTGAGGAAATGTAGATAGTATGATCGCTACGTTTTAGGCTGAAATACAGAATTTGTACTTAACAATAAATTAATTCAATAACGTATGCATTTGAGAAAATGCAAATAGTATGACCACTAAGTTTCAGGCTAAGTTAGTTTCCATTAAATCCAAAAATTTAATATGATAGAAAATGGTTCAACTATAATATTTAAAAGTTGAGGTTGACATAAAACAAGCCCTCTCATGTATAATGTGAATATATAACAAATGTGATGACAAATTTAGACACATGTTAAACGTCTCTTACCATTATAACATATGTAACAAGAATTCGAGATAAAGAGAAGAGAGAGGGTTCAACTAAGGATCTCCAAGTTCTGATACCATATTAATTATCATTAGACTCAAAAGTTTAAGCTGATAAGAAAAAACTCAAATATAATATTAAGATTTGAAATTGACATGTGACAATATGCATTTGTGGAAATATAGATAGTGTGACTACTAAGTTTCAAGCTCAAGTTTTAGTGTGAAACTGAGGTTTCATATCCCAAATTATAACCTATATGCAAGTCTTTGTTCTCATGTCAGGCATGGGTAAAATTGCTAAGTTAAACACCTTAACTATGTTAGCTAGTTGATTAAAATTATGGTCTATGCTAAAGTATTTATTTGAACTTTGTGTAGATTAATGCATCTTACTGAGCTGTATTCTCGTTATGCTAGGCTGCTGAGTTGCTTAATTATCCACATCTTTCAACCTTTTGTCCTTAAGATTCAAACATCTCTGAGGATGTTTGTTTATGTTCACTCACTTGCTGAGTTTAGATTACTCGATGTCATAGATTATGCTTTTTTGTTTGAATCTGTCATCCACTCAAATACGCATTATATTGTTGGTTCGTTGAATATATGTTGAATTTGAAATTAACTAATATTTAAGTTTATTGTTGTAATCTACTTTACTAATTTTGTTTATTATTAATTATTCTTCATGTATAGCTTAAATATAGAGATTTCAATAATGTTGATATCGATGATTAGGTGAATGAAAGTATGAAAAGGGAATATAATGGAATGGAAGAGAATGAAAGTGTTGAAATAGAGGCCTAATTTTACTAATTAATTTTTGTGGACGATTGTATTTTTATGTTTTGGATTGTATTTGTGGATTTAAGAGGTACACTTAGGAGGGTGTATTCAATCTAGATTTTATTTGAATTTGTTGGAGTTTCTTTTAATCATAGATTTTGATATATTTTATAGATTTCATAGATTCTATTAAATTTTGTTAGAATTTTATTTAAGAGTTTGTTGGATTATATCAAATTTTATTAGAATTCTATTTAAAGTTTGTTGGATTTTTTACATAGATTTAAATGAAATTGAATATATGTAAATGGAATTGTTAATAATTTTATCTTTTTTTTAAAAAAAAATAATATGATGAGTAGTATGTTGTACTTAGCCCAATACTTTCTCCACCAAATTATATAAATTATGACTAAGTTTATATGATTATTTTATTTTTATAAATCACATTAATGAAATTTTGATATTATAAAATGATATTTGTTTTTTCACATATAATTATTTGTTGAATTAAAAAAAAATTGCAAATATATATATCAACTTAAGATCATATCATATTATATTTATATCTTTTTGAAGAGTATGTCACGTTCAATAAAGTTGAAAAAAACAAGTTTAAAAATCAATGCAAATTTGTAGCACCAGCAAAACCTCTTCTTGTATGTATGTATGTATGCTTGTATGTACATATATAGAAGATTGATAGTTTCACATTTTCAAATTAACAAGTTTTTAGAGTCAATGTTTTAACAGAACCAACAGCTTGTAAATTGCAAGTGTAATGTATCAATAAAAGAGGTCGAAGTAATTATCAAAAACTTAAAAAATATTAATAACATTATTCAAGGTGAATTTGTCGTCTTTCATACGTGTTATTATTGCATAGGAACCTTAGTTGTCATCGCTTAGCTTCTATCAATTCTTCATTTACACCTATGCAACATTGATCCATTCTTTGTAATTGTTATTCTGTATTATGAAATTTTTATTTGTGAAACCACAGCCGTAATAAATCAAAGCAGAATAAACCTAGATAAATTCAAGAGATGGGTCAATCTTCAATTGCATCAACTCGTAAAATATCAACAAATAGAGAAATTTGAGTTTTCTTTGCGAATCTCAGCTACTAGGTTTTGTATAGATTAACGTGAGATTGTAATTATTGCCGATCAAAAGATTGAGTTTTTATAGATTTGTGGGTTCTATTAGAGATAAAAAAGACTTGTTGATTGTTAAAAATTTTGTAGGTTTTGGTTATTTAATCACTGAAAAAAAAAATCCAAGAGAAAAAAAAAATTGAAGATATGAAATCCTTGGAGGTAGGGCAAGATTTCATATGGGTTTTTTTATTTATATCTAAGTTCAAAAAATCCATTAAAATATAATTCCTACAAAATCATTGATTTTTTGAATACACCTAGACTTATTTGGATTTTATAAAATGTTTAATTGAATACACCAAAATTTTATTAGAATCCTTACAAATCTAGATTGAATACACCTAGATTTTAATGAAATTTTAAAAATATGAATTGAATACACCTGGATTTTTAAAATCCTTTGGATTCCAACAAACTCTTAAGTTGAATACACCCTTATTTCACTTGTATTTATATTTTCATTTTGTTTTTTTTTTATTGGATCAATATTAAATATATTAAATACAGTGAAACAAGTTATAAATGTGTCATAAATGAGTCATTAAATAGGTTAATAAACATATCAATAACTGAGTCATCTAAACGTGTCAATAAATGTGTTAATAAATGACCCATAAATAAATTAGTTAATCGTGTCATGTTTGTATTGACACAAATATAATCGGGTCATGTTCGTGTTTGATGTAGGATAGTTTCCAAGCAAGACAAACTTACTCTGAAAATTATTTGACAATGAACTAGATATGATTCTAGGGACTATTAGAAAGATAAACAACTTCAAATTGAAATTTACAAACTAGAATTTTGATTCATAACTTGACTGTCATCAACTACAATTTACATTCTTATTTATTAAATTATAGAAAATATAAAAAACCACAAAAATTTATTGATTATTCTGGGTGATTAGAGATTAACCGTTTTGAGTGGTTGAAGGTTGGCTGTTTTGGTGGTTGGGAGTTGGCAACTCCTGCATCATTGTTTAAGGGGTCTAATCTATTTATCAATCGTGTCGTGTTCGTATTGAGCACAAAAAAATTGTATCGTATTCGTGTTGACCCAAACACGACTTGTTAACCCGAATTGCCACCCCTAATCGCAATCTAAAGTCTCAAAAATAGTTTTACAAGCTTCTGTCCTTAGCCAGCACCCTGAATAAGCACAGGGCCCCAAGTGCCCTTTACAAATCCGTACCAGGTTATGACAATGCACATAATCAGAGTGTTTTCTATTTGAGTTTTCTGTATTATGATTGTTAGCCTATAGGCAGTGATTAAATGATTGTGCAGGTCCTCTGTATTGGCCAATGTTTGTGATGGCTGTATTGGCAGCAAGCATAGTAAACAGAGCCCTGATTTCAGGGTTTGTCTCTAGAATCCAAGGCCAAGTATGAAGGACAGGTTTACATCGCCGAAATCAACTGCTTGCTGATGCTCGTCTGTGTAGGATTCATACTTGGATTCAAACAACTTTATTCGATTTAAAGACGCTGTAAAAAACAGTAACTAATCAGGCTTATCATTTTATTTATGGAAGAGTCTTAGTAATTCATTCAATCAAATCTATCTTAGCTGAACTTGAAACTATTACATCATTCGAATTTTATTTTTATTAGACTTTTTTGTCATATAATACTACACTTTCAGAATGATTTTTAGGTTATGCAACGTCAGGTAACGAGATATATATGTGGCAACAAGGATTGGAGTGGAGACACCAAATGAGTTATATGGGCCATTACATTGTTTCATGTAATATGGGCCATGCCTTGCTTGTAACATACAATACAACCTGTGATCAAGTCCAATAATTGTGAGAGCCATACTTAACTATTTAGGCCTACAGCCCAATGGACAAGACTGATGAATTGGTTGTTAACTTGTTAACAAGATATTATAAACACACAAAAGCCTTCTTCAAGCAACACTTATGGGAAGTGAAAAACTTTAGTACGGCTTTGCGTATGCGTTTAAGTCATATCATTCCACACGTTGTGAGTGATGAAATCATCTCTTATGAGAAAGGTAGTGCTAACATAACGCTTATATTTTTTTAATCTGAGATACCACATGATTTGAATTTAGGATGTTATTAGATTGAATCAATTCATTTTATCATTAAAAAAATTATTAAATTTTACAATCTCATCTCGCTATACATCTTGCTCTAAATTTAATTTTCAATTATTGACCATATTTTCATAATCACTAAATCTCAAGTGATATGGAAACCAAAAGAAAACATAGAAGGAAACCCATTTATAGGAAAAAGCTCAAAATACAAGATAGCCAAGTAAATACACCCCCACTCACTATTTATCTAAACATGGTAATTTCTCAACCAAATCCACCAAAATCAGAAAGTTTTGCAAATATACAAGAATACCACTATTTTTTCTCTAAAATTGTCAAATCTGTGTGCCAAATCTAGCAAGTGGTCAATTAAGCACCCCCACCTGCTTTTCAAAAACAGAAGAAATATTCAAAATAGCAGTCATCCTCTCTCTCTCTCTCTCCTCTAAACTTAGTCATTGGTTTACCAAAGCTAGTAATAAAAAACCTACTAAACCCATCGAAACCGAAAAAAGAATAACCCAATTTAAATCGCAAAAAGAATAACCCAATTTTTTAACCTGAAATTGTAAAGTTTGTAAACCCCATATACAGGTCCTCCTCCTCACTCTAGATCTAATGAGGAAAAGGCAAAAATACCCTTCATCTAAAATGAACAGCAATTGAGGTAGAATGGTAAATTGATCACCTTATCCAATTCTACCAAAGAAAACAACTAGCCACCACCGCCCAGTGTAGGCAACAAAAGAAAATTACTTATTTATAACCATATATATATAATTATATATATATATGGGGGTTTGAAATGAAACTGCCCCGCAGTGGGACCCAGAGAAAGGAAATAGATACCTAAGAAGAGTCAAAAATGGCAAGTGGGGTCCACAAAAGGAGGGACCTATCAACACAACTAAACACTCCAAGTGTGGCAAATTGAATCATCATGCAAGAGCCAACCCACCAACAAAACACAACACATTTTTCTCTCTCTCTCTCTCTCTCTAAATAGAATACATAAAAACCTGCAAAGACCAGAAGCCATGCAAAAGACTTGCCGTTTCAAGCTTTAAACGCTCACAAAAGTTAAAAAATGTTAATAAAAAATGAAATACAAACTATCTCTTTATCTTCTCTAAATTTAGCATTCCCTTTTTATTTTCCTTTTTCTGTGTCAAATTAGCATTAGCAGATTTGTCCCATTTATAAAATCTTTAAAAAAAGTAAACAACTTGAAAAGAAGAAAAACCCTCCATTTCTATTTTTTGATTCTCCCTTTCTTCTTAACAAAGGAAACCGGAAGGTGGTTGTTGTTTTCCCCAGATTGAATTGTTTTGAATTTGAGAGGAAGAGAAAACCAGGTTTTTTTTTATCCTCATTTTTTTAATTTTTTCTTCTGAAAAAATTGATTTTTTTTTTCTTCTGGGCTGGCTGTAGATTTTTTTTTTTTGATCGATTGAAGAAGAGAAATGGGTAGAGGGAAGATAGAGATAAAGAGGATCGAGAATGCGAACAGTAGGCAAGTCACATTCTCTAAAAGACGAGCTGGTTTGCTCAAGAAGGCTCAGGAATTGGCCATTCTATGTGATGCTGAGGTTGCTGTCATCATCTTCTCCAATACTGGCAAGCTTTTTGAGTTTTCAAGCTCTGGGTATGTTTTTGTTCTTTTTTTTTTAAAATATATATATATATATATATATATATTTTTGGTGGTTTGCATGTGTTTGTTTCATTTTTTAGGTTGATGGGTTGTCTTGGGTTTTGGAAAATTTTCATTTTTTTTTTCTCTACTCAAGTGACATTATTTGTTGCATGTGTATCCTTGATTCTATATTTTATTGCTTTTAACATTTCTAAATTCTTCCCTTTTTTTAAAGTTTATTTTCTTCTCTTCTGTTTGTTTTGGTTACCATTGTTTATTTTTGAATTGTATGTGTTGATGAGTACTCTGTTATTGTTTGGAGCAATTTTTTTTTTTTTGGTTGATGTGGCTGTTTGGGTATGAATCTCTTGTCCTGTGTAACAATTGTGTAAAAATTTTGAGTCTTCAACTTGCTTTGATTATATGTTGATTTGTGTTCTGTTGCATTGGAAATTCTAAATTGTGTTGATTTTTGCTTCTTCTTTTTGTCAGAAGACTGCTGTTACTTGAAATGCTTTACAGTCAGAACTGTTTTTAAACTTTAATTGAACAAAATATGTAACAAAATCAAATAAAATTCTCTGCTGAAATTTGAAGACTGTTGATTCTCTGTATTCTACTCTTTGAACTATGAGGTGGTGGCCTCAATTGATAATTTTAAAATCTGTGCAAAACTGTTTTCATGCCTAGATCACTTTAAAATGCCTTCAGGATGCTGCCTGTGTATGAATTTGGTTTAGGTGAGTCCAATGTAGTACTTATGCCTGTCTGTGGTATGGAGATGGGTTCATTTCTAAGGTGGTTGTTCCTGATGTGTAACAGCTTCAAGAACCGTTTTACTTTTGTTCATTTGGTAGGGTAAGTTGAGAAAAATGTAAAAATTAAAATGTAGAGGTGGAAAAAAGTTTCAAATCTCATTTCTTGAATTTAGTTTAATTGTGAGAAGTGAAGACAAGTCAAGAATCAAGCTAATTGGTTACAAAACATTGTTGGATACATCGTTGGATGCTGATTTCTGAGATTCTGACTCATAATCAGTTGAACACATAGACATCAGCTAAAATGAGTTTGAAGAGTGGCTTTAATGCACCAATTCGTATATGAAGATATCAAAGTGTAATAGAAATGTGATAAAATGAGATGAGACTTGAGTACGTTTTATCGGCATAAGCTTCGAAATAAAGATTTTCCTGAAGAAAATGAAGATGTTGCGTTGCTGGTCTCAACAGGAGCCTGCTTGGAAAGAGTGTTTGTGTCAGATTGATGAATATCGGATGCTAAAGTTGCTTTGTCAGAGCCTGTAAAGTTGAAATTCTTAGTTATAAAAGTCTCTTTTTAGATTTAAGTGGTTTGTAATTAGGATTTCAGGAAGAGCTAACCACATTTCGTGTGCTTATAATGATTGCATGTTTACAGGACAATAAGCTGTGTGCCTCATTTCTATTTAAAGAACTCTGACTTATTATTATTTGATCTTATTTTTGTAGAATGAAGAGAACTCTATCCAGATACAACAAGTGTTTGAACTGCACAGAGACTGCTGTGGCCGAACACAAGGCAGAGGTACTCACTGATACACAATTTGCACTTGTTGAATCTGGTATACTTGTGGCAATTACAACTGCAGAATGACAATTTCCTCTCTCAGTTATTTTGCTATATGTTCTCTGTCGTGATACATTGCTTCAAACCTATCCTTTTCACATTTATATTTCTTCCACCTCTCCTTTACTTTTAATCAACAGGAGTGATGCTAGGTTGTCCAAAAATTGTGTCCAAATAATGTGACATGTGAGTTGTTAGTAGTATTATAGAATCGAAATTTTATATGATCCTCAACTTTTTGTAAACATTATCACAGTTGTCCTATTGAGGCTGAGAGTATGCATTTACATTCTCCATTAAGTAGAAATAGGAATTGCATTCTGATTGGAAATGACGAACATTGTTACAATATTGGTCCTTTGAAATCTATATAATGCGCCTGTCATAAGGCATGCTGCAGGCATGAACATTCATAAGGTGTTTTCCTTGATGTTTGTTTTGATGTTTGAGCTTCTCTTTTCTTCTCAGAAGCAAAACACTATGGAGGTGAATGGTCTAAAGGATGAAATTGCAAAACTACAAACAAAACAGTTGTAAGTCTTCTTTATTCTATTAGAGTATGTTTCAGTTTAACAAATAGCTTCTGGAAATCACATGCTGTTCTCATCTGCACAAGCGTACTGATTGCTTTTATTCTACAGACGACTTTTGGGTAAGGACCTGAATGGCTTGAGCTTAAAAGAGCTGCAGCTTCTTGAACAGGAATTAAATGATGGGTTGTTGTTGGTGAAGGAGAAAAAGGTTCTACACATTTGCACTTAAAATTACCTGTAAAAGGGAGATACAGGTTTAGTGTAGTGGTTACTAGGCCTTAACAAAAGTTTTGTCATTTCAGGAGCAATTACTGATGGAACAACTAGAGCAATCAAGACAACAGGTACACTAAGTTTGATCATCTTACTAGTATAGATAAGATCCCGACTCAGCAATAGAAGAAAAGATGCGGGAGACAAGAACAAAATGAAGCGGATGGAGGAATAAATAATCGTGGCAGCATATTTTGCATCTTCTATGTTATGACCTTTGTGTCAATGATGTTGGCTGATTTCAGCTTTGATGCAAAAACTAGAAATGTTTGTTCAACTAGAAACTAATTTTTTTTGCTTACAGGAACAACGGGCAGTGTTGGAGAATGAAACTCTGCGCAGACAGGCAAGCAATAGCATTCTAAATGCAAATATAAGTCTCTTTCAATATACTTATTACATCTTTTCTCTGCTTGTTTGTAGGTTGAGGAGCTCCGAGGCTTCTTTCCTTCCATTGACTGCTCAGTCCCAACTTTTCTTGAATACTATCCTTTAGGAAGGAGGAATGCTCTTATGAACCATAGTGCAAGTCCTGATATCGCTTCTGATAGTGCAATTGATAAAGGAGATTCAGACACCACCCTGCAATTAGGGTACACTATTCCTATATCCAAAAATCCTGCTGCCTTCAATCCCTCATGCTTTACAACACTTCGACTATAAAGATTGTTTTATGTTGATAGAACCTTTAGTGAAGGATCTTTTTATGAGAATTGATATGCTTATAACCAGAATCAGTTTCTTTTTCTAATTTTCCTAGTTATGTCACCTCATATTCTAATTTCAGTGTTAACCTAAGATGTTTGTGTAATGTTTAAGTTGCCACTGGTTGTTTTCGTCAAATTATTGTCATCCATCCGGTTTCTTATTTCTCATACATACTCTGTGCATTGTCTAGGCCTCCAACAGACAATTATCACAAGAGGAAGGTGCCTGAAGGAGAAGCTCATTCCAATGACTCAAGGAGCCAACTGGGGCTGCTGTGATCCTCATCGGCTTGACTGTTTGCAGTACTTATGACAGAAACAACAGGAATGAAATGGTTTGTTACAGTTAAGGGTATAGGTCTCACAGTTCTGAAAAACATAAGTCTTTTAAAGTAGAAGTACATATGTCTCTCTGTTAGGAGAAAGTCCTTAACTGTTCAGGTGATGATAGATGATGCACAAAACATGTTGAAAGTTACTCTTACCAGTTTTTCAATGTAATGGTCAGAGCACATTAGAACCGGTAGGCTCCCATTTTCGCCAGTTTCACTATGGTTCCTGCATTCTTTTATTGCGATCTTATTTCTTTCTCGTATGATATTACACAGATCCTTAGCTAGCTAGTCATAGACTAGCAAACGCGAAATTAGATCATTCATGTTCAAATTCTCAATAGGTAATCAAACACACACCATAACAGTCCGCTATCTCTAAAAGAAACAAGTTTTTAAAGTAAATTTAATGTCTTTTTCATTAAACACAGCTTACAATTGCTTATAAAGTTACAAAAATCTGAGAACCATACAATTTATATACAAAGAACGAAAAGATAAGTCGTAGTATATAAATACAGATGAAACTATGCAGGTTTGCTTTTTCTTCTGATGCCATCAACCAATTCATTTCTACCAGCCAGGAGCTTGGAGAAGAGTTGATCCACCTCCTTCCCTAAGTTGTCCACCATCTTCTCAAACACCTCCAATCTTTTCTTCAACTCCTCTGCTTCTTCACCACCACCCCTTCCAGCTTCTAAAGCAGCTGCAAGGCAATTAGCTGAATTATTCAGCTCTCTTACCTCCTTCAAAACACCATCTTTCTGCTCCATGATCAGTTCACTAATACTTGAATCCAAATTGCTTAAACCCGAATTCGAAAACCCTCCTCCTGATGATGAGTTTCTTGCCTCCATATATGCTTTAACATCTCCAGACAATCCAGCCAAGATCACCCCACACACCCAGAATCCAATACTCTTTAACTCCATCAAAGCCTCATTGACGACTCTATCCTTGTTGGAGCAAAATCTGTCACCATTACCTTCCTTGTTTTCAGGTTTTTTCGACTCTTTGCTTGAACTCTTTGTCTGAAATGCTCTCAATCTCTCAACCGCCATAGAAGGTGAGTTCTCTACGAGACTCAAAGCATAAGAAAGCGAAAGCCGGGCCTGCCCCAGATGAGATATAGATGAGCTGATGGAGTTAAGAAGCTCCATCAAGCTCAAACTGTAATTTAAATACTCCTCCGTAGAACCAGCCTCCCATTTACTCATAGGATAGTCTATGTCCACAACCAGCTTTGCAAAGGCCTTGTTGATCGCAGGAAGCACCTCAAAACATTGATGAATCCATGAAAAGCAAAATAACTCTGATCCGGGCTTGAAATTCAACACCAAACAGTTCAAACCAATCGAAACTTCTGATCTAAAAGCCTCCAGACAAGCCTGCAAAGCCTCTGCTGATGCTGCTGCCTCATGATGGTGGTGGTGTAAATGATTCTCCAGCTTGAAGTAGATTTTGCTAAGTCTCTCCACAAGGACTACCATGACAATTAACACAAGACAAGTGCTTGAAAGTTTTGGTTTTTCGTCTATATATGGGAAACTGTTAGAAACTTGTGAGCTGTTTTGCTTTATCCAGAAGAAATGGTTTTTATAGTGGAATAACCAGCAGTTTGTAGAAAAAAAAACATGAAGATGTGCCGTTGATTATTCAAAAACAGGTGACATATAGCTGCCAGTCAAACATGCTTATCTCTGTTGTGAGCGTGGCTCGTTAGTTGCGTGATCGCACACGGTTTTGTGGACAATGTGGTCCACTTGTCAGCTTGGTTTCGAAGCTAGATTGGCTGCAGGAAAGCAAATGGAAGGTTAGTTGTATTATAATACAACTATCACATGTTACTTTAACGTTTTGAATGGAGCTCCAAGTCACTTTAAAAACTATAAAGCTACTTTTTGTTGACGACTGGCACAGCACAAAACATATGATTTTTTTTTTTTTTTGGATTTTTTTGGGATTAACCCAATAAATTATCAAAACCAATCAAGATCTTGATACGGTTCTAAAAATTACTTTTATATGAGAGAGATCGATCCACATAGAAGTGAAAAAAAATCCACACGTGAACGGAAAGACTATCCACACAAATTGATGGGGAATATTGTTATGGGGTGTCGAACTCACACCAAAAGACATGAGGCTGTGGCTTTTAACAAAAGCGCCATCAGCAGGCTACATGATTCTTTTTTAATCTTCATTTTTTTTTTTTTATATTATAAATACATTTATAATTACTGGGACCACCTAATCTAGACGTTATAATACAGTCAGGATCGCTATTTTTTGCTTTCTACTCTCCACTCTCAACTAGATGAGAGAGAGTAATCCACACTAAACGGAAAAACTACCCACCAACCATTTGTTGAAGCATATAAAAAAAAGTATAGAAATGAATAACGCATGGACTCTTACATCAAAAATTCCGTCTCATTTAATTATGGTGAATAATGGTTAGGATTTATTAAGATTAAATTGAATATGGTTTGAAAATATATTTTTATAATAAAAAATATTTACTCTCATAAAAAGAGAAGATTATTTCTCGTATATACTAATAAATATGTAAACAACTGTTCAGAAATTATATATACTCAAAGAGTGTAAATTAACATGAATTTTTATGTTGAAAGATCCACCTTATGTGAATTAAAGTGAGTAATGGTTAGGATCTGTTCATAATAAAATCAAATTAATCTTCACATATGCTAATAAATATAAGGGTTTTTTTTCATATATAACTTTTTTTTTTTTTTTTTTTTAATTTTTTTTAAAAAAATATAGTATTAAAATATTTCTGAACAAAATATAAGGGTTAGAAATAAAAAATTTTAAAAAATGTTATTTTTCCACCCTAACATTTAAAGAGGTTATTTCTGTAATTATTCTAAATATAATGGCATCTCGGACTAATTCGAATCCTATCTTTTATGAATAAATATTTAATATTGTAAAATCTTGAAAACTTAAGAGAGAAATAAGGTGTCAGAAATGGAATATACCATGACGTGGCAGGCATAAGAGGCCAGACACGACCCCACCAAAATTTAGAAAAATGAAATGCAATTCTACTAAGATAAATATATATAATATATTTTAATTTCATTATATTATTATAACTAATTCAAAAAATAATCGAAATCAAATAAAATTGAATATTGATGATACGATCTAAAAAACGACTCTTTTATGAAAGAGAATGACCCACATATGATCCACATATAAATTAGAGAACTACCCTCATCTACGAAGAAGATAATAGAATGTACTATCAGTGGGTGTTAAACCCAAATCTCATGAGAGAGGTGGGTGTGCAGCTGGTGTATATCCGTTCATATTTCTAATGCTTTGATTGTTTTCATTTTGTCACCTTAAATCATATTTTTGGGCTGCGGCACTGATTGGGCGATTTTACAACACGCATATTTTCAGTCAACTGTGTACTAAAATGATTCGTGGAAGTAACATTTTGATTTGTTTTTGTTTTTTGTTTTTGTTTTTTTTTAATTTTATTTTATTTTATTTTATTTTATTTATTGAGTTTGGTTCCACACGGTTGCATCGCAAGTTGCATCTTCACTGCCATTTCAACCAAGCAACCGCCTGTTGACTTACCATTTTTCTGTTATAAAATTAATTGCTTGACAGTTTCAAAAAAAAGAATAATTGTTTGACTAATTAAATTAATATTGTTGCCTGGCCTCCCTCTATTGATACGAATTTATATCATTAAAACACATTAATTCCGGTTGATGTGTTAATTAGCATCAAAATATAATTAGGATATTTTAGTTTTACATCAATTAAAATATCTGGTATATTTCAATAAAAAAAATTAAAATGTCTTGTGATTAATTTTAATGTTGTCTGATATGCGTTGATATGATTATAATTGCAATTTCTTTTAAAATTTGGTGCCGTTTGATGGCTTATTGAAGTAGTTCCTGGCGATTACTTGTTGCTAGCTAAAAGGAATTTTTTTTTTTTTTTATTCGAAGGGGACGAAGATTTTATACTTATTAAATTAAGAGTTTAGAAGTTCTCAAGAGTCAAAGACACAAGGTTTTAATTCTTTCTTTTTTAAAAAAAAAGTCATATATTGAATTCTTAGTTGTGGGATTAATTCTAGAAATGAGAATTTATTTAACTTTTTTATAAGATGATTAATTTTAATCTTCTGTAACTATCAATGCATAAGCCTGTGATTTGAGATAAATTCAAAATGTGTGTAGGATCATTCATTGAAATGTATAAATCATTTCTTGTATAAATATTTATTGTTACAAATTCATGGTGAGTTATCAATTTCTTTATAGCTATTGCAGGGTTGTGATTTTGTTTTTTGTTTTCTGAAAATTTAGGAAAAATATATTTATAATTAATAAAAATATATTTGACTGAATCATGTATGTCATTTTCTTCTCTTTCTTATATATACATTAACACGTTTGCATATGTTAATGGATGTAAAATAAAATAGACCCAACAACAAGCAACCGACCATTTGAAGTATTAGTGATAGAACACTTAAAACCAATCATTTTCTATTTTCAAAATGTTGACAATATGATCATTTGATTACATCAACAAAATTTTCAAATTAAATATATGGATTGATGATATTCATCTCAAGAAGAGAATTAGATATATTTTTTTAATCATTTGAGCTCAATTTTTCAAAATTTTATGACAGCATTGTTACTACTTAATATTCAATGGTTAAGTTTAAATAAAAGGTAGGTTTAAATAGATTGAAGACATATATACGTGAGATCGCATGAATTGAATTCATGCAATCCATCACTTAGTATTTAACATGTTTTGCAACCTTAAAATGGTTATAGAAAATGAATAAATTAACATGTTGATTAATGCTATCATACTAAGAAATGATTGAAAACAAGTCGTACTCATACATCAATGAAAAATACATTATAAAAAACTTAAATTATAATTGATGATTCATATATTTTTTGTTTAATTTATATAATATAAAAATATATTTATAATTAATAAAAAAATATTTGACCAAATCATTGTATATCATTTTTTTCTCTTTCTTATGTATACACTAATACATTTATATATGTTAATGGATGTAAAGTAAAACAGACCCAACAACAAGCAACCAACCATTTGAAATAACAGTGATAGAACATTTAAAACCAATTGTTTTCTATTGTCAAAATGTTGACAATATGATCATTTGATTGCATCAACAAACTTTTCAAATTAAATATATGGATTGATGATATTCATCTCAAGAAGGGAGTTAGATATATTTTTTAAATCATTTTAGCTCAAATTTTCAAAATTTTATGATAGTATTGTTACTACTTAATATTCAACGGTAATGTTTAAATAAAAGATAGGTTTAAATAGATTGAAGACATATATGTGAGATCTTATGAATTGAATTCACGCAACCCATCACTTTGTATTTAACATATTTTGCAACCTCAAAATGGTTATAGAAAATGAATAAATTAACATGTTGATTAATGCTATCATACTAAGAAATGATTGAAAACAAGTCATACTCATACATCAATGAAAAATACATTATAAAAAACTTGAATTATATTTGATGATTCATATATTTTTCATTTAATTTTTATAACATGACATGAACTAATTTGATTAGTCAATTGTGATACTAATATGAATTGAATTGAATCAAACGGTACATCATATGCATTCTAAATTCTCGCGATCACATCCTGTTGGTTTTTGTTATTTGTGAAGAGATCAATAATATAAAAAAAAAAAAAACAATATTTATTCACGCAACAAAGAACTGCATAGTTCTAGCCTTTTGCAGATACTACGTTGAAGCTTCTATGGCCTATAATGCAGGATGGGCTGACCTTCAAAAGAGTTGGGCCAAAACCCAATTTATTTGTGTTTGGGCTGATTTTCCAAATATTACCAACAAGTACTGTAAACAGTAAACCCATCTCGATGCTTTCCTATCCAAACCCACCCCTAAAGCCAAATAATAAATGTAATTGCAAATGATGACGAAAGTTTTAAGTCATAATCCCTTCACACACCAATGAGACTGCGACACGAGTTTTGTCGATCTCTCCGGACTTTCAGGGCGCATTTACTGAGAAATTCTTATTAAGAAAATGAAGTTTAAGTTTTAGTCTAAGATTACCATGTTTATTTAAAAATTTTAGTAAATAAATTATATGAATTATATACACTGATTAGAAATTAAATTCCTGTTATTGAGGAAACTTAATTTGTTCTTCCCATATGTATAACTTCCCTTTGTAGCTCATTTTTCCTATTTAACTTGATTTCCTTTCAAATTTGTGGATACATTAAACTCATTAAGAATTCTTAAGGCCGCCGGGCCGGGGGGGGGGGTGGGGCGGGTGGAAAAAGGTGAAGATGGAAAAAGAAAACTTAACAAATGATTGGTGTTTATAATATTTATTAAAACTGTTTGGCTTAAATTATGTGTAGTCCACACATAAGTTACCAAAGTATTTGTTGGAAAAAGAACTTAGTAATGTTTACATAGAATCTTTTCCTTTAATAAACTAACCACAGGAAAACAAGGGATAAACATGTAGGATAAAGTGCTAGAGGACAAAAAATATCTACCCACCTCATTTTCTTTTACAAAATATTACATGCAAATCTCGAAAAACATCCACACAAAAAATGCAATAACAATGGGACAATGCAATGAGAGAGAAGCATTTCCTTTTCTGGGTTTGTTTTATCATCATGTATATTCTGCTTTGAGTGTAGTGAAAAACCAAGTAAATCGATCGCTTGAAGTTTTGTCATTCGAATTTTTACGACCATAACCACATTTCAGTATTTCTTATTTTATTTTATTGTTACCCTTTTGTTTTGATAGATCAAAACCCACGCCACGGTTACCTAGAAAAGCAGAAATCCAAAAACAAACATTTTTGCTTTATTTTCCCATTTTGTGACAACAAGCAGAAAGCCAAAGACAAACATTTTTGCTTCATTTTCCCATTTTGTGACAGCACAAAACATACATAGAGAAGATTCCAACACACGATATTATCAAAGCTAACCACCAAAAGAACCGTATACCAACCAATCCTTTCTTATTACAACTATGTAATGTTTTTTTTTCCCCTTCTTTTTTATTGTTTGATTTCAATTACTGTCTCTGGTTGTCAAAGGCCCATATCAATGATTGCATCACAGTACTAATACAATATGCTTCCTTTGTCCAATTTTCTGTCCAGATTCATATTTATATAAGATAAGAGTGTTATATATAACAGAATGATTTTACATTATTTTTAAAAATTCTATTGTATAAACCACTACCATTTAATAATAAATATGAAATTTACCGAATTGAGTAATTTTTAAGAATATTAATCAAGAAATTATTCAAGTGTTTCTCTAATATTAAAAAAGAATAAACACCTTATTTTTATCCGGGCTAGTGAGGGAAGACATCTTCAATATGTCCCTCTGTCAAATAATTTCTTGTCCTAATTCACAGTCACGTATGGTAGAGAATTATAATTGAATAATTTTCAGTATTTTCAAAAATTTTGTCCTATAAAACACTTGTATTTAATAATAAATTTCAAAATATTACAGCATTGAGTATTTTCAAAAAAAAAAAAAACATTTACCAAATATTTTTTCAAAGAAACACATATTTCAAGTGTATTTTTTCTTAATAAAAAAAAATGTTCTTAACTAATGAAAATTGAAAATAGCTATTTAAGCAGCCGTCATAGTTCAATCTCGAGATCACTTGACTTATCTTGTTGTAGTCTAAAAAGTAAAAACAAAATTTACTTTATATAAAGATGGTTAAAAAAAAAATCATTATTTCTTGTTTTTTACCATTTGAATATTTCCGTACCCACCATCCAAAAATGTAGATCATACGGTTATGGATTATCCACAGTATGAACAGTCGTATATATTGGGACTTTTTATATTTCTTTAGTCCATGTTACAATTATTTAGAAGCTCTCCATTATTATTATTATTATTATTATTATAGAATAAAATTAAATTTAAAGAAAACTACTTACACGGTCACATGTTATATTTTATGACAAATATGAAATCTAAACTCTTCATCTTTTAGAATAAAGAAAAATGTTCAATAACTCCTATCATAATCATGTATCAAACTCTCCTTCTCACTATTAAAAAAAAATGTATATCAGAAAAGCCTTTTTATTTTTAAAAAAAAAAAAAACTAAAATTACTAAAGAATCTAAGTCATGCATTTTCTTCGACCAAATCGATTATTGAAACACTCAATAATCATGGTTAATTATCTAATAATGATTGAGTTCATACAAAAGATCATGAAATAATATATTAAAACTCAAAATCACTGAATTAATATTACAATTAGATTTATTCTTTCAAGATAAATATATACACACACACATACAGTTGCATGTGTCATTAGTTGACCAACCAGTCTCTAAAATACACCATCACTACTTCAAAAAATAAAATAAAATAAAATACACTACTCACTCACTCGCATGGCAGAACATGATTGGTGAAGATTACATCACATTCCATGATCAGTCCTGGTGCGCTTGCTTGCTTGCGTTAGCTAGCCAGCCAAATCGGAAACTTGTAACAAACAAAACAATTATTCGGCCGATTAGTTGATTAGTTAAGATTTTTATTATATTAATATGTGGCTAATTTTGGATCACCTTAAGGTTATGTTTGAAATATGAGATTTGATATGGGTTTAGAATTCAAAATATCTCAAACTCTCAAATCTCATGTTTGAAGAACAATAGGTAAGATTTCAAACTCAATTTTAAACTTCTTCACATTCTCCTTTCATGGGAATACTTTTTTCCAACCAAAATGGTAGAATTTGATGAGTTTGACAATGTCAATCTTTTTTTTTTTTTTTAATAAATTTTTTAAAGAAAATTTTTAAAATTAATTTTAAGTATATTATATTACCTTAAAAAAATTTAAGTATATTATAAAATATTTAAGAGTAATGTTAGATTTTTCAAATATTTTACCCAAATAATTTAGCATGTAAATTGTCTATATCATATAATTATCACATCATCTCATAATTAATTATCATATCACCTCATGATTTACAAAATCTTGACACTCATATGTTACATCATTTGAGCATGAATTTGGACAAAATATTTGAAAGTCTAACATTACTCAATATTTAAATTAATTTTATTGCAATCTGACCCCAACTTACACAAAATATAATATAGTATAATTTTAATTCAATTTCAAGTTCTATCAAATATGAGGACAGTAATTTTTCAATTTAATTCATTTAATCCCCATCCTACTGCTAAATATAACCTAAGGCTGCGTTTGGTAGGCAGAAAATGCTTTGGGTTTGGGAAAAAATTTTTCCCAACCCATAAATGCTTGTATCTAGAGCTAGTTTTGATAGGAAATTTTCCATCCGAAGTTAGCAGGTCTCATTGAAAAATCACACATTACTCTTATTATATTAATATGTGGCTAATTTTGGATCCAAATTAGATACCTTAATGCTGCGTTTGGTAGGTAGGAAATGCATTAGGTTTGGGAAAAGGGTTTGTTTTTAATATTATTTTTATATAACTTATTAAATTATTAAAAATAATATATTACAATAATAATTATAAAATAAATATTATTTTAAAAAATTAATTTTAAAGAGTTAGATTTTACTTTCAAAATAATATTAACATATCTTTTGTTTTATTTTATAAAATAATATAATACATAATTATTTTTTATCTAATCCTATAATAGACTAAACAATGAATGATACTATTTTTAATCCAATCTTATATAGCACCAAACAAATCACAACATTAATGTATCCAATTATATTTAATCAAATCCAATCTCATATAGCACCAAACATGTCACAACATTAATATATACAATCATAGTTAATCCAATCCAATCTCGGTACCAAACAATCCCTTGTTTTTTCTATATAAATGTAGTGCCGCTCCTTTCAATGTTTCGAAAAACAAGAAAAGCTAAAACACTGGAGACAACATGGAGAAAAAGCAACCAACTGCTTCACTACTCCTTGTGATTTTCTCTCTAACAATTCTTTCATTTTGCGTAGTGGAGACTCAATGCAAGAAGCAGCAGGGAGAGCAGCTTAGTCATTTCTACAAGGCCAAGTTATACAAAGCGAATTCGGGTATAGAGACAGGCTCTTTCCGGGCAATTCACCATGTGAACCGAGACAGAATTCAATGTCAGGATGGATTGAAAGAGGAGGACAGGATTGAGAAGCTGCCTGGATATCCCCAGGTTGAGTTTTCTCAGTTTGGTGGCTATGTTACCGTGGATAAATCGGCCGGCCGGGCACTGTATTATTACTTTGTTGAAGCTGTGAAGTCTAAGGAGTCATTGCCTCTTCTTCTTTGGCTTAATGGAGGTAATGTGATGTACTAGATGATGATATCATGATCTAAATTAATATGATTACATTTATAATCTTCTTCACTTCTTTGATTTGTTTGTTTGTTTTTTTTTTGTTTGGTGCATATGAGGTAGTTTGTGTCTCATTTTCACTTTTATATTTTGAGAGATCTCTCTCTTTACATGTTATTTTTTATTGGTTTTCTGGTTTAATTTTCTATTCACATTCATTTCATTTTTAAAATTTTTAGAGATTGATTTCCTTCTTTATTTCGTTATTTTTTGTTCCTTTTCTGGTTTAATTTTCTATTCACATTCATTAAATTTGATTTTGATGGTTTTTCAAGTCAATGGTTTATGTTCATGCATCTCAGTTGTGATAACATTTTTTTTTTAATGGTGAGAGGGGATATTAAATTTAAAGAAGTCTTATGTTTTAGAATAATAGTGAGATTTGAAACCTTGACCTTAGGATCAAAGAAAAGTTCAATCGTTCCTATTAAGGAGTGATAACAACATCATTACTCCTAAAAGTTTGAAGATTTTTTTTTTTTTTATCAAAAAATATCTCTAGTATGAATATGATAAGTAAATGATACCACATTCTTATTATATTAATATAAATATGAAAATCCCATAAAAATCTTAATATTAATTGGTATCTACAAAATCACCCATTTTTACTAGTCAAATTAACGAAAATTTTCGCACATTTTAATCATTGGCAAGCTAGCTTCTCTCTCTAATAATCTCATATAATAATACAAGGAAACATTTTTGCATGATTAATCCGCATTGTAGTCGCCCATTATTGCTAGAATATTCAATACTGATAAGATATATTAATATTCCAGATTCAATTATTGTTTTAATTAATATAATAATATTGGTGACATATAATCAAGTATCAAATTGACATTATTTTATCAAATTCAACCATTCTTTTCCTGCCACGTGTTCTCTTAACATATTTTCATAAAAAAATTGGAGTTCATATCCCATACTTCACTCTCATGGAGAGGATTTTTTGGCGTGCATGTTGTAGTCATCGATCTATGTTATATAAAAAAAGACTCTATTGACTTAATTAAAAAAATACTCGATTGACAAAAACATAAAAAAATAAGGTTGTTTATTTAATTAGTATTTTAATAAATAAATAAGTTATACTTAAATAAAATAACTTCAAATTGTAGCCTATTTGTGCATTACTTTATGTTAGTCTATATAATATTATTGCCATTGATAATCTCGAGCTAGCTGGTAGTTGATTAGCTTAACTGATGATTTGCTCACACAGGTCCTGGTTGTTCTTCTCTTGCCTATGGAGCAATGCAGGAACTTGGACCTTTCCGAGTCTACAGTGATGGCAAAACATTGTACAAGAACCAATATTCGTGGAACAATGGTACTCAATGATTTCAAATTTTATCAAAAACCGTTTTAACATATTGATTCTGTTGGAAAGATAATTTTTTTATTAATATTATTTAAAATTTTGCTAAAAACACATGTAAAATTGAATGCAATATTTTGAAAATTCGTTAGAAACCTCATCCTGAAATTAATTTTATTATTTTGTTTCAAGCTGCAAATGTATTGTTCCTGGAGTCACCAGCTGGTGTAGGATTTTCATACTCAAATAAAACATCAGATTATCAGAAAAGTGGGGACAGAAGAACAGCTGAAGACAATTATGTGTTCATGTTGAATTGGCTGGAGAGATTTCCTGAATACAAAGGCAGAGAATTCTACATCTCTGGAGAGAGCTATGCTGGTCACTATGTGCCCCAACTTGCACACACCATTCTCAAACACAACAAAAAGGCCAATAAGACCATCATCAACCTCAAAGGAATCATTGTATGACTTCTCTCTCTATCTTTATCTCTCAGTCAACCATAGGTAAATAAATGTGATCAGAATGCAATTTGATTGCAACTTTTGCTTATTTTCTAAGAGGAATAATGATTGAATCATTAAAACTTGGAAGTTAAAGAAGTTTTGTCCCCAATTAGGTTACATTTCACTTTCACTAATTAATTAAATTTTAAATATTAGTTTCAATGGATATATCAGATTCTTATATTAGAATTCCACCTATTTCGATAATATTTTTGATATTATAAATTGTTACTCAATTGAATATAAGTTCAATAATTTTTTTGGGATTTACTTTCATTGAAAAATTAGATTTTTTATTATCTGATCACAAAAACATGCAGATAGGGAATGCAGTGATCAATGATGAAACTGATAATAGAGTAATGTACGATCTTTGCAAGCCATGCTTTGATTTCAGATGAAGAGATTCATAAAGTCCACAAATACTGTGATTTTTCAGTCAATGCCTCCTCAAGCAAGCTGTGTGAGAAAATCACCAATGCAGTTGATAAAAATACTGAGAATCTCGACATTTACAACATCTATGCCCCTCTTTGCTTCAATTCCAATCTCACAGCTCATCCGAAGAAGGCTTCTGTAAGTTGACTTATTCTCTAAGATAATTGTTAAGAATTATAAAAACTTTTTAAAACATTTTGGATTTGTCATTGAAAAAGATTTTCGAAAAGTAGAATGTAATTTAAGGAATGTACAATTCATATTTAGAAAATTATTTTTAAGAATCAAGTTATATCAATGGTTAAAAATTTGTGATTTAGAAGTAATAGAGCCAACCGATTCAGATAATAAGCCGAAAAGGAAGGATGGGCTTAAATTTTATTTGTTGCGCCCAGCACAACTTTGTCCACTGAGCTAAGACTTGAACACGGGCCAGGCTAGATTATGTGCCATCTGACCATCTCTAGTTCACTTTCCAAATAATGAAGATAATTAATGATAAATTAATTTGGTTTAATTTTTTTGTGCTATGCAGATAATGAATTTCGATCCATGCAGCGACGACTTTGTGTATGCTTATTTGAACAGACCCGATGTTCAAGAAGCCATGCATGCCAATGTGACCAAACTTGACCATGATTGGCAACCATGCAGTAATATTATAGATTGGAAGGATAGCCCCTCAACAATCATTCCTCTTTTGAAGGAATTCATGTCAAATGGGCTTCGAGTTTGGATATTTAGGTAAAATATCATCCTCATAATCATCATTAATCATCATCATTATCATCATACTCTGGGGTTGTGGAAGAAAATTAATCATGGTAAAAAGATTCTCAGAACATGGAATGAGACCCCAATTAACTTTTCATCATTAGGGTATCCATGATTCAAATTGACAAGATCAGTTTCATAATTTGTGATTATTACCACCATCTCATACTAAATTTATTTAATTTAGATATAGCACCACGTGTTATCAATACAAAAACCCATAAAATTTTAGATTAAATTCAATCGATTAAGTTATTAAATAAAAAGTTTAGATTGGTCTGATTTAGATTGTGAACAATATCCTTCTTACTTTTTCGAATGCTTTATTGGAAATGCAGTGGTGATACTGATGGGAGAGTACCAGTTACTTCTACACAGTATTCAATCGATAAGATGAAACTTCCTGTGAAAACTGCATGGCATGCCTGGTACCTCAATGGAGAGGTTAAATTCATTAATTTCTTTCTCTTTACAACTTCCATTTCCATAGACATCCTTTTTTTCTTCTCTATTCACTCAATTTTGCTCAAATTAGATAGTGACTAACATTTTGATTAAAAATATTTGCGTTACAGGTTGGAGGATACACACAAGTGTATAAAGGAGACTTGACATTTGCTACAGTAAGAGGAGCAGGACATCAAGTTCCAAGCTTCCAGCCCAAACGAGCTCTCTCATTGATCAAGCACTTCCTTGGTGGCTCACCTCTTCCAAAAACTTTAAGACACAATTAAATTATTATTTTCCTGAAATATTTATTCAGTAACGTCATTGCTTGTTAGGAGGGCCAAAAAATACCCAAAAAAAAAAAAAAAAAAACAAAGAGGAAATGCAGGCCTGGTTAGATCATAGCAAAGTTGGTTTGTTGTTTTTCTTTTGGTCATTTTGAATCGATAATTTCAATTAATAAAGAATCAATTAATAGCAAATTTGTTGTAGATATTGAATGTTCTCTACCCCACTAATCTCCTTCATATTTGAAATTCTCATTGTCATTTTGCAATGAAGTGGTGTAAGTTTTTTGTTCACTCATTCATGTTTGTTTGGTCAATTTGATCAACTTTATATCAAAATCTCTGTTGATTTTGTGCTGATGATTGCTTTGTTGCTTGCAAAAATTCATGAGAATAGCCAAATGTCTATGATTTCAATTACTGATCTGATCATTATGAGACAACGACCTAACGGTATATGGTAACTTTCAAGTACACATTTTTCCAATAAAAATAAATTAGTGCACAATAATGTCGTAGTTATTGACTTCTTGTTTGGCCATATTATAAGAAAAACTTCAAGAATAATAAAGTAAAGAATGTTCTCAGAATCAGTTTAGACATTGTATTTAGCATCCTGGAGGGGATTTATTTCTTAAACATGGTTGTTCGCTTGGTTACTTCTCAGGCAATCAATTAAAAGTTTCTGGCAGGTCCAGTTTTTTCCTGAGACTCCGGAGTTTTGCTACAAGCAAGTTGGTGATTCTTGGGATGATGATGATTGATTCCAGGGATCACATATTATGAATCCTTCTTTGGTTCAGAAGAATAAAGAAAAAATGATATGAAGTGTGAAATGCAAATAAAATATATTCACAAATTTTATTCATAACAAAATAGCAGTTAAAATATATCATACGATTATTTTAGAAATAAATAGCCTAAAAAGTTCTTTCTACTTGTCCTAAACACTATTCAATAAGTCCACCAACATAAGGCACACCTAATGCTAGAAGCCACTTGTTGCTATTGGTAAATTGTTCAACTGTGAAATGTTGAACTTCATTGGGAGTTTTCAGGATATGATATCCAGACCAGTTCACTCTACCATTAGTAGATACTTCTTGTCTACAATTATTGTATTCGGCATAATACAATGCAGATAGATCAGAATTTTTATGAAATTTCACCCATCCTTCAGGATCAGTAAAGCCATCTAAATAGGACTCCATTATAATTGTCCGTGAAAATTTCTTCCATGGCCTTCCAAGATAGGTTTTGACATCAGGTCTCTGTGCAAGTTCAGGTGTTGGAATGATAGTGCAATTGTGGATCACAATACCAGCATCATTCTGATTGAATGCTCTAGACTGGGCAGTAATCACATTTCTATGTCCTTGACTCGGGAGTCTAGCATGAAGAATTGAATTTTGAAGTAGTATTGCTGCATCACCAGCAATAAAGTCCATAGTACCGTAGATATGACACCCATAGAAAAATTTATTTTTGCCATAGTGCACAAATAAGGTGTCTTGATAACCCTCGATGGAACATTTATGGCATGCCATGGTATTGCCTTGAAATCTCAGTGCCACAGCCTGTCCTGCTTTCGGACTTGCAGAGTTGACGAAGCTAATATCTTTTGCTAAAAGTTATCAGAGTTCACGTTTGTGAAAACATTAACGGAAAAAAAAAAAGATAAAACTTTGGCTGCCTAAGATATTTAATTTAATCAAATAAAAAGGTACGCGAAATAGTATTGTATGTAATAAAAAATTACATTAATTTATTTAGAAAAAAAAATCCGCAGAGCAAGAGTTTTACAAGTTGACAAGTATAGTAGTAATAATAATAATAATAATAATAAAATGTGTATATTAGCATATGAGGATATAAATAGAGCAGTAAAAGTTAAAACAAAAATATATGTATATAATAAAACTCACTCATAGTTGTGGTGGCTTGAGTATCAATTCATGAACTATTGCTCTTGTTGAAAGTTAAAATTGTTTTATCCATTCCATCGCTGGATATGATAATGTTTCTTTTCTCTTTACCAATGACAATGGACTGCTTATACACACCCCTTTATATATATATATATATGTAATAAAAAGTATCACTATTAATGGGAATAGTTTTCGTGGCCTCTCTCACGGAATGAAAATCACCTTTTCCATCAAGTGATACAGTTACATTGGGTATTTGAGTATAAACTAACTGAACAAACAATGATAAAACAACAAACATAAGAAGAAAAGATGAGCTTGCCATGACTTTTTGAAGAAAATTAGAAGAATAATTTAGTGGAGTCAAACTACAGTATGTTGACTTTGGGAGCCTCGTTAATAAACTTTCTTGAAACCTAACAACTTGTGTCCTATACAAATCAAACAAAAAGAAGACAAGTGATTTGGATATCAATGGGGAAATGATGTAGATGCAAATAAGCGAAAAGAATACGAAGGGTTTATATCTTTATGTCTTTCGATCAAAATACAATAAAGTAGATACTGAGCAAAAATAAAATAAATTACAAAAGATCAAGTTTTAGCATGTAAATCTTTGATCATGAAGGACGTCTTTAGATTGGTAAGGCAGGGATACAATGTAAATAGAGGAAACTATATTGTTTGGAGAGCTTAGAGGAGAGTAGCTGTATGAAAGAATGGATGCCCTCCATTATGGTGGCTCTCCCTTATAAAGGTGATTAGAGCCTTAGAATGGAAATAAATTAGTAAATTATTGGAGAGAACCAACGAGAGAAAATCAAGAAGAGAATTAAGAAAACGAGATTCGAAAGATTCCTTGCTAAGTTATTCTTTTAAGAGATTTTCTCCCTGCTAGATACTTTCCTTATGTGCATATATTTTCAATGAGTAATGCTATGTTATCCAAAAAGTTATACAAATTCATTAATAAAATGATGTGACAAGTTTATGTATAATTACCACCTCATCAGTACATCATCCCAAAATTAATGTGATGTCTCCAAATTAGATTGTCAAATCATTTAGGTAAAATTTTTGAATAAATTTTTGAAAAGTGTAGTATTATTCATTTTGAATGTGGAAGTATACTCACTATAAAAAATTTCCTTTACTGATTGTAGGCTGGTTACAATTACATTTTGTAGGCTTTTGGGCTTTCAATTCAACCCGATCAATATTTAGGCGTAGCAATTTGAGCTTTGCTTCTACTCATTCCTCATGGGTCTAACCCATGCAGATTGTTACCCCTACAAATAATATTGAAGACAAATTAGAAATAGTAGTGTGAATATTTGGCTTTTGAGTGGCACTATGTATAGATGAGTGAAGGTTAGTATGCAATGCATGTCGATTACCTGATCTGGATTAGTATTCTTACATTTATTCAATCTTTGATAAAACATGAAAGTAAGAGATTATATATATGATTCACTATAATTTTTTATTTTTGTATGTTCTAAGATATATATATATATATATATATATATAAGTCTTCTACGTATAATTAATGCATGGTTGGACTTGTAATTAGTAGATTATGTCAACTTTCAAATTAAAATATTATTACATTGTTTATTATCTTAACCTTTATTTGTAAAAAATATTAAAAAAAGATAGAATATTCGTATTTCTTTTGCTATATTTTATGATATGGATTGAACAAGCAGAGATTTTAATATATTTTTTCATTATGTTTTAGTAGATTGTATTACTTAATTTAGTTAATTAATTTATTTACAAAGTAAAGTTTATTTAGGAAATTAAATAGATTATGTATCTTTTTTAAATATTGATCTTATATATTTCTTATTTAATTATATGTATGAATTAAATAATAATTGTATTGCAATGTGAACAATGTTAAACATTTTGTTAGGATCAAAGCAAAGACTTATGATCTTACTAGAATGTACAAATTAGAAAAACTATCTATGTGATGACTGTTAGAATGGTTAAATTTGTTTGCTATGGCTTTGTGTACATAAATTATTTGATGCATGAGACATGTCTCGTTCAGTTTACTTCCACTACGCAGCTTTGTCACTCTTGAAAATATTTTGCAAGTGACTTAAGCTATATCTGGTGAATTGTCCCTTTCTCCCTTCTCAGTTTTGCAATGAACAGTTCCATTCTTTAATGTACAAAAGAGGGTCTCCTTGGCTAAAACCGGTTTTCGGGTTCATATTAAGATATTGCTTTGTACATTCATGAAAATGTAGAAGGGGTTCATTAGATTGAAATTGAGCTCCCATCTAATTGTTTGACTAAATAGATATTTATATCCTTGACAAGTTCGTAATTACACGAAAAAGTATATGAAAAACCTACAAATGAATTAAAATAAAATTGTCAATAAAAATATAGTCTTATTTTTTATTCTCACTTTCTGTGAGTGCTTCAATCCATCCTTCATATTTTTTTGGGGGACACCAAAAATATCATACATAAATACTCATGGGGCATATGAAGTATGTATTTATATATGACATATCATATATTACATGGGGGTGGTTTTAAAAACACTAAGTGTCACTTAACACAACTCTTTACAACTGTATATAGGCCCCTTTACGAAGTACACGGTACCCCATTATATATTTTTTAAAACATGCTAACTTACATAAAGTAAAATAGTTTTGAATGACATTTATTGATCAACTCAGATTTGCTCCATTAGAGGCGCAATTTTGATCCATCCCCGATGGATATCCCCATCACCCATGGATATTCCCATCAACGATTTTTTTTTTTTTTTAATTTTTTTAAAACGTTTTTAATTTATTAAAATTGTTTTTATTATTAATTGAATAATTAATTTTTTCAAAAGAATATTTTTAATTTATTGAAAAATTTTGTTTTCTTATTAATTGACTAAATTACATTTTTTTCTTCAAAAAACATTTTTACCCTTATTTTATCTATTATTTAAAAATAGTAATTTATATTAAAAATAGAAACTTAAAAAATTGATTTGATGTTGATGAATGATGATAAGCTCAAATCTACTCTATTGGAGGGGCAATTTGATCTATTGCCCTAGCGATGTTTTTCTTTTTCTAATTCTTTTTTTTTTTCTCTCTTTTGAAACACTTTTTTTTTTAAAAAATGTTTTTATTATTAATTGATTGATTTTTTTACTCCAAAAGACATTTTTACCCTTATAACAATATTGTAGTAATTTTATGTTGAAATGGTGGTCAACAGCATTGAGCTTATTGAAGTCAATTGACATTTGACATTAAAGGATGATTGTACAATTATAATCGAAATGCTCATCTGCTGCAATTACACCTAAACTTGTGGGTGTTTACGTGATTTGTCCTTATAATTATGATTCATTTAATGAAATAGGGTGAACTTATTTTAGGGGTGCATAAACAGTTTAGAGGGGTGTAAATTTTGACACTCCAAAAATTCTGTGAATTATAATTGACTGTCATATCCAAAAAATTGGAACTATGTTTTATTGATAAACAGCATGCGGATAAATGAGAAGGTGGGGTTCAGGATTATCTAAGAACACAACAACAGCACAGACTCAAGAATACTTTAATACTGTAGTACTCACTATATACAACAACATAATGCAGCTCCCTCCAAGCATCCCCATTTTGAGTTAGGCCATTTATGGGGATCATAGTCTGGCCTTTTATTAACAACACCACTATAACAGCAAGAAAAATAACAAATACAATTAATATTATTGACAAAACTCGTTATCAGGTGAAAATGAACTTGATCATCCTACGTAATGGAATTTACATTATCATCTCAGGTTCTATTACGAATTTTTCCCCAATGGACACTGGCATTGCGACGCTTTAATTTCCATGTACTTCCTGTAGGGTATGACAAACTCTGCATATTTGGACCTGCATTTCAGCATGTGAAAAGGATTTAAAGCTTTTTTCTCTGATCAAGTAAGAAACACTAACGATCGAGTAGGACAGGAACTTGTATTCGTACGAGATGTAGTCATTCTTGTAATAATTTTTTCTCAAAAGATAACCCATTATTTTGGTAAGTTAAATTTATCCCGCTAACGTGGGACATTTTTTTTCCTTCACCCTTTTTTTTCCTTTCCTTACCTACATTAATCATACAAAACATTAAATTTATTATTATTATTTTTATATACTTTATAAAATATTAAAAGTAATGTATTTCAATAATATTATAAATTAAATATTAAAAAAATATTTTAAAAACTTAGATTTTACTTTTCAAAATAATATTAAAATATCTTTAGTTTTATTTTATAAAAATACTATAATACATAATTATTTTTTTTATCTAATCTCATAATAGATAAAAAATGAACAATACTAATTTTAATCCAATTTTACACAACATCAAACACATCATAATATTAATTTTTCCGATTCTATTCAATAGAATGTAATCTTACAAAATATTTCAGTTTAATTTCACATACCAATGGAGGCCATGTTTTTTCACATATAAATGTATTGCCAGTCCTTTCAATGTTTTGAAAAACAAGAAAATCTAAAACACTACACAACGATTTCAAAAAAAAAAAAAAAAAAAAAAAAAAAAAAACAAACAAATAAACAAAAACAAAACACTACACAACAACATGGAGAAAACGTAACCCACTGCTTCACTACTCCTTGTAATTTTCTCTCTAACAATTCTTTCATTTTGCGTAGTGGAGACTCAATGCAAGAAGCAGCAGGGAGAGCAGCTTAGTCATTTCTACAAGGCCAAGTTATCCAAAGCGAATTCGGGTATCGAGACAGGCTCTTTCCGGGCAATTCACCATGTGAACCGAGTCAAGATTCAATGTCAGGATGGATTGAAAGAGAAGGACAGAATTGAGAAGCTGCCTGGACATCCCCAGGTTGAGTTTTCTCAGTTTGGTGGCTATGTTACCGTGGATAAATCGGCCGGCCGGGCACTGTATTATTACTTTGTTGAAGCTGTGAAGTCTAAGGAGTCACTGCCTCTTCTTTGGGTTAACGGAAGTAATGTGATCCTTGATGATGATCATGACTAAATTAATTAATATGATTAATGTTGAGAGGAGATGAGATTATACAATTGCCTGTGATTAATATGATCATGACTAAGTAATATGATTAATGCAACATGTCTATTATTAAACCATCTCTGCAACACATTTCTTACATATTCATGTGCAGTTATTATTGGCAAACGGCATGCTTGCATCATGCAATTGTTGAGTGACTCTGCAATATTGGTGGTTATCATTTCATATCTTCTTTTTAGATAATGTGTTCATAACCACTTGCTTACTCTAGTCTTAACTAAAGTTACATGTGTGCTTAGATGTAACGCCCGTATTTCTTCCAATATTCCATTGCATTCATCAGACATATAATAGTATACTGTATTGTAAGATGCATTTTCCACATTTGAACACTTTTTACAATGTTGCTTAAGATTTTGACACAGGTGAAACAAATATGACATGTGTGAGACTTCAGGAAAAACTGCTTTCATCTCATTCAATATGTTTTTATGATAATCAGATACGATAAGCAAATTGTCTGGTACGTTGATCGCCTCTCACAACTTTTTTAGAAACTAAATCCATAAACAGTCTGACTCTCTATTAGCAAATCCAAAACAGATAGGACAAATCCTTTCCGACCCATTTTTGCATGCAGCCAAAAAAAAAAAAAAAAAAAAATCATCCATTTATATTCACATTTTAAATGAGTGACATCAGTAGCAACAACCGGTCTTCTGTAAAATCGAAAACCCTCAATGGAAGCTTTAAGTGCAACGAAGGAATACAAGAACCGATTGTTTTCATCTCTTCTCAATTGTCGTCATTGTACCAGAGTTTAATAGTTTTAACATATCAAAATAAGACGAAAGCTGTTGATATGACTCATCCGCTTGTCCATATACTAGTTTCTTTACATACAGTAAAACTTATTTGAACTTTATACTATTCTAGCATTTTTTCAATCAAACGATTAGGTGTATAAATATCTCTCTCCATTTTTCTCGTATATAATTTTCCAATGACAATAGCCTTTACACTCTTCATATGTGATTCCATGTTTGTCTGACGACACATGTATTCCACCACATACTTTAACATAAACCACATCGAACAACCCTTTTTACATCTTGCATGAACTATAAAGCTACAAGTCTTATCCTTACAACTAGTCTCAAATCGTTCCGTGTCTGAATATCTAACCCAATATTCAAACTTGACTTTCAGAGCATATTCTCCAATAGCTATACTCATTTCTTCTTTACAATTAAAGAATGCATCTTTATACAATGTACAACATTGGTAAACGGTTAACGTAGCACTTGAAGTAGCCTCAATGTCGTTAAGTTCTACACTAAGAACAATCTAATATGGTTGTAAAAAATTGTTCTGAAATTGTAAATCTGAAAATCTTATTTTTGGAAACCCTTCTTCTTTAAAGACATCATCAAATCAAGTTTCCTCTTCATCATTATTTTTAGTTTGCTCTTTGTTACTATCCCATATCCCATCATCATCATCATTTGTGTTTTGATCTTTATCATCAGTACTATAATTCATATAGTCATTACCCACGTCGTAAATGAGATTTTCTATATATATAAATGGGGTGACAAAAATATCAACCTGATTGCCCCTAATACCTGAAATAAGATAAAAATGACTTTTAACCATATACAGATTTATAGGTCTATCCATATCTGTCTTGTCATGTCTTGTGTCTGGTATAAAGTTGGTGACAATTAGATGAACGGTATATCTACTAACTCCAGCTCCAAAATCTCTTGCAATCTTATCGATATAAATATATTTAACATCAATATTTTTTATCACCATCAAACCAACCACACAAGATCGAATATGATGTGTATATTTTTAACTTGACCATTTGTCGTACTTTGTAATAAATAATACATACGAATATCCCACTTTTTTCTATCAATATTAACATCTCTATACATAACGTCCACCGCTGATGAAAAATTACTATTTTTGTGGACCCTACACATGATCGACTCCCTTTCAATGTAATTATATTCATTTTACTCTCCGTCAAAGTTGATTACAATCGTCTCTTAAATCATTCTTGTAACGTTAAAATGAAATAATATTAATAATAAATTAGTCTCATTTCAATAGATCAACATTACAAAATACAATCATATCAAATCAAATCTAACACTATAAATCAATACCTAGCATTAACAACACAAGAAATATCAAAATTATGCTAACACTACGTAACTCAGTTTTTAAGTGAACGTAGTTTTTTACTCCACTAAAAATCGAGTTAAACGTATTGATTGTACACTCACAATACTCTCCATCCAAATATAATCAAATAGAATAAAATACAATCATATCTAACCACATACACTAACAAAATTCCATACACAACTTTCAAAATACAGAAATATCAAAAACATGAAAAAATTACTTATTTCAGTTTTCCAATTCGGTTTTTCAATCACTGAAAAATTGATCTACTTAATCAATCGGTTTTTCATATTTTTCAATCATGAAAAATCGATTCCGTCATAGATTTTACAGATTTCATCGTAGATTTTTACGGATATCATATATCACAACCAAATCATTCTTATAGTCTTTTAACTTGTAATATGAACAAAACAACCTAAAAACCAATCAACAAAAACACATACATTACCTTTAAAACTCAAATGGAAGAAAAAATTTCAAAACCTTTAATGGATGAAATTTGAATAGATCAAAAACCTTCAATGGACGAAAAAGCTTCAATGAAAAATCCCTTACTAGATTGTTTTTCGGCTACAATGATGAATTCAATCTCAAAAACCATAAATGACGAAAAGGAAAGGAAGAAGATATTGTTAGGAAGAAGAATGCTAATTTGGTAATTTCAAATTTAGGTATTTGGATGATTTTAACTTAAAGGTATTTTAATAATCTTGGATATATAATGAAAATAATTTATTTGAGAGGTCAAAAATAAATTTTTAAAAATTTTGGATAAAAATAAAAATTTTCTTTTTAGTTGGGTAAAAACTATAAATTTTTTTTAATTATGTATTTAAAAAAAATCAGTTTGGGAGACGTGTGAAATTGAATAAATATAATAATATTAGTTATTTATTATTTTTATATTGATAAATAATTAAAAAAAAAAAAGGTTGAGAGATGAAATGATGCTAGCTCAAATCCTGCTACGACAGCAAGACCGGTGTATCGTAGGATCATAGAACCCTAGTTCGTCTACAGTCGGTTTTTTTTATTTTTCTTGAAAATGTCTAATGTCAGTCTTGAAAGGATAAAATAAAGTCTAAAAAATTTTCAATAAAGCTTGGGCATATCCCCTTCACCTCCTTGTGATGAGTTGGCACCTACCATTAAACCAACAGTGGGGACCACAGATTCTATAGAACCATTGTTGGTCTAATGTCAGCAGTCAGTACCAAAAACATACAATAAAATCTAATTTATTATTATTATTATTATTTTTTTATCACTAAACAAAATTTATGAATTTTAAAACTAATATCGATAAGCTAAAATAAATTACCGAATATCATAGTACTCACAAATAAAAAAAAAGAAATCACTGTTTATATTCTTAATTCACAATGTAAATTATTGTTTTTGTCTAGACATTATAATTCGCGAAATTGATGTGACCAAAAAAAACTTGGTTTAGTCTCTGCGTAGGTGGCTGCGTTGGCAGCCTGATTCCTCGTGACCAGCCATGGTCAAAGTTCACGGGTTCGACACCCATGCTACCGCTATATGTGGCTCATTTCCTTTGATCCTATCTTCGAGTATTGATTGCTTTCTCATCTATATATAGGTTACTCTTCGTATCGTATTATTAATATTTTATACTATTTGATCTTGATTGTACTCTAAATCAGTCTCAATGATTAAAAAAAAAAAGAAAAATTTGTTTTAATTTTTGAATATTAACCCAAAATTCATGTTTTTAAATATCAGTTTTTAAAATTTTCACTATAAAATAAATCTCAAAATAAATTTATTTATTTAATGACTTATTACCATTAAAGCTTTAAGGATAGAATATGACTCGAGCCCAGGATCTCTAAGATTAGGTGTAAAATATTTTTGTTACCTAATAAAAAAAAATACTAAACTTCATAAATAAATTTTCTAAATTTATATACAAATGATGTGACATGTGAATTATCAAAATCTTATAAATCATGAGATGATGTGATAATTAATAGTATTTTGACAATTCATATGTCATATCATTTTAATATGGATTTGGATAAAATATTTAAGAAGACTAACATTACTCCTAATAAAATGGTGGCAATATTTTCATCCAAAAAACTTCTTCTTTCCACCCATTTACTTTGTTCTCCCATAATTAAAATAAAAATTAAATATTTTACTATGTACACCTTATGTAATCTAAAATTACTTTTCATTTGTTATTTTCTTTTCCTTAACTATGAGCAAACTTGTCTTGGATTTACTTTTATAATTGACATAAAAAGAATCATCAAAACTAATTGTAGGTTGCCAACAAGAATTCCATCTTGATAATCGAGGGTATAATAGCATGTTTTGTGATATTAACTCTACCAACTTTGGGATTGTCTTTGCAAAATTAAAGCGTTAATTCAGTTTCATCTTATTTAAGGAAAAAAAAAATCTCTTGATAGAAAAATGTCTCATGTTAACACTCATAACTTTAACCATAATATCACAAAAGTCATTATATTTTATAAGTAGTCACAAGAATTCTTGTTTCTTTACCTGTACTTTCTACAAAGAAAACAATAGGATCATTCTTTTAAAAATTATAAAAATCATGAAATTCCTTTACCTTGGATAGTGTGTAAACTTTTCTTTCTTTTTTTTATGATGCATATAAGTTATTTGATAAAAGTTTTAAATAATTGAATGTTTTATTATTTATAACGGGTGATATATATATTTTTAACTTATTAGTAGTAATTTATTCATTAATATTTCGGTAGTGATGAATTTTATTAAAAAATGGGGTGTGGAGTGAAGTTTTTTGGGTGGCAATAGAGCCGCCCACAATAAAAATAACATATGATATATTTTAGGGAAAATCCTAAAAAACCAACTAACTTTTCAAGGATTATCCATTCTCCCCCATGCCATTTCATTTTTATCCAAAAAACCACATTCTGTTACTTTAATAACAGAAATATTAAACTTAAATAAAAATACCAAACTACCCCTATTATAATGTTTTAAAAAATTAAAAAATAAAATAAAAAATAAAATAAATTAAAAAAAAAAATTGGAGATCCAGATTGGATCTCCACCATCCATCCAATTGGATGGACGGTGGAGATCCAATCTGGATCTCCACAGCCATGACCCCTCATCAGCTTCAACTGAATCTCATCTTTCTTCTCTCTCCCCATTTCTGGTTTCCAGATCAATCTTTCACAATCACTAAACATCAATCTCCCACAATCAGTAAACAACAATCTCCCACAATCATCCATAATCATCAACAAACACCATTAGACAAAAAAATTAAAAAAAAAAAAACAACAGAACATAACAGAAAAAAAAAAAAAAACATATGGTCTCCACCGGTGAGGACCCAGTTCGGGTCTCCACCGTTGGAGACCCACCTGGGTCTCTGGTCTCCGACCGTTGGAGACCCAGTTCGGGTCTCCAATCGTGGAGACCCAGAAGGATCTCCACGATCGGAAACCCGAAATGGGTCCCCCGAGCTCCACCACGCCGCCGCAGTCAAACGCCCTACAAAGCCAGCCGGAGATGGAGAGAGAGAGAGAGAGAGAGAGAGAGAGAGAGAAAGAGAAGAGAGAGGGAGAAGAGAGAATGAGAGATTCGAGACCCAGATGGGTCTCCGATCGTGGAGATCTGGAGATCTCCACGATCGAAGACCCATCTGGGTCTCGGATCTTTCCACCACGCCGCCGCCGTCAACCCCTTTTCCCCCACAAAAGCGGTCGAAAATGCAGAGAGAGAGAGAGAGAGAAAACGAGAAGACAGAGAGACGGAGAAGAGAGAGGATCAGAGAGGTTAAAAAATATATATATTTTTTATTTTTTATTTTTAAATAAAAATATCATATTTAATATTATTTTTTATTTTATATTTTTATTAAATTTTTATTGAATTTCCTTTTTTACCCCTGATGTCAAACGGTCAATTATATAATTTAACGGAATCCGTTATGGTCAGGGGTATTATTGTCATTTTATACGCTTTCAGGGGGTATTTTGGGTGTTTAATTGAAAGTTAGGCGGTTTTTTGGATAAAAACGAAACTATATGGGGGAAAATAGATAATCTATTAAACGTCAAGGGTTTTTTTGGGATTATCCCTATATTTTATTGTCATGATCGTAGGGGAGCACGCACTTCAAAATATGCTTTACATTGACACAGACTTGTCAAGCAGATCTGAATTCCACACCGTGCAGAGTCCAGACCAGATACAGTGATCTATAATCAAAGAGAGCAAGTTAGCAGTATATACAGATAGCTTCTGCCAGTGAACAAAGAAATAATGGGTGATGTATTTCTATCTGCTTTCCTCCAAGTCCTATTTGACAGGTTGGCTAGTCGTGAGATGCTGGAGTTCGCTACTAGCTTGAAAATAGAAGCAGACCTGAAACATCTAAGGTTGATGGTGTCCAAGCTAAATGCTGTGCTTAAAGATGCAGAGGAGAAGCAGCAGGTCAAAAACATGGCAGTCCAACTTTGGATAGATGATCTACGAGATGTTGCAGATGATGCTGAGGATGCGCTAGATGAATTTGCTACAGTTATCTTGCAATGCAAATTGGAAGCAGAGAAGCAATCCAGGTCTTGGAGCAACTTGCTGCAGGATTTGCTCAGACCCAGCAGTCCAGTTGGAGCTATTGTCTTCAACGCCCAGGTACCTTCCATGTTGCCATCAACATATATGTATATCTATATTTGCTGTTAGATTATGTAACGTCATAAAGCCGGGATCCAACATATTACAGCACGTAATGTATATTGAAAATTTTCATATATTTGGAAAATCTTATTATTATTATCTTTGAATTTTTATTAACATGTTTACTAAAGAAATCTGATCAAAATTTACCAAATTTCATCCAAAATTTTCAACGCATGTTTAAATTTACAAGTTTGTGCCTGGATCCTAAGTCCTAGTAGACTAACGGTAGTCAAAGGGGTCGAGTTGCATTATTGTCGAAGGTTAGAGTTGAGTGTAATTATTGTTAAAGTTGGGGGAAATTCATTTAATTTTTTCCTCCAAACAATCATCAAATTTACTTTCGGAACATATTATTTCTTCAATAGAGAATGATTATTTTAATATAAAAATAATTATTTTCAAAAATTATAACGATACTAAACTTGTCTCTAATTATTCACCTTTCTGTTGCATCAAGTTCTCAATTTTAATGTTATTAAAAAAAAAAAAATCTCAATTTTAGTAATAGGAAAGATTTATCAGTATGCTTTGATAACAAAGTAAAATTACCGTCCGCTCTTGGCAAAAACCTCTAAAATGCTCTGCAAAAGATTTAAATGGGAATTCACTAAGACTTATTTTGGTACAGTTTCTTGAAGTAGATCTTTTGGAAGTAGATTTTTTAGAAGTAAATATTTTGAAAATAGACCTTTTAAAAAAAAAATTAGTTAGTTGTTTAGTTGTTAATTTAAAAAGATATTTTAAGTTATATCTTGTTGGGTTGGATTATTTTTAAAGCACTTTTAAATTATTAAAAGAACATAAGAGAGAGGAATATTATATTCATTTTATAAATGTTATTACTTTAACCTTAACCATAAAAAGTTAATCAATTATAGTAGTAATAAAGATTTTCTTACCCACTCCTAGTTTAATTAGCCTCAAAAAATAAAATTACAGCATACATACATACATATATATATTAACGAATCAATAACAAAAACAATTGCAATATATTATTCCATTACTTCAACAAAACACTTTATACCAATATATCAACGAACCAATAATAAAATCAATTATATATAGTGTATATATACAGAATCAACATAAGATTAAAAAAAAAATTGTAGTATATATATTTCAACCAAAAGCAATTTTTTTTAAAAAAAAAAAACACACACACACACAAAAAATATAGAAAATTTACTAATTAAATAAGAGTTTTCAGGTGTTTTTATGAAATAAAAATGAATGAAAATGGAGGTTACGTGTTTATCTTTATAAATAAAGTGTAATAGAGTTATAAGGGTATAAATATATTAGCAAAATAAAATAGAGGTAAATTAGATATTTTAATCTTTTAAAAAAACTTGAAAAGATATATTTGGAAAAACTCAAAATTTGAGTTTGTTTAAGTATACATTTTTCAGCTTTTTTAATTCTCTAAAAACTTTACTGGGATGTTAACTAAATGACATAAAAAAAGTACGATTGACTAGCAAATAAATTGCGTCAAACGTGCTCTTAATTTCTTCTCTAATTGATTGTATACATGTGAATGACAAGTTTGTATGTACTACTGAATTTCTTTGATTGCAGAATATAAAACAGACATAAGTAAGATTTGTATTTGATTAGAAGGTAAATCTATCTCCTTTTGTCCCCTCAAGTTTACATTCCGGGTATGCCACTGCAGGTAGCTTCCAAGTTGCAGGCTATAAAGTCGAGGTTGGAAAATTTTGCAAAAGAAACAACAGAACTTGGTCTGAGAGAGCATGTAGGAGAGAAGTCTATAGGGATTTGGCAGAGGTTTGAGACAACTGCTTGGGTAGCTGACCGTGTCTATGGAAGGGTGGAAGAAGCCAGGAGCTTGATTGACCTTTTGCGAGAGGACTTTGATGATAAATTGTGTGTGATTCCATTAACCGGCCTAGGTGGCATTGGCAAAACAACCTTGGCTCAAATTGTGTATAACGACATAAGAGTGGATGGACATTACGACCTGAAAGCATGGGTTTATGTTTCAGGTGATTTTGACTTGGTAAAGATAATGAAGGGAATTCTTGAGTCTTTAGGTGAACCATGCGAATGTGCAAGTCTGGAACGGCTTCAAAGTATTCTAAGATTGAAACTGAAGGAGAAGAAGTTCTTACTTGTTTTAGATGATTTGTGGAATGAGAATTACAATGAATGGGAGGTCTTACAACTTCCATTTAGAGCATGTGTAAAAGGAAGCAAGATTATTGTGACAACTCGTAATGAAAAAGTTGCCCAAATCGTCAGCACTGGACCTATGTTTTGTATTCAAGAACTATCAGACGATCATTGTTGGTTGTTGTTTGAACAACATGCATTTTCTGAACTGAATTGCAAAGTTCGTCCGAACTTGGAGAGCATAGGAAAGGAGATAGCGAAGAAATGTAAAGGTTTACCCTTGGCTGCCAAGGCCCTGGGGGGCTTATTGCGCTCTGAATCAGATCCTGCTGAGTGGCATCACGTGCTGAACAATGAAGTGTGGAAATTACCCCATCAGAAATGTGGTATTCTTCCAGGACTAAGTTTGAGCTATTATCATCTCCCTTTTCATTTGAAACCTTGCTTTGCATACTGTGCTATCTTTCCCAAGGGCTACAAATTCAACGAGAAGGAGTTAGTCCGTTTATGGATAGCACAAGGTCTCGTGCAGAAGCCACAGGGAAATGATATAAATATTGAAGATGTTGGAAGCCAATATTTTCATGAGCTACTATCTAGGTCACTTTTTCAGCGCTCTAATGAAAATATTCCTCGCTTTACAATGCATGATCTTGTTAATGATTTAGCTCAATTTGCTGCTGGGGATAGATGTTTGAGGTTGGAGGGAAATATGAAGCAAGACAAAAGTTGCGGAAAGGCTCGTCATTTATCATATATTCCTCAAAAGCGTGATTCCTCAATCAAGGTTGATGCCTGTACATCACATACACGTTTGCGAACTTTCCTGCCACTGGATGGTGAGTTTGGAAATTGTCAAATAACAGATACAGCTATACACCGTCTTTTGAAAACTTTTGGTCGTTTGCGTGTGTTATCACTGAAACGCAATAACATCACTCAGCTACCAGACCATATTAAAGAGATGAAACATCTCCGTTATCTTGATCTCTCCTACACTTTTATCAGATGGTTGCCTGAATCAGTTGCTACATTATACAACCTACTAGTATTACTATTACATGGTTGTCATAATCTTATTCAACTGCCAACAGGAATGCAGAACCTAGTTAATTTGCGAGATCTGGATATTGAAGGAAGTGATATAAAGCAGTTTCCACCACACATGGGTAGAATCAAAAGTCTTCGAACATTATCTTATTTTCCTGTGAGAACAGATGGTGGATCAGGGATCACAGAGTTGAAGGATTTGCCAAATCTTCAAGGGGATCTCTGCATATTCAGGCTGGAATCTGTAGACAAACGTGCAGATGCAGTGAATGCAAACTTAAGAGATAAAAAATATCTCAATAAGTTGGTTCTGGATTGGAGTCTCAATAAGTTGGAGGAGGAAAGAAATTGGGATTCTATGGATATGATTGATGAAGACGTGCTTGATGCGCTGCAACCTCATAGGAATCTTAAAGAGCTTTCAATCAAGCATTATGGTGGTGAGAAATTTTCCAGTTGGATTGCAGATCCATCATTTTCAAATTTGATGTCCGTTAGTTTCATTAATTGTAAAAATTGCAAATTCTTACCTCCACTTGGCCAGCTGCCCTCACTTAAAGACCTTGTTATCGAAGGGATGAAAGCTGTAACGAAAATAGGCTGTGAATTCTACAGTGGTGTCCGGTGTTCCTTTAAGCCCTTTAAGTCGTTGGAAACTCTCAAGTTCAAGAACATGCCTATTTGGAAAGAATGGTGTTCTTTTAGCGATGAAGATTTCCCTTGCCTCTGTGAGCTACGTTTAGAGAACTGTCCAGAGCTTTCAAAGGAGATACCGAAATCTCTCACCTCTTTGAAAACGCTTGAAATTCGTAACTGCATGAAACTTTCTGGGATTCCATGCCTTCCACAAGTTCAAGATTTAGTCCTAGCCAAATGTCATCAAGTCATACTGGAAAGTGGTGTTATGGACCTCATTTCACTTAAGCAGCTGGTCCTTGACAAAGTTGTAGAGCTCAAGCATCTTCCCAGTAAGCTTTTCGTAGAGTTGACTGCACTCTGCGATTTGCAAATTGGTAACTGTGATGAACTCAAGAAGCTGTTCAATGTGTATGGATTAACAAACAACACATCTCTTAAAAGATTGGAAATTCAGGATTGCTCCTTGATCTCGTTATGGCCTGAAGAAGAAGAGGGACAGCCAGACCTACTTGAATGTTTGGAAATAAGTAACTGCAAGAACCTGAGCTGTCTTCCATTCCAACTACACAGCCTCAGAAATCTCAAAACTCTGAAAATCATCAATTGCCCATTTCTTGTTACTCTTCCAGTGATGGATTCCCCATCCAACTTAAGGCATCTTCAGATAAAAAATTGCTTGGCTTTGAAGTCATTACCTGACGGCCTAGTATGCAACAAGAAACTGTCTCTTGAAGTCATGGAGATTGATGATTGTGCTTCTCTCAATTGCTTTCCAAACGGTGAGCTGCCTCAAACTCTTCAGAAACTGAAGATCACAAACTGTTCAAATCTGAGTTACCTACCTGCAGGGTTACTGTCTAGAAACACTTGTCTAGAATCTTTGCAAATCGGGGGGTGTTCACTCACTTCTGTTCCAACTATATGCTCAAGTCTATCACAATGTTCCTGCCCCTCCAGCTCCAGCTCCACATCTTCTTCAAGGCTTAAAGTGCTTGAGATTCATAATTGTTTTCTCCTTAAATCTTTGCCTGATGGCCTCCACAACTTCATCCATCTTGATACACTGTCGATAAGCAACTGTTCTAGACTCGTGTCCTTTCCTAATGGGGGATTGCCACCCAACCTGACAACCCTTTCAATATCTAAATGTGAGCAACTCAAAGCGCTGCCCAATGGAATGAACTACATTCCCTCGCTTCAAGACTTGACGTTACGTGATTGTGATGCTGTTGTCTATCCAGAAGGGGGCTTGCCCTTCAACCTGAAATCACTTCGTATCATCCGTTGCTGTAAACTCATTTCTCCGTGTAGGTTGAATCTATACAAACTCACATCGCTTAGATATTTTGAAATCACTAATCAGCCATGTCGTGTATGATGGTAAGCTCGTTCTTTTACATGAAATAGGCTGCTTCCATTTCAGAGAAGAGTTAAGAGTGTAAAGCTTGAATTCATCACTATAATATGACTTGTAAATTTTTTGATTAACTTTCAATAAACTCTTTTTTGAGGTCCTAGAGTTCTCTCAAAACATCCAAATAGTTTCAAAATGTACTTTTGAGCTCCAAAAGAGCTTCCAGCTTTAAGCCTTCCAAAAGCTATACCAAATAGAATTTGACATAGGCTTGAACACAAATCTTTTATTATGGGTATGAGATTCAAAGAGTGTGTTTGGAATCGTTTTCAAGATGATGTTTTGAAAATTATTTTTAAAAATGAAAATCATGTTTCTATAAATGCAACTCGTTTGGTTGGTTTTGTAACTTTTGTTAAAAGTTATAAATTATATTAATAAGGGGGAAATTATATGAATCTCTTTCATGTTGTTGTTGTTGTTTTTTTTTTTTTTAAATGAATAAAATAGTCATTTGATATATATTGGTTTATTTTGAAAACCTATTTTAAAACTTATGAAAACCCTAAAAAGATTAATTTTCAGTTTTGGGCACGTTACATTATCCTGACTTTATCATTAATTGCTTTCAATACCAATACATAGACATTTTTCTCAAATAAAAATAACAGTTATATTTTAATTTTTAAGATAAAAGAAGTTTAGTTGTTAGTAACTAAAAATAGATAGAAACACATTCTATTGTGAAAAGTTGTGTCGTTTCACTTTCGTTTTCAAGTTTATTTATTTTTAAAAGGATTTAATTATCTTATTGGTTGGGTTATCTTATCTAACTATTACATCAATTGGATTAGTTATAAGGATCGTTATTGAAGTCAATCCAATGGATATAATTGTTCTTTAAAATTTTCTAATCACATCACAATTACTAAGTAGTTTGAAGTAGAAAATTGTGTTCAAGAAATTGTAATTCAAACATTCGACCCAGAGAAAATAAATGCTCTAAGATCAAATGAAAAAGAACCAAATTGAATCTCACATACAGAGAGCAATACAAACACTACTTGAATCAATTTGTTCATACACAAAACATAGGGGATTGTATGAAAGTTCTATTAACAAAGTGAGGAAACAAACATTTCATCACCAAATCATACATTCTAAGGAGCAGATTTAAAACAATGATCCCTGCTTCTATTTTAAGAAAATACAATTTTGGAAATATTCCGAAAGTTACAATTCATACATCTTTTTTTCTGCAAGCAAGTTGATCTATCTCAGGAGGCTTTGCCCTGCTCCCTGCTGCACACTTTAGCTAATAGTTCCACTCCTAAATGTTAAATATGGGGTTCCTCGTAAAGCTGAAGCTCCTTACTTTCTAAGAATCTGGACATCCACCAATAAAGGAGTATAGCTTAAGGTGTTCAAGTTTATCGAGATCCCATTGAGATAGAGCTGGAATAAAGTTTTCACAATTGATGATGCGGAGAGAAACTAGATTAGGGGGCAACCCTCCCCCTGGAAATGACACGAGAGATGGGCAACCACAAATGCTTAATTTCTGCAACGAGGTGACCTCCTCCAATTGATTTGGAAGACGCTTAAGATTTTCACATTCAGAAATCTTAAGTGATCTTAAACAGGTTTTGGGTAAACCACCTTCTGGAAAATACTCTAGACTACAACAATTCTTTATTGACAGTACTTCAAGATTGCAGAGTTTGTGGAGGTCCTCAGGCAAGTACTCAAGCTCCAGACCATTCTGAATCACTAACTTTCTAAGCTCCAGAGTGCCAATCGAGTCAATCTTTGATAAGTCTGAATAATTTAGAGGACCTAAACTGACAGAATGTTGCTTGCTAGTCTTGAATATTGATTCACTAAGGGACTTCAAATTCATGCAATTTACTATTCTCAGTTGTCTAAGACTGGCAGGAATATTGTCTATTGAAATGGAATCGAGAGAAGAACAACTATCTATCTCCAAGGATTCGACTGACACTTTTGGGTCCATCAATGATGTCAATACACATTCTGTAACTAGGCAGTTAGTGATCTTCAATTCTTTAAGAATGATAGGAATATGTAGACTTGTCGACGAGGGAAAAGAACAAGAATCGAACTCCAAGTATTCAAAACTATGGTCTCCTTTCAGGTGAAACCAGATGTCATGCACTGAACAGTTACTGATCTTCAGCTTTTTAAGATCCGTGGTTGACTTGCTTTCCAACAAAGATGTCAAACAACAGCTACCAGGAAGGGGTGTAAATCGGACGGAGTCAATAGGTGAGTTTTCTAGTTCCTTCTTCATCTTTGATGACGGCTGGGCCATAATGGATGAGGAGACATCACCCTTACCAGGAAAGGGAGTGGTAGATGGCAGGACTTGTTTGGATTCCGGGGATTGCATTTCAAGAGGCTTGAATTCATCTACAACACCTTCTACATAGGGTGTAACATTAATAAAACACGAAAAAAAAAAAACAGAGCTGCCTAATTTACTAAGTATGAAAAAATGCCAAATAATTTCCAATGCAAAGGTAAGAATTTAACCAGTTTCAATGTCAACAGATGAGCTATCTAATTTCCGCTGTCTCTTCGACCTTGACGACGGTTGGGTCATAATGGATGAGGAAACATCACCTTTATCAGGAAAGGGAGTAGTAGATTGGCAGATTTGTTGGGCTTCTGAGAATTGCATTTGAAGAGACTTGAGTCTATCTACAGAACCTTCTGCATAGGTGTAATATGGAGAACAAGATAAATAAATAAAATAAAAAATCAGAGGTGCCAAATTTACTAAATATGAGAGAATGCCAAGTGATTGTTAACTCAAATGGTGAGACTTTAACCAGCTTCAATATCAACAGGTGAGTCATCTGGGTCCAGCTGTCTCTTCAACTGTGATGACCGCTGGGTCATCAAGGGTGATGGGAGAAGTTTTCGGGCTTCTGGGGATGGCGTTTGAACAGGCTTCAGTCTATCCACGGAACCTTCAGCATATAATGTAATATCGTAAAAGAAAAAAGCAAAAAAAAATCACCTTGAATAACATGAAATAATTATCAACTTCGTAGAACATGATCACAAGATTTAACTACTCATACCGCTATCCTTGTGAAATATATGGGTGAAATCTTCACCTTCCAGCTTGCTCGTAGCATCTTTCTTCTGTGCCTCTGATCCTGCTGAACTTCGTGCAGATTCCAGGAACACCTTTATTGACTGTACAGGATCACGACCAAATAAACCATTCCCACTGCAAAACAATATATCTAAAACAGTTTGACAATTGTTACAACTAAAACAGTTTCTGAGTTAAAATTTACAGATTTTTGGTATGGTTTTCACCTCCAAGCAGAAAAGGTTGCCATACATCTGTTCTTCCAGCTAAGATAGAGAGCACCATTATGCTCTTGGACTCTGTAATTCTCATTATAGTTCTTTAATAGACCCTGAGCAATTTTTATAACAGAAGGGCCTAAAGGATACGGGGTAAATCCAGCCATTTTTAATCGTGATCTCCATTTTGCTAGAAGTTCATGTCGTTCTACCCTCTCAGGGCCCTCACAAGCGATCATGCTGATAATGTCGCGAGCCACACAGTGCTGTTCTGCATTGATTCTTGTCTTGTCCTCCCTTGGAGAAGCTGCATCTATTGATTCGAACATAGCTGTATAATAGTCTAGTGTCTCTAGGAACCTCTGGAAGAATGGGATGGTATTGGTATTGGATTCTTGCTCACCAATGGTGACAACTTTCGGTGATAAACTGTTCACGAGTCTCAATAGGCGGTCTCTGTGATTTGCAGTGGTTACACTTTCATCCGGCAAACAATGCAGCACGTAAGGAAAATTCACAACCACGGCTTCCCCAGGCTGGATGCTAAGGTGTTCTCGTTCAACCTCACAACCAGACATAGCAGCATTGTGGAATTCGAATGGAACATTGAATGACGCAGCAACCTTTGACAGCTTCTGCCCTACAAGATCGAGTCCCCCACCTCGAGCAAAGTATGATTGGGTACCATCAATTCCAGTTATGCGAATAGCTGGAGGTCCACCAGGCTGTTTAGCTAGAAGCTTGATAAGTGTGACCCACTGGCTGCCTTGTACAATCCGAAAATCAATTATGTGAATTCTAGGTTCACTCCAAACAGCTTCTGCTATGACGAAGTTTGCAGACATGTATGCAAACTTCCAATATGGGCAGAAGTGATGAAGGATACCTGTGTAAGACATCAGGTCTGAGCTTACTGCTACTGGTTCATCGCAGTTTAAGGCTTTGTAGATATTATACCCTGAAAAAGCCAATCTTGCTCTAAGCCCATCCAACATGTACGCGCCCAACCTTTGAATCGGTTCACCAGAGACTGAAACCATGTTCTCTAACACATGCATCATACCTTCCGTTGTTGACATATCGCCCTCAGATATCGCTTGAGCACAACCAACAAGCACCTGTTTCAAGTCTAACCTCGGGCTCATTTCCATCAGTTGATTCCAGTTCCGCCCGGCAGCTGAAGTGTCTTGGCTGGCCCCACCCCTGAAGCCACTATCATCGATGTCTGATTCAGACCCGAATAAATTTTTCTCCAATTCTCTCAGTCTGAACCTCATCAAGTCATCGTCTTGATCAACAGATGAGTCATCATGAGGTAAGTTATCAACAAATAAGTCAACCAGTTCCTGCTCCCTCATCCAACTTGATGACAGTTCGGTCATAGTGGATGAGGAAACATCACCTTCATCAGAAGAGAGAGTAGGAGATGGTAGGGGCTCTTGGGCTTCTGGGGATTGCATTTGAAGACACTTGAGTTCATCTATAAAACTTTCTGCATTGGGTGTAATATGAAGGAAAAAAACTTCAGAGCTGCCAAATTTACTAGGTATAAAAGAATGCTAGCCAATTATTAGTTCAAATGGTAAAATTTTAACCAATTTTAACTTCAACAGGTGAAATATCTAGTTTCCACGGTCCTTTCAACCTTGATGGAGTGCATAAGACCCGGCTTTTGACCTATTTAGACCGAATTTAAACTAGTTGACCCGAATTTATTCACAACACAATTACACAAATCAATTATACGCATCTCATTAGTCATACTATCTTGTTGTAAAGGTATGTTGTAGGACTAAATAAGTATTATTAGATACATCTATTGGATTTTCATTCATCCAACCCAACAAATAACAATAGTTTATCAGTCCAACAATATACCGTAAACTTCTGACAAGTTTTACAAATGAATTAATTAATCTAATTTTTACTTATATCAGAATCAATTCCTTCCAAGTTTAATAAATAGAAAGTCTATCAAAATTAAACCAATATAATACAATCAAATTATCTTCAAAACAGTAAAGACAAACTAAAAATCAAATTGAAAACAGAAAATTAAATTAGTAGTTACCAATAATATATATAATGTAACTAAATATGAAACTAATTTCATGCTTCAAAATGAACCCACATCCAATACATCAAGCCTCCAATGTGTCCAGTTACAATCTTCTATAATATGGACTCAAAAATTTACCTTTAATAGGTAATATATAAATTTGTGTTTGTGACTATGATAGAATATTAAATAATCAGAAAACTACAAAATCAAGAGCATATATCATTCCAAATGGGAGTTGTTATTAAGACTGAAATAAATTGAATATACCATATTCTTCCAAGTATCATTACATGGTCTCAATTGTCAACACTACACATATATCACAATGCATGACTTTTTTCATAGAGTTAAATTTAAAGTAACTGAATTTAACCAATGGGTGAAAAGAGCAGTACACCTTTTTCAAATTCCATAATCTGCAACAACAACAAAAACAACAGAAAAATAATGTTTCCATAAGTTAATCAATCGAATTAAGAACAACCCAGTTTATAAAAACTTCAACAGCATCATCAAAAACTATTACGCAAAACATACACATAATCCATGCCCACATAAGATATAAGCAAAACAAGTAAAGATAGTCAAATAAACTTACTAGCCAGAGACAGATAGAGAGAGGCAGACACAAAAATGGATCTGCAGAGAAGAGAGAAAATGTTCTAGGGTCAGTCTGTGACAAAAGAAACATGAAACAAACATGGACAGCAATTGAGGGTTTTTTTTTTTTTCCTTTTTTGGTGTTCTCTACATAAAAAATGGCTTCACTTTTATATTTATAGGTACTTTTTATTGGTGTGTGGTGCGGTGGTGCCCACCCTTTGGTGTGTGTCCGCTTCTCTTGTGCTATGAGACCATGGTTCAAACTGCTTTGCTTTAAAAGATAGCTTTGCTTTTCCTTCACATACTGATCTATAAAGCACGAATTTTGGTGGGGGGCGGGGTGTCCCAAAAATATTACATATAGATACATGTGAGTTTTTGTAAATTGGTTTTTCTGTTCCGCCCTGCTAGTTGGTTGACAACATTAATCATTTTTACGATGACAAATACCAGTTGTCCTGTTGCCTTTGAAAATCATTTGCGTTAAAGATTGACAACCTGTAATTTGGCATAATGCAGATGTTAAAATGTTTCTGACATTGGAGTTGGCTGTGGTCCCTGTGTGGTCATTCCTAGAAAATTTTGTTAACAACCAAGTGTAGAAATGACCCAGTCATCGATTATCCTATCCATGGCGAGGGGATCCACAGGACCGTGAAATATTCATCGGAATTTAAGTTCAGGATAATTTTATGGGTAGTATTTACAAATTTAAAATCCTGGAGGGGTTATAGTCCTTCACCATCGCTATTCCGTTCACTTCTCAGGCTTCCAATTAAAAGTTTCTGACAGGTACACAATTTTTTCCGAGACTTGGAATCTTATAGGAAACTAACTGCCAATTTCTGAAGTGATGGCTGTATCATGAAAGCATCTATTCAGTCATTACAGAATGCATCTCTGTTTGATTTAGAAGGTTTCAACTGGAATGAACATATCATGTTCTAACACTTGTGATGTACAAGGCTTGATTGTTGAGACTGTATTGGCACCACTAAATTAATTGTCAAAAGTGCTTAGATACAGTATTAATAACTGTCATACATAAAAAATTTGAACTATCATATAAAGGAATGCCCTCATTTTCAACTTCTAGCTTAACAGAAATTCCGTAGAGGGCTGTGACCGTTGCAGGTTCAGAAAGAGGAAGTTGGTCGTGCCACAGGTTTCATGGCAGATTCTATAACAGAATTGATTTTTCAATCACTGCCCGTACAAAATTACGCCATGGAAGCAAAATCTAAACATTAAGACCTCTTATTCAAGAAAATGTTTATGCTGTGGATGCTTTTGTGCTCTTTGTTGCTCATAGTTATTCTCCTAATAGAAAATTATATGCAGGAAGCTTCTTCATTAGTTGAAATTTAAGTTGATGTAACTTTAACCCTTATTATAATGTTCTCTGGAGAAAGCATTAATTTATTTAAAAAAAAAAAGAAAAAGAAAAACCTTTTCGAAAACAAGATTTAAAGACAAAACTCTTCAAAAAATAAAAATAAAAAAGAGATTTAAAGACAAAAGATAGTGGTGTTGCCGTGTTGGTACACATTTTGAGAATCAAACAGCAATAGAAATTGCCAAGCAAAACATTTGTTTATATTATTATCATGACCAAACTTACAAGTTATAAGTTAGTTTGGTACTTTTGGATTAAATGATTTAGTGAGTTACTTTAGTAATTTTAGAGGAATAATTTTGTAATTTAATATATTTTTAAAATTGTATAAAGATTTTCTTTTGTAGATAACATATCCAAATTTAGTTCTTGTGCATTATCAACAGGAATGTAATAGATTTTTAATGTTATCATTTATATTACTTATATATATCCTTTCCTTTTGCTTTTCATATAAATTCACTAATTTTAAAATTTTTAATATAAAAATAAATAAAAAAATATGTACGTGCAGCTGCTTTTATAAATTTATTACAATATAATTTTTATTTTAGATCATTTTTAGTTAAATTTGATGGTTTGATAATATTACAACTAAAGAAACTAGTCTATTGAATTATCGCTTCTATGGATATAAATATCCTTACATTTTATATTTTCAACATTAAATTTATTTTATTTTCATTGTTAACGTATCATAACGTTAAGTCTTAAATATTATAGTTGGACCCTTTCCAATCAGTTTAAACTTCTAAGTCTGATAGCAATTAACATGGTATCAAAACTTAAAGATTCCTAGTTCAAACCCTCTTTCCCCCTTTTTATTTGAAAATAAAAGTTTAGTATGTGTCTGTCATCTGTTACTTGTCTACATTACATGTACTACATTACACGTAATGGAGCGTGTTGACGTATTATAATCTTAAGTTTCAAATGCTATAATTTGTGAGAGTTTACCATGTGTCTGTCATCTGTTACCTATCCTCATTGCACGTAATGGGGCGTGTTGACATATCATAATCTTAAGTTTTAAATACTATAATTTGGCGAGGTGTGTTAACATATCATAACTTCAAATCTTAAATAGTATAATATAGTTGAGTCCTTTCAACGTAAGTTTTTGAATCTGATATTAACTAACATTTATAAGTGTACGTTTGGTACAACTTATTTACTGGCCAAAAGTACTTTTTTAATGCCAAAAGATCTACTTGATTTTTTTTGTGTCGTTTGGTTGACATCCTAGTAGAGCTTTTGGGAAATTAAAAAAACTGAAAAAGGTCTACTTAGAGAAGCTTAAATTTTGAGCTTTTCCAAATAGACTTTTTTGAGTTTTTTTTTAAATATTAAAATATCTAATATATTTCTATTTTATTTTGTTAATTTCTTTAAACCCTTATAACTTTATTGCATTTTCATTATAAATATAAACACATAGCCTCCATTTTCATTCACTTTTTATTTCATCTAAACTTCTGTGAACTCTTCTCTAAGCAGTAAATTTTCTATATTTTGTTTTTTTTTTTTTTTCAATTGGTTTTAATTGATATTACAATTTTTTTATCTTATTATCATGAATATTATACTGTTATATATATACACTGCAATTGCAGTATATATATATATTGCAATTGCAGTATATATACATATTGCAATTGCAATATATATATATATTGCAGTGCAGTATATATATATACTGCAATTGCAATATATATATACTGCACTGCACTGCATATATATATACTGCACTAATTGTAGCACTGCATATATATATACAATTACAATAGAAGTAAGTGCAGTACACTAATTATAGCACTGCATATAATTGCAGTATATATATATGCAGTGTAGTATATATATACATTACAACTGCAGTATATATACAACAATTGCAGTGCAATTGCAGTATATAATTGCAATTGATGAAATTCTAATGAAAATCTACTTAGATCAAATAAAATTGAAGATGTAAAATCTTATTAATAAATCTAAATAAACACTTCTCTTTTGAAAATAAAAAATAGAGAAATAAAATAATTTTACATTTATTTTATTGAAAATCTATGTTTTGAAAGTATATTTACATCAAATAATTATTAATTGTTTAATTGATTAATTTTTTATGGTTAAAGTTAAAGTAATTATATTTCTAGAATAAATATATTACACCTCTCTCTTATACCCTTTTTAGTAAATTAATAATCTAAAAGTGCTTTAAAAATAATTTAACCAAACGCTCTATAATTTAAAAAAGTTTTTTTAATTGACAACCAAACAACTAATAATTTTTTTCCAAAAGATCTATTTTCAAAAGATCTATTACCAAAAAATCTATTTCTAAAATATCTATTTAGAGAAACTGCACCAAACGAAACCTTAACCAACTTCACATGTGGGTTACCTAAGAAGGGCATCGTTTAAGAATTTTTTTAGTAAATATAATGATTACAAATCAAGAATGGACAAACTACTTACAAATTGGGAATAAATTATCCTTTTTTCCCAAGAATTTTTCATTGGAACAAGGCTAATCATGTTGCGTGCAGAGCATCTAATGCACCCCAAGAAGAGGAATACAATTAGTTAGGACACAATCCATGTCAGCAAAGAAAATAAAAGAGAATATAGTATGAATCGAGGCAATTTATTATTATTATTATTATTATTATTATTATTTAGTTTAAAAATGAAGGTAGTGGTTGATGAACCCACGTGGTTGCATCTTTCAATATCGATGTGCCAGCGACTTCCCCATTGTTACCGGACAGACCATACATTATTACGGTTGTAGGAAATTACCAGGTATCTGTCTCCTGTAATAGATACAGCTTCTATTCAATCAGGCAAGCAGGCCAGGCCCCAGATCTTGCACAGCGAATACCCCAATAGGCAGTGTTTCCCTTGTCTGTAAAGAAACGATGGCAGTTGGTGAGGCATTTCTTTCTGCTTTCCTGCAAGTGTTGTTCGACAGGTTGGCTTCTCGTGAGCTGCTGCAGGTTGCTACCAGTCTGAGTCTCGATGCAGACCTGAAAAAGTTAACGTTGATGGTGTCAAAGTTAAGTGCTGTACTCAAAGATGCAGAGGAGAAACAAGTGAAAGATATGGCAGTCAAAATATGGCTAGACGAGCTTCGTGATGTGGCAAATGATGCTGAAGATGCAATCGATGAATTTTCTACTGAAATCTAGTGATGCAAATTGGAAGAAGACAGGCAACACAGCACCAACTTTATGTTCGATATGTTCAGCTCCTTGAACCCTTTTGGAGCTGTTATTTTCAACATGCAGGTATATTTTGGTCTCATGAAGTAGGCCTGTAGAAAAGTAAATTGATCCCATGAAAGTTGGAGGCTTGGTAAATTTTATTCATTTGACATACTTCAAATTTAGGAGTTGCTGTTTGCACAAAAATTTCATACTAGTACTGGTTTCCTCAGACTTTTACATGGTTTTATAATGCATCACAACATATTTATATTCAGTGTGAGATTAAATGTGAGTTAATGTAACTGATTCTCAATTTTAGTGTATATATGTTAATAATTTTGATATAATTGAAGACCCTTTTGTTTGAAGAAAATAAAGCATGCATATTTGGTTGATAGATGGTAAATTCATATCCTTACTGTGTAATGGTTGGGGTCCTCGAGTTTACTTTCCGACTCTGCCCTGCAGGTAGCTTTTAAGTTAGAGGCCATAACAGAAAGGGTGGGGGAGATTGCGAGGCAAACAGTGGAGCTTGATTTGAGAGAATATGTTGGAGAGAAGTCTAAAGGGGTTTGGCGAAAGTTACCAACATCTTTGGTAGATGATCACATCTTTGGAAGGGTTGAAGACGCAAAGAACTTGACTGAGATTTTGCGAAGAGATGGGGATGATGGATTGTGTTTAATTCCTGTAGTCGGCCTAGGTGGTTTTGGCAAGATGACCTTGCCCTAATTTGTGTATAATGACAGAGAAGTGGATGAACATTTTGATCTGAAAGCATGGGTTTTTGTGTCGGGTGATTTTGACTTGACTATGGTAACAAAGGCGATTTTTGAGTCTATGGGTGAATCATGTGACATTACGAATCTGGAACCACTTCAAAGTACTCTAAGAAAGAAACTGACAATGAAAATGTTTTTTCTTGTTTTGGATGATTTATGTGATGAAAATTACAGAGAATGGAACATTTTGCAACTTCCATTTAGAGCAGGTGCATACAGAAGCAAGGTCATCGTGACAACTCTTAATCAAACTGTGGCACAAATCGTAGGTACTGCTCCTGTTTTCCATCTCCAGCAACTCTCCGATGATGATTGTTGGTTGTTGTTTGCACAACATGCGTTCTCTAAACTTAATTTTGAAGCGTGCCTAGATTTGGAGAGCATTGGCAAAAATATAGCTAGGAAATGCAAAGGTTTGTCTTTAGCTGCAAGGGCACTAGGCGGCTTACTACTTTCTAAATTAGGCGTTGTTGAGTGGCAACATGTATTGAACAGCGAAGTATGGGAACTACCTTATCAGCAATGTGGCATTCTTCCAAAACTTAGTTTGAGCTACTATCACCTGCCACCTCATTTGAAACCCTGCATTGCCTATTGTTCAATCTTCCCCAAGGGCTATGAATTTGACACAGAGCAGCTAGTCCTTTTATGGATAGCAGAAGGTCTTGTGCTGCAACAAGAAAAACATATGCAGATTCAAGATGTAGGAAGCCAATATTTTCATGATCTACTTTCAAGGTCACTTTTTCAACCCTCTAGTGTTAATAGTTCTCGATTTATAATGCATGATCTTATAAATGATTTGGCTCAATTTGCTGCTGGTGAAAGATGTCTTAGATTGGAGGAACGTGTTAATCAAGGAAAGAGTTGGAAAAAAGTTCGCCATTTGTCTTATATTCGACAAAGACAGATAGCTTCATGAAATTTGAAGCATTCATATCACATAAGTGTTTGCAAACTTTCTTACCCCTGGATGGCGGGTTTGAAAATTGTCAAATAAGAAATAAGGCAATGATTCATCTACTGAAAAATTTTAACCGTTTACATGTGTTATCAATGAGTCTCTATGAGATCACTCAGCTTCCAGATTTGATAGGCGAGTTGAAACATTTACGCTATCTTGATCTCTCCAATACATTGATTCTGCGTGGTTGTAGTAATCTTCATCATCTGCCTACAAATATGGGAGACTTAGTTAATTTGCAACATTTGGATATCAGGGAAAGTAACTTGCAGCAGTTGCCACCACATATGGGTAGACTAGAAAATCTTTGGATGTTGCCTTATTTCCTCGTGAGTAGACACATTGGATGCAAGATCTCAGAATTGAAGGATCTGTCGAATCTAAGAGGAGATCTTTGCATATTCCGGCTGGAACATGTGGATAGAGACACAGATGCCGTGGAAGCAAATTTGAAGGGTAAAAAATATCTCAATAAGTTAATGTTGGAATGGAGTGTAGGTTCTGATGGTATGCTAGATTAGGTAGTGCTTAACGTGCTAAAACCTCATTGGAACCTCAAAGAGCTTTCCATTAAGCATTACAATGGTGAGAAATTTCCAAACTGGACCGAGGATCCATCCTTCTCCAAATTAGTGATCATTAGTCTCAGTAATTGTAGAAATTGCAAATACTTATCACTACTTGGCCAACTACCCTCACTCAAAAACCTCATTATTGAAAGAATGGATAAAGTATGCAGCATCAGTAATGAGTTCTACTGTGATGACGGTGGGTTCTTAGTTAAGCTATTTCAGTCCTTGGAATCTCCCAAGTTCAAGGATATGCCAATCTGGGAGGAATGGCTTTTGTTCAATGCTGGAGGATTCCCTTGTCTCAAGGAGCTTTGTTTGTAGAATTGTCCAAAGTTTTCCAAGGAGATACCTCCATCTCTTGCCCATGTCTTCCACATATCCAAAGCTTGGTCTTAGATGAGTGTCATCAAGCAATACTTGAAAGTGTTGTGTACCTCACCTCACTTGAGAAGCTGCATCTTCACAAAATTTTGGAGCTCAGATATCTGCCCAATGAGTTTTTCCATAGGTTGACTGCACTCTGCGATTTGCAGGTTGTTAAATGTTATGAGCTCCTGGCTTTGTCCAACCCGTCTGGATTACCAGAAAACACATCTCTACGAAGATTGACAATTTCAAACGGCTTCTTCAGGTTTCTATGTCATGCAGAAGATTGGCTGCCACACCAACTTGAATATTGTGAAACAGGTAACTGTGAAAACCTGATCCAGCTTCCTCATGGACTACTCAGCCTCAAGTCTCTCAACAAACTGATCATCATCAATTGTCCAAAGCTTGGTGCCCTTCCAGAGATGAATTCCCCATCCAATCTTAGGCATCTTCATGTCATAGCATGTGGGGGTTTACGGTTATTACCTGAAGGCTTAATGTGCAATGAGAATCTGTCGCTTGAAATTCTGGAGATTGATGGTTCTTCTTCTCTCAAGTCCTTTCCAGATGGTGAGCAACCTCTAACCATTCAGAATCTCAAGATCTCAAATTGTTGTTAAATGAACTACCTCCAGCATTACTACATAAGAACACATGTCTAGAATCTCTGCTCATCCATGGGTGTTCACTGTCTTCGTTCTCAATGACTTGTTTAAGTCCTTCACAATCCTTTTCTACTTCCAGCTCCAGCTTTAGCCTACCATCTGGCTCCAACTCGTCTTCAAGACTTAAAGTGCTCAAGGTACGTGATTGTTTTGAGCTTAAATTTTTACCCGATCGCCTCTACAACTTTATCCATCTCGATGAGTTGGAGATAAGCAATTGTCCTAAACTTGTGTCCTTTCATGATGGGGGTTTGCCACCTAGCCTGACATCCCTTTCAATATCTGAATGTCAACATCTTAAAATGCTGCCCCAAAGGTTGTACAACAACGCTTCACTCCAAAACTTGGATATTAGTAATTGTTCTGGTCTCCAGTCATATGCAGAAGGGGGTCTGCCCCCCAATTTAAAAGAACTGTGTATCACAGGACGCAATAACCTTGTTCCCCTATCAAGTTGGGATTTGTATAAACTGAGTTCACTTGAAAATTATATGATCACTCATGATTAACCTTTAAAAGCTAACTCATAAATGAATGTTTACCTTCAACCAAACATCCTCCCTCAAGCGTTGCACCCTAGTAGTAGAGTCTGACTCATCATTGAAAAGGCTCAGCTCTAATACCATCATAAGCGAGGTTTACTTTTGTCTTATAAACCATGCAAATCTCAATCGATATGAGATTATCTAACACCATGAATCGGTATAAAAGGAGCAAGGAGAATAGGTTTCGTGACTTGTCAGGTTCCAAGATGGAGATAGATTTGTGTACATAAATCCTAAATCGTTTGGATTCTGCTGAAAGACTAAAAGCAGATTTTGCTTAATATCGGGTTCGATATTATGAGAACATCTTTGAATTAATGCATGCTAGTTTTCTTATAACAATTTAAATGTTTCATTGTGTACGTGTTTATGTTGATGAATATGAAAAGTATGGCAGAGAGAAAGGAAATGTTCCAGCCATCGATCACTAAGGTTAAGAACATATTCCAATTTATTGATGTGTAATTTGATAAACACATACACACTAATGATAATGCATCTTTCTAGTCATACGTCATATAGATTACATTGTTATGTAAAGTATTAAAATATGAATTGAGATGCCTAACTATCATGTGTCTGTAACATATGAGAGATGGGAAGGAGATCAAGATCTGAGAATGATTGTATTAAGTGAACAAAAAATTATAGCATCGAGGAATTGATTAATAATGATTAAAACCCAATAATACGAGAAATCATCATTTGAAAAGTGATGATTTAATTTTATATTTCAACTTGTGATGTTGTAATTTTATTTATTTACCATATGATGAGTGAAATCAATTGTTATTATTATATGTTTATTATCAATTTGATATATATAAAATTGGGACACAACTTTGAATAAATAGTTAGGATGCTTACTATTATTAATGTTTAGGTGAAAATTAGCTTAACAATAAATGGATAAACAAGTCATAGGGGCAACAGCGTAGTGGTCAAAGTGCTGCCCCACTTCCTTTCTTGAAGTTGTGGTTTTGACGCCCCACCCCACAATATGTGGGCTTCTTCCTCATGCTTGTAGGTTTCTCCCCCACACATGTGCACCTCATTAGGTGTGAGTTGCTCTCTCCTATTTTAGGAGCTGTTTTCAAGACTACACTCCATAATCATATTTTTACTGATTTTGATTGCCTCCTAAATTAAGTACTAATCATCAAAAATAAATAAATAAATAAATAAGACAAACAAGAATCCTCACCACAAGGAATCGCCATATGAGGGCCACTCACAGTACGGAATAACATAACACATATGGATCTTTTTGAGCTATATTTCCACTATACTCACTCGTATGAAGGATTAGGGGCCGGTTTGAGGTCAAGAGTTCAAAAACTCATTCTTTCAAAGATCTAGAGAAGCCAATTTATTCTTCAAGCCTTCAGATGTCCACATTACCTAAGTAAGCATCAAAGGTCCCAAAAAGGCCTTTAGAAGTTGCCTTGGAGGCTCTTACTATTGGAGAAAAATTCAAGAATCATGTATGAGAAAAACTCAAGAATCATGTATACCTTACATCGAGAGTTGCCGAGTTACACCAAAATTTTCATCATACTTTTCATTTGCATTTAATGAAATACGTACAAAATAAAAATTATTGTGGTGCTAGTTTTGTGGCTTGAAGGTACGTTACTAATGTTGCTAACCTTAAGATACTATTTGCCTCCATCAATTGAGTGATACATTGGTTTAAGCAAATATGCTTTTAGGATACAATGAAGTCTGGTGTTTAATATCATTATGTACTAACAACTTAAACCATGAATACCGTTGATGATAAACTTGTCAAGATACAACATTCCATCACTGCATTTAACAGAATATTGGTTTTTTATACAAGAAAAGAATTAGACAAAACTTAAGTTATATAGAGATAGAGAGAAAATGAGGGGAAGAGAGCAAATTGCCAAGTTGCAACAACTTACGTTGATTGAATTGTGGTGTACAAAATGAATGAAATGGGTGGCCTATTAATAATATGCTTTGCACCATTTCATGATAAGCTATAACTATTCATCATGCCTTTTAATTGGACATCCAGATTATTGGATCTTCCTTGTATCTCCACTTTTAATTTGATGGTTCAAATTATATCCTTTCATAAGAGTTCATCCCTAGATAACAAGGTGTGACCTTCCATCATGACTTTTTAATTTAAATGAATTTGAATCTAGCCATTGGATCAATATTACAACTTTCACATTTGATCTTACGGTTTAAATTGCACCATTCCATAAAGGTCACATCTTATGATAAAAGATACACCATTTGATCATACCTTTTAATGAAATCAATGGCTCTCATTTGATCATCACACCAATCATATAATATGATGCATTATTTTGAAAAAAATTCCAACGCTTACTTCTAAAAAAAAAATAAAATTCCAACGCTTACAACCAATAAGGACATGGAAATCATCAAGTTATCCTCTCAAAGAAATCTTCGCTGGACAAGAAAGGAAGGACACATTAACCTCTAATCTTTTCATATACTTGATATATGTCACGTTAGTGTTCTCCAAAGAAGGTGGTCTTTTCATATACACCTTAGAAGGCCACATAGGAATTACCACCGAGGAAGCAATTAGAGGACCAGTCCAACCATGACAGCCGGACAATATCTAAAGACATGCCATTAGAAGATTTACCGTCTCCAAGGTGACAAAATCTAAGTTGTCCAAGGCTTCTGGATGTCACGCTTCAAAGAACAGTAAACAATGACATAAGACGGCAAAATTCGAGTGGAGGACACATGCCACTGTTTGGTAATCTAAAAACACTAGTAGGTTTAACCTCCAGCTCATATTCACATATTCAGAGGAAAAGACGAGGCAGCAGAGCATATCTTTTTACCGGTTCAGATATTCAGAGGAAGAACCTTAGTAGGTGTAACCTCCAGGAGAGCACCACATCACTCTCCTTTGCCGTTTGCTGCAGGTGGAAAATTTGGGGTTAACAAATACAAATACCAAGTTTGATTATACACAAAACGAAAGTATAACTAAAGAATACTTCATCATCGAATTATAGATTCCATCAAGCAGAGAGTAAATGTCACTCACAAGTAAAATTTTATTTATAAATGAACTAGTAGTAAAATTTTTATAAATGCTTGTAATTTATAAAAATAGATTTCCGTTGAAACTTATTTATTTCCTTCTCCTAGCGTACAGTTTTGCCAAGAACAATTCCATATCTTGGCCTAGAATAGAGGTCCCTGGAAAATGCCATAGAGCTCGTTATTTACCACGATTCTTGCATCCATCCATAAAAGCGTAGTTTCTAAGATGCTTGAGTTTATGGAGCCCCCATTGAGATGGGGGATTAAGGTTTTGACAATCAACAACGCATAGCGAAACCAAATTAGGGGGCAAACCTCCTTCTGGAAAGGACACGAGACAGTGGCAATTACAAACATCTAAGTTCTTAAGTGAAGTGACCTTGTGTAATTGGCACGCACAGGACTTGAGATTTTCACATTAATGTATCAGAACTGATGTCAAGCTGTTCTTGGGTAGTCCTCCTTCAGGGAAGGTGACAAGACTTGAGCAATTGTTTAGTGCTAGTAGCTCAAGATGGATGAGGTTGTGCAGGCCCTCTGGCAAGAACTCCAGCTCCTCACAATCAGAAATTGCTAGTACTCTAAGCTGTGAGATCACAGTCAAAGTTGCGATTGATAAGTCTGAATAAGCCGCTGGATCAGAACCTACAGAATCATGTTTTCCATTGTCCAGAGATTCCCCAAGTGACTTCAAATTCGTGCAATTTGATATCTTTATTTGTCTAATTGTGATAGTTAGCTTGTGTATTGCCAAGGACACAAGGGAAGAAGAGCCATCTACTTCCAAGAATTCAAGAGATGAGTCTTTTTCGTCCATCAATAAATCAAGAACATGTTCTGAATTTATGCAATTCGTCATCTTAAATGTTTTAAGAGTGGTAGGAAAATAACGTAAAAGTGTGGGAGAGTGAAACAAACAGGAATCAAACTCCAAGTACTTGAGAGAATTGTGTACCATTGGATCAAGTGGTGTCTCTTGATCTGGAGGTTTACTGATCTTCAAATGTGTAGGCATAACGACTGTGGCCGACTTCCGTTCTCTCGAAGATGCCAAAGAAGAGTCTCCATCAGTGTCCAAATCATTAAGCTTTTTCTGGGCTCTAGGTCTTGAATTCCTCTGGAGTTTATCAGAAGAGAGTGCTTTTGGGAAGGGGGCTTGGGGTGCTGGGGCATCCATTATCTCGAATGTGACCCCAATTTCCATGTACTTTCGGTAAGGTATTATAAAATCTGTACGAACAAACCTGCATTTCAGATTTGAGAACAACTTTTTAATTATTTGCTGATTAAGAACTTCACCGCTTAACTTGTAAACAAATTTCTTCTATGTGAACAAAACTTTATTCCTAATGATGTTCATTCTAATATTCATAAGAAAGCAGTATGCAGACTTTCAGTACCCTCCTGGGGAAACAAGAAAAATGTGGGGTTTGAAAAAAAAAAAAAAAAAAAAAAGAAAAAAAAAAGAGATTTTTTTTTTTTTTAACATTAGATACTTCACAAATTAAGTTTGTAAATAAAGGATGGTGTTTAAAAAGATTCATTTTTATTTGTTAATTTAAAAATCCATACTTTTACTTTTTTAATTTAAACATATATCGAACAATACAGAGATCTATTTTGACCTGTCTAGATTAAATATTATTGGTAAAACACGGATATCTACTTTCATGATCAACAGATAACAACTCTCACAATAATAAAAGAAAACTATCCACACAAGCTATAATATACGCTTAAAGATGATTAAACCCCCAATTTCATGAATGATGGAAAGGTACACAACTAGCTATGTTAAAAGTAGCCCCACTTTTTCACTTACCTCAATTTGCTGTAATTTTTACATACCTACTAATTTTTAGTATAAGACGATGACAAGTTATATACTAATAATAATTAAAATGCATAGGGGTGTTTGTACGGACCAGACTATGAGGAAAGTTGTTCCTCAATCATATTTCATTCAAATAATAATAATAAGAAGAAGATAATTTTGATATTAAAAATAAAATAAAATGGTGGATGCCATCAGGCCTTCATTTTTGGAGGATGACAATAGCCACTGTTTGAAGAGGTTGGCTGCCCTCCCTTAAAAACGAAGCTCAGCCACCTACGTCTGAAAGGAGGTGTGAGCTTCTTCCTTTGTGGAGGCCAGCAGTGTCTTTTTCAAGGATGTTTCAAGCACTCCAATGCAAATCATTGTATCGCACATTAACAATGTATTATTATTCTATACAAACCCTCACATTTTAAGGCATGCATGAAAATGCTGACACATTCAAGAGTTCAATATCATTTTCCATCAAAGAGTCTCATCATTTTGTTTTCCTAAACATGGCACAGGCAGGCAGGATTGATCATCCTGACTAACTAACGTCAGCCGCAATAAAGCTAGAGCACACTTCAGCTAAATTTGGTTTGCTTTGAAGTTTAAGACCAACCTAGTAAAACAACCGTTTCCAATGATTTCCTTTACTAGATAGAATCTAACGACCATATATGCTCACGAATTTAATGAAAATGAGAAGAAAGAATTGAAATCGGATGTGGGTCATGGCGATACCTTATTTGATAAAAAGGGCTAATCAGGCTATTGTCGATTGTTGCATCAGCCAATCGAGAAAAGACTCTGGACCATTGATAGTAATTTGCAAGGATTAGCATAGGAACACCACATTCACAGCCAAACCATTTTATTCCCAACCTCAACTTCCAATCTCCACACCTGAAAGCACCAAGCACCAAGCACAAATTTACAAGATTGAGAATTTGAGAAACACTAGATCATTAAATAGCAGATATGCAAACATTTGGACAATGGATAGATGTTTAACTTCTCCACTTTTATTGCATATTGCGATAATGTGTCTATTTCCTGTCTTTCTGTTATTGGTTTCCGGCAGCCATAGTTGAATTTGTTTTATAGGATTTTAGGAAGAATTTCTATTAACTATCACGATAATGATGGGTATTTGATGATTCCCTATGTTAATTAATCATAATCTTTAGACAAAGTAGTGAAATGAAAAGGCTTGTTAGCTCTAGATTATCAATATCCATATAGATTTTATATGCAAATAAAAAATTTAAGTCATGTTACTATACAGTTTGTATATAATTACAGAGATAATTAGTGGTATTAGACTCTAATTCCAGAGTTACAAAAATTAAAAAACAAAAGCAAAAAAGTTCAATTTAACTATATCACCCTCACAACTATTATATAAATATGCAAATCATGAACGGATCCTAAACTTTCTTCACATAACACAGCAAGTTAAAAAACAGAACTTAGTACACACCAAATTGGCTGATTAGTAAACTAAATAACAGTTGCTTCAGACCTAAGTTTTAAAAAAATATATAGAAAATTAACCATTCTGCGGTTTGTAATTGAACTTTGAAATTTCGATCAAGCAAGCACACCTAACAAATGCGACTGTATCCTTTAAACTAAGCCTCTTTCTTCTCACAGATTCAGTCCATCCCCTCCTAATCTGATACTTTCTTTGTGAGTCTGAATAACCGTAAAACACTTGATTGTTCCAATATCTAAGTCATTAAATCACAACTAATGAATTAAATCAGAATGTTAAAGTACCTTCGTATTCAATATAAAATATCCACTGTGTCCCTTGAACATCCTCGGCAGAAACCACCTTGGTACTAAGCTTAAAGTTCTGCAACATGGAAAAATTTTAAGAAAATAATCTAGCAACATGCATAAAGCAAAATGCTAAATTCTCAACCGTAAAGGAAACACTTCATAAGCATCAACGGGTATCGATATAGTTTGTAAATCCTCAGGTTTAGAGAGTGTTACAGAGAGCACACGCAAGGCTGCTTTTGTAGGTCTTCGTCTGTCTTTTGCCTTATTTGCACCTGACTTCATAACCTCTTCGCCCTTTGAATTTGTTCCTTCCAACTAGACAACGCGAAAAGTGGATGAATCATCATCATCAGGTGAAAATTCTGATAACAAAGAACCTAATAAGTCACATAGAGAAGACCCTACAAACTCAACCAGGAAAAATACAAGTTGCATTTATATTACTAAACATCAAGCCATGTCACAAAAGATCATACCTTTTGTTCTGGAAGCAAAGTAACATGTGTACATGTTTCATCAGTCATCTTTGAAGGGACCCAGTCTGAATTTCCCTTTAGGGATCCAAGAGAAGCCCTCCTGGCACCTCAACGAAAGTACTTACAGTCTTTATACCGGTGACCGACTCTAAAGGACTCCGTGGAGCGAACCCGTGATACTTTTCCATTTCATAATCATTTAAAAATTAGGGTGAAAATTTTTTTTTCGACAGCACAATGACTGTTTTCTGACATTTCTAACCTTTTTAAATCACCTAAAAACAATTTATAAACCCTTCAAAAGTATTATACAATATCCTTCACTTCCAATTTGGACCTCAAGTCTACTTCACATTCAAAACATAACCATAAATCAAAATATTTCAACTAGAAACCATCTCGAATTTCAAAATATTTTATCATGCATATAATCACAAGTAGTTACATAAAATCAAAAGTATTTCCATTATGCATGTTTACTAGACCTCAAAATATGTACAATAATTTTAATAGATGCAATCGTCGAAAGTGCTCGCCTAACTCTGTGTCGGAGATCGCTCGCTCTGAGTACCTATCCCTGCACCTGGGGAAGTTTTTCATAAAATAAAATAGGAAGGAGTGAGCTAAAGGATCTCAATGAATGTTATACATTTCTATTTAAATTTTACTTTCAAAACTAGCCTCCCAAAATTCATTTGGAAATCTAAGTTTCTTAATGATTTATTCAAAACATAAATCTTGCGAATTTGCATATATATATATATTGATATAAATCTGCTTGAAAACATAAATGCATACACCATAAAAATCCATTCCATAACATGATTCATTTAAAATCCATTCATAACATAAGCATAGATTCGTAAAGAATAACATCATTCGTAAAATATGTATATATAAGGTATTTGTCGTGTTCTGGATGGGACAAATGACCATCCCCAATGGCTTCTGAGTAGGACGAACCACCATCCTTATTAACCAATACGACAGAATCATTCATTCATTCAGAAGCCACTACACTACGATATGATACCTGTCTGGTGTAGGGTATTTGTCGTTTTTTGGGTTGGACGAACCACCATCCCCATTGGTCAGTATGGCAGTATCATTCATTCATTCATAGTACAATACTTTATGACTCGCAAAGACGACATGACAAAGACGACAGACTCAATCCCCCTAAGTTAGTAACACACCCCCCCGATTGGACATGTCATACGTGCATAAGGTACCCCAGCTAGTTTTCATTCATATCATTTCTCATTCATTTCATGGGAAAGGGTAATCATTGGTCTTAAAAACTTTCTTCCTTTATGTTTTGAAAATTTCATTCATAAGCTAAAAACAATTTACATAAAAACACATTTCTTCAAATTGTTGCTCTAAGCTATAAACATATTTACTTCAATAATTGATGTTATAAACATTTATTTAGATAAATTTGTAAAGATATTTCGTAACTAACAAGTTCCATAAATTCATTTAAATTTCAAGATGCTTTAATATTCATAAAAACACTTTAAAGCATGCATTTAACAATTATAAAATCATTTTACACTCACCGATTCTTAGCTCATGATAATTCACAATTTCAATTTCCTCTCCTCCATGTTACTTAAGTATTTTCACGTTATATTATTAGGTAAAGTCGTAACTAAACTTATTCGCACATGCACTTTCCATAAACATATATTAATACACACAAACGCGTTATTACATAAGGATTTCGAAGCATCCTTTTTCAAGTCATAGCCACCCTAATTGTTCGCATATGTTTTCTATTCTAATTTTTAACATCTAAGCATGTATATCACCTCAAATGAAGTCTAAATTTCTCATAAATGCATGAAACACATTTTTGGATCATTTTATCCTATGTTAGTCGAACCTTGACCAACTTTTACACCATCAATTTCATTCAAATTTTTTTTTATCATAATTATACTCAAACATATGTATAAGGGTGTAAAATCAAGTTCAATTCACAAAATATCACAATTATGCAAATAACCAAAGTTTGGCTGTGAGTTGTGTCCTATGCCATTTAATTGATTTTCTTTCAATTTCAAGATACTTTCGTCATCAACATAACTCATAATCATTTAAAATATCCAAAAATAATTGTCTAACACTTTAAAGTCATCTATGGCCGAAACATGGTAGCCTAGTATACCAAACTTTTGCTTCTCATTTTGACATCGAAACTCAACATTTTAACACACTTACATGCATGAAATTTACTCAAATCAATCAAACTTACATAGGTCCATTGAATCACACCTTGGTTGAGCACTTCATCCACACACAAGACCAACATTTTATCAAGTTTTACACTTAAATTCACATCAAAATCACACCAAATATCGTGACAAAACTACCAGTGTCTTAAATAACATCAACTCAAACTTAAATCAAAAATTCATTTACACTAGTATGCTTACCAATTGTCCTTGAACCACAAGCCTTGTTTTCCCACAACTTTAAAGTCTTAAATCCTTAAACCCAAACATAAAAATCACAAATCACCCATTAGAAACCATGAATCCAACCATTTATACAATCTAGTCATGGAAACTCAAACTTTACCTCTTGAAATCAACTTGAAATGGATAGACTTCACTCCTAGGCTTGTGTACGTCCTTTGCATGTGTTGAAAACACTCAAAAATCACCTCAAATCTCCATGTGCAGCAACCTGTCTCAATTTTTCTTCTTTGGCTGAACACCTTTCTTCCTCTCTTGTCTTGGCCGAATTGCTTCTCTCTCTCTTTTCTTTGTGTTTGACCGAATGCTCTCTTCTCTCTTTCAATTTGCCTTTTATTTTTCTCTTTTTGTTTCACTTTATATAGTCTTAGCATTTCACTTACACTTGTCACCAATTGCTATACACATGTCACTCTTTCAAGCTTTCTTTTTGCCACTTGTCATCAAACTTACTTCACATGCCAACACATGTCTCTCATGCATGCATTCTTCCTCTCTTTTCACGCCACCTTGCATGCATCCATTCCATATTTTTTAATTTTCTAAAATGCCCTTATACATATCTTTTATCAATTCAACATAATCATACCCTTTTTGATAATTTCCTAAACACTAATTGTATTTTAAATCTTAATAAATCTCCATATCAATTTTTGTATTGGAAATTATCTCCGGTCCATCCGAAAACTATATTAGAATTTAATTACACATCCGGGCACTTTAAATCAATTTATTTCTTCATAAGTAATCGAAAGGGCATTTTTGTCCAATAAACTTCGAATCACTTACCATCTATTTGAATGAACTCATTTTCTATCAATTTCAGTTTTTTTTAACACTAATACTAATTTCAAACCCTTTTGATTTGCAAGGTTCGCTTTCCGAAAATTACAATTCACACGGATACTATTCACGTAGAAACACTATTCATCGAAAAATTTTATTTCTCATAAGAATAATAGCGCTTTTGTTTTCCGTTTTATGTTCTGCTCGGAACAAGCCTCTATGAGCAAGCTTATGAGAATGATTTTATTTCGATGACCCTTTACAAACCCGAAAATCACTATTCATTCAAAAATACTATTAACATGAAAATACTATTGATCGAAAAAATTTTATTTCTCAATAAAAAGAAGAAATTCGGGGCCTTACAATCTTATTAGCCTGTTTCAAGTGATAACAATCCATAAATTAATGCAGGGAAAGCAAACAACCAATAAATATGTACCTAAGAAAAGGCTAGTAATTACAATTAATTGGACATGTTGAACGCTGCAGATGATCTCTGGTTGGAGATTGAAGGTAGGGACTTCTGAGGATGAGAATGAGGAGGAAGTAATTAAGGCAGCATATTCCAAATGACCTTGTGGGAAGTAGACAACCAAGTCGTCTTTCTTGGGCAGTGAAGGCCGATTGCCGACTAGAGCACGCCATAAGTCCAAGTTATAATCTAGAACGACATGACATTAGAGGCAGGTAAATGAATTCTCATAACATGAATAATAACTGTAAGAAAAATAACCATTAGACACTACCACTATCCTCCTCAAAGAATGTTGTCAAATCTTTCTTATTCTCCATAGAGACTGCAGTGAAATCTTTGTTTTCGGCCTCGGTCTCTGCATAAACACCACCACTATATTCGCCGAAGACTGTTGTGAAATCTTCCTTATTCTCCACGAAGACGGCAGTGAAATCTTTGTTTCGACCTCAGTCTCTGCATCTTTCTTCTCTGACTCGGTAGATACTGGGCTCAGTACAATCACGAACCTCGAACACTTTAAGCCTCACAGAGGAGTTAGAGGTAGATACTGGGCTAAAGCTAGAGCTGGAACTAGGGGCAGAGAGAGAGGAGGGTAAAAGACTTGAAATATTCGATGGGAATGAAGAGAGTGAACATCCGAAGATTTGCAAGGATTCTAGATTTGTGTTTTCATAGAGTAAACCTGCAGGTAGGACATTCATACTTGGACAGTTTGAAATCTTGAGTTGTTGAAGAGTTAAAGGTAGCTGACCATCTGGAAAGGACTTGAGAGAAGCACAGCCATCAATCTCCAACAATTCAAGGGACAGGTTCTCATTGCGCATTAAGCCTTCAGGTAAGGACTGCAAAGCCCTACATTCTTTGATCTGAAGATTCCTAAGATCGGATGGGGTATCCATCTCTGGAATGGTGGTAAGACTTGGACAATTGGTGATTTTCAATGTCTTGAGAGATTTTAGGGTGTGCAATCCTTGTGGAAGCTTGATCAGGTTATTACAGTAACACATTTCCAAATATTCAAGTTGCCAGGGCAACCCTTGTTCTTCTTCGGGCCATAAGAAAATGAAGGAGCACCTCCAAATTTCCCATCTTTGAGGAGAAGTGTTGTGTGGCAATCCATATTGGTTGGACAAAATTGTGAGCTTTTCACAATTAATGACCTGCAAATTGCGGAGTGAAGTCAACCTGTGGAACAAGTCACTGGATAGAGACTTGAGGTTCGAAACTTTGTAAAGGCGCAGCCTTGCAAGTGAGGAGAGGTCCACAACACTTTCCAGAATTGTGTGATCGCATCCTTCTAAGACTAAGTTGTGAATCTGTACTAGGCATGGAATCCAAGACAGTTTTTTTCAATTACGTATTTCAAGAGTTTTCAATGAGGTAAGAGATCTAGGTATCTCCATTGTAAGTTCTGGACAGTCCTCTATACAAAGCTCATGAAGGCAAGGGAACTCTCCAAACCATATGAAACCCACTCCTCCCAAACAGGCATATTCTTGAACAAGTGAGTTTCTAAGGATTGAAAATCGTTACTGAACACCAGTCAGCTCTGTAGAACTCACGACCTACACAACGTACAGCATACATCCCTTCAATAATGAGGCTTTTGAGTGAAGGTAGCCGGCCAAGTGATGGTAAGGATCTACAATTGTTACAATTACTAAGACTGAGGAACACTAAATTAGATAATGATGGATCCACTATTCAGATTGGAAATTTCTCACCGCTACAGTGCTTAATGGAAAGCGATGTTCCTATGAGGCTGTAGTGCATCAAGGACATCTTCATCTATCATTCCATCGATATCCTCACTCCATTCCAGCACCAATTTATATAGATATTTTTTATCCTGCAAATTCGCTTCCATTCCATCTCTGTCTTTGTCCACATATTCCAATCCTACTATGCAGAGATCCCCTTGTAGATTTGACAGATTTTTCAGCTATGAGAGATCCCTGATTCACTATCTCTGCTCACAAGGAAGTAAGAAAGTGTCCGGAGGTTTTTAAGTCTACCCATATGTGGTGGCAACTGCTGTAAATTACTTCCTCTGATATCTAAATGTTGCAAATTCACTAGGTTCCCCATGTTCCTTGGCAATTGAATAAGATCACGACAACCATGTAAGATCAACGTTTGCAGGTTGTATAATGTAGCAACTGATTCAGGGAACAATTTGATCGAAGTGTTGGAAAGATCCAGATAACGTAGATGTTTCAGCTCACCAATCAGTTCTGTTAGCTTAGTGATTTGATAATGACTCAATGACCACACACGCAAACGAGTTAAATTCGTCAGGAGATGATGTGTTGCCTTATTTGTTATGCGACAAACTCCAAACCCACCGTCCGGTGGCAAGAAAGTCCACAAACACTTGTGTTGTGTGAAGGCATCAAATTTTATGCAGGCATCACTTTTCTGTTGAATATATGAAAATGACGAGCCTTTTTCAAGTTCTTATATTGATTAATGTCTTTCTCCAAGCTAAGACACCTTTCTCCAGCAACAAATTGAGCTAAATCATTAATAAGATCATGTATTATAAACTGGGAAGCATTACCATTAGAGCGCTGGAAAAGTGACCTTGAAAGAAGATCATAGAAATACCGCCTTCCAACATCTTCAATCTGCATATCTTTTTGAGTCTGCAGCACAAGACCTTTTGCTATCCACAAACGTACGAACTCCTTCTCATCAAATTCATAGTTATTTGGGAAAATCGCACAATAAGCAAAACATGGTTTCAAATGAGAAGGGAGATGGTGATAACTCAAACTTAGGCCCTGAAGAATGCCACATGTCTGATGAGGTAATTCCCAGACTTCACTGTCTAGTATCTGTTGCCACTCATCAACATCTACTTTGGAGCGCAATAAGCCCCCCAGTGCCTTGGCAGCCACAGGTAAACCCTTGCACTTGTTTGCTATTCGCTTACCAATGCTCTCCAAGCTACTACGAGCTGCAGAATTCAGTCCAGAAAATACATGCTGTTTGAACAATGACTAGCGATCTTCTTCAGACAATTCATCTAGATGAAAAACAGGGCCTGTGCTCACACTCTGGACGACTTTTCCACTCCTGGTAGTTACGATGATCTTGCTTCCAGGTGCACCTGCTCTAAATGGAAGCTGCAAGGCATCCCAGTGCTTGTAATTCTCGTTCCATAAATCATCCAAAACAAGTTGAAACTTTTTCTTCATCAGCTTCTTCTTCAGATTGCTTTGAAGCAGTTCCAAATTTGTAATAGTTACACATCTTCTATCGCCCAAAGGCTCCAAGATCGCCTTTGTTATCTTTACCAGGTCGAATTCACCTGAAACAAAAACCCATGATTTTTTATCAAAATGTTCATCCACTTGTTGGTTGTTGTACACAATCCATGCCAAGTTTGTTTTGCCGACACCACCTAGGCCAACTAACGGAATCACACACACTTTGTTATCATCATCATCAGCATCAACATCATTTACCAAGAAACTAACAGCCTTCTTGGCCACTTCTTCTCTTCCATAGACACGATCATCTACTAAAGAAGTTGTTGGCAACCTTCCCTTCCAAACCCCTCTAGATCATCTCTCCCCAGCATCCTCTCTCAAACCAAGCACAACAGTTTGTTGTGTAATGTCCTCCAACCTCTTCCATATGTTACTTATCCTGGAAGCTACGCTCATGTTGAAGAAAACAGCTCCAACAGGATTCAAGGGGCTGAACATGTCGACCATCAAGTTTGTCCGGGGTTGTCTAGTTTCCGCTTCCAATCTGCAATGTAAGATTTCTGTAGCAAATTCATCAAGTGCATCCTCAGCATCATCAGCCACATCTCTCAACTCATCAAGCCACATTTTGATTGCCATGTCGTTGACCTGTTTTTCCTCAGCATCTCGAAGCACCATATTTATTTTTGACACCATTTGTGCTAATGTTTTCAGTTCTGCATCGATTTTCTAGTGAGTAGCAACTTCCAACAGTTCACGAGAAGCCAACCTGTCAAATAAAACTTGTAGGAATGCAGAAAGAAATGCCTCACCCAAAGCCATGGTTTCTTGATGAAATCCACAAATCAGCAGTCCTGGACTGGAACAGTACTATTGACTGATTGAAAAAGTTTTGGGAGATGAATTGAAGAAAAGTGGTTTCTATCTAGATCAATGCACCTTTAATTATGCTATTATATCTTGGTGTAATTTAAAGTCAATACAGGCCCGGAGATGACAAAAATTACGATGAAACTAAAGGGCAAATCAGGAGAGTAGGACCAAACGGGGACACGGAGTAGGGACCACGGACGATTATTTTGAAATCCACTAGGCACTCAGGCTAATATCATGGAATAATATAATGAGTTTTTTTTTTAAAAAATAATGATAATAATTAATTTACAGCTGACATCAAACGGTGTATGTAAAGAATCCATTTGGATTTATCAAAATCAACCATTATTTATATAATTCAAATTTCCACTTGCACTAGATAGGAAATGAAAAATTGAACCTGAATATCCTAATAAATAAAGAGATGTCTAACTATTTATGTTAAAAGGTGATATATTTATATTTGCAATCATGCTATATCTTAATTAAATTAATAATTAGCATTGAATATTAATTTATATTTTTAAATTATTATTGGTTAATAATTTTTAATTATATTTAACGAAAATCTATTTTATAATCATAGGTTTATTGTAGGCATCATCTGCAGCCTCCAGCCAACCTGTTTAGACATGGAGGAAAACATATAAATATGCCTTAGACTTTAGCTCGTCAGACAAGCTGTGATCTGTTTCTATTGCTAACTGGCTTCCTTTGGTCACAGAGCTCTGTGAGCTATTATTCTCTCTGGTGTGGATATACAAGGAATGGCTGAACAATTCAAGGAACTCACTTAACTCTACGTGGAATGGACATAAAACTGGTTCCAAAGTAAATCATCTTATCAAACCATATGTTATTATTGGTACTTAACATTTGTATTTAAATATCATATGATGTTTATTAATTAATTAAAATAAGAAATGAAAAGTTGAATTTTATACAATCTTATTTGGTTTGTGAACTAGTCATGTTGTGATTAAATAAGATATATGATTTGAACACGAAATGTTATTAATTTTATACTAGTTATTACCAATGTAAATATGTAATATAATTCTAAACGAATAGCATTTACGGACACAATTTTTTTATACACCTTTGTGTACACTAAATCTAAGAAGATTGGATGGTGTAGATTAGTTGACGTGTATATTTGTTTAACACCAATGGAATTCATTTACTTAGTCATTAGTCTTTACTTTCTCTTTCTCCATGTTGATTCTTGAACAAATTACAATGACTTTGTGATCATGTCATGAACACAAGTCTAACAATACTAGAAATGCATTTTGATAATACCGATGAGGGATTTTTATTGTATGAGTGGTTAATAAGGTGGTTAACAAACGGCCCAACCCGTTTCAAACAAAATACCGACACGCCCCGCTTCAAGGCCCAAGCCCAGGAAGCCCAATCGAGCATGACAAAATCAGCCCACACTGTCTCATTCTCTCCTCCCTCATGCACACGAAGGGGTTGTTTGTTTTTTGTACTTAACATTTAATAGTACTGAATTAGACTAATTAAGAGATTTTTGTTTGTTTTTTTAAGTGGTCAAACCACTTAAAACAACCCAAAAACCACTTAAAAAAAAAGTTACATTTTTTTACTTTTCACTTAATACAAAATCACTTAATGATTTTATAAATATATTATTCCAAGTTTATCCTTCCTAAAATAACATATTTTCAAATTTATCCTAGTTTTATATTATACAAATTTCTTTTAATACTTTAACAAACAACATTGAAAAATAAAAACTCTAAACATCTCAATATCAAAATTTTCTATAGCCGGATTACTATATTTCTCCAATCAAATTTCGATAAAAATCTTTATTGATTTTCTTTATTAATCTACTTGTGGAGTAGCCCATATTGTGTTTATTTGTTAAAATTTCACTGTGTTATTGGTGTTTTTGATTTATGTATATTGATGAGAATTTGTTTGTATATAATAGAACCTCAAAGTTTCTCCTCTTATTTCTCTTTTTGGTTTTTTTATCTCAAAGTTTTTATCAAATCTGTTATCGATATATAATAGAACCTCAAAGTTTTTTTTTTTTTTTTTATCGAATCTGTTATTGATGTATATTACTTTACAATTTCAATTTTTGTTGTAGTAATAATTCAATTTAAGATCATTTTGTTTATTTTTATTTGAATATATAAATTTAATTTACTCTATTATAATAATTCATCTTATTTTAATGAGAAAATGTATGAAATAGCCCATTTGAAATGCTCAACCTCAAAACTAACCTTTTAATTTTTTATTCTTAAAAAAAATCTCAAATGGACAAAAATACCCTTAATGATAACAAAGGGCGCAGTTTGATCCCAACCTGGAGGTTGGGATCCCTATTTTCAGGTTGGGATCCGTCCAGATTTGATCCCAACTTAGAGATTGAGATCCCTATCTCCAAGTTTGGATCCCAACCTGGAGGTTGGGATCCCTACTTTAAGGTTGGGATCATCCTTTGATGTTGGGATCCATACCTCCAGTTTGATTCCAACCTGAAAGTTGGGATCCCCACCTCCAGGTTTTGATCCCAACCTGGAGGTTGGGATCCCCACTTTAAGGTTGGGATCCGTCCAAGTTTGATCCCAACCTTGAGGTTGGGATCCCTACCTCTAGGTTTGGATCCCAACCTAGAGGTTAAGATCCTTACTTTAAGATTGGGATCATCCCTTGATGTTGGAATCCATCTTGAGGTTTGATCCCAACCTCAAAGTTGGGATCCCTACCTCAAGGTTTTGATTCCAACCTGAATGTTTAATTACATATATTTCGTAATTAAATAAAGTTTTTGGGTTATTTTATAATTATAATATTTAACATAAAGGGTGTTTCTTGGGGTTGTTTTGTAATTTTTGGGGTTGTTTTGTAATTAAAGATATTTTCTAAAATTACAGAATTACACCTTAATTTTCTGAATTATCAAAACTGACATTATTATTATTTTTTTAACAAAATTACCCCTCCCATTCCTTCAATATCAAAATCCATAATCTCCCACAATTCATCAACATCATCAACCACAATTCATCAACATCATCAATATAATTCATCAACATCCACAATTCATCAACATCATCAATACAATTCATCAACATCCACAATTCATCAACATCAACATTAATAAACAAACAAAAAAAAAAAAAAAAAAAGAAATCTGGTTCTGGGTTCGCGACCCAGAACCAGATGGTTCTGGGCTCGTCGCCGAGTCCAGAACCATATGGTTCTGGGTCACGAACCCAGAACCAGATCTTCTGGGTTCGCGACCCAGATCCAAACTCAAAAAAAAAAAAGAAAGAAGAAGAAGAAGAAGAAGAAGAAGAGAGGGAGGCGGGATTTCAAATGGGTCAGAGAATTTTAGTGAGAGAATGAGAGGGAAAAATTTGAAAGGGAGAGAGTTAGTGAAAGGGTGGGTCAGTGTAATTAGTTGTATTGTTAAGGGCATTTTTGTCCAAAATTATATCCATCTGAATAACCTCACAACTGAAAGGTTAATTTTCAACAGGGTCAGTCAAAAAAGGTTAGATTTCAACAAAACCCTATTTTAATTATGAATCAAAATATTATATATATAAATATTTTAATATTTGTTAAATAATTTATTGTAATTGTTTGTATCATATTAAATAAAATTACTTAACAACTAATAATAAAAGGATATAAATATCAAATTGTTAGTATTCAGACAATTTTAACTTTAAAAAACAAATAAGATTATTATAAATTCAGAGGTAAGGAAAAAAAAATAAATAAACATATTTATCAGATTTCAGATTTCAGTCACTATTCAGTTTTCAGTCTTCAACAGCATTGTTCAATCTTCAGACGAAAAAACAAACGACCCCGAAGAGTTGCAAAGCAACAAAACCCTAACAGAGGAGGAGGCCTGACAAAATAAAGTTTTGGAGGAATTGGAACTCTTGTACATGTAGATTTTTAGGTGGTTATGACTTTATCCTGATAATATAAATACCTACATATATGAGAGTTTTTTTATTTATTATTATTAGAGTAAGAAAAAGCGGTGTTAACAGTGGTTGTATGTGAGAGTTGTGAATAAAAGATTGAGAGAAGAGAGAATTTCCATTTATAAACATCATCTTTCCATAACATCATTCTATAGTGGAAAAAGCACCGATACACTCCTTGGACATAGGGATTTTTAGAACCACGTGAAAGTTTTGTGTCTCCTTTTATTTTTCTGCATTGTGTGTGTGTTTGATTTGTGTTTGTGATCCCCATATTTTCTTAACAAATTTGTCATATCAAATTATAGCATGTTTTCCTCTTCTAAATACATTGTTGTTAAAATGAAATAATGAATGTCATGTAGCATTACTTCTTTTTTTAAAAAAAAAAATAATAATATATAGGATTAAAATTTTGTTTCACTCAATTTTATATTTGTTTGCAAATTAAACAGTAATGTTCTTGATAAGAAAACAAATTTAAGTTGCTCCAAATCTGAAATGCAGGGTTGGTCCTGCAGGTTTTGTAGTACCTTACCAAAAGTACATGGAAAGAATCACAAGGCCGTGGATGATTGGAACTGAATTCGAGGTTGATGATTCTCCAAGGCCGTGGATGATTGGGACCAAATTCGAGATTGATTGTTCTTTAAGGCGGCAGATGATTAGGACCGAATTCGAGATTGATGATTTTTTGTTAAGGTCTTGTAAATTCGATTGTTTGCAATGGCCCAAACGATGCTTTGATTCATCAAACATTTCTGCTTGCTTGCAGACAGTGGTGTAGTGACTGGAATTTCAGCGTTGGATCCCTTTAAATGGCCAGCCTCGAAATGGAAATGCTTGATGGTGAGCTTCATCATGTTGCTTTATGTATTGAGGCATACCGTGTCAAAAAAGTGAACCCACTAGATATTAGAGATTTTGAGACCAAAAGTGACAATGCAGCATTTTGGTTAGAGAGGATGAAAGTTTACATAGCTCGGCGGTTCTCGACTTGGTAAAATGAAAATTATTAAAAACATCTCAGGAAAATAGTGTAAACTTGTTTTTGACCGATAAAAAGGTTAATAATTTTTTGGTCTGTTCTTAGTGTGCATAATATTTTGCATGCAACATTTTACACGCATCATTTCTCGTAGGTAAAAAGTTCGCTATACAACATATTGTGTGGAATCCAAACAAGTGAAAAAACGATTGAAATTTTATTTGAGACAAAAAATAATTAATTTTTTAGCCAAAAATGAAATTTTCTTTTTTGGTTAAAAATGAATGTCTTTTTTGTTTATACATATAAATTATAAAAAGTCATGGGTATCTGAGATGTACACACGTCTCAAGGTTATAGGTTTTATTTATTGAGTAATTTTCAGTCCAAACAAGAAAATTTGCACTTTTGAATATTAGCCAAGTTACCTGCTGTTATTTGCGGAAAATCATAAGAGACACGGGCATGCATTCTCTTCATCGACTTTTTGGGCTTTACTAACACTTGACAAAATCATTAATTTGCAATTACAATTTGTAAGATTGCTGGAACAATATGGCAGGACATAGGACATACTACCTGGTTACCTCATCAATAGAGTGATTGTCAGCTGCTGCCATCTCTTTAAACTACAATATATGCACTGATTTTCTTTATTTTCATTGTATGATCAATGATGCTGGAAGTTTAAACTTAATTTGTGTTACATTTTGACAGGTCTCTTGGGATGGTGATGAGGCACCTCAAACACAAGTTGTTTCCCCGTGGGAAATCCTTTGTACTGCTGTTAAACCCTCATCCCTAATGACTGATTTTTCACCAAGTTGAAGAAACCACGGATAAGTCAACAGGACAGCTCGCCTACTAGTTTTGATCTTGGTCAAAATCGCTCATTGGGATTAATGTTAGTATTGCCTTTTTATAGTTGAAGTGCTATAAGTTACACCTCCTTTTGTTTTTGTTTTTGTTTTTGTTTTTTTTTAAGAAGAAAGTGAGATTGCATTCTTTGACATCATGATATTAAAAGAACGGGAGAAAGAGGCCAATATGACAATACAAGAAGAGTTTCAGCTCTCAGAGTTTGCAGAACATGAAAGTATTGAAGATATAGAAACCGATAAGCAGTCTTCTCCGGCATCTTTGATAAAAAAGAAGTCAATTACAATAAAGCCTACACATTTTAAGATTAGTAAACGTTCAGATCAAGAGATATCACCTGACCCGACGGTGCACAATTCTCTCCAATATTTGGAGTTTGATTCCTGTTTGTTTCACTCTCCCATACGTCTACCTTATTTTCCTATCGGTTTTATATCCTTTAAGATCACTAATCGTATAAATTCAGAACATATACTATCTCTATTGACGGATGAAAAAGGATTGCCTCTTGAATCCTTGGAGGTAGATGGCAGTGATTCACTTGTCTCCTTGCCAATAGACAAGCTACCTGTCACTCTTAGGCAACTAAAGATATTAAATTGCATGAATTTGAAGTCACTTGTTACATCTTTGGACACTGAAAAACAAGTGACTTTAACTAGGATCCTAGAGCTTAGAGAACTAGTGAATTATGTGAGAAGGGGTCAAGCCATTCTAACAAATGCATAGTTTCGTGGGGGAACGCACCAAGCTAAAACAAAGAATGAAGTCATGATCAGACAGGCAAGCTGCAAGATAAGATTTCTTAAGTGAAAAGACAAAAGTGTGGTCGAATTAGGACAGTGCGTGCACTGGCCACATTTTTCATTCAAAAGTTGAAGATAGCTGGAAGAGGCGAGTGCAAACAAAGGCCACCAAAGGGCAGCAAGCACACTACTTTTTTTTTTTTCTATGAGATTGGAATTGATCGAAAAGAATATCGAAACCAATCGAAATAAAAATATTATAGTATAATCTATAAAACTATTTTCAAATAAAAGAAATTTATCCATACGGAGATGGAATAGAGACCTATAAAAGGATGAAAAAACAATCCACGTATAATGATGATTGAGGGGAGAGATTTTTATTTGGACTATTGGTGTTACCTATGCCAATGACGTCAACTGCTATCCTTCTCATAATTTCATCTAGAACTTGTCAAATTCATATTTAAATACTATTTTAATTAATTCAATCAAATTCGATATAATTTAATCAAAATAATGAAATAGAATCTCGCATGTCTAATGAGCCCTTATAATATAGTTTAATTTAATTAAAATAGAAATTAATTGTAAAATACTTATCGAGGTTTGTTAAAAAACAAACGGAAATATATATACTATTTTATGAACGGTTAATTTAACAGTTGATAACGTATCGGAAATGATCCTTTTATCCGTAAATAGGGAAGAAGAAGAAGAAGAAAAAAAAGGGTAACTGGTGGAATATTAGATCTCCACCGTTTTACACACTTGTCTCACCGCCAAGGCGCCAACTACAGCTGCGAATCATCAATGGGCCGCACACCGTCCGGTGTCCGGTCACCATCGAAAAAGAGAGGCTCGAAACCACGGCCGACGATCGAGTCCCTCGACCGCGACATCCTCTGCATGATCTTCTCATGTCTCGGACTCTTCGACCTCGTCCGCTGCTCCGTCGTCTGCAAGTCCTGGTACTCCATCAAAAATCCCTGCCATTACAAAAATTCAAACTTCACTGTTCACCGTTACTCAATTTGATTTTTACTCTTTTTTTTTTCAATTAAAGGAATGCGATTATCAACGGATGCGAGTTACTTCGAGAACTCTACTTCAATCTGCAGCGAGATTCTTCCGACTGCGTTTTGAACTCGTCTGGCTCTTCGCGGAAACCAATGGCGGTGCTTTTGGAGGAGATGGCTATGAAGCATCATAGACTGGCTTTCGAAGAAGGTCGCGTTGATGTTGATCAGTGGAAAGCCCATTCGCTTCGGTAATTGATTACTCTGTCCCGAATTTTGATTCGATATCGTGTTTATTAGTTGAAATTTGAACGAAATTAAGAGTTTCTTTTTCTTTTCTTTTTTTTGAAATTGTTAGGTTTTCGAGACAGATTTAATTTTGTTTTGTGTTTTGATTTTGAGGGGTGTGTGTGTGTGTATTGTATTGTTTTATAATTTTTGTTGTGTTTTTTAGGGTTGATCAGTGCCGAATGACGAGAGGCTTGATTCTTACTGGTGTAGGCGATAAGGTATGTTTCGTGTGTTTGAATTTGAAGATGGCTTTCTGTTTTTGTAGTTTTCCTTTGTTAGAAGAATCCCTGCTTTGACAGTTAAACACTATGTGATAACCATTTTCCCTCAAATTTTTTTTTTTAATTTGTTTTTTGTCTTCGATTAAGTTTTGTTCTATCGCTTATGATGCCAGGACTAAAAATAATATGACATAGATGTGGCATGAAACAAAGTTTTCAATCGGACGAGTACTTGTTCCAAATTAATAACGCAGATGTCAGACTATGGTTGTATTGAAAATTCATCAGAAAGCATTTAGTGAGTATCTGTGTTCAAGCCATGTTTAGTATGAAAATACCTCCCTTGTAGATGTATCCTTTAAACAAATCTGGCAACTACGTTTTTGTAACAGAAATTTCAAAGTTTATTATCTTGGATTCCAAGTAAACAAAAGTCATGTCGAAAGTCGAAACCACTGGGAGTCAGCTTTACGTCTCTAGAACTTTAGGTAGATATCATTGTTTACATAGCATACTATTTATGCTGCTCTTGACTGAAGAAATTTATTCTGAATCTTAATTTTGCTAACAATTTTCAACTTCAAATTTTTCCAGGTCATGCGTCTCTGGTCATTAGAGAGCTACAAATGCGAGGAAGAGTATCCCATTCCGGGTACACTCCCACTGATTGACTTTGATTTTGATGAGAGCAAGGTAACTCAAACGGATCCATATTTTGTTACTTTTAAGTAAACGCATGATATATTATTTATAGATTGATTCCTGTGCAAGATGGGAGTTGGTAATATTGTTTCTAGGCTAACTTCAAGTTGATGATACTGGCATCAAGTTTGCTAATATTCTTATCTCTTCTCTTTTTGATTTTTCATGCTTATTAATTTACTTATGACTGTTGTCTGGTGCTGTGGTACATAAAATAATAAAAGCTTTAATATAACCTGCCGATTTACTGTAATTACCTACTATATGTTTTTTTGTTGATTGTTAATTACATTTTGGTTTAGTAATTAGTTCACACGCCAGAATTTAGCCCTCTATCTATTAAATATACTGTCCTTCCCACTTTGCTGTATCTTTTAAGGATCTTTTAGGGCACAATGCCACATATCTACAATGCAACTCAAATCCTTAATTGGCAGCCTATCACAAGAATGTTCTTTGATGATGTAATCTTCATGGTTATATTGTATTGTCGTGCCTGATTAAAGTTTTCATTCTCTGTTGGGGAACATCTAATATTTTTTCAAATATCATTTGCAGATTGTTGGTTTAGTTGGCACTCGTATATGCATTTGGAGACGCAATGGAGCAAGGAGTGTATTTCCCTCACGTGAAGGCACATTCCCAAAGAGTTTATGCATGCGGTATACAGACATGTTGTGATTATGTTTATTGGAAATATTACCACTTTGTAAGAAATTTTTGGGTTTTTTTTATAAATGACCATTTTTTTAGGTCTAAGTTCAACATTGACTCTTTTTTCAAAATCTTGGAAGAATAATCATTTTCGGACAAAAATACACTAGGTAAAAATATGAAATCTCAAAAAAGGGTTACTTTTCAACTTTTACCTCAAAAGAGGGTTATTTCCGCAATTTTTTCGAAATTTTTTTGTATAGACTAGTATTAGCTTGACTAAATAAATTAAATAATTGTTGATGAATTTAACATGGTTACCCAATATGTTATCCAGTGGATTCATAAACATATTAAGTTTCAAAATTAGAGTATTAGACATATAGTGACATGCTACAATGCTCTATTATTTAATTCTTGTTTTTAAGTTTCTGTGTGAACTTTGCTTGTTTCTATTTGTAGCTACTTTGATCCTGAGGCTGTGATTGGATGTGAGGATGGGACTGCCCGTGTGTTTGACATGTACAGTAGAAAATGTTCTCGAATTATCAGGTGTGTACTGTGAATTTGTTAAATTCTGTAAGTTTCATTCTTTGCGTGTCAGTTTTATATTAAAATATAATTGGTAAGTTTTAGACTCTCTATCAATAGTTACACATGTTGTGTAGTTGAATTGGTAATTTTTTTGTAATTTGTTATTACTATGCTTCATTTCTTATGGTATTACATTAATCTCCTAATTGCAGGATGCATGCTGCATCTATAACATGCTTGTCTTTGAGTGAAGATCAATTAATTATAAGTGGATCCTCTCTTGGCAGTATCACGATATCCGGTCTCTTTTCTGACCAGAGGGTAACTACACTAAGATCAACTGATTCTACAGGTTTTTATCATATGCCTGCTGTCAAGAATAGATTTGACCTCATGAAATCATTTTCTGTTTCTCCTGAATTTTGGATTGCTTTGGTCACATTTATGCAAATAACATCATAATCTGACAGGCATAAAGACCTTGTGTTTCAACCCTTGTTCTCATCTAGTGTTTGCTGGAAGCACTGCCGGATATGTACGATGTTGGGACCTTAGGTATGCCAACGAATTATACTTGACAGGCTAATTTGTGGATGTCATAATACGGCTTGCTTTGTTATGAATCTTACAGGACAATGAAACGTTTATGGGAGAATCGAGTGAGTCCTAATGTTGTATATTCCTTACAACACCTACAAAACGACAGATCAACATTAGTAGTTGGCGGCATAGATGGTGTGTTACGGATTCTGGATCAGAACACCGGAGAAGTTCTCACAAGTTGTGTAACTACTATTAGCACATCATCAAATCCATCCCGAAATACTACCGCATCAATCGAAAGGTTGAAAGGAGTAAGGCTCTCAGAAGGCACCCTCATTGATAGAGTCCCCAAATCCGCTCGACCTCCTATCACATGTTTGGCGGTAGGGATGACAAAGGTTGTCACTGCACACAATAGCAAGCACATCAGATTGTGGAAATTCAACAAATGAGAGAAGAAAACTCCTTCAGTTTTGCCTGTATTGGATTTTGTATGTAACCTTCTAACGTAACATTAGCAATTTAATTTACTTTTAACTCTATGTATGCTAAAGTGGCCTTTAGAAGTAGTTTTAAAATATCTTGACAAAATTGCAGTTCGAAAAAGCACTCGGAGTACTTATCTATAATGGTTTACTTTCTATGAAGCATTTATTAAGTGATTCTTTAAAACCACGTCCTAAATATTTATCCAATCTTAATATGCACACACTTTACACAGAAGTTTATAAGACAAATGTAAAAATTAATCCAAAGTTCTCCCAAATTCGAAGTTGAGTTTGAAATTAGAATTTTATTGGTTTGGGTAAAGTTACCTACAAAGATTCTTCAATAAACCCTTGGATTTGTTATAAGATTTTTTAATAACAATCTTTTATATCAATTCAAGGGTTATTATTAAAGAATCTTTTTGAGTAATTATATGCATATCAATAAAAACCCATCTATTAAAGTCTAAATTTTTAAAAATCAGAAAACTATAACTTCAAACTTTGTTTGAACAAAATATGGATGTAACCATATTACAAAAGATTTGACTACTGTACCAGTTGGGTAAAATTATTTATTAATAATAATTTTTGAATATTATTTAATAATCACTCTTAAAATCAATGTAAGAATTGTTATTGATCGATAATCTTACTTAACTAGTTAAGTAGTCAAACTTTATTACAAAACCATCTTGATAATGATGATGAAAGGATTTTTATTGTAAAGTGACTAATAGGTTATTAACAAACGACCCGACCCGCCCCAAGGCCCAAGCCTAGGAAGCCCAATCGAGCATGACAATATCAGCCCACACTGTCTTTTCTCCCTTCTCTCTCACACACACACGAGGACTCGAAGCAGCGAAACCCTAACAGAGGAGGAGGTTGTCGTCTTGCATTCGAAAAACGATGGTGTGCATACGGAAGGCAACAGTGGACGATCTGCTGGCGATGCAGGCCTGCAACCTGTTCTGTCTGCCAGAGAATTACCAGATGAAGTACTACTTCTACCACATACTCTCGTGGCCCCAGCTGCTCTACGTGGCGGAGGACTACAACGGTCGCATCGTCGGCTACGTCCTCGCCAAGATGGAGGAGGAGAGCAACGAGTGCCACGGCCACATCACCTCCCTCGCCGTTCTCCGCACCCACCGCAAGCTCGGTCTCGCCACCAAGCTCATGAGCGCCGCCCAGAACGCCATGGAACAGGTCCCTTTTCTGCATCAATTTCGTTGATGATTTTGTTGTTTTGATTGATTGATTTGAATGTGTATGATTAGGGCAAAGTTGAGGTTTTTATCGAATTTAGTGAACGATTAGGGTTTTGGGTAGATATTTTGAGTAGCTTGAATTGGTGTATCTAAAAATGAGTAGTGAGTGTCGTTGAATACTGTTGAAGTGTATTCATTGCCTGTGAATGCGAATTCTTGATAAATTTTGGTTTTTGATTGCTGAAAGTCGGGTTTTAAATGCTGATTAAATGTAAAAAAAGATGAGAAATTTTAAATGATTGACTAGTGTTGAGCTAAGATATTGAAGCTTATGTGTAGACTGTAAATGCAAATTGTTGATAAATTTTAGTTTTTGAGATATGAAAGATGCTATTTGGAACATGAGTACTGTTGAGTTGAGATATTGAAGCGGAATCCTAGCCTGGAAATGAAAATTTTGGATAAATTGTGATTTTTGGGAGCTTAGAGACTAGTTTTAAATGCTGATTAGATATAGAAGAGATATTGAAGGGTAATTTAATCTTGATGTGGTATTATGAGAAAAGTAGCTTATTGGATTGCATATAGTTGCATAAATGGACAATGATGTCAATTTCATGAACTGATATATTGTTTTGAAGTCGATGTAAACAGGTGTTTGGGGCAGAGTATGTCTCATTGCATGTCAGGAAGAGTAACCGGGCAGCATTTAACTTGTACGCAGAAACTCTGGGCTACAAAATCCACGACGTGGAGGCGAAGTATTATGCTGATGGGGAGGATGCGTATGATATGCGCAAGCAGCTAAAGGGAAAGCAGAATCATCACCATGGGCACCACCACCACCACGGGCATCACCACCACCACCACCATGGGCATCACCACCACCATCACCATCAGCATGGTGGTGGGTGTTGTTCAGGTGAGGTAAAAAGCGCAGATGCAAGGAGTGTTGAGGCAAGAGGAGAAGCGAAATCAGATTCGAAAGCCAGCACGAAATCAGATACAACGAAAGGGTGATGATGACTGGAGTAGAGAAAAATGATTATTACTTGGAGAAGTTAAGGGCTGTGGTCTGTTGTTGTGTTTGTTGGAACCTTTGAGTATTTATCATGTGGTTTATGGTTATGCTATTTGATTTTGAGGTACTGTGATGGATATAGCAATTATAATGGTACCTTCCATTCCCTTTATCAATTATATCTTGATTTTACAGTTCTTGTCTTCTTCACTTTTATGTTTATTTTGTATATTTGTTCACAACATTTTGATTAAGAGAGTTTGGGTAAATTTTTGAAAACGAATGGCATAACAACATATTGATTTTTAGAAGGATTTTAAAAAAAAAAAATTATATCCCTTGTTTAATAAAACTTCACAACAGTTCTACATCAGTACAGTTATTTGATACTGTCAACTTGATTGTACATATATTGTTTGATACTTTTGGTATAGTCATTAAAATAACATGCATCAAGCAAGATTTCTATTTCATTCCATATTATTTCTATGAGATATTGTGGGGCCCTTGCACGACTTCTAAGTTAAAGGCCATAATGGAGGGGGTTGGAAGAGATTGCTAAGCAAACAGTGGAGCTTGGTTTAAGAGAAGATGTCAGGTTGAAGTCTATAGGGATTTGGCGAAACTTACCTACAATTTCTTTGGTAGATGATGGCATCTTTGGAAAGATTGAAGATGCCAAGACATTAATCGAGTTCTTGCGAATAGATGATGTTGGACTGTGTGTGATTCCCTTAGTCGGCCTAGGTGGTATTGGCATTTGGCGAGAAAGCCTTGGCCCCATTTGTTTATAATGACAAAGAAGTGGAAAACATTTTGATATGAAAGCATGAGTTTATGTTTCAGGTGATTTTAACTTGGTTAAGGTAACAAAGGTGATTCTTGAGTCTTTGGGTGAATCATGTGACACTAGGAATCTGGAACCGCTTCAAAGTACACTAAAAAGGAAACTGATGATAGAAAAGTTTTTACTTGTTTTTGATGATTTATGGAGTGAAAATTACACAGAATGGAATGTTTTGCAACTTCCATTTAGAGCAGATACACATGGAAGTAAGATCATTGTGACAACTCGTAATCAAACTGGCACGCAAATTGTGGGCACTAGTCCTGAGTTCCATCTCCATCAACTGTCTGATGAAGATTGTTGGTTGTTACTTGTGCAACATGCATTTTCTAATCTCAATTATGAAGTAAGCCCAAAATTTGAGAGCATAGGTAGAGAAATAGCTAAAAAATGCTAAGGTTTGTCGATGGTTGTAAGGGCACTAGGGGGATTACCACGTTCTAAACCATATGTTGATGAACAGCAACATATATTGAACAGCGAAGTATGGTAACTACCTCATTTTTTAAACCATGCTCCAAATGAGGTAGATCCCATATTTCGTTTTTCAATATATGTTGCCATTCATCAATATCTGGTTTAGAACGTAATAAGATTGTGATTCTTTAGAATGCGTTTCGATTACGCGGAAACCAATGGCGGTGATTTTGGAGGAGATGACTATGAAGCATCATAGATTCACTTTAAAAGAAGCTCAATTTGATGCTGATCAGTGAAAAGCTCATTCGCTTCGGTTATAAATCATTACTTTGCTCCAATTCTTGGTTAATTTCTTAGGCTTTTGAAAGAGATTGAATTTCCTATTGTGTTGTTTTAATATTTGGTGCTGCTTTTTAGGGGATGTATTCAATCATGATTATAAAAAACTTTTATAGACTTCTTTTAATAAATAACTTTTATAGGATTTCATTAACTTTGAATAACTCTACAAATTCATGAAAAAACTTTCATAGACTTTTATAAATTCTTTTTAAAAAAACTTTCATTAACTTTTATAGATTGTTAGAGACTTCTTAAAAAACAATATCAAAGATTTTTATAGACTTTCAATATATTTTCATAGACATTAATAAACTTTTGAGTCTCAAAAAATGAATTAAAATCATCGTCTATATTAACTAGTAATGATGATCAAGATAAAGAAGATTTATAGATATTGATAAACTTTTATAGATTTTTATTTACTTCTAAAATAAAAATATATTCTTTTAATGAATTCGTACAAATTATATTATTTGTAAGTTATATTTCTCATCTCAATAAAAATAGTTTCTTTTAACATAATATAAATAAACAGGGGAAAAACAACTATCAAAATTAATGTTTTACTAAATTCAAGCTGATTAATTTTATGATATTTTACAAACATCAAAATTGATTATTGTACCCTAAGTATTAACTAATCAAAAGTAAAATTCAAGAAATTTCTCAATAAGCACATATTATAAATACAAGTTAAAAAATATCACATATATAGATATAATTAAATAATCAATTTTTAATTTTTAATTTTTTTAATAAATCACTACCTAAAAAATCACCAAATATTAATTTTTTTCTTTTTTATAAATAGAGGTTTTTCCTTTTATCTTTTAATATAAAAAACAAAAATTTCATTGATTAATTTCATTAATTTAAAAGCAATGAGACTTTTCATTTGTACATTTGTAAGTTCTATTTTCATTATTTGTACAAAGAAATACTAAACAATATAATCGTTAATAATAGTTGTATTATTTATCATAAGAATAATGAGATAATTTGGATCAATATCCATCTAGACATTTATATAATTATTTTTAAACATCTTATAATTTATAGTTATTTATTTTTGGTATTGTATTTATGTAAATATAAATTATAAAATGTTTTTCTTTTAAAATTTATTTTGCCGAGATCTAACTCCTCAATTTTAATGCAAACTTGAAATTTTTTACAAAATAATAAATTGATGTTCTTTGCAAAAGAAATGGTTTAATAAGATTCAAAAACTAAAAAGCTAACAATTTGAACATAGGAAAAAATATATTGACCATTATAATTCACAATAAAATAGGGATAAAATATATATCTCTATGTGTGGGTGTATTTTTAAAATAATTTTTATTTATGTGAGATTCAAATGTAAAAGTGATTGTAAGGTTTGCTTCTATAATCAATAACAAAAGTTTACAAAAGTTTTTAAGAGAAGTGGAAGAGAATTTGTAGAATTTGATTATTATAAATTTAACATAAAAGTCTGTAAAAGTCATTAAAATTTTAAATTCTATAAAAGTCGTTGACATTTTGAATACCTCATAATTTTTATAAACTCTTAAAAAGTTTTGATTGAATACACCATAACTTTTATAAACTTTTTAAAAATTATTAAAAGTTTATATTGAATATCACATGATTTTTATAAAGTATTTAAAAGTCTGTATTGAATACATCCAAGCTTTTAAACTTTATAAAAGTCATTAAAAATTTAGATTGAATACACCCCCTTAGGGTTGAATGTCGAATGAAGAGGGGCTTGATTGTTACTGGCGTAGAAGATAAGGTATGATCATTGGATGGTTCCTGTGTTTTAGTTTCGTTTTGTTAGAATCCGTGACTTGATTTTATAGATGATTGCTTGTTGGCTTATTCATTGGTTCTGTTAATGAAGTGATGACCATGAAAAAACCTTATTCAAAACCTGTTTTTTATCTTCAATTCAGCATTGTTATATGGCTTATAATGCCATATGACGCAGATATGGCATCAAACCTAGTTTTTAATTGGACAAATACTTGTTCCAAACCAACAAGCAGATGTCAGAGTGTTGTTGTATTTAAAATTATCAGAAAACATTTAGTTTCTGTGTTCAAGCTGTGTCTAATACGGATGGTGGCTCACTTGTAGATGTATCATTTCAACTTCTCTGCGTTTATTAACTTGGATTCCAGGTCAACAAAACTCATGTCCCAAACACTGGGAGTCAGCTTTACATCTCTAGAACTTTAGGTAGATATCATTGTTTACATAACATACTATTTATGCTGCTTTTGACTGAAGAAATTTGTTCTGAATCTTAAGTTCGCTAACAATTTTCAACTTCAACTTTTCCGGGTCATGTGTCTCTGGTCATTAGAGAGCTACAAATGCGAGGAAGAGTATCCCATTCCGGCTACACTCCCACTGATTGACTTTGATTTTGATGAGAGCAAGGTAACTCAAACGGATCCATATGTTGTTAGTTTTAAGTAAATGCATGATATATTATTTATAGATTCATTCCTGTACAAGATGGGAGTTGGTAATATTGTTTCTAGGGTCACGTTAATTTGACAATGCTGACATCAAGTTTGCTAATATTCTTATCTCTTCTCATTTTGATTTTTCATGCTTATTAATTTACTTATGACTGTTGTCTGGTGCTGTAGTGCATGAAAGCTAAAATGTAACCTGCTGATTCACTGTCATTAGCCACTATATGTTTTTTTGTTGATTGTTAATTGCATTTTGGTTAAGTAATTAGTTCAGACACCAGAATTTAGCCCTCCTATTACATGTACTGCCCTTCCCACTTTGCTGTATCTTTAAGGATCTCTCTCAGGGCACAATGTAACATATGTGCAATGCAACTCGAATCCTTAATTGGCAGCCTATTGCAAAAATGGTCTTTGATGATGTCATCTTCATGGTTATATTGTATTGTGGTGCCTGGTTTAAGTTTTCATTCTCTGTTGGGGGACATCTAATATTTTTCCAAATATCATTTGCAGATTATTGGTTTTGTTGGCACTCATATATGCATTTAACTTGACTAAATATAATAAATAACTGTTGATGGATTCGACATGGTTACCCAATATGTTTTCCAGTGGATCCATAAACATACCAAGTTTCAAAATTAGACATATAGTGACATGCTACAATGCTCTATTATTTAATTTTTATTTTTAAGTTTCTGTGTAAACTTTGCTTGTTTCTCCTTGTAGCTACTTTGATCCCGAGGCTGTGATTGGATGGGACTGCCCATGTGTTTGACATGTACAGTAGGAAATGTTCTCGAATTATCAGGTGTGTACTATGAATTTGTTAAATTCTATTAAGTTTCATTCTTTGCTTGCCAGTTTTCTATTAAAATATAATGGGTAAGTTTTAGACTTTCTATCAATAGTTAGTTAGTTACACATGTTGTGTGGTTGAATTGGTAACTTTTTCGTAAATTAGTTATTTGATTAATATAATATGCTTCATTTCTTATAGTATTCCGTATACAGAGATTGACTAAATCCCTTGGTTGTAATCAATCTTTTGGTTGAAGACATGATTGGCTAATCTCAATCAATCAATCACATCTTCAATCAAGAGATTAATTTTATTATTATTTTCTTAGCTAATCTTCAATTAATCAATCAAGTTAATCTTTTATTATTATTGATTGATTGAAGATTTTAAGCTAATCAAGTTAGTCTTTTAAGTTAATCTTTTATTATTATTATTATTATTCATTTAATCTCAAGACATGATTGATTGATCGAATTTAATTAGTCCTAGAAATTAGCTCATCGATTCCTATTTAAACTATGTTGTAACCATCAGCAATAGACAATTTTTTTAGGCACTTTCTTATTGTTAAAAACTTCATTATGTGTCTAATTGCTTTTAGGGGAAAAAAAAAATATTTTCTCAAAACTATTGGGATGGTTATCTTCACTAGAGTTTATCATTTTAATTCTTTTATGGAAAAAATTCATTTTGGTCCTTAATTTTTTAAAAATTGATAATTTTTTAAATATCTTTAAGATAATATACCAAACATCCTTAAATTTATAAAAAAAATCATCATTTTAATCCCTATCATTAGTCAACCGTTGGTCAAATTTCATTTTAGTCCCTAATTTTTTAGAAATTGATAATTTTTTAAATATCTTTAAGATAATATACCAAACATCCCTAAATTTATTAAAAATTCATCATTTTAGTCATATTGACTAGTTTTTTAACAATTAATATTAACAAAAAAATACAAAAAGACTAAACTACCCCTACTTTATTGGAAGTATCTTTTTACCCCCGATGTATTAAAATGTAAGATATTTGGAATGATCAGTATATTCTTTCATATAAAAATAAATTAGAATTGAAAAGACAAAAATATCCTTATAATTTTTTATGAATTCTTTTTTAATATTGCATGTTGAGTGAATGAATTGTTTGTTGCATCAGATTTGATAGGTTTTGATAGATAAGAAAAATATATTTTTGCCCTTAACACATAAAACCAAAATAATAACAATTTAATATTATTTTTTTATGGTAAAAACAATAACAAGAAAATGAGTTTAAAAGGGGATGTTGTTGCTTGTTGGTGGCTACAATTTTGCTGCTCAAATATTTCAATTTTCTTCTCCAATTTGTTTGTCCATTTTTTGATCTCCCAATTTTTGTGCTCTAATTTTTTACCTTCAATATTTTTCTCAAACATCATCAACCCATAGTGGTATAAAAAATTCAAATATGACTCCAATTTTTTACCTTTAGTATTTTTCTCAAATATCTCAATTTTTCTATACTACACACGTGTTATCTTAAGAAATTTTAATACAAGATTACCATTTTTACCTTCTCACCATCAATTTGACCAATGGTTGACTAACGGTCAGGACTAAAATGATGAATTTTTTATAAATTTAGGGATGTTTGGTATATTATCTTAAAGATATTTAAAAAACTATCAATTTCTAAAAAATTAAGGACTAAAATGAAAATTTTCAAAAATTTTAACTCAAGATTACCATTTTAACCTTCTTACCGTTAATTTGACTAACAGTTGACTAACGGTAGGGACTAAAATGATGAATTTTTTGTAAATTTAGGGATGTTTGGTATATTATCTTAAAGATGTTTAAAAAATTGTCAATTTCTAAAAAATCAAGGACCAAAATGAATTTTCTCCTTCCTTTATTTGTTAGATTAATTTTTATTGTTATTTTTGGTTTGCAACCGGGGCGGACCCACGTAGAGGCCAGGGGGGACACGTGCCCCTCCTGAAAATTGAAAAAAAATCGCTTAATTTGCTTTATAGAAAAAAAAAAAAACTTAACTGTTGCACGTCTGTAGACTGCAGCGTGCAACAGTGGGTGTCTACTGTAGATACTGTGCAATCAAGTGACAACTGTCTATTTCAATTAATTTTTTTTTATTTTTAATCATTATTATTTATCTTTCACTATTTTATTTTAAAACTGATTTATATACTTTTCAAATGTTTTCTACGTACCCCCACGTTCAAATCCCGTGCTGTATTTCTTTTCTTTTTTTAAAAAATTATTTATTATATTTTTATTCAATTATTTATTTTTTCTATTTTTAATAAAATTAACTTCCTTTCTTATTTATTACTCCTATAAAACCTAAATTTTCTATTTATAATATTTTTCTTACTCCTAATTAATTAATAGTTTCTTTTTTCAATTTTTCTTTTTTAATTCCCTCCAATATAATTATAATCATGAAACGATTTTAAAATATAAAGTCTCGTCAAGAAAAATTATAATTTTATGTAATTTATATATATATTTTTAATAATTTTATTAAAATTTTTAAATATAAAATTATTTATTATGCCTAATATATATATATTTTATTTTATTTAAACTATATAGTATTATCAAATATTTTTTTATATAAAAATATTATATTTTTAATATATTTTTAATTTTTGATATTTTTATTACTTTATTCATATATCTTTAACAAATTTTTTGGTCCGTCACTGTTTACAACAGCCTGACAGTCAGGTCGAATCATCAGATACTTCATAGAAAATTATACTTGCAGGAATGAACTGTTGCGAGGTATGGACTTAAGACTCTCAGCATTAAAAGGTGAGTTAGCTGCAGCTTTTAGCCAGGTTGCTGGTGCCACTTGCGCCTATAATGAACTTGCTGATATAGCAGAATTTGCTCGACATTTCGGGGCAGCAGAGCTAAAGTAAGTTGCCTACCTAAATGAAGCATTCGTGGATCCACCAAACTGTTTTCTTTCCTTGATAATGCATAGTTTTAGGAAAGTCTCAGAGTGCTGATCCTCGTGATGATGACAAGTCATCAGTTTCACATGTTCTGGGTGCAAGACAGATGTAAATACTACTCAGATATCCAAAGCTTCAAATCCAGAAACACCATGTGCAGGTAGGGAGGAATCTTCTGCTCAAAGTGAGCTGCAAATTTCTTCAGAAGATTTAGGTCTGGTGATTTCCAGTGATGTAATGGAGAGAGAGGATTTAAAGAGTTCAGTAGAGGTGAAATCAGAGTCAAATTCTGTATCTGGAGGTCAAACTCCTGCTGAGGCTGCTGAAGTTGATGTACAGCTAAATAGATGGGAAGAAGGAACATCTAATCAGTTAGATGTTCAAGCAGAAAGTGATGTTACTCAAAAGAGAGGAAATCAATGAGAGATTAACAGCCTCAGCTGAATGGAGTCGACCAAAGGAAATGGAATCGAACCAGATCCAGATGCTGAAGAAAATGATGGTGGAAACTCAAAATCTTTCATCTTAGCAGAGAGGTGGATTTATGACCATTACAAAGAGAAGAGAGATGAAAAAATTCGAGGTGAGAATACTTGGGAACGAGGAGAAGAAAAAGAAGCACAGTTCAAAGCAATGAAACAGATTCTCGATGAGTGGAAAGCTGAAATGGCCTCGATTGGTAAAAAGCAACCTCAGCGGAAGCCCCAAAAACCACTCGAGGACTCACCTCAATCTGTAAATTCAAGCAAGGAAACTCCACAACCCACTGTTACCAAGAAAGTTCCATCCAAAACATCAACCTCGCCATGGCCATCACCAAGAACAACAGGAACATCATCTGCTAAAACGCCTGGTGCTGGAACAACTCCAACTCGTCGAAAACCTCAGTCAGCAATATCAGTGCCTCGACCAGAGGGACCCCGGCAGCCAGTGAGAAATGTCAAGGAAACTCAGACCACTACTGACAGGAGCTTCAAGGGTAGAATGGCAACGAGTGGCAAAACTACAAAACCAAAAGTTACAACACGCTCTTGTGGTGTGGTTCCCACGAAGCCCAGTAATTTCAAACACACTTGGTGTGGACTTGTCAAGTAGGGGGCTACGAGGTCGGGTTGGGGTATAGTTCTAGGCCTGGTCTGGTTTGAGCGAGTTGGGCTTCCAAGTATTTCATTGGGCTGGACCCTGTCCATAAGATCAAACTAAAGAGGGCTTCTTTGGCCCACGGATGTAAATGTTATTTTATTTCTTTATTTCAAAGGAAAAATAAACATGGTACTGTAATAATTAGAAATAAATTGATAATTGCCCTTAAATCTTGAGTACTTATATTAAATTTGGGTGTGTAAATCTCACCCATAAAGTTAACCAGTGTAACCAATTAGGATTACACATTCATTGCTAACACTTGATTTTTTTTATAAACTATTACAACTAAATTGAAATCTAAAAGAGGAATATGACTCGAACTTTCAACTTATCAAATGTCCAACTTATTAAATATAGATGCCAATGTCTTAACATTTTTTTATCTCTCCAATCTTTAACTATGCTCACATCCAAGAAAAGAGGGTATGGTCTTTGGCCTATGGTCTATTTAAGTAAGATTGGTACTAGAGTCTACAAGATATTGCAAACATTAGATCAATATAATATACATTGATGATGTAAGAGCATGCATATAAGTGACATAAGCCACCTACTTATAGAAAGTCAAAATCTTGGTTTCTAATTTACTCTCTATCTCACTAGACGTATCTCCTATGTGAACAATGAAAAAGTATAGGGTATAAGTTATAGTCATGCTTGGAATAATATATTCATTGAAGAAAGTCATAAAGTGCTCCAAATCGGTGGCTGTCACATTCATGGTATTCTGCTTTTTTATTTTTGACTGTTAGATGTAGTCATGTACATGCCCTTTGTTTATTGCCACTGGAAAAGGTAGGCACTAGCTAAACTATACAATTTTTCTATTGCACGATCATTTTTGTTTGGTAATTAGAATCCTCTAATCAATTCATTCCCTTCTCACATTTCCCACATGTATATTTCATGCATGGTATTTTTTTTTTCAATTTTTGTAAAAAAAAATGTGTTCAACAACACATAAAAGTGCTTTTGAGAAACGTTTATCTAATGCTTTTGGGACTTGAAAAACACTTGGAAGTTCCGAACAAAGCGTCCAAAGGTGTCTATTTTAACTACACAACAAAAGAACATAAAAAATTGAATGCTTTTGGATAAATATTTTTCACTACATCAAAACATGCTGAACTAAAATATTATTTACTGACCTGAGATGTTAAAACCTGAAATGTTGCATCCACTCCATCAACAATTAACATAAAGGATAACAAAACCACCCCAGAATCTGATATCAAAATATAGTCAAATTCAGATCAGTTTGTTTAAATTGGTGGTCCATTATTTTAAATACCATTGTAACTAACCTGAAATTATTTTTTTTCTCATCCTAAATACTTACCCGAATTTTTAATAAAAACAAACCAAAAACACTTGCAATATTTAAATCTCGAACAAAGATGAGCAAGTTAGCTTCACCATTCCATTCCAACTCATGCAGATTCTTGCACGGTTATTATTATAATAAAGAATTAAGAGTACAAGTTAATAGCAGCAATAAAATAATTTAATTAAACAAATGGTGGATCATTTTTTTTTTTTTTTGCCCCATCGAATATCCGAAAAGTATATGCAAAAAAAATTATATGTTACAAAAGAAGACAGGACTAAAAGATACTTTAGTCATTGTTGCCTTGTTGATTTTGGAATCTGAGTGGGGCTATCCAATATTTTGCTTCAATGATCAACAAACCTCCAATAATGTAGAACTTTCTCTTTCATATAACATCATCCGATTCATTTCAACTGTTCTGGATAACTTGTCTGGAGGTATCCAATGGGGTACTTGGTGGTCATTGGACCCATTGAAGTCGACTAGCATGGTTACATTTTGGAGGAAGTGTTTTTAGACCAATGTTTGATGTATTTGCACAGCATGATTAGAAGAAAAATCATGCCTTGAATAGATGAGCTAGGCTGTGAACCGGCGTTGTACTCTAGGGGTAGGAACGACCACATCGCGACCAGATTTGATCAATTCGAGACGGTCCTTGATCGTTGTATCGAACAATCTGCTATCAGGATTCTCTGCAAAGCAAGCATAGTAACAACTCACACAGGCATGAGGCAGTGCCATTGCAATCCTGGTCTGGTACGGTTAGAAAAATTTATAATTCAAGTCAATTGGATGGTTAAGTCATGAACTAAGATTAAAAAAAACCCAAGTTGATCATATGATTAAAAAATGTTGCAATCACAGAATATAATATAGTCGAAAAGGGCTGCTAACCATAAGGTATCCAATGAGAAAGGCTAGAAGCGAATTGGTAGCAGTGAAGAGCTGATGCAGTTTGGCGGTCCAAGCAGCCACAACTATGACACATATAGAACCACTGCAGACTCCGGTGAGGAAGCAGATGGCACTGGTCATGTCAGCATCGACAATGCGCTCCATTTCTCGCCTTTGAAAGAGCTCCCAAGTGTCTTGGGATGCCTTAACGAAACCTTTGCCATATGCAGCTATCTGTAGTCATTTGAATATTTCAGCTCTATAAACAATTTAAGATGGACCACAGTAACTATCAAACTTAAATGAACTGATGGCAATGGCATGAATTTGACATTTTTGGAGATAAATACAATAAAAAAGTTGATAAATGTATATAGAACATGACAATAAACTTTACAAATGACTTGTTAGTGACATGCACCTGTACATAGGCCCAGCCATTGCCATATCTGAAAATGGACTCCATGACACTAAGGCAGCAATGTGCACAGCAACACAGGAACTCATCTTCTCCCCTGAGCAAATTCAATGCTCGAGCTACAATTCTAAGAGCTTCAATTGATGGCACGAACAAAGATCCGAGACAAGCACTTCCAAGATTTATAGTCATGGCTCTTTGGAAGGAAAATTGAGTACTGGATTGCATTCCTCTTAGATAGTAGAGTGTGATTACTCTACTAACGGTTAGATTGACAATGTTCCTCAAAACTTCTGTAGTCCAAAGCAAGCTCAAGACCAAAGCAATGATGATCAGAGGAGGAACATAAAAATTCAACGCCCCAACCACTGCTAAAATCCATATAGACATCCACAAGAACCCAACTCCAAGTGACCAGTAAGTAGGTTGATTCAAATCAGGGAATTTCGAAACAGGTGCTAAGGATTTGATCAAAACCTTACCACAGAACCCAATTCTCTGATTAACCCAACAAGCATACAAGCCATTCCCAATTGCAAAGGCAATGAAGCAGACTCCAACACCATCAGTTGGAGGCTTTTGGAAGCAAATCAGGAGGATCCCTGCGGCAAGCGACATGAAGAAACTACTCCATATAATGAAATGAACCATGAAAGGAGGCCATAGCCTGAGCGCCTTTTGCCAGGCAAACGCAAGAGTGATGCTCAAAAGAGCTGCAGCCTCGACTTGAGGCAGCATATACTTCAACACCCTCTTCTCTATTCTCTTAATATTATCAGATGCCACAACCAGACCTTGAATTCCTTTAAACACAAGAAAACACACCAACCCAAGTACCAGCACCATGTGCAGAACAAAGATAAACAGAGATATCTTGTTGGTGTACCTTCTTGAATTGAGTGTAGTCAATGATTGCTGTTCACAATAACAAAAACAAAAACCTCAATAACTGTAATACACATCTCCCAAAATTTGTGAACTTTCATACAAATCACTCAAAAGCTACCACTATACAACTCAAAAACACAATCAAAACACATACTTGAGGAGTTGGGGTTGGAACTGGAGCTGGAGCTGGAGCTGGGGCGGAGCGAGGCTGAGAAGAGTGAGAAGGAGTTGGCATTCTAGGAGCGGCAACTCTTGAACCTCCATTGATGACAATTCTCAAAGGGTTTGTTAAATTCAGTCTATGCATCATTGGCGCCACTTGAAACTCGCTATCCATCCCTCGTTCATGTGCATGACCAAGCTGACCACCAGCTACAACACTTTTACTGGTCTCCACCACTTTCTCTTCCACACCCACCTCTCCTTTCTCCAAATCCTCCTTTTCCTTTCTCTCATTCTCTTCTTCTTCTTCTTCTTCTTCTTCTTTTCTCTCTTCCCTCCCTCTCCCTTCTGCCTATAAACAAAAACGAGCCTCCATTATACACACACACATCATTCAACACCAAAACATGTAAACAAAGAATTAACAAAAACATGTTGGTTTTAGTACATATATATGGTGACATAATATGGTGACTTACAGGGTCAGAAACACCCATGGCGGCGGTGATGACGTCAGCTACTACGGTGGTGGCAGGTGGCGGTGAGGGCGGTGATGATGTCTGAAATGTTGTTGGATTTTCATACGAGTGCTTTTCCAGCGTGTTATCTGGGTGGCTTTATCATGTTTTCATGTTTTTGTCGTCGTTTCGACTCTTTTTGTTTTTTGCTTTTTTTTAAAAAAAAATAAATTTCATTTAATATTAGCAGAATAATAACGCTAGGATGTCCACGTGGACTTGTGAAACTACTCTCAGAACAGCGAGTGGAGTGTACGGACCAATGAAAGGGGAGTCCAGTGCATGTGTTGGATGCTGTATCTAGCACGTGTGATTTGGGTTTTTGTTCTCTGTGTGCTAGGTCTCGTGTGTAATATTGGAGTCCGGTTTGACGATGTTAATTTGGTGGCCTCGATCGATTCATGTTGGATGATTGTCTTTTTCTTTTTCATTTCTAACAAACAAAGCATGACCTCATGTCCTATCTTTTAAGAGTGATGTGGATACATCGAAAATATGTATCCATTCCTTTCGTAGAGTACTTTTATACGTTACAATTTTAAATTTAAATCAAATATATGATAACCGATTTAATAACATTAATGAAATAGTAAATAAACTAAGGTTGGTTTAGTAATCTTCCTTATATTACACCGTCCAAATGGTAAAGGTATACCGTGATCTTCTTTCTAACTTTCAAATTATTGAAATTGTACGGTAAAAATGAAAATTTGAATAAAAAAGGTTGTTGGGGTTGAGTGAAGTGTTTGAACTACGATGATGACAAAGAGAAAATGGTATCACCTTTCTAGATTGAACCTGAAGAGCAAGAAGAGGAGAAATGGAGAAGAATTTTCCATGTGAGCGAAACGAGACGGGGAAATGGAAAAGAGAGCCCAAAAAGATAGAAAGTAAGGAAACGATATATAGACTGTAGAGACTTATCATGAACGTCATTTGAACCACGTACGTTGACCACACTTGGCTGGTCATGCAAGACACTACAAGCTACCATCATTGGCGGTTGTGTTTTTAAAGCACTTAACAAAGTTTTTCAGTCAATTTGGATTGTTAGATACAATGTGGTTATGGTCATCCTTTTAAGAAACTGTGTTATTATTGCTAATTTCAGGTTTTTATTGTTTGAGCTTGTCATTTTCTTAATTTTTAAGAAAACAACTCCCAACCGAATGGTCATTAATTATACAGTCTAGATATCAATTTTAATAATTACGGGAGAACCACTTTGACAATAAAAAGGAGAAATAGACCTTATAAATTTATAAAATATATTTTGTAAGAATTAATGTTACCATCTTATTAAATTAAAAGGTACATAACGACTTATACTAAGACATACATAACATGTGTTTAAACTTTAACATTAAACTTTGCAAAAGTATCTATTAAAAAATAAGGTTAATTTTAATGATAAATATTTTCTTGGAAGATGCAAAGATTTGAAATAGATATACATTAATTAGTTGGATTATAAGTGACTACATATTTTATTTAAATATTAGTGTTTTAAGAAAATTACAAATATTAATAATGTTTATTAACATTTGATTTTAGGTGTAACGAGTTATGGTTGAATATTATAAATGGTAATTATTTTCCAATGGACTGTAGCAAAACCCATAATTATATATTTTTCAAGAATGAAGCCCAAGTCATTTGTTCCAAGTACTAAAATGTTGTTGCTTTTTTTTTTTTTTTTTTTTTTGAGTAAAAAATGTTGTTACTACTAATTGCTTTGTTAATTTCAATTCAAATATAGCCAGCTGTTTTTTTTTTTTTTTTTTGTTTAGTACAAATATAGCCAGCTGATTTGAATGCACACAGTTTATGACTTTAGATTTAAAAGGGGGCCCTTCGGTGGACCAAGAAATAAATTCATAGAATTTTTTATGATTCGCCAAAATAACGCCCCACAAAAGGTGTTAGGTTTCAAGCATTGAATTGTTGTTCTTGTTCATTGCTACAATTGATTTTTTTTTTAAAAAAAAAAAATTGCCTAATACATAAAGAAACTCGAATGAATCTTTGCCACGTGGCACGAAAATCCAGAGACAAATACATTGACTTGTGTTGAAGTTAAATTAATAATTATCCAGGTTAGATAATCTTGTGTCAAGAATATCAAATCAAAATGATCCAAGAAAATTAAAGTACCAACTTACGTGTTATGGTAGCAGAACAACATGTATATGTAAATACGGGTGTTGATGGAAAAGATTCTTAATTTAAGCACTTGTTTGAATTATATCACTGCCAATAATCCATACAATTGTGACACGATTCTATTGATCAAGATAATAAATTATGATGCAATTAACTAAAAAAATATGGTCTAATAGACCCGACATTAAGCGGGTTGCAATTACATTAACAACTAAAAAAATGAATATAACTTGAAGGCATATGAACAATTTAATAAAAGAGCAATCATACTCATTCTTCCCACATCTTGCATGTCATTTATATCCACATTTATGATACTATAAATGGTGAATGAGATTTACTTTAATAATTATTTATTTTATTTTATAAATTTATTCACCATCATTTATTACATGAAATACAAACAATATACAAGAGATAATATGTTTAGTACTGTTATTAATAAAAATAATGTTATAAAAACACCAAACACAAAGCGATAACAATAATTTTATTGTTATATATTTATTTATTCCAATAATTAGTCTTTTTTTTTTTCATAACTATAATAGAAATTCGAATATCATTAAATTTATTTATAAATATATGAGAGCGGATTTTTTTTTAGTGGTACGAGTATAAAATTTTATGATAATATTTATAGTATTTTATTGATTCAGATTTTTAAACTTTTGGTTATTGATGGTAGACTATCATCCAATTATTTAGAAAAACAATAATTTTCTTGTCTATGGTTAATAATAGATGTTCAAGAAATAATTTGATTAAATTATATTTCTTTACTCTATAGCAATAATAATCCAACGGTTAGCTGGAAAGGTGATAATTGATCATAGGAGGCAGGTGTCGGTGGCAGTGTAGATGGGTCCCAAAAGTCCTGCTAACATTGGAAGTCGAGCTGTTGGATCAGTCACGTGGCGTTGAAAGAAAAGATGATAACAACTGAAGCTATTTATGTACTGCAATTGTGTCAGACAAACGTGAGAATCGTTTTGGCAAACTGGGATGACGTGGATCCATTTCACCTTGTCTGCTATCTTACATTGGAGAAGTGCAATTGCGACCACACGGTAACCGAGAACGCTGTGCCCTTCCCACCCAGGAAATTAATTTAGATACTTCCTCATGTATTTTTGAAACCAATACACTGGTCCAATCCATGGTAGATATAAAACGGCCATTCTAAACACGTGTTCGACACAAGCCTTTAGTGGCATGAGTGGAATGGGCTGGACACCTAAATAGCCCATAAATAAAAAAACTTCTCTCGATGTTATCATATTTGAGTTATTCTTTCACCTTCGTATAGATCTTTTCTCTATTTTCATATAGATAAATTTCTCTCATTTGAGGTAATCTTTTAGGTTATGCTATAGTATTCTTATCTTGATTAATTTCTATTGTTCCTGAATCAATTTCAATCCTAAAAGAAAAAAAAAAAAAAAAAGCTATTCTAAACACAAACTACAATAAATAGATTGGTAAATGATGAAAATACACTACAGTAGACGGATGGATGTAGAATGACAATCGTACCACCTACCATTATGTTAAATGGAAGGATGCAGAAAGATATGGTCAAAGATTTTGTACGTATATGCATGTGGAAGGTTATTACATCTACATTTCGGATTGTATAAATCTTGACTAGACGGAATAAGAGACTTGTTGATATTTTAAGAATTACGCATCCACATCAAAGTTTAAGTGAAAGCATACCTGCTCACCAACCCTAATAACGAAAAGTTTATGCTCCACCATACCCTTCTATGAAAAATGTATAGACAGTCTTCTTTTAAAGTATCCAAACTCGGTAAGTAGCTTTCATTTTCACTAAGGCCTTATTTATTACCTAGGATGGAAGTGAGTTGGAACTATTTATTTATCCAAACCCATGTTTGGTAATTCCACTTGTCCATCACTAAATTATTCCATCACAAATTTATTCCAAACTTTAAGGATAAAACAAACTCATTGAATCATATGGGTTAAAATTATCCCACTGCTTTGCTCATTCTTCGACACGTCGTCAGCGCCATCGTCACTGTCACCTCCAGTCTCTTCTCTTCCTTTCTCACCTCTCTCTCTGTTCGCACGCCAATACTACTCTCGCTCACCTCTCTCTCCTTCAGTCCCGTCTCCATCACAATTTCATTTTTTATCGCCGATCTTCTTCTTCATCTTCATCTTCGTTAGTGGTTTTTACACTCGCCGATCTCCTTTTTCGTCTACGTCTTCTTTGCCTTCATCTCCGACAGTCGTAGTTTTTGGAGGTTTGGCGTTGTAATCACTTCTTCATCTTCTTTGTCTTTTTCATCTTCGTTTTCGGTGTTGTAATGGCTGATGAAGAAGGGTGATCATGGAGGAGATTGTTGTGGTTATAGAGGTTTGACCACTCTCAAATGTAAAATTTATGAAAAACCCTTGAAAAATTATTTTAAAATCCAATTTTATACCCACTATTTTTAATCCTATCCTATTTTCACCAAACATGGGATATTATCCAATCAAATCCAATCTCATCTCATCTCATATATATTATCCAACCCTATCCCGCACATCAAACAAACCCTAATGGAAAGATGTATACCAAATTATGACTTCTTGTAAAAACTTCAAAACTATGTATACCAACCATGACTAGTCATTCTAGTAAAAACTTCAAAACTGTCTTTCTCGGATGTTGGATCTTAGTCTATATTACATATCTTTCATTCAAATTTCAAGGCCTTGATCAACCAAGTGAATGCAACAAAATTGTGGAGCTTCTTCATTTAGTAGCTAACAAATACGAAATGGGAATATCACAACACACAAGATTTTTGACATGAATGTTCGTTCGGTTTTGTGTTTTGAAAATGTGTTCTATTGTTATGCAGCTGCGGGCTCTGGTTGGCTGCCTTTCTTGTTGGTTGAAGACTCTGCCAAGTCTTTGATGATACTTAATTGGCCCCCATCATTATTAGCACGAGTGGCTGCCTTCACCTCGTTGCAATGATTTATGAATTTCGTCAGCTCCTGATTTCAGGAGATAAGAGGTGCAAAGCAAAAGCCATCAGCAAGGTGATTATGCGAACATAAACAAGCCAGCAAACCAGAATTAAAAATCTAGCCATATATAAAATCTATTATAGTTGAACCTATGATAACTACTACTAGTTCGCTGCTAAAATTGCTCCTTTCATAACCACATGTCAGGATGAAGAGAAAACTCTCTTCATCCCAAAGAAGTAAGATATAAAACTATACAAAGCAGTAAGATATAAAACTGTAGTTGAAAAATACTCTCTGATCCCAATTATATCCGTCTCCATTATTTGAAAAGGCAGCCTCAAGGATATTATAAACCTACCAATGTGACGACAACTGATACAAACTGGATATTTACAAAACTTCCTTGCAATACTACAGGAAAAAAATCCGTCAGCTATACGAATCAATCGCCAACTCAATTGAGTTAAAAGTTCCCCAGTCAATTCTAATTTCTCTAAACTAATTCATGAACCAAAGGCCATAGAGAAGCTACTCAAAGTACATAACCTTCACAATAGAGAAGGGTGTTATTTTCAGACTGATGTTTTCTGCCTAAGAGCCCCCCATCCAACAGCCTAATGAGGAAATAACCATACAGTTCCCACATAATTACCCTAAATCAGAAGGACTTGACACAATCAGTGCCCCCCAGTTCAATCCACTAACGCTGGTGCATACTATATCCAGTAAAATGTGGAAAACCAACAAGAAATGAAGCTCTTTCTAACAACAAAGAGAAGCTCATGATATCAAATTCAAGATTGTAGGGTGATAAATATTTAAAAAAATAAACCTTCAACAGACTAACAAGATTACGATTAAGCTAAAAATCTTGTACAAATCATCAGCCTAGCAAGCCAAACAACATGATCCATTAACAATTAACAACTGGAGCTGAAAATCCGAACTTGATCTGTTTTCTTGTCCCACAAACCTGTCCCCGTAACTCAAAACACACATTGAATATTTTCTAGCATAAACTATCAAAACAGAGCCTGATATATATAACCAAACAACATAGCAACAAAACCGCCAGCCAAAATGCGAAAACTTAAACCGAAAAGATAGTGAGTTTCAACTGCTAGGAGCTGTAACCAATTGTTCTTGTTGGCATTGTTGCTACACCACACTAACAACGACCATTTTTTTTTTTTTGCTTTTTTATCCCAACAAATTGCAGTACAAGCAAAAACCCTAAATTATGTTATAAAATTTATAGAGTTGGGAGAAATTGAATGGTACCCTATCGACATCCATGTCCTTTGTAACCTTTGATGGTTTCACATATCTCTTCCCTTCACCAAAAAAAAAAAAAAGTCAAAATTCAACAAAAAGCAAATGCCCAATTAGATAAAGGTTTGAGCTTTGTTACCTTTGCGAGTGTGAGCTGTTTTGCCGTGGCGGTTGGGAGGGATTGTCTTCTTCTTCTGTTGGCCTTTGAATAGACTCCCTTTCTGCGTCATCTCTCTCCCTGTGTAATTTTGTTAGGGTTTGTTTTTTTTTTTATTTTTGATTTTGGTCTTCTAGGGTTTTTTTTAGGGTTTCTTGTTTACTTTCTTCAGCCGCCGCCGCCATCATTTTTTTATTAATTTTATATTAAAGGGTAGCATCGGTTCTGTCTGAACCGATTCAAGTCTGGCACGGTTTAGGGTGAACCGAAGCACAAAACCACCATGTTTATACTCTAAATTAAAAGATAAGTTTTTGATAATTTAGTAGTATATCAATCTAAAATATAATAACTAATCGATATTATTATACTTTTTGTATATCTTACATTAAACAGATCCAAACTAATTTTATAAAAAACTTAATAAAAACAAAAATTTAATAAAAAATAATTGTTTATTATTAATATCCCGTACTAAAACAATAATAAGTTGAAATGAATTATAATTTCTTTAATTATCCAAAATGAAAATGATAATATATTTATTTAAAAAATAATATATTAATTCATAGTGAATTGAAATATCAAAATATGTAGATTCATTTTAAATTGAAATGATAATTTATTATTCTAGGTGATGCAAAAGCACTTAACACGCTTCCGTTCAACTTTGAATTACAATCATTATATGTCAATTTTAAATAAACCGAAAACACCAAAAACACCTTGATTCCACCCATACAACGCAACTTCGCTTCGGGCCAACCGGTCCAAACTATTATGAAGTTAGGCCGAACCCAAGACATCAAGGTAACTAAGTAGTCAAGCTATAAGTAAACCCCTAACATGCTTCAACACTCATTTTTCAGACAACCTCAGCCACTTGAGTTTCTTCATCCCCAGTTCAGTTTTCATCCTGAAACTAAAAACCCTTGTGGAGGAAAAGGTATAGATCCTGATTCCTACCACTTCACGGGCTGAGTTTGATGTTCAAAAAACTCAAGATGGGGTCTAAAATGAAGCAGTTCTAGACACAGACTGGATGATATTTATTGCATCAAAGATTCCAACAAGTGTCACAATATGAAGTTGTTTTGATTTTAAAACATGGGCTGGTTCCGATGATGATTTGTTTAAACAAACAAACAGCTGTGAAGTGTGTTGGGTTGAGAACAGGAAAATCATCGGAACACAAGCCCATGCTTTGAGATCAAAACCATCTTTCACTTTGACATCATTGTTTAAACAAAAACACACAGCAAGTTTTGATCTTGTTTTGCCTTGAGCTCAGTACTAGTAAGTTCGTTGGTTCTAATATGTTCATATGTGATGAATATGCAATTAAATTTTCTCTCTTTGGTAGATCTTGGCTGGATTTGGTTGTTTGGTGTGTTATGTTGAGGTCTTTCTTGCTATTTTATGTTGGCCTATTTAGACTAGAAGGTTGTTCCTGTCAAAAGAAATTGTTTTGTGTTGTATGTAGGAAGCAAATCAACCTGCGTTTTTACTGTTTCTTTAGTGATTGATCTATAGAAATAAGCCTATGATGAGTGGTTTTTAGTTTGCTAATTCTTATGGGATTTTGTGTTGTTTGAAGAGGTAGTTGATCTGGTTTAATGAAGTTCATGTTCTTGTGCATTTGTGGGGGGCCATGAACCGTCAATATTTCGAGGTTGGAGAATGTGAATGGTGGTTCAGATGCAAGAAGGTGACATAAATGGCAAGAGAAACTTCTGTATAATTTTGTAACAACCATAATGTATATAGTGGCAGGTTCAGTGAGAGACTTCCGTATAAATTTGTGAAAATATGATAATGATTAGAAGTGCTGGTTGTTGGATCAAGATGAAGGTGAGGATTTCTGTTTGTAAATTGATAACCACAAATGAAGCCTTCATGGTGTTCTTTCTAGACCTGCATAAGAGGATTATGCATCCTCCAAGGAAGATCATCAATCCAATCAGGGAAATATTGATCTGTATATGCAGAAAGAAATTAATGAACTACTAGAATCTGTATATGCAGAAGCCTTCATGGTGTTCTTTCTAGACCTGCATAAGAGGATTATGCATCCTCCAAGGAAGATCATCAATCCAATCAGGGAAATATTGATCTGTATATGCATAAAGAAATTAATGAACTACTAGAATCTCCAACGACTGCAATGTAGGATTGGCTTATTCCAGGAGATTCTAGCTGTGCCGGGATCACATAGAAACCATTAGGCAGAGCAAAGGTGTTGTTTTCATTGGCATAGATACAAAGCTATAATGCTGCATGACCAGTTCCAAAGAGGTTTTGATTTGTATGGTTTGACTGTCTAACTTTGAATTTCATTTTTCTAATAATTTCCTGATTACATGTTATGTTGTGAGCATTGGTGTACTTATTAGACCATGGAAATTGCTAGTAATCTGTTGTATTGGCAGGGTCTAATATGCACAGCATTGCAGGTTTTGCTAGTCAATCTTGTGAAACTGTTGATATTCTGCTTGCTTTTGGAATGTACATCAGAAAATTGTGCTTCTAGCTTTGGCATCCATAAATGCTGTTGGTAATGCAATATACGGGAATACACTCTGCATTGTTCATATAAATGCTGATTGTGGGATAGGTTTGGTGAGTGCCAAGGTAAGTTTCACTTTCTTACAATTTTGTTCTATTAACTTGTATTTTTATCAGTTATGATATTATTGCACTCATTATCAAATGTGCACGAGTCAAGTGGTCACAATGGCGACGGAAGCTTGGGCAGTGGGTGATAACACACTCTGTACAGTAATCAAGGCAGGGGGCTTCAAATGCTTATTGTTGCTTACGAAAACCTACTTATCGAAAATTTTTGAGAGTAAATCTACTATCGTCTCTCAGACAATCTGACAAAGATGCTAGAACCAGACCAGGGAATGAAGGATGTATATCTATGGCCCGAGTTGAAGAATGTGGAAATGCTACAACTGTGTGTTTTTGTCTGATGAACAGGAGTTTACCTATAGTGTGTGCTCCCTGGATTATTGGATGTGTGAATTTAGTGGTCAGAAATTTATTTCTTTCCTTGTTTGTGTTTGAATGTTTATGCACTTCTGCTTGTAGCTTCAAAATGGTAAGTGCATTTCTCTTCACGTCTATAATAAGAATTACGTCTTCTCATTCATATTTATCAGTAGAGAGTGCTCTCCTGTTATTGTTGGAATAGAATTCTTCCGGTGTTTCCTTTTTTGGCTGAGTGAGATGTAAGAATACAGCTTGAAGCTAAACTTTGTGATATGCTGCTCCTCTACTTCTAACTGGTCATAAGGATGTTTCTATTCTGAAGATACATAGTGGACTAATTGTTCCTCAGTGTACATTCACTTTGTTTACAAAATACACTAATTCTCTAATCTCTTTTGAGTTCAATAATCTGTTGTTTCTTTTCACTTTATCATTCAATATGCTTTGAAGAATAAATAACAGACACAAAACTCGTTATAGAGTGACTAATGGTTTCCAATTACATTCGTTGGATGTCATCTTATAGGCACAGAAGATTGCTTCATATGTGACATCAGTTTACTGGTTGCTTTTCAAATGATGAAATCTTGGGAAAATTAACTAATATCACCTTAACTTGTTAGTATTTTCCAGGTGGGAGCATGTGCAGACATATCTTTTGATATAGTCAATAACAGCCACCGGTACAAAAATTACAAGTTTTAAATCATCTCATTTTTTAATCTCTCTATTGACAATCTCATGTCTGTTTTAATCTCTGCCAATTTTACTCACCTTGAAATTTTGGTTAAGTGAATCTCATTTTTCAATCTCTCTATTGACAATCTCATGTTTGTTTTTATCACTGCCAAGTTTACTCACCTTGAAATTTTGGTTAAGTGAATTCAGTGAGTGACAGGAAGAATATAATTTGAAAATGAGTAAAGCCAGTTTGCAAATTAATGATTCAAGTATGAATTTAATAGACACAAAACACTTCACTGGCTGCCTGAAACTCCAATGCAATTTCGGCTTACTGAAACCAATGATGATAATCATCACTAATAGCAGGCTAATTACCAGTAAACAAATAAGTGTCAGCTTGAGATTTCCATTTTACTAACTCCAATGTGACATGCTAACAACCATACGAGCATCTAAACTTCAATTCCAAGAACCGTTAAGCTTACGAAGGATAACGGTTCTGTGTGATATTTCTAGTCACATGTTTCAAGAGAATGGTTTGTGCAAGGTTCATCAGAAGCCAAAGAAACTGAGATTATTGGTTTTTATGGAGACAACATCTTTCTGGCGGGGCAAAATCATAACAGGGCAAGAACCAAAGGTGGATGATACTTTCCCCATATTTATTTTTTCCTTGAAGACGAAGGAAACAGAAAAGCTACAGCAGCAAGGGTTATCTGGCAGACTTCAATATCTGGCGTTGAGGGATTGTGAAAGCCTTGAGAAGCTACCACAAGCATTGCACAGCTGCCTCAGGTTCCATAGAAGGATATCCTTTCAAGGCTGTCCCAAGACTAGTTTCGATTCAAGAGGTTGAGTTGCCTTCTCTGGTCAGATGGGTTGACATCATGCAGTGCAATGAACTGGAATCCTTGCCTCCTCAGACACAGATGTGTTGCAGCAATACATCTCTTAAAAGTTTGTCTATCAAATACTGTGCTTCTTTGACCTTCATTGCGCAATTTCTTCTGCCTCCTAATCTAAAGAAACCGAACGTACAATTTTGTAGTAGTTTGTGAACTTTGATGAATGAGGAGGTTTCAACACAAGAAAAGGAGAACATTAACAGTTACAACAGCAGGAATTTCTCTGGTATTGAAGACTTGGATATTGAAACATGTTCCATCTCTCATGATCTTATGGTCAAAATCCCTACCTAAGACTCTCAAATACCTTTCCATCTGTAGCTGTCCAAAGCTACAACTCATAGCGGAAAACTTGCACAACAACTCATCTCTTGAAAAGATTGATATTGATGATTGTACGAATCTTATACAGTTACCAAATGACCTGCACAAACTCAGCCATCTCCCTCGTCTCAGTATACGAGAATTGCCAAGTCTTGTTTCCTTTCCAGGAGGGTTGTGCTACCTTACACTGAAAAGTCTAAACCGGAATGCCCAAACTCAGCCATTTACAAGAGCTCTCTATGTATAGTTGCCTGAGCCTTCTTTCTTTTCCAGAAGATGGAATGCCTTCCTTGAACCTAAAGCATCTCTACATATCTGATTGTGAGAAACTAAAAGCCCTGCACAACCGCATGCATGACTTCACCGCTCTTCAAGTATTGAGAATAGAGCAATGTCCAGGCATAGCAACCTTCCCCAAGTATGGCTTTCTGACCAACCTTACATCACTCGTAATAAGAGATGTCAATATATTTAAGCCATTCTTCAAGTGGGGCTTGCACAGACTCAGTTCTCTACTCTTACGGAACTACAAATTGGAGGGTGTCTGCACATTGTGTCCTTTCCTTATAAGGAGACACAAATGATGCTTCCTACATCACTACACGAAGCTTGAAAATTTTCCTGGTCTGGAACACCTATCCTCTATCAATCTAAATCCCGCTTCCTTGGAACAACTGAGTCTCCTCAGCTGTCCTAAGCTCAAATACTTTCCAGAGAAGGGCCTGCCTGTCTTGCTTCTGCAATTACATATCAAAGAATGTCCTCTACTAAAAGACAGGTGCAAAAGGGATAAAGGACAGTATTGGCCCTGATAGCCCACAGACCTTATGTCAAGGTAGATGGGATAGAGGTCTTTCTCAATCCAGACGAAGAGGAAAGAAACTTATTTAATTTGATGCACTTCCAGATATGACAAAGTTGAAGATACATTGTATCAACATCAAAATTCTTGTATTTGTGACATTCTCTATTGATTCTCATTCATTTTCACAGAATGCAACAGCCAATTTACTTTTCTGGTTTTTTTTTTTTTTCCCCTCTTTTTCCTGTATATTTCTTTAATTGCCGTGGTCATATTTTCTATCGATTCTTATTCATTTTCACATACCTCATTAGGTATATACATTCCATTTTATGTCATCCAGTCACAGAAGAGAGAGGATCTATCATGTACACTTTGGAAATTTTATTGGAAAAATTTAATTCCCTATTATTTGTATTGATTTCAAACCACAAAATCAGTATCATTTTTTACTAAAACAATTATCTTCTAACAATATTCTCTTCTTGGCTAATTACACAATAATCTCTCAATTGTACAATGCTCAACAGACAACTAGATAGAAATCCATAGTTTAAAAAGTAAGTACCAAAACTGAAATAAGAAACTCAATGATATTTCAGTTCTGATAAAAATAATGAAAACAGACATACATATGATGCCTAAGCTTCCCGCTTTGGTCTGTTCCGAGTACGTGGAAGGACAACTTCTTTTGCTTTCTCCTCCAAAAAAGTTTCAACATCATCTTCATCGTCACCATCCTCCTCCTCCTCCTCCTCCTCCTCCTCATCTGCTTCCTTCATTGCTTGTTGGAGTATAAGCTATTACACCAAATCATTGCTGTCAACACTTATACAAGTATATCAACCATTCACAGATAACAATATATTCAACAAACATTGAAACATACCCCACTACCGCTACAAACACTTCTAATACTCTTAAAACATAAAATATTAGGTTCCAATTCAAGAGATGCCACACCCAATAGCCACAACAATGCTCTCTATAGTAGAGTTCTAACATTCATAAACATAAACAAAAGATTGCTACTAATTCCCTTACTAGTTCTATCCATCTCTAAACATTTTCAAAAGACTGAAACAACCCTGAACCATATCATATGACAATAACTCAGCAAATTAAACAACAATCAAGCCTTAATTACCATCATTTAATAACTCACAAGACCACTTACCACGAACTAATCAATATATGAATGACCTCAAATTGACATTCAACAACAGTAATGAATCCAGCTGAATCAACACCAATACAAGCACACACATGCAAAACACTACACAAAACAAACCCAGTTCATGAAAGATCAAACTAACACCACCCACAAGCCAAAAAAGAGAAAAGAAAAAAGGCAACCAGTTGACACAAAGCAGCAAATACCTCCTCAAGAAACTTCTCATCAAGCTTATCAGCTACCCTTATAGAAGCAAAGACAGTGAGGAGCAGGAGCGCTAGAGGCAGCGTGAAAGCGAGGAGAGTGGTGGTGATGCTGGGGGGGCCGGCACGTGTCACCACCCCAGTCGTCAAGCGTCTAGCTTTGAGGGAGACATGGAGTCCCTTATAGAGTGGCACGTGCTGGGGAGGCCTGAAGGACGTGCGTGCGGTCCTGGTCGGAAGAGAGAGAGGCAGTGAGTTGAAGGTGAGGAGACTCGCCATTTTTATCTTTCTCGGTCTGTAATATCTCTTCGCTCCACGGTCGTTGCCGGTGGTTATGTGACCGTTTCTTTTGTTAATATTTTTATTTTCTTTTATATATTTGTATTTATATATAATTAAAGATGATTCGAATCCACTTAACAAATTCAAATTCGAAGGTAGAGTTTCCAGTGGATCTTAAGCTCGATAATATTTTCACAGATTATGTAAAGTAATAATAATAGATAAATTTCTTAATTTATGCCCTTCTTTCAAATAATTTTTACCATTTATTTATATTTAGTATACTTTTTTTTTAATAAATTTGTTTATATTTAGCATACTGATTCTTCAAATTTGTCACATTACTTCTTTTTTATTTTTTTTTTTAAGCATATGTAGTGGGTTGTTTCCTACGGGTGCTTACGTGAAGGTTGGCTTTAAGATCAGCTTCCTAAGATTGAACAACCTATAAAAAGTTAAACAGCAAGGTCGAAATACCTTGACACCGAGATAGTATCAGTGAAAGGTATTTTGAAGCTTAAGTTAGAAAAAAAAATGAATGTAGGTAGATATAAATAGATAAGAAAACGCACGACTAATAATTGCAATGGCGTCATACGACGAATGAGGAAGATATTGCTTGTTGAGATTAGAATAGGAAAGCAATCAACAGTCGTGTGACAATGTTGATCATGATGTTAGTTGTGCATCTATAGAGGATTTGTCAAAGTAACGTTAGCGTAAATACATGTCCTTGTCTCTCCAATTGCTCCCTTTTTATAAGTGGGGAACAGACTGTTGTAGGGGTCTAATGACAGATGAGATCAAGGGATCTATTCCCTTGATCCCTGTGTCTACACTAATGAGAGGATCTTCTCATTAACCTAGTTAAACCCCTTTTTAATGTGACATTAGTTGTCTGGGAACCCCTCCTTATTGTTGGATGTGGGCTTATGAGATTTTGGGCTTCAATTGGACTAGATTAAATATAGGCCGAACACTTGGTCTGTTATATTGAGTCCAACGATGTAGCCATAAATTATTAGTAGGGTGGACTAGAACTTTTATAAAAATTTCAACAGAGTTTTTATTATTTTTATAGCTTCTCAAAAATTCAATACACCTGCATTAACAACATTTAAATAGACAAATAATTTTCAATATAACAAATATGATTTAATCAATTGTCTATAAATTAATTAGATGAACAAGATTAAATTTATTAGTTTATTCCTAAATTTTCTATAATTATAGTTATCCTAAAATTTTAATCAATATAATCAATTTATAAACTATTCTAAAATTTTTAATTTAGTATAAGAGTTAAAGTTGTAATATTCTAAAGTTTTTTTGAAATGGGCTAGGGTAGGCTCCTACGTCCCTGATTGAGCCTTTCCACCTATTCGTCAATTGGGTCTACATAAGACTAATTTTTACCATCACAGTATAAAGGTTAGAATGACAAACTAAAAACTTATTATATATATATATATATAATTACATGACAATTAGAAATCTAGTCTATTAATGTTAATAATCAAAGATTTGTTGGGACTCGATATTAAACATTAGAGGAAAGTGTATTAATCACTTTGAGTTATGAGTGAATATACATTTTATTTCATGTTGATAAATACATATAATGATACTTGAATCCTTATTAGGGATGTAAAAGGAAAAACATTGCTCACATACTTCCTACGTGAGCGATGGGTGAATGCACATCTCATTGCTTGAAAATAATTAGTTTTGTAAATGCCCTTTAAATGCCTTTTCATCTTTGTTTATCTTATAATAAGTAATAATAAATATTAAAACATAGTAATAAATAATGTTATATTTTTCAAAAATTTGTCTAAAAATCAAGTGATGTGATAAGTTTGTTTTATTATTTGAGCAATAAATTTAAATAAATTTTTAGATAGTATAGCAATACTCTAAAATAACTGTCTTTTCTATAATTATGATGTATAGAGCTTGAAAATTTACATCCACAACAAGAAAAGAAAACTTCTCATAAATGCTAGTAAATGTATAGGATAAAATTCAAATATCAATCATTCATAAACACGTATGATGAGCTTAAACCCTAATCACACATATGAAGAAAAAATGTTAATTATTTGAATTATGAATGTATATTTATTGTTAAGAAGCGAAATTGTAATTAAAGACATCAATTTTTTTAATTTCATCCACATCTAACGTAACTAATTTGTTGAATTCGTGGATACAACTATCTAAGTCCCATGTTAAGAAAAAAGAGAAAATACCTAAAAAGACTTGTCACATTATATAGATGGATTTATTATATTCTACTTTAAAATTCTTTTAGAATGGACTTTGACTGGTGCATGCAGGAACAGCAAATGAAATGGCAATAAAATAGACAAAGTGGCCGAATTGATGCTAATGACAAAATCGTTCGGTTCTATTTTGATATTGCCCTAATGAAAAAAATTACCTGCACCAGGGAGAGATTCTCCATAACTTTATAAATATGTATTTGCACTCATACTTAAGTCACATTTCTTTGGCCTAATGACAAAAAACGCCTCAACCTGAGTGTAGGCAAGAAGACCAATCAATAACCGCATGAGGTGATTCTGAGATTCAAACACTTAATTTTGTCAAGGTGATTAAACATTGATAAATTATGTCACATAGTGTACCCTCCACATGTAGAATAGAAATTTTTCATGTGGACTATTTCATATGTCCATTGCCATGAATACAACAGTGAGACAACTTCCCCAAGTCCATCACAGCATCAAGTTTCTACATTTGGCGTTGCTAGTATTTCCATTGATTTCAAGTTCATTTAATATGAACAATCCAGTTATGCAGTTGTTTGCTTTGGTGTTAAATCATATTTGTTCTTGATAGACACTGCATCATGCTGAGAATGGTTGATGCAAAAAGTAATGTATGTTGCAAGCCATATTTACATAACTCATATTCTAAACCAACAAATAGTGAAAGCATAAGAATAGAGATCTTATTCGTGATTGCTATGATGAAAAATAGTATCTGCGAGAGAAGATTCTCGATAATATATATATGGTTTTAAAGTAATTTGATAAAAGAAGGCAAAGAAACCTGCAAAAACAAAAATTTATAGAATTAGCTAAAACAGTTAAAAAATTATGTTTTGATGCAGGTTTTTTAATGTACTTAACATTTGCTTTTAGTGATATTTCATTAGCCCAATGACATTATGTCACAGTCTGTGTGTTGACAGAATTCTAGTAAGGTCGGAAGATCCTGATAATTTGTACATAACTTAAGACCTTGTCAAATCTGAACCTCTGGAATCTCAGCAACTACATACCGTCAATCAGCCAATTATTCTTTCTTAGCTGTATATATTTGGCCTAAAAAATTACATATGTCTAGAGGCATAAAGGTTTCTGTTGGAATTATCGACTGTCCAAAGTCTGCTGGAGGACACTGAGATAATATAAATTAGTTCCCTAAGCACCATCATAGCATCAAGTTTCTTTCGCCGCTTCTCAATAGACTAGGCAGATCAGTATGAGCAGCCTGAGTATGTCATTGGTTGCATTAGCGTTTATCATAGTTGTTCTTGATGGGCAGGGGTTCATGCTAAGAAAGGCTGATGCAGAAAGCAATGTATGTGATCATACTTGAACCATCCCAAATCAAAATTTAACGTTTTACACATATTTGACAAAAATAATGTTCGTTTAATATACAGGTTCATATTGTTTATCTAGGAGGGAGGCAACATGATGATACCAAGCTCATTACAGATTCACATCATCAAATGCTTGCAGACTTAGTAGGAAGGTATGCCATACATGACATGAACCCGACATAAGGATAATCGAGCTAGTTATCTGCTAGCTTTACATTCAGCATACTAGACTGAAAATCCATCACTTTAATACATAGTTTAAATGCAAATCTTATTCTGCAGTGAAGAAGAGGCCGCAAAATCAATGGTGTACAATTACAAGCATGGATTCTCTGGATTTGCAGCCAAGCTTACCGAGTCTCAAGCATTAAAGCTTTCAGGTACTTGTTGGAATAAATATTATTTTTAGCTATGGTTCTGCTTCCCCTTTTATTGAATGACCAGGAATGTCACCATTAATAAAGTTGATGAAATCAAAATGTTGTTATATTCTGTTGTACCAGAGAAACCTGGTGTTGTTCGAGTCATACCCAATAGTATTTTCAGCCTGCAAACCACCAGGAGTTGGGATTTCCTTGGCCTGTCTGCTGATTCCCCAAATAATCTTCTTCATGATAGCAAACTAGGAGAGGGAGTTATCATTGGTCTCCTTGATACAGGTTCATCTTTGTCTATCTCTCTCTTAGATTCTTTCGTATGCACATAGATTTTCAAACTAAGACTTGCGATGAAACAGGAATATGGCCTGAGTCGAAAGCATTCAGTGATGAAGGACTTGGACCAATTCCGTCGCAATGGAGGGGAGCTTGTGAATCAGGAGATCAATTCAATGCCACAATCCATTGTAATAGAAAGATAATTGGAGCTCGTTGGTTTGTCGATGGATTGCTTGCTGATTACAGACCAGGACTTAACACATCCGGAAATCAAGAATACCTCTCCCCAAGAGATGCTGATGGACATGGCACACACACACATCAACCACTGCTGCTGGTACATTCGTGCAAAACGTTAGCTACAAAGGCCTTGCTAATGGTACTCTAAGAGGTGGTGCACCATTTGCTCGTTTGGCCATGTACAAAGTCTGCTGGAATGTGAGGCCTGAATTGGGAGCCGGATTATGTGCATCTGCTGATATACTTAAAGCCTTCGAGGAAGCCATACATGATGGTGTTGACGTGATATCAGTTTCAATCGCGGGTGGAATACCTTTATCCTGTTGATGCACCTGATGGTATTGCTACTGGTTCTTTCCATGCTGTTGCCAAGGGCATCACTGTTGTATGTGCGGCTGGAAATGATGGACCTGATGCTGAGACAGTGCAGAACACAGCACCATGGATCTTAACAGTTGCAGCAAGTACAATCGATCGATCATTTCCTACACCTATAACTCTTCGAAACTACAAAACGTAATGGTATTGTCTTGAATCTTGATCATTCCTTCTCCATAAGCATTGCCTTTTGTTGCAAGGATGCTGTTATTGATTGATTTGATACAGTGGTTGTAGGGTAAAGGCTTGTTAACAGGAAAGGATATTGGCTTTGCTGGTTTGTTCTACCCAGAAGGCAGAACCCTCAGTCCCGCCTCTGCAAGGTAGTTATGTGCAACTTATATGAATCAGTTTATGCATGTAATTCAAGTCTAATTATTTCTTCATTTCTCCACTTTCAGTGAATCTAAAGATCTGCCACTCAATGCAAGTTTGGTGGCTGGAAAAGTGGTGCTGTTGTTCGAGTCAGATTTTTATAGGATACCAGATGCCTTTGAAACTGTGAAAGCAGCAGGTGCAGTTGGGATGATTTATGCCAGAGCTGCCCCAGAAAACTTCATAGCATGTGATTACGACTTGCCCTGCATTGAAGTTGATTATGGAGTTGGAACACAGATACTCTTATACACCCGTTCTACCAAGTATGATCATCATTTTTAACTTCATAATTGCAATTACTAGACTATTTGTAATGCTTATGTTTCATTTCGGATTGGACAAACAGATCCCCCATGGTAAAGTTTAGCCCTTCAAGGACATTTGTTAGCACGGCTCTTTCAGCTAAAGTGGCCTATTTCTCATCAAGGGGGCCTAGTACCGTTGCTCCTGAAATTCTCAAGGTACAATTGTTATGACTTCATTGCACTGGCAAGTATCAAATTGACTACTCAGAACACACCTGACTAAATTTCTGTGGTACTTAATTTCATGTCTACTGAATGAATTTAGTGTCAATGATCCCCAAACTTTATTAGGAAGAAGTGGAATCTAGATATGATGTTAATAATCAATGCTATTCTTGCAAGCACAAGAGAGCAACATTTTGTTGAAAATTTCTAAATGTCTTCAGTTGGTGTTGCATCAATGCGATTCATTCTGTCTAACAATATTTTGAGGCCTTACAATCTTATATATGGATGCAGCCAGACATTGCTGCACCAGGAATGAACATATTAGCTGCCACTTCTCCAAATTATAAATTTCAGGATAATGAATTTTTTGTGGCCACTGGAACTTCAGTGGCAACTCCTCATGTCTCAGGCATTGCGGCACTTCTCAAAGTGGTACACCCTGATTGGTCTCCAGCGGCCATCAAATCAGCACTTGTCACGACTGGTATCCCTAATATGATATACACCTTGCATTGAATGAATTGTATCAACATTTTCACTACAACTCACAAAAATTCATCCACAACAGTGATTGATCATTCGACAAGCATGAATTGTGATGCAGCATGGGGGAATAGTCAATCAAGTTCTCCAATTTTCGCTCAGGTATATTCTCAAAAGCTTGCCGATTATTGGGATTTTGGAGGCGGTATAGTCAACCCAAACAAGGCAGCAGACCCTGGTCTTGTATGTCAATATATTCTTCTTTCCTTATTTAGTTTTTTTATAGCTGTATATTCCTTGATTATCTCTCTCAGATTTTCATTATTGCTGTATATATTCTTGCTATAATTACTGCTGTATTTCTTCCTATAATAGGCCTAGGATTAAGGGATCTGATTATTTTTTATGTCTATATATTATAATTCTCTTAGTGAAATGTGACAGAAAAATATATTTTCAGAAATTCTCTTTTATTTTGTCATGGTATCAGAGCCAAAACTCTGAGATTATTTCATCTTGTGTCTGGTTCCTTGTCTAGCTCCGAGATCTTAGTGTTTTGTTCTTGTTTTTTTTTCGTGTTCTATTCTGTTTCTTGGACCTGGTTTCTTAGTTCTTGTTTCTGGTTGAATCATGTCTTTGGAACGACTTGAACATTTTCTTGTTCGATTTAATGGCAAGAACTATTCTGCCTGGGCATTCCAATTTCAGATCTTTGTCAAGGGAAAGGAATTATGGGGTCATATTGATGGGACAGATCCTGCACCTAATAGCGAAAAGGAGAAGGAGAAATATGTGAAATGGGAGGTGAAGGATGCTCAGATTATGTCTTGGATCCTTGGAAGTATGGAACCCTTCATACTTCTCAATCTCAAGCCTTATAAGAACTCTAGAGAAATGTGGGGTTACTTGAAGAAAATTTACAACCAAAGCAACACAGCACAAAGGTTTCAATTGGAACTCGAGTTGAGTCAACTCAGTCAAGGGAGTATGTCAATTCAAGAGTTTTATTCTGCCTTTGGGAATCTTTGGGCTGAGTACACCGATATTGTGTATGCAAGTGTACCTTCTGAAGGACTCATTGCTATCCAAAGTGTGCATAAAACTAGCAAGCGTGACCAGTTTTTAATGAAGTTAAGGGGGGAGTTTGAAGCAATCAGGTCCAACCTGATGAATAGAAATCCAGTTCCTTTATTGGATATTTGTATAGGAGAGCTTCTCAGGGAAGAACAACGGCTCATTACACAAGCTGTCATGGAGCAGAAAGCTCAAAATTCTACTCCAATTCATGTTGCCTACACTGCTCAAGGGAAGTCTAAAAGAGGTAGAGATATGACTAATGTCCAGTGCTATAATTGCAAAGGATTTGGACACATTGCCACTAATTGTACTAAGAAATTCTGCAATTATTGTAAGAAAACAGGACATATCATCAAAGATTGTTCCACTTGACCTCCAAAGAAATCTGAAACTGCCTACAATGTCTTGGTTGGTTCCTCGAGTGCCCCTAGTCTTGGTCAGTCTTCTATTACTCCTGAAATGGTCCAACAAATGATAGTTTCTGCCCTTTCTGCCTTAGGCATTTCAGGTAACAAAAATTCTGATCCTAAGCCTTGGTATTTTGATTCTGGTGCTTCCAATCACATGACCAACACTGTCTTACCTCTGAATAATGTTCAAAAATATAAAGGAAATCTTCAGATTCATACTGCCGATGGTAATTCCTTACCTATAACAGCTGTTGGTGATATTTCAGCCTCTTTAAATACTGTTTTTGTGTCTCCTAAGCTGTCCACTAATCTTATATCTGTCGACCAATTAGTTGACAACAATTGTACTGTTCAATTTTCAAATTCTGATTGTCTTGTGCAGGATCAAATGTCCAGGAAGATGATCGCGAAGGGACTTAAAGTGGGACGCCTCTTTCCTTTGTTTCTATCACCCTCGCCGGTGTCAAATTATGTTGCTTGTAATGCTGTTCAATGTAATAATCAGGTGTGGCATAGGCGTTTAGGACACCCAAATTCTGATGTACTTCGTGTCTTGCTTAAATCTGGTTTACTTGGGAATAAAAATTCGACTTCTTCTAATAATGATATTGTTGATTGCACATCTTGAAAACTTGGTAAAAGCAAAACCCTTCCTTTTCCATTGCATAAAACCCATACCACCAAACCTTTTGAACTCGTACATACTGATGTATGGGGTATTGCATCTGTAATTTCTCATGAACATTACAAGTACTTTATTACATTTATCGATGATTTCACTCGCTTTACTTGGGTATATTTTCTTCGGTCTAAAAGTGAGGTTTTTTCTGTGTTTAAAGTCTTTCTTTCTTTAGTTGAAACACAATTTTCTGCCAAAATCAAGATCTTGCAATCTGATTCAGGTGGTGAATATATGTCAAATGAATTTCAATTTTTTCTTCAAAGTCATGGGATCATATCACAACGTTCTTGTCCTTTCACTCCACAATAAAACGGTGTGGCTGAAAGAAAGAATCGTCATCTTCTTGATGTTGTTCAAACTCTTCTAATTGAGTCTTATGTTCCTTCTCATTTTTGGTGTGAAGCTTTGTCTACTGCTGTTTATTTGATTAATAGATTACCATCTCTCAACTTGAACAATGATTCTCCCTACTTTCGCTTGTTTGGGCATGCACCAAATTATTCCAATCTTCATATTTTTGGATGTGTTTGTTTTGTTCACCTTCCTGCACATGAGAGAAATAAACTTACTGCCCAATCTGTCAATTGTGCTTTCTTAGGATATGCTGGAACCCAAAAAGGATTTCTTTGTTATGATCCTCATGCCCGTCGAACTCGTGTCTCTAGGAATGTAATTTTTTTTGAAAATCAACCCTTCTTTAGCACACAACAGACTTCAGAATTCCCTTCTCTATCTGTTTTACCGTATTTTCCTGAGTCACCAACACCAGTACAAAGATTTAAACCCGGTAATGTTTATTGTAGACGCACTCCATCTGCATCTGATTCTCCTACAGGTCTCACTGAGGTTCCTCCAAATCTTCCTACGACATCTGATCCTGTTCTACTCCTTTCCAATGATCCACCTCCTCTCCGAAGAAGCTCTAGAACTCACAAACCTCCTGAAAGGTATGGTTTTCCAACCCCTGTGGCTATGTCTACTACTTTGTCTTCTATTTCTATTCCTACTTGTTATAAACAAGCTATGGAACATGAGTGTTGACAACAAGCAATGGAAGTCGAACTTCAAGCACTTGAAGAAAACCATACTTGGGACATTGTTTCTTGTCCTCCAAATGTTAAGCCAATTGGTAGTATGGGTCTATACTGTAAAACTCAGGTCTGATGGATCTTTAGATAGATACAAAGCTCGATTGGTTGCTCTTGGCAATAAACAAGAATATGGCCTCGAATATGAAGAAACATTCGCACCAATTGCTAAGATGACCACGGTGAGAACCATTCTCGCTATTGCATCCTTTAAATCTTGGGCTTTACATCAGATGGATGTAAAAAATGCTTTCTTGAATGGGGACCTTAAGGAAGAGATTTACATGAAACTTCCACCTAGTATGTCAATGACGGCTCCTCATGAAGTTTGCAAGCTAAAGCGCTCCTTGTATGGGTTGAAGCAGGCTTCTAGAGCCTGGTTTGAGAAGTTGCGCAGCACTCTTCTCAACTTCTCTTTCACACAAAGCCAATATGATTCATCACTCTTTTTTTATAAGACAACCACTGGTATGGTATTTCTCTTAGTCTATGTCGATGATATTATTATCACTGGTAATGACAAGGGACTGATCACTGAGCTTCAAAATATGTTGCATAGTACATTTCAAATGAAAGATCTTGGGCATCTCACATATTTTTTGGGGCTGGAAGTTCACTCTCGAGATCATGGTTTGTTCTTAAATCAGCATAAATATATCCAAGATCTCATTGAGCTAGCTGGTTTAAAGGATGCTACTGTTGTTGATACGCCAATGGAGGTGAATGTGAAATTTCGAAAAGATGAAGGCGAGCTTTTGCCTGATCCTTTTTTTTATAGGCAACTTGTTGGTAGTCTTATCTACCTCACAATTACAAGGCCTGATATCTCATATGTTGTTCATATAGTTAGCAAATTTATGCAATCGCCTCGACATCTTCATCTCACTGTAGTTCGTCGCATTATTCGATACTTAATTGGGTCCCCTACTCAGGGGTTGTTTTTTCCTACAAGATCTGCTCTTCATTTGACTGCGTATAGTGACGCAGATTGGGCTGGATGTCCAGATACTAAGAAGTCTATAACAGGCTGGTGCATTTTTATTGGAGATGCCTTGATTTCTTGAAAGTGTAAGAAGCAGGACTGTGTCTCTAAATCTTCCACGGAGGCTGAGTACAGAGCCATGTCTGCAGCTTGTTCTGAAATTGTGTGGTTACGTGGTCTTCTTTCCGAACTTGGATTTCCTCAAACTGATCCTACGCCGCTTCATGGTGATAATACTAGTGCCATTCAAATAGCTGCGAATCTAGTATATCATGAACGCACAAAGCACATAGAGGTGGATTGTCATTACATTAGGGAGGCCTTTACTCGCAGTGTTATCACTCTTCCTCATCTTACTATTGATCTTCAAATAGCTGATGTCTTTACTAAAGCTTTGACGCGCCAACGACACAAGTTTCTCAATAGCAAATTGATGCTGCTAGACTTGCCTGCATCAATTTGAGGGGGGATGTCAATATATTCTTCTTTCCTTATTTAGTTTTTTTATAGCTGTATATTCCTTGATTATCTCTCTCAGATTTTCATTATTGCTGTATATATTCTTGCTATAATTACTGCTGTATTTCTTCCTATAATAGGCCTAGGATTAAGGAATCTGATTATTTTTTATGTCTATATATTGTAATTCTCTTAGTGAAATGTGACAGAAAAATATATTTTCAGAAATTCTCTTTTATTTTGTCATTGTATATCACATGTAGGGATGACAATGGATCGGATCGGATCGGGTTTGGTCTTTTCCAAACCCGATCTGAAATTTTTGAGGGATGCTTCAAACCCAACCCTTGCCCCAAACAGATCGTTACTTTCTACCTCAAACCCAAATCCAATTTGAGGGACTTACCCCAAATCCGACTCGTTGACCCGATTTAATTTTTAACTAAAACAAATATGTTAAAAAAAAAAAAAACACAACAAATATAAAAAAATTAACTACATTTATGATGAAATATTATTACACAATCCAAAATATTAATACTACATAGTCATAAATACCAAAATAATAGCAACAATATAATCAAGTTTAATTTAAAACACTAAATAAATAAATAACCGAAAACATTATAAAAATTCATGCTAAAAATTCATCCCAATGTTTTCAAACATGAACCTGTAACCCGAAAAAAAAAATAAAAACTTAAGTTAATAAGTTAATGTTACATAAAAATAATATTAAAAATGTAATATATAATTATCATAATTTACCCATTCACTATCACCGTCACTATCTTCTTCATAACAATCAATTTGTTGAGCTTTTTTATCTAACCCTACACATATGTACAAATAAAATATGTTAATTGGTATCAAATAAATACAATAAACTAACACTAATTTAAATTTTATAATTTTCATACCTTGCTTTTCAGTCAATAACCAGTTTTGTGCACACATTAATGCTTCTAATGTGTTTGGGTGTAATTTACTACAATGTGGACTAACCACTCTACCACCAGTACTGAAGATTGATTCTGAAGCAACTGTTAATATGGGAATGACATAAACGTCTCTAGCAATTCTAGCCAAAATAGGATATTTACTCCCATATGTCTTCAACCACATAAGAATATCTAAGTTATCGCAATTTGCCAAAATATGTCGGGTTAATGGGACGGGTCGGGGCAAAAAAGTTTGCCCCGTTACTGCCCCGGTAACTCGATCGGGTCAGTCTTTTGACTCCAAACCCGCCCCAAAGTCAATTTTTTTGGCTCCAAACCTGCCCCAAATAGATCGAGATTTTTTTGGGTTTGGATCGGATCGGGTATTTTTGCCATCCCTAATCACATGACAACAGCTGACTACATACGTTACCTGTGTGCCATGAGCTACAGCAGCTCTGCCATCTCCGCGCTTGCAGGAAAACCAACAATGTGCCCCAGTACAAAACTTTCCCTTCTGGATGTAAATGTACCTTCAATAACCATACCAAGTCTCAGGAATTCCACCACCCTCACTAGAACGGTAACAAATGTTGGAGCCACTAAGTCCATTTATAAGGCTGTTATTGAAACCCCACTTGGCATAATGGTATCGGTAAATCCTGAAGTATTGGTGTTGGATGCTGCAACCAAGAAGATGTCCTATAGAGTTACTGTCTCCACAACCCACTGCAAGAACACAGGATTCTTTTTTGGCAGCCTGACTTGGACTGATGGATTTCATGCCGTGAGAATTCCTTTATCTGTCAGAACAGAGTTGTTTCCATCTTACTTTGATAATTAGACAAGTTGCAAGTGATGTGTTGGGTTTGTTCTTCATTAACTTGAGTCCCAAGTTATGTTTCATTTTCGTTGTCAATGCAATGAGAAAAGTTATGAGTTATGAATAAAAAAATAAATAAATAAATTATTTAACTTGTGTTTAGATTAAAAATACTGAAAAATGTACCATTAACCTTATAACTTCAACTCATAAAAATATTGTGAGCTGCATCCCCATTTGATGTGGACTAGTTTAGAAGCTGTTTTTCGGATCATGTCACCAAAATCTTATCTCGTTTAATCCTGACTGTCCTCTAGACTAGTATCAGTATTAAAAAAAAAAAAAAAATCATTATTATAGTGAAAGGACAAAAATAAAAATTTTATTCATGATTATTTTTAAGAAAGGGTAAAAATGTGAATATATTAGTATACTTGGACATAAAATTACTTTTAGCTTATGAAATCAAATGTAACACCCCAATTTGATATAAAAATCAATATAATGAAATGTTCAATCAACACTGAAATCTTCAAAACTAAAACACAATTAAAAAATAATTCCATAAAGTATTTAATTTAATAACATAAATCTATTTCAATGCCTCAATGAAAGTCTTAAACAATTCAAATTCACAATCATTCAAAATCAATCCTTACAGTTAAGTTCTAACGAATGAAACAAACTTAAATGCTTCTTAAATAATAGCACGAGAAATAACTATAGAATTAGAAGTGAAATCCTCCACCAAGTGACACTAATAACTCAAAAATTAAACAATATGATATTATAAATCTATCATACTATAATCTTCTAATATTAACAAAAAGAAAATAAAAGAAATGGAAGAAAACCTACTTGATTCCTAAACACTTTTAAAATCAACCTTGATCTCCGACGTTGCCGTTGTTGAGGCTTCAACTTTGTTAACGAAGAAGAAATTTTGAATAATAAACATATGTATATATATATATATATATATATATATATGTTTTCTAGCAAGTGGCTTCAAACCCTAATTATAGTGATTAGAAAACCCCACATATATATATATCCGCTCAGCGGGATTTAAGTTTAAGTTCAAAACTAAAGTTTTCCTTAGATCTTAATTTATTGATTATGTGAAATAATAATAATACATAAATTTGTTAATTTATGGCCTTTGTTTCAAATGATTTTTTACCATTTATTTATTTTTTGTATAATCATATTCAAGATTTGTCACATTACTTGGATTGTTTATTGGTATAGTGATTAGAATGACTAATTAAAAACTTATTTTTTTTTAATATTATTACATAATAATTAGAAATCCAGTCTATTATATATCAAAAAAAATAAAAGGAAACCCAGTATACTAACATTAATGATCAAGGGTTTGTTGGGACTCAATTATATTAAACACTAGAGAAAAGTGTATTAATCACCTTGAGTTATGAGTGAATATATATATTTATTTACTATATGCTAAGAAATACATATAGTGATATTTGAATCCCTATTAGGGATGTAAAGGGAAGTACATTGCTCACGTACTTCCCATGTGAGCAATGGGTGAATACACATCTCATTGCTTGAATATAATTGGTTTTGTAAATACCTTTTAATCTTTGTTTATCTTATAATAAGTAATAATAAATATTCATAACATATAGTGATTGTCTTTTCTATAATTATAACTAGGGGTGGGCATCTTCAACCCAACCCGACAGACCCAACCCAACCCGATCATTTTTTATTGGGTTGGGTTGGGTTACATCTTAAAAAAAAATTGGATGGGGTGGGTTGGGTTAAATTTTCAACCCAACCCAACCCAACCCGAACCCGAAAACGCCCACCCCTAACCAAGTCTTTCCTATCTAGAATCTTTCCTAGACATACACTTTTACGCTATTACATGAAATCCATCATAGAGAATTTATAAATCTAGAGTAGAAGAATGAAGACACAAGAGAAAAAATCAGAAACCTCAAGTGGTTTATAAATCTAGAGGATTTATAAATCCAACCCGACAGACCCAACCCAACCCGATCATTTTTTATTAGATCGGGTTGGGTTACATCTTAAAAAAAAATTGGATGAATTGGATTGAGTTAGGTTGAAAATTAAATTGGGTTGGGTTGGGTTGAAAAATTTTCAACCCAACCCACATTGGGTTGGGAGATTTTCAACTCAACCCAACCCGAACCCGAAAACGCCCACCCCTAATTATAACGAATGCAAATCCGAAATTTATATTCACAACAAGGAGAGAAAACTTCTCATAAATGCTAGTAAATGTGTATGATAGAATTCAAATATCAATCACTCATGAACATGCATGATGAGACTTAAACCCTAATCATATATATGAAGAAAAATACTAGTTCGAGTTATGAATGTATGTGCAACATATATCTATTGTTAAGAAGTGAAATTATAATTAAAGACATCAATATTTTAATTTCATCCACATCTAACGTAAGTAATTTGCTGAAATCCTGAACACAATTATCCAAGTCCCAAGTTAAGAAAAAAATCTAAAACCAGAATTTCTATAAACGGTGTGTATATATATATATGTTGAAGAATAAACAGTGTAGTTTTTGTCACATTATATAGGTGGATTTAGTATATTCTACTTTAAAATTCTTTTAGACTAGACTTTGACTGGTGCAGGAACAGCAAATGAAATGGCAAGAAAATAGATAAATTGTCCGGATTGATGCTGATGACAAAATCTTTCTGTTCTATTTTGATATTCCTCTAATGAAAAAAAATCATCTGCGCCAGGCAGAGATTCTCCATAATAGTATAAATATATAATTACATTCATGCTTAAGTCATATTTCCTTGGCCTAATGACAAAAAAGGCCTCCATCTGAGTGCAGGCAAGAAAACCAATCAATAACAACCTCAGGTGATTGTTAGATTCAAAAACTTAATTTTGCAAAGTTCGCTAAAGATTAAACGTTGATAATTTATGTCACATAGTGTACCCTCCACATGTAGAATGGAAAATTTTCATGTGGACTAATTCATATGTCCATTGCTATGAATACAACAATGAGAGAATTTCTCTAAGTAGTCCATCACAGCATCAAGTTTCTACATTTGGTGTTGCTAGTATTCCCATTGATTTCAAGTTCATTTAATATGAACAATCCAGTTATGCAGATGTTTGCTTTGGTGTTAATCCTATTTGTTCTTGATAGACACTGTTTCATGCTGGGAATGGTCGATGGAAAAAGTAATGTATGTTGCAAGCCATATCTACATAACTCATTTTCTAAGCCAATAAATAACGAAAACAGAAGAATAAAGATCTTATTCATGATTATTATAATGAAAAATAGTATCTGCAAGAGAAGATTGTCAATAATATTTATGGTTTTAAAGTAATTTGATAAAAAAAAAGGCAAAGAAAGCTACCAAAAAAAATTTATTGATTCAGCTAAAACAGTCAACGATTATGTTTTGATGCTGGTTTTTTAATGAACTTAACATTTGTTTTTAGTGATATTTCATTAGCCTAATGATATTATGTCACAGTCTGTGTGTTGACAGAACTCTAATAAGGTTGGAAGATCCTGATAATTTGTACATAACTTAAGACCTTGTCAAATCTGAACCTCTGAAATCTCAGCAACTACATACCATCAATCAGCCAATTATTCTTTCTTGGCTGTATACATTTGGCGTAAAAAAAATTACATACGTGTAGAAGCAGAAAGGTTTCTGTTGGAATTATTGACTGTCCGCAGGAGGACATTGAGATAAACACCATCATAGCATCAAGTTTCATATTTGATCAGCCTATAATCTCTTCATTTCACCGCTTCTCAAAAAGACTAAGCAGATCAGTTTGAGCAGCCTGAGTATGTCATTACTTGCATTGGCGTTTATCATATTTGTTCTTGATGGGCAGGGCTTCATGCTAAGAAAGGCTGATGCAGAAAGCAATGTATTTTCAAAACTTGAGTATCTCAAATCAAAATTTAATGTTTTACACATGTTTGACAAGAATAATGTTGGCTTTAAACAGGTTCATATTGTTTATCTAGGAGAGAGGCAGCATGATGAAACCAAGCTCATCATAGATGCACATCATCAAATGCTTGCAGACTTGGTAGGAAGGTATGTCATACATGACATGAAGCCAACGTAAAGATAATTGATCTAGTTATGTGCTAGCTTTATATTCAGCACACTAGACTGAAAATCCTGCCAATTTGAAATGCAAATTTTATTTTGCAGTAAATAAGAGGCCTCAAAATTAATGGCGTACAGTTACAAGCATGGATTCTCTGGATTTGCAGCCAAGCATACCGCGTCTCAAGCATTTAAGCTTTCAGGTACTTGGTTGGAACAATATATTATTGTTAGCTATGGTTCTGCTTCCCCTTTTATTGAATGACCAGGAATGTCACCATTAATAAAGTTGATGAAATAAAAATGTCGTTATATTCCGTTGTACCAGAGAAACCTGGTGTTGTTCGAGTCATACCAAATAGTATTTTCAGCCTGCAAACCACCAGGAGTTGGGATTTCCTTGGCCTGTCTGCTGATTCCCCAAATAATCTTCTTTATGATAGCAAATTAGGAGAGGGAGTTATAATTGGTCTCCTTGATACAGGTTCAACTTTGTCTATCTCTCTCTTAGATTCTGTTGTATGCACATAGATTTTCAAACTAAGACTTGCCATGAAACAGGAATATGGCCTGAGTCGAAAGCATTCAGTGATGAAGGACTTGGACCAATTCCATCACGATGGAGGGGAGCTTGTGAATCAGGAGATCAATTCAATGCCACAATCCATTGTAGTAGAATGATAATTGGAGCTCGTTGGTTTGTCAATGGATTGCTTGCTGATTACAAACAAGGACTTAACACATCCGGAAATTAAGGATACCTCTCCCCAGGAGATGTATTTGGACATGGCACACACACATCAAGCACTGCAGCTGGCTCATTGTGAAAAATGTGAGGTACAAAGGCCTTGCTAATGGTGTAGCAAGAGCGGGCGCCTCTTGCTCGTTTGGCTGTGTACAAGTTCTGTTGGAATGTGGAAGGAGGACAATGTGCAGCTGCTGATATACTTAAAGCCTTCGATGAAGCCATACATGACAGTGTTGATGTGCTATCAATTTCACTTGGGGTTGCAATACCTTTGTTCTCAGAAGTTGATGCACATGATGGCGTTGCTACTGGTTCTTTCCATGCTGTTGCCAAAGGCATCACTGTTGTATATTCAGCTGGAAATGACGGACCTGATGCTCAGTCAGTTCTGAACACAGCACCATGGATCTTAACAGTTGCAGCAAATAGCACTGATCGCGCATTTTGTACACCTATAATACTCGGCAACAATAGAAGTGTAATTGTATGCCTTTCTAAGGGTGCTAAATTGCATTCTAAAAGTAAAGATTATGACTTCAGCACTGTCTTCATAAATGTTACTAATTTGTTTGATACATTAACTGTAGGGTCAAGCCACGTATAAACGAAAGGAGACTGGTTTTACAGGCTTAGTATACCTTGACTTGGATAGCCTCTCTGCAGAGTAGCTACACATCATTCACATGAATTTTATCAACCATATAATTGAATTCTAATCTACTAATTACTTCATTTATTCTCTTGCAGCAAATATGAAGACTAACTACTTAATACAGCTTTGGTAGCTGGAAAAGTGCCATTAGTTTTCACCTCTGCAACTCTTCGAGTTAACCAGACACAAGTCAAAGCCATAGGCGCTGCTGGGCTTATTTATGTCAGAAATCTGGCCTATGGCGATGCTCATTGCGAAGATGACTTTGCTTGCGTCGAAGTTAGCATTGAAGATGGAACTCAAATACTCTCGTGGATATGTTGAATTTCGTATATATGTTGAATTTCGCGTCCACTTTCTTCTTCATGATTAACAGGTCTAGACTTGGATTCTAATCCTTGGATTGTCAACGTTTTGGGATACACAGGTTCCCTGTAGTAAAGGTGCTCCCTTCTACAACATTTGCAGGCAAAGTTGTTTCACGTAATGTGGTCTTTTTCTCATCAAGGGGTCCTAACTCCATAGCACCTGAAATTCTAAAGGTATATCACTTAAATGGGATGCATCATGCATTTCAGATATTGTGTTATATTAATAGACAAGATACAAAAACAAAATTAACCGTGAGCCGCTCAATAGTAGCATTGGTTCCTACATTTATTGAAGGCCTTGTTATCTTGTGTGTACACAGCCAGATATTGCTGCACCTGGTGTGAACATATTAGCTGCCAGTTCTCCACTTAGTCCATCCAGCGAAAATGGATTTGATGTACCCTTGCAACTTCTATGGTTGCTCCTCATGTCCAGCTTCTTTCTTAATGGGCTGATATTGTTTGACTTTGTTAGAGTTAGAGTTGCACTTTGAAATTGTTTTATGCAAAGTGACCTTAATTGGCCCATCAACAGCCCAGATAAGATTGACCAAAGTAAAATTTAAATTTAATTATTTAATTGGAACAGCATAATAAAATTATCACATAAAAATTATTCGAATGCAATATTTAATATATATAATATCGTTTCGAATCTAACTTGAAACAATCATCCAAATTTGAGTCAAATCGAGACATAATTTGAAAGAATGATCAAATCAGACTCGAGATAAGCACAAATTGTTTCTTCAAAATTTCAAAGCAATCTACTAATAAATCTCCATTCAATCTAGTGGGAGGGTTAATGGGTGTAGCAGGGGCATGGTACCTCCCATTATTTTTTTAAAAAAAAAAATACACATATTATGTAATTATTGAATTTTTATAAAATTGGCATAGCTTTCATCTATTTTAATATACATTTATTTTAAAAATAAGTGCTTTATAAACTCTTTCGATACACTCTCTTGATAAACCCTCTATTCAGCATATGATAGGTTTACTGATTTTACCTTTTGAAAAGTTATCACAACTTTCACTTTGCTGGTATAAATTTACATCGTAAAAGTACAATTTATATCGGTATAATACAGTGAATGGAGAGTGTATAAAGAAAGTGTATTAATAGAGTGTATTTAGTATTTCTCGCGTTTGAAAAAGCTAAAAGCTTACAAAAGATCCTATAAACAACAAAGTAAATAAATATGCAATGCAAAATACAAGACAAGAAACCTTACAAGAAATAGCAACAAAAACTAAAAAGCTGTGATCAGAAAGCAGTCAAGGGACAGAAATATCCAAACGGCATTGACCAAATCTATCATCCGGCATGTCTTGTTAGTCTTTATAAACTGCCAAAAAATCAAAACTTCTATTCTAATCATATTAATCATAGATATTATTAATTATTGGCTATGAAAATTACACACTTTAATTAAATACATTTATTTATTTACCTTTTACATAACGACGGCACAAGTGAAGATTTATTAAATTAAAAAAAAAAAAAAAAGTGATAACTATTTAAAATATGAAATGTTCAAACCGCTTTTAACTTCGTTGATTTAATGAGAAAATATTATTCTTAGTAACAGTTATTAGTGAAAAAAAAAGCACTGCAACAGTGAGCCAGTCAGTGTGATTTAAACTTGTACTTTCATTCTCCTTTGTAGACATTCATATAATTTTGAATTATAAATAAAGAAATCAATTTCTAGAGTAACGAAGTTGGATTCACAGTTTAACTTTCCTATGCAGATAAGTTTCCATAACTTAAGGTAATGTCAAATTAGAATCTCTACAAAATGAAATCCCAGATGCCATCATAAGAATTAATTATTCTTGCTTGGCTATATCTCAGTTAGTCAGAATCTCACTGCACCATTTTACATGCATGTAGTAAATAAAATATTCTGCTGGACAAACCTTTTGTCTACTGCATCATCAGGGTCCTGGAGAAGGCAGTGGTGTCCAAAGTCTCTGCCGGATGAAATGGACTTCATAAATTTCTTTGACCGAATCTCACAACCTGACAATTTACTCTTTTTTTTTTCGAAAAAGACAATTCACTGATTTTACTATAAATAATAGCACTACTGACTTCACTAAAGCGCATAACAGCAAACAAATATTAGTAGCTTGTGTTGCAAGTAATAGTATTCCTGGTTGCTTATAATCCACACATAATATGAGCAACCAAACTATGTCATTGTTTCTACAACTTCTGTTTAGTCTCTTTATGCTGATGAAGATTGACGCAAAAAGCAATGTATGTAATTTGATCACTTGAAAGCAGATAAAAATTAAGCTTTATTCACATTCTGATAAAATCGTCTTCGTTTATAATAGGTTCATATCATATATATGGGAGAAAGACAGCATGATGATCCGAAGTTAGTCATAGATTCGCATCATGAAATGCTTGCCAAAACTGTAGGAAGGTACGGCATTAATAAAGCTAGCATTATAAATAGAAAATTCTTCGTGTTTAGTATCGTGTTTTACATGCATGCAAATTTTTAATGTTGCAGTCAGGAAGAGGCCTCCAAATTGATGGTGTACAATTACAAACATGGCTTCTCTGGATTTGCTGCCAAGCTTACTGAGTCTCAAGCACAACAGCTTTCTGGTCCTTGTTGACAATTTTTTTCTTTTTTTATTGTTCTGATTCTTCTTACCCCTTTTTATTGAATTCATTTTAAAAGTTGTTGGCATAAAAAATGTTTTTGTTTTTTTCTGTTATACCAGATATGCCTGATGTTGTCCGAGTTATACCAAATAGCCTTCTCAGCCTGCAAACCACCAGAAGTTGGGATTTTCTTGGCTTGTCTGCTGATTCACCTAATAATCTTCTTTACAATAGCAAATTGGGAGAGGGAGTCATCATAGGTCTCCTTGATACAGGTTCATCTCACTCTCTATGAGTGTCTTTCTAGTTTCTTCACAATGCACACGATGACTCAAAAATGTGTCATAATGGAACAGGAATATGGCCAGAGTCTAAAGCTTTCAGTGATGAAGGACTTGGACCAGTTCCATCTAGTTGGAAAGGTAGGTGTGAATCAGGAGACCAATTCAATGCAACAATTCACTGTAATAGAAAGATAATTGGGGCACGTTGGTTCATCAATGGATTGCTTGCTGAGTACGGAAAAGGACTTAACACATCTGATGAACATCCAGAATTCTTATCTGCAAGAGATGCTGATGGACATGGCACACACACATCAAGCACTGCAGCTGGCTCATTTGTGAAAAATGTGAGCTACAGAGGCCTTGCTAATGGTGTTGCAAGGGGGGGTGCACCCCTTGCTCGTTTGGCCATGTACAAGGTCTGTTGGAATGTGGAAGGAGGACAATGTGCAGCTGCTGACATACTTAAAGCCTTTGATGAAGCCATACATGATGGCGTTGATGTGATATCGATTTCAATTTCATCCGCAATTCCTTTGCTCCCAGAAGTCGATCAACATCGTGCAATTGCAACCGGTTCCTTCCATGCTGTGGCCAAGGGCATCACCGTTGTGTGTTCAGCTGGAAATGAAGGACCTGCATCTCAGACAGTGCACAACATAGCACCATGGCTCTTAACAGTTGCAGCAAGTAGCACTGATCGCGCATTTCCTACAGCTATAATACTTGGCAACAACAGAAGTGTAATTGTATGTCTTTCTAATGGTGCTAAATTGCATTCTAAAAGTCAAGATTATGACTTGAGCACTGTCTCTATAAATGCCACTAATTTGTTTGATACATTCACTGTAGGGTCAAGCCATGTATAAAGGAAAAGAGACTGGTTTTGCAGGCTTAGTATACCCTGACTTGGATAGCTTGTCTGCAACGTAGCTACACATTATTCACATGAATTTTTGCAACCATATAATTGAATTCTAGTCTACTAATTGCTTCATCTATTCTCTTGCAGCAAAATTGAAGACCTACTACTTAATGCAACTTTGGTAGCTGGAAAAGTGGCACTAGTTTTCCCCTCTGCACCCATTAGAGTTAACCTGACACAAGTCAAAGCCATAGGCGCTTCTGGGCTTATTTATGCCAGAAGTCTGGCTTATGCTTTTGCTCATTGTGTAGATGACTTTCCTTGCGTTGAAGTTAGCATTGAAGATGGAACTCAAATACTCTTGTATGCCCGTTCCACCAGGTATATATGTTGAATTTCATATCCACTTTCAAGTTCATGATTAACGTCACTAGACTTGGATTCTAATCCTTGGATTGTCAACGTTTTGGGATACACAGGTTCCCTGTAGTAAAGGTGCTCCCTTCTAGAACATTTGCAGGCAAAGTTGTTTCACCTGATGTGGCCATTTTCTCATCCAGGGGGCCTAACTCCATAGCACCTGAAATTCTAAAGGTCTATTACTTAAATGGGATGCATCGTGCATTTCAGATATTGTATTATATTATAAAATTAACTGTGAGCCACTCAATAGCATTGGTTCCTACATTTATTTAAGGCCTTGTTATCTTGTGTGTACACAGCCAGATCTTGCTGCACCTGGTGTCAACATATTAGCTGCCACTTCTCCACTTAGTCGATTCACTGAAAATGGGTTCGATGTGCTCTCTGGAACTTCAATGGCAACTCCTCATGTATCAGGAATAGTAGCACTTCTTAAAGCTGAGCATCCTGATTGGTCCCCAGCTGCCATAAAATCAGCTCTTGTCACAACCGGTATTCCTATGATAACTTATTGAATGAATGAATTCTACCAGCAGCTTGGCTTCCACTCACAAGCTCATCAATAGAAATGATTGATTAATTGATGTTTAATTGTTGCAGCATGGAATAATGGTCCTTCAGGTTCTCCAATCTCTTCTCAGGGATTTCCTGTAAAGTGTGCTGATCCTTTTGATTTTGGAGGCGGCATTGTGAACCCGAATGAGGCAGCAGACCCTGGTCTGGTATATGACATGACCACAACTGACTACATACATTACCTCTGTGCGATGGATTACAACAACTATGCTATCTCCACGCTTGCAGGGAAACCAACAATGTGTCCAAGTGAAAAGCCATCTATTCTGGATGTCAATGTGCCTTCAATAACCATACCAAGTCTCTATAATTCAACCATCCTCACTAGAACTGTGACAAATGTTGGAGACCCCAAATCCATTTACAAAGCAGTTATTGAACCCCCATGTGGCATAATTGTGTCTGTAAAGCCTAAAGTCTTGGTGTTTGATCCTGCAAACAAGAAGATCTCCTACAAAGTCATTGTCTTCACAACCCACCAAGTGAACACAGGGTTCTACTTTGGCAGCCTGACTTGGACTGATGGAATTCATGCTGTGCGAATTCCTATATCAGTTAGAACACAGAAAACTTATGCAGATAATTAGCCAAGTATAAGCCGTGTGTGCGGTTCCTATTTCAGCTTTTCCATCTTTTTCTTTCTTTTCCTTTTTCCAATGCTCTAGCCTGCAGTTTCAATAAATTTGGTTTAAAGTTATGTTTCATCTTATTTTTGATGCAATCAATCTAACAAAGATTCCAGAACTTAAAGGCCTTGTTATGCCATCATAAAAACCAGTTACTTTTGCTTGGCTATATATTACTCAAGCACCTTTTACATGTAGAGTACTAAAGTCTGTGTTGTTCCAACTCATTTGGCCAATGCTCAGGCTTTCTTAAATGAAAAACAAGTATGTGAAGTCAACTGTGATGATCCAAAGTTATGTTTCATTTCATCAAAGTGATCAATACCTGTGTTATGAGTGAATACACACACCACTACATTAAATTACAACGGTTAGCTAGGTACAGTAACCTTCACTAGAGTATATGCACATTTTTCATTGTTTGAGCATCAACTATATGTTTGACTATCAACTCTATACGTAAACAATTCATTTCAAAAAAGTTCCTTCCATGTAAATATATACATGAAGAAATTTTGCGCAAGTGTTAAGTTTCTAGAAACTAAAGACCTTGTCAATTAATCGTAAGTAACAATTACTCTTTGCACGACTCACCAGGTAAACACACGGCTCTATTAACAGCCTGACTTGGACCGACGGTACTCACGCTGTAAGAATTCCCTTATCTGTGAGAACTGCGATCATGCCATCTTACCTTGATATTTAGCTTAAATGCTTCTAAGGTGATGTTTCAGTTTTATTCCAGTTTCTTTGTTTCAACCTGATATCAATGCAATGAAGCAAAATTATGATCTACTTGCATATCAATGAAATCATCCTTGGCATGTGAATCTGAATCATCATGTGACCACAGCCAAATTGCCAAGTTCTCACACAGAGATATTCTATTCTACTATTTTTTTTGGTTTTGTTTTTTCTTCAATTTGTACACAAGTAATCAGAAGGCATGATATCCCACTTCAAATGTAAAACCTGTGGTTTCTAATCTATACATAAAAAGTTAAGAGACTTGATAAGAAATCTCTCTTTTAAAATGTCTGGAAGCGCTTGGAGAAAGATCGGGAAGAACCAATTGAACCAAAGATGGATATGCCACGACAAGAAGCTCTCTTGTTCTTTCTTTGTCATTTCACTCCTGATTCCTCCCTTTAACGCACATTTAGTAAAAAATATCGACCAACCATCCAAATCAGGAAGAAGAACAAGAAGCAATCAGGTGAGGAACTCTATCAAGCTTCTATTAGGAGATTATCATCACTTATTCCAGGGGGAGACAATGGTGGCACAGCCGCTTCGTGAAACTCGGTATCTTCAATATTCAAGACTCTCCTAACAGTGGCCTGATGCTCTTTGCTTCTATCAACCTTCTTTGAAGGAAGAGATTGAGAAGCAGAAGCCCTTGATGAATTACTACTATCAATGGATGATAAAAACTTTTTCTTTGAAAGAGTTGTCTGAGCAGACTCAATTACAGAGGTGAAGACGCCCGACTCTCTTAAACCTTGTATTATGACCTGATATGAATGAAAAAAATTGAATTTGTAAGATTAAACGAATAAGAAATCCAAAAGAAACAGCCAGAGGCAGTTAGACACCATACATCAACATCAATTTTACTGGCAAGACATAAACAAAGAAAAGCTATATAATATATTTATGGAGATCAAAATGGAAGCTAATTGCAGATGCAGATTTTTTATTCTGCCACCAGATGATACTATAGTTACAAGAAGACAAGGCTAGCATATTCATTGGTAGCATAGATCAATTTTATTATTTCGAGATGAAATGCTCATCGTCTCATTGACAAATGAGCTCATCCATATGAAATGATTATTCTGTTCTAGTATTACTCCAGAACCTTCCTATTGTCAGGCAACTAAACATGACCACTTCATTACCATGTTAAACCCATTTGAAAGTAGTTTTATACTCTTCTGCTTTTTTCTTTTTTTCTTTTTTTCCACTCTTATTTTGTTTAGCATCGGTTAAAAGACGCCATCATCATACTTACCATGGGAGAATATATGCGAGTTAGAATTCCCTTCCTAAGGAGTTTCAGTTTGAGGTCCTTGTCACCCCACACAACATGCTCACGGTACCTAAATGAGAAACAAGGATCACAAATTTCAGTAATAACAAAGGATGAAAGACCATTAAAAAAGAAATAGAAGGCATTGCTAGAAGTTTTTTAGAAAAATATCTTCATCCATATGCAGCATGAATTCATGAAATACCAATGAAACTCAAATTGGTGTTAAAAAAAAAAAAAAAAAAAAACCATGAAGCAACAGAAAAGGGATAATTAGCATGGGCATTTCAACTGTTTACCAATTTAGCATTTCATCCTCAGTTGCTGTAGAAGCAATTATAAAAGCCTGCATGCATAACATTACTTCAGGTGAAAAAGGACTAAAATTGTAAACAAATCCAAGTGCTGAAAAGGTAGTAATCTAACCATACATCAAGACATTGCTTTAAGCTAAATAATAATAGAGACGACCATAATAAACTCTATCTCGTTAATGGAACAGCTTAGCTTGTCATCAAAATTCTTGAATCAGCTAAAAAGCTCAAAATGCTATGTCATTTGATACATTGCCACTTATTCAAGGAAAACTAGCAGTGGTAAAAATTGCAACTAATCAAGAAACACAATTGAAGGCACTGAACTCACTGATCTATCAAATTCCAACATAAAGCATCTTTTGACATCCTCTTTCGTAGGCTTGCAGCCACACCGATCACGTCTAGAGGTCAGATCTGAAAATTTAGCATATGTGTAGTGTAGAACAGCAGCCTCCTCCAATTTGACCTCACTGATGAACAGTAACAAGTATAATTATCGTCATGTTTAAGTCAATTAGGACAATAGTTGTCCATTTACTACCAACACAGTTAAACAGAAACAATACCAATAGCAAAGTATGGTTTTATGGCAAGCCACAGCAATTATTATAATCCATCATAAGAGAAGGGGAGAGAAAAAGGGAGAACCAATAGCAAAGGCATGCATTCATATTAGAGAAAAAAATAAAGTTCCATGATAGAAACTGCTACCTTCTTTACTGGACATACAAGATGATGTGTGAAGATGTATGCAACTGTCAATTATTAGATTAAGAAAAACAAAAATTCACTGTATAAGACAATAGAATTACATACTTTGGGGTTTTCATATAGTTGTGCCACCTATGTGCACCATTAGGACGAAGATGTTCACGAATTCGAGCAGCTGATTTCCCATTTCCATAAGTCAAGAAGTAGTTGGGATTACCCCGAGTTGATTCTTTGTACATACCAAAGTATGTATCCTTAGGAAGATGGTCATAGTTCTTCTTGAACATTGATACCTGTTCATGACAATACAGGAAGAAGACACTCCAAATATTAATGCAGTATCCAGAACAAGGAAACACGATGACAGATATGACATATCTTACAAATGAAAATTAATTCCTAGAACTTTTTTCATTTAAAAATTATATTAGCAAAACCATAAATGTGCTTTTAAACAGGAGACTTTTCCCACATTACTTCCATTACCATTTACTCTTTCACTCACTTCGCCGGTTCTCCCATAAAACCAGTAGACATAATATCAGAATCTCATTTTTTATTTTTCAAAATTGATCTCCTCCATAGAGACGTTTAAAAATTAAAAATTAAAAAGACTGACCTGTGCAGACATCCTGCTCTTAATTATTTTCTCATGGAAATGTCAAGTGGCACATGCATATACATGAATGTAAGTTTTGTATACACATTAAAGAATTAACAGGGTACTATAAACAGAGCAACTGATTATGAAAATATCAGTGTTTTACTGGCAGTGCTAATTGCCATGCGGTCTATACATATTAGGAACTCATCATGAGAATGACGGAATAAAAGTATTAGACCAACTAGTGTAAAAAAGTTGAACAAGTAAAATGATAATTGCATAATACATATCATATCATTCAAAAGTTTGAACTATCAAATAGACAAAAGCGTGGTAGTTACAAACTAAAGGAGAATTACCTCACTAAAAGGATCCTTGATATCATCTTGTTCAACACTACTCTCCTACACAATGATAAAATATCGCTGTCATCCATATGTCAAGCCAAATTAGAGAAAGAGGGGGGAAAAAATTTGACATAACATTGTTATGAGCTCGTTTATTGATATTATCACTAGCAAGACATTTTAAAAATCTAAACAATAGCACTTACATAATTTGGAAATATGACCATATCCACATTCCCAGGCACATCAAGCAGCAATTGCCTCAATGAATACTCACGACCACCGGCTGGATGCATCAATTCATCAGTGTCAAGATGAAGGATCCAGTCCATGCCAGCATCCTATATGTTAATGAGCAACAGAACAGATAAAATTAATACTCATCCATCAATGACTAAGAATATAAAGAACATCAAATACATTAGATTACAATAGTTCATAATGCATACCCTTGCCATGACAATAGCCATTTCCATATTGAGAGATTGCTTCACAAACAGCTCATAATTGCATGGTTTGTAAAAGAAACTTGACAGCCATGTCTCATTCCAGATACGACTGACAGTCCCCAAAAAAAGACAGTAATGTGAACAAAAATATCACAAAATTAGATCAAAAAAATCAAGTTATAGCTCTAGCTGAGAAGTTGCTTGAGACAAACACATAAAATATGGATGATCTAAACATTCAAAACACTATGAATAGAAACAAATAGATACAACAATAAAGACCAAAAATAAATAAAAAAACACGTAACAAAAGCAGCAACTCTAAATCCCAACAAAGCGTTCAACCATCAAAGGGGAAAAATCAACAAACCTTCTAGCCTGTTGCTCCTCTAGCTCCTTTGTTCTGTATATCACTTTCACTCCCTGATAAAGCCACCCAAAATCAATACTCACGCAAAAATTAAACAAGACATTCAAGTCATAAATCAAACTGCAAGACAATTCCGTTAACAAAACAAAACATAAAGGACAAGGTTATATTGACTCACAGGAATAGATTCCAAAACCTTAGACACATCTGGGGACGCAGCCTTTCCTTCCACGAAAAGGAAAAAGGTTGTCACTCCAATAACCTTGTGATAAAACATCCAAGGCAGAATCTGATCCAAACCAGCCGATGTACTTGTCGTAACACATATCTACATAACATTATAAATCCATATCACAGTCACACATAACCTTATAAAGACACAAAAAACCACATTGCCATCACACTAATTACATATTCTAACGTTTTTATTCAAATAGCATCAGTAATCTAGCAGTGACAGTTCAAGTAAAAAATCCAAGCTTCAAAACATCAAAAACCATATTCAAATACAACAAAACATTCAAAATTTCAATCTTTTGTGCACAAACTCAAATACCCAGATGACACATAACATAATATAACCAAAACAAACCAAAAAATGGATTCAAAACAACAGATCAGCACCAAGAGCCAATACCCCACCAAATAAAATGCAACAAAAAGCAAAACCCAGAAGCAGATCAATAAAAAGGAGGAAACTTTGAATACCTTAGGCTTCAAGTTGGCTTCAAAGTCGAGCTTCCAGTCCCTGTAATAAGGAAACGAAGGGGACCCACTACGTGCAAGACTGAGACAACCGGAATGCGAGAAATGTTGACTTTTTGGAGAGGAGGAGGAGGAGATCTCCATGCCAGGGAAGACTTCGTGGTTGACGAGGTGGGAACCGTGTGGGGCCCAGCGGGAGGTGGTGGAGGAGGCGGTGGCGGGATCGGTGAGGGAGGTTTCGCCTCTCCATTGGAGGAGGAATGCTAGCAGAGCAAGAGACAGAGGAAGCAGAGTCAGGAGTAGGAGTAGCTTGGAAATGAAGGAAGAGGAGGAGGAGGAGGCTGTGGAGGAGGAGAGCAGAGGAGTGGAGCGGTGATGGTGCTGCTGGTAGAAGATCGGCATTGTGGGCGCACGCGCGGACACGCGCACACCAGAGAGAGAGGAGGGAAGTTTGTACAAGTGCTAGAAAGTGGTGGTGGTTTGTGGGTGAAAATTTGTAAATATAATTTTTGTTTGTTTATTTATAATTTGGAATTTATAAAGTTAGATTTCATTTGACACGGTGATTGAAATGAAATGAATTTGATTAAAGTATAGTAGATCGAATTAAGAAATTATCATTTTGATAAAATTTGAAATTGAATTGAAATTATATCTTTATATAGGTTGAGATTATATTAGAATAAAATTAATTTAAATTTTTTATAATATACTTAAAACTAATTTTAAATTTTTTTTTAAATTTTTTTTTTTTTAAATAAAGAAAGTGAATATTAAATGTTCATTCTCAATCTCATCAAATCTCACCATTTTGGTTAGGAATGAACATTCTCAGAAAAGAAAAATTTGAGAAATTTTAGGATTGGATTTAGAACTTCACCCATCGTTTTTTAATATATAAGATTTGAGATATTGAGATATTTTGAATCTCAATCCCACCTCAAATCTCATAGTCTGAATATAACCTTAATTATTCACTTTGTAAGGAAAATAAAAGCTGTGATCTGATATATAGTTTGAAAATTATAAGGTATTTAATTAAAATTTAACTGTATTCAATCCAATATTTGTATGGAATTCAATAAAATCTAAACGTATTAAAAAAAGTCATTGACTTTACAGATTTTATTTAAATGATGAATTTGGATAGATTTTAAAATAATTTTTTAAAGAAAAAAAATTTATAACAAATCTAATCATCCTCTTAAAAATTTCATTGAATTTCTTAAATAATTCTAATAAATAAATATAGAATCTATAGAATTTAAAATTCCACCAAAATTTATCATTAAAAAAAATATTTCATCAAACTCTAATAAACTCTATATCGAATATCTCCACGGTATCGATACGAATGAGTTAAAACTATATTAGGGTTTATCGAGATCAATCATTATTTATATAATTTGGATATATAATTATTCTCGTAATAGAAGACACTTATATATAAATTTATCATATTATTTAAATAAAAAATTTAAATAAATTTTTAGATTTCGATAAATATTTAGATATTGTGACATTACTTTTATACATATAAATATTTATATGACTAAACCTCGTCACAACAGTGACCAAGGACACATCTACCTAAGTTAGGAAGGGGCATGCTACAATTGTTGAATTTAAAAACTTGCACTTTTGTTTTTTTTGTTTTTTTCCCAATTAACTATTATGAAAGGATAATCTCAATTTTTCTCCTGTAGTTTGATAAAATAGATAAAATTCTCCATCATAGTCAAGTGATTTTTCAAAGTTAGAAAAAATTTTGACTATTTCATCAAACTACAGGAAAAAAATTAGGATTATCCCTATTATGAATGGAGTATATTAGGTATCTTAATTTTTTTTTTTTTTCAAATTCATGAATAAATTATATGAATATGTGAGTTATCAATATCATATTAATTATCATATTATCTAATGATATTATAAATTGTTGAATTTTAAAACTTGCACTTTTGATTTTTTTTTTTTTTTTTAATTAACTATTATGAATGAAGTATGTTAGGCATCTCAATTTTTTTTTTTTTTCAAATTTATGAATAAATTACATGGATATGTGAGTTATCAATATTATATTAATTATCATATTATCTTATGATTTATGAATTATTGACAATTTATATTTCACATAATTTAAACATAGATTTAGATTAAAAAAACATTACTCTTATAAATTTAACAATTTGGAGTATGGAAATGATTCCAACCTATGATTTTAATGTGTAATTTTGGTACATCCACTAGTAGTTTTAGTGATTAATGTATTTCCATTTAAACTTGTAATCAAAGTGTGAATCCCACCATATACATTTACTACTATGTAAGGGACTTTTTTTTTTTTTTTTTTTATTGTAAAAGTACATTCCTTCTAAAGCTAAAAATTCACGCGGAATATAATGTTTAATTTTTTAAATCCCAATGGACTTCTTCCCATAAGTGTCCGTGCACTTTTATTACATTGTAATTATATAAATAAAACCAAAAGCCTATATGTCATTTGGCCGCTGGTGCCGTTGGCACCAGCAGCCCCCGTGGGTTCGACGCCGCTGCATCCAAAATATATGTATATATATATATAATAATAATAATATAATACTATAATACTAATGATAATTAATTAATCTTTCACCAATTATGTGGGTCGTTCTTCCACCCTAATGTGGGTCTCCCCCATCTTCATGTGGGTCGCTCTCTCCCAATTGAGAGTAGTACCGTGCCACCAGTGTCATATCTCGGTTCAATGGTCCCGGATGTCCTCTGAATTTGTCCCAGTACAGTTGTTGTATTCAAAAAAAAAAAACCAAAAGCCTATATATATATATGAACATGTTACATGAGAGATTTACATTTACTGCATTTTAATTACAACCAAATTTAATATGTATTTCAACTCTAAAACTTATAAACACGATTTTATGGTAACATCAAAATGAAATTTTAATTTTTATAAGAATAATGTTATACTTTTTAAAAATTTTTCCAAACTTTTGGTTTAAATAATATGGTAAAATGATTTATAACAACTACTTAAATTATAGAATGATATGTTGATTATACTTTAGTCACACGTAAATTTATTACATCATATAAACTGTAAATTTGAATAAAGATTTTGATAGTTTAACATTACTCTTTTTATAATTTAATTTCAAAACTAATTCATGTTTTCTTGTCTCCTAGTCATTCTCTCTTAATAAAAAAAATCATTATCTCTTAAGAAGTTATTGGTTTTTAAAAATCCAAACGCATCATAAATACCTAGTAAAAAACAATAAAATAAAAGTCATGATCAAGAATAATCTGATAACCTATCATGGTTATGTGATCAAGAGTTTACGTCACCCTTTGCCATAATCTCATCCTTTAAAAATTAAGATAATGCTAATTTGACAATTTGCCTTTTTATTTAATTTATCCCTAAACCCTTATTTTCTATCAAGAAAATTTTATTTTATTCAAATGATTAGTACATTTAGAAATTTGAGCAATACGTTTTGATATCATAATAATAGATTTTCGAACCATCAAAGACAAGACTAAGGAGGTGTGGACGGGGGACATGACACCCTCCAATTTTTATCATTTTCAAAGGAAATATCTAAATAATTACATATCCAACTCTCATTTCTATATAAAGTATAGATCTCATCTTTAAATATCATATGTTTATTCATTAACATTTTTAATAGATTTTTTCGATTCTATATCTATCATCCACGATACGTGTAAAAAGTTTTCTCCATTTATCATGGAAGTATATCTCCATACTCTAGTCATTACGGAACTAGATTTTCGATCTATACACATTACATTAATGCATTTAATATAGATAGTTGTTCCTTCTGTCTTGTATATATGTTTTTAAAAAACTTAATTTTTTACTATTATTATTTATTAAAAAAATTAAAAATAAAAAAGACAAGAAATCGTTTATTAACAAGAAGACATTAAAAAAATAAAAAATTACCCAAAACTCCTTCTCTCGCAAGACAAGAAGACCTAACCCTCACCAAGAACCAGACACAAGTGTTGTTTGTTTCCATCTCTCTCTCACTCTCTGTCATATAAATTTGCATTCACACGCAGCAACAGTTGATGCTCACTTCAAGAGGAGCAGAAGGAGAGGCTTATTGGCTCGTTAAATGCTCTCTGTCTTCTTCATCTACACATCATCAGTCTTTTCATGTCTTCAATCAATCACACCGCCTCTCCCGCTTCTCTGCGTGCTGCTTCAGGGTCTTTTCAAACGCTAGCTGCTCTCTTCGTTTTGTCTCTGGAAAATAATAATAGTACGGTTTTCACTCTGGGTTCTGGTGGTCGACGCTGTATTATAAAACATGAGTGGTTCTAAGGTGGGGTTTTGATGGGTTGATCAAGTTTACATTTTTACTGTTTGTTTTGCATGTTTTTGTGATTTAATTGGTGGGTTTCTGGTTTTGCGAGGTTTAGTTGAAGAATAGTGGGAATTGAATTATTGTGGTTTGAATTAGGTTTTTTTTGATGGGTGAGTTTGTGTATGTGATATCTGTTTATGATTGAGAATATGAAGTTTTGTTGGATTTTGATTGATGGGGTTGTTGAAAAATTAGTCAATGTTTATTGAACAGAAAGAATGGATTTTCACGTGTTATGTGTCTATTGAGAATTCGTTTTTGTAGGATGGTAGTATGTGTCCTTGTTTGTTAAATAGTGTTCTTTTTATTGAGAGATCATGCATGGATTTATCTAGTTGTAGTATACTTTTGTGTGCTTGTAGTTTTTTCACTCGAATTATTGTGATTCATCTTATATTTGTTTGTTCTGTAGGAGCAGGTTTTCGTGTTTGGGTCATTCACTGAGGATGAAACCAAGTCATTGCTGCTGAGGCAGTCATCTGCGAGTGGTAAAAAGCCTGATTCCACTGGGAAAGTTGAGAAGGCTGTGGAAGCGGGAGGTTTGCAGTTTGGTTCTTTCAATGTTGAAACTGGAAAATCTTTAAGCAGTGTGAATGGTCGATCAAGTGGACAGATAGGGACTGTGGATGGGCCTGTTATTTTCCAGCATTTAACTCCGTTTAAGAAGGATGATAAAGTGAAGAGCGTGAAAGCAGCAAATGACCACTTGTTGGGAGTCTCAGAAACAAAAGTAAATGGAAGCATAGAGAGTCCCATCAGTAATGTTTTGAAAGAACTGGAAACAGATGGTATTGATTTAACATCGTTGTCGTTACACCAAAATGAAGGTGGTCATACATATCCGTCCACAAGTACGAAATTTCATGTCCTGGATGGTGAAAGAGTGATGGATGGGGATCAAAATGGGGCTATGCATGTTTCGCCAGTTTTTGTTCCCAAAGAGGAGGTCCAGAAGGCACCTAATGAGCCTGTTGCAGCTGTTAGAGATTCACAACCTCGAGGTTTAATCAACTCAGGGAATTTATGCTTTCTTAATGCAACTCTTCAGGCTTTGTTGTCATGTTCGCCGTTTGTTCAGCTCTTGCATGAAATCAGAAATCGCAGCATCCCCAAGGTTTGTTTCTTTGATATGTTTGTACTGATGTTTATTTGACCTGCAGATAGGGAGGTTATTTATGGCTATGTGCACAATATTATGCCTCCATGTTCTTTTATACATAGATTTTAAGTTTAAATTAATCTATATAATGTTGTTAATCCTGGATGTTGATATTGATAGGTCGGATATCCAACATTAATTGCATTCATTGAGTTCATTGCTGACTTTGATGTGCCCTGCGGTTCAAGCACAAAGAAGAAAGATGTTTCTGTTGTTGAGACTGGTAGGCCTTTCAAACCTGCCATGTTTGAAGCTGTTCTTAAAAATTTCACTCCAGATGTGCCCAATAGTATTTCTGGCAGACCAAGGTTTGTGTTCTTTCTGCACAATTTGATTTCTCATTCCATTTACCATTTAATAATTTGTCATTAGTTCTTATAAAATAAGGCTTGAAACCTCAAAAGGCTGCTCTGTTTGTTGTGTGGATGTAAAGAATTACGCATACATTTATTTGGTTATCTTCCTCTTTATAGTAGGAGCTTCCATAATGTGTTGATGATCTCTTGCTACTACTGTCTATGAATTGTATTATGACTTGCATGAGTGATTAGGAAGCTGGTTTCTGAAATAATAGTTTGTTTCAGGCAGGAAGATGCTCAGGAATTTCTGAGTTTTATCATGGATCAAATGCATGATGAGTTGCTTAAGCTTCAAGGACAGTTAGCTAGCACTAATGGATCCAAGTCATCTCTAGTATCTTCTGAAGAAGATGATGAGTGGGAGACAGTTGGCCCCAAGAACAAATCTGCTGTAACAAGGACACAAAGCTTTATTCGTTCCGAGCTGAGTGATATTTTTGGAGGACAGTTGAAAAGCGTGGTGAAGGCAAGAGGTATGAAATTCTTGCTCTTGGGCTATTGATTAAAAATTTTCCTCAGTTCTGGTTTTGGGTGTATGTTTCATCTTTCTGACCTGATAAGCTGTCTTGGAAACGAGAGAACAATAGCCCGGTGTTGTCTATTCTTTGTTTTTCTTCTACTAATTTCTTTTCCTTCCATTATATCTTAGTCATCTTTGTTTATTCATATATTTATCTATTCATATGTTTTTTGTGTCAAGCAGGAAATAAAGCTTCCGCTACTGTTCAGCCTTATATGTTGCTCCACCTTGATATATATTCTGAAACCGTTCGGACTATTGAGGATGCACTGCATTTGTTTTCTGCTCCAGAAGATCTTGAGGGATACCGAACATCAGCAACTGGAAAGGTATATAAATCCTTTGATCTTTTCCTTGTTATTGTTGACATGATATGTATTATTTTTAGTTTCCGCTATTATAGGCTGATGGAACGCATATCTAGCTCTCCAGACAAATGCGCCTAAAATAATGATAATGAAGTTCGAAAATAATAAGATATGACAAAATTCTTGATGCATATCTGCAGGGATGTTAAGAAATTGCTTCATCATTGTTTATAAATTTATAAATGTTAATGAATCACAAATGAACATAAGTGCTTAATGCTTCAAGAATGTCATTGATATATAATTATACTGTTGTTCTCTACTTCTGTGATCTTCAATCCACGTACATGGAGTTTGTTTTTATAGGTTTTGTAAGTAATTAAACAAGTATGATATGATTGGTGTGTTATGTCATGACTATTTTTTACTTCATTTGTCTTACTGATGGATTTGCAATGCGTGTATTTTATGTCTTTACAGGCTGGTGTTGTGACTGCCAGAAAATCTGTCAAGATACAGACTCTATCAAAGATAATGATACTGCATCTGATGCGCTTCAGTTACGGAAGCCAAGGGAGCACCAAGTTGCATAAACCTGTCTATTTTCCTCTTGAATTGGTGCTGGGAAGGGAATTGCTTGTTACCCCTTCTGCTGAGGGCCGAAAATACGAACTTGTTGCCACATTAACTCACCATGGAAGAGAGCCCTCAAAGGGGCATTATACTGCTGATGCTCGTTACCCCAATGGTCAGTGGCTACGTTTTGATGATGCGTCTGTAACTGCCATTGGAACTGGCAAGGTATTGCATGACCAGGCATATGTCCTCTTTTACAAACAAGTATAGAAGATTATCAAGAGGGAAATTTACAATGAAACAGAAACAGAAACGCCTTCCGCGTTAAAAAGAACTTATTGTGAAAAGATTCAATATGATTACTCACTTGTTGACTAGTTCGGGTTGAGGAGCCCCTTTGGTGATGGTGTGCTTCAAGAATCTCATCATACTGTTCAGTTTGGGATTATGAAATAGTCGGTAGCAATTTTGTAACTGATTTTTAGCTGATGCCAATGTGAAATGTATTGAAGTGGTTAATGTAATGAATGTTTAATGGTTATGATATTCATTTGCTGGCAGCAAAGCTTGATATATTGTTCTTCTGATTCTGTTTCTGTTTCTTCTACGCCAATAATGTGGTGAATCAATTTCTTATGTTACTGACTTTGCATCTTCAATGACGGTGGATGGAGAAGACCTTATTTTGTTTTATTGTATTTTTGGTCGTGATGAAGGTGAAGTTAAAATTTGTAGTGACACACCAACAACCACAAGACATAAAGGCACTAAAAACTTTGCATTTATAAGAATGAAGAACCGTTTAAAGCAATCAGCAATTCTTACATTTGCCCAAAAAAAGAGAAAAAAATTATAAGACTTGACGATTGGAGTTGTTTGTTACAACAATCCAAGGGTTTTGATTTGTGAGATATCAGATGAATGAGTGTTGCACTTGCACCCCAAAAGGCTTAACAGAAAACAAAAACTCCCTTCTCTGATTTTACCATCCTTCTTGCAGGGACAGATCCAACAATTCTCTCAAGCTGAGACAAAAACACAAACAAACCAAGTTAATATTCTCTAACATCTGCATTCTAGTGTAGATAAGTTTTCGCTCAAATTTAGCATTAAGCAATAATGATAAGAGGCAACTGCCAGTCACAGCTAGTAACAGTATCATACAGCACCATGTGAATTAAACATGGTACCCAAACATGGCACAAACATTGTTATAAAAAGATCAAAGGTGTTACCCGGAGTTGATCGAAACGAGAAAAAAGCACAGTGCATGTCATGTTATCAGACCCTTCAAGCATGTTAACAATCTGTCATAGGATAGAAAGTTTAGTAAGAACCAACAATTAGTATCATTTTATCTGGATGAAGAAGCAATGTCAGTGTTCTGGATACAGACAGTGATACAGCCGAGCAGACATGGGCAAAAGCAATCAGTTTTACAGATATTGTGCTCACCTCAGGGTAGAACTCCTTTCTCTCCGGCAGGGAATAGATTATTAAATTTTGAATACCACGAATCTATCCACAAGAAAAAATTGAAGCGTTAACAATATGCACCACCAAAAGGTTGATTTGAAAACTTTCACAAACAGGTTATGCACCAGTGAAATACAGCCAGAATTTGTCCTGACCATTATGGATTTACAGTGCCAGAAACAATCATTATTTTGGAAAAAAGGGCACAAAGTATACAAGCCTTGTATCTGTGATAAAAATGAGCTCTTTCAGTGTAGAGAATCATCTTTCGCTTTCCTTCGAAAAACCATACCCGTGCACGGGATACGTCACTTGCTTCAGTGTAACTATACAGCAAAACTAACATCATTATCACACTTACATGCAGAGCTGGAAGTGTCACAATAATTGAGTAAAAGATCCAATGTAATAAAGCAGGAATAGAGATCCTTACTCCCCAAGCAGACAGAAGGATGCATTCTGTGACTTCAAAAAATTTCGAATTCGAACAAATTCAAGATAAGAACTGATAAATAGCATAATCCCCCCCTGAATAGATGGCAGAATTCATAGAAGAATTAACACTAAAGGCAATGAAATTAACACTTATGTGCATCATGATTCATTTTCAAGGTTCCAAAAAACACATACCTGCACAGAATCTTTTATCTTTGGGAACACCTGCATCAAGAAAATCATTAACATCATATCTTGATAATATATGTTTAAAATAAAATATACACGCTTGCATGATATGGTTAACCATTTACCTTCTTAGTAAAATACTCAAAACGAGCATCATCAGCATTTGCTATTGAGTCTGCATTAAATCGTTCATAGATCTGTAAAATTAGACAGTAATTAAATGTATTAACATAAAATAAATCTCAATATCTGATCTCTTCCCCTCAGAAGATAATAAATCTGCAATAGTAATCAATGAGCCTAAAACCTTACAGTGATATTCTCTTTATTATGAGTTGACAAACTACAAATATTTAACCAAATAATGAAATTACCCTTAGTTAACCCTTAGTTAACTAATTTAATATTTTTTTTCATTACATATCAAAGGAATAATAATTGTTGGGATACTTCCAACAAATACACTAGTCATGACCATGAAATGAGTTGTTTATTTTTATCTCATCTATATTACGTTGTGTTGAAATGCATCCCCTGAGATAATGTATAAGGGTGTAATGAACTATATTGTCAATTTATTTTGAGGAAGCATTCAACTTGACACAATTTTATAATTTTATTCACAAAGATTAAACCGATATGCTACAACAAGTTCATGATGTTACATCATGAAATACAAATAAATAAGCATACATCAATAATATCTTAATAAAAATTGAAAACCTAAATTTAGATTCTCTTTAAGCAATGAGAAACAAGAGCAGGTAGACATACCTGCCGCACCTGGAGTAACACTTTTGGAAGAACACCTTTATGCTCGCATATCAATTTTACCTATGAATTTAGGCAAAATGGATATTACAGACTTTCAAATTTTCTAAATGAATGAATTGAAAAATAAATATATATATTCTATATCCTTGGAGGCAAAAGGTAAATGATATTAAAATAATAATGATTATTTTAAAAAAGAAAAATCACATTGTTTAACTCAAGTGCAAACCATGTTCTGCAATGTCATTATTTTTCCCTATCAAATATCATGCTAATCAATACACATTGAGAAAAACTTTTGAAATATTAGTTCTTTTAAGTTTGAACATGATATATCATGACAATAGAAAATATAATAAAAGAGAATGCTCCACAGAGAAAATTGAAACAGGGGGAAAAAAAAGAATTATAATTTGAACATAATAGCAAGATACTGGCATCTTCAAACATACGTATATATGTAACTTACCCTAGTTAAAGCATGTGAAGTTGAACTTAAAGAAATTGAAACACAAAAATCGTGTTGCACTCAAGCAACACAACAGAATTCTATGATGAAGATAAAATTCATGGAATCATGTAATAATCTTGTCATCATGATCATATGAACAAATGAATGAAAAGGTTTGGATTTTAGGTTTTTTATTTCTCTTATCTTTTCTACATGCATTGCCAATGGAGGAATAAGTTATTTGAGCCTTGAAACAGAATTAAATCATCTGACCAGATTTGTAAGGCATTGAAATGAGTTAAGAAGAATTTTTATTGATGCACTCATGCACAAAGTACTAATGACAAGAAGACATGATGAATACTATAACAACAAACCTTTCCTCGGTAGTTAGTGCAATGGTGATTGAAAAAGGCATTGATGTCTGAGACAAGAATAACAGAAAGGGGTTAGATGTACTAACTTCTCTTAAGTAAACAGTAAATGGCTTCAACAACGCATAAATGTAATAAAAATAAGTTAGAAACAAAAAGAAGTCCAATAAAGTTAACAAAAGCCTGGTTGAAAGAAAGTAAAAATTGAAAAATACCGCACCTGGGTTTGAATAGTAACTTAAATTTATAGTTTGCCTATAAAACTTAGCGTATCCATCCAGGTACCTAAACATAAAACGCAATGTTCAGGAGTCAACCAAATTCAAGTCTATCTACCAAAAATTTTAATTTAAAAAAGGTTAACAATTAGTCATCTTCTATGACAGTCTTTTGAAAATTCTACAAAAGATATGAGATCTTGCTTTTAAAATAACAATTGAGTTCCAAAAGCTATAGAGAAAGCAGTGCTTTAACTAATACCAAAAGTTACCAAAGCAAATTACAACAATGTATATTTTTATCACCTCAACAAAATAAAAATCTCGACATACCATGGTCTAATGCGCATAACATCAGTTTTACTCTGCTTTGATGGTATGTGGTTCAACTGATTAACAGCGGTGGTCAGAAGGGACCAATTCTGGTAGTTCATTTAAAAGGGGAAGTAATGAACAAAAAATAGATTGCAATTGAATTTCTTACAATTATTGCAAAAGCACATATTTCAACTAAATAAAGAAATCACTAGATGTACCTGCATTGAGATAACATCTGCCTGATCAATAATAAGAACCTGTTCATATGAATGCAACATAGTGTCCTTCATTAGCATAAAAGGATGCTGCTTGAGCACAATCCAAATATGAGATAACATTGAGCATTAAAAGATAACTCAAGAAACAGATTTATACCTCTATAGAAGAAAGGTAATCAACATCTAATTCCTTGGTCTTCTCAGCCTTCCCAATTTTCTAACAATAATTATTAAAAATTAAACTGTCAATGGCCTGCTTATCAAAGCATTTGTAACTGCATTATCTGTGCATCAAACAGGAAACTATGAACAGTTACTATGAAGCAGAAAATTCATCATTGAGATTGGACCAAGAGGGTCATTGCTTACTGCATTTATATTGAGAGCAGAAGCAACAATCATGTCTGAGGTGTAAAAATCATTGTACAACTTAATGCTTCTCCTGAACAAAAAATGTGAAAAACAATGAAAAACCAACACAAAATGACAAACAAGAAAAATAACACACTCTCTCAATGCTTATATGTATAACAATGTAAAACTTGAAAGTAACTAGAAGAAAAATATTTTGAAACTTCAACATGAAAATCCGATCAGCCAGGCAAAATCTAGCATAGAAACAAAAGAAGCAGTGATCCTTTGTCAACATACTCTATGTGTCCTTTAAATTTTATATTTTCAAGAGAACCTGAACATTTGTGAGCACATGGTGCCCTCATAATATTATCTTCGAATGCAAGGCTTTCTCATGATTGTCTTCAAATTGTGAAATAGAAATAGATGATACAACTTTTAAAAAAACCACAACATTAAGTTTTCTTTTTCTGTTTTTAGGTAACAACATGAAGCTTTCCAATAGAAGAAGTTTCTGACTTGTACAAATAAATTTCAAAATAGATCATTGGTACAAAAGAAAATTATACCTGGTAAATTTAATGCCTATCATAAAATCATCGTCATTATTTCCACCAAAAAGCATTTGAAAATCAGAAGGTTTGGAAGACCTCTGAGAGTTTGACTTTTTATTGTCATCAAAACTTTTTGATGACTCATTGTTGTCCTTTTCGCCTTCCACCTCTCCAATTCCAAATTCGTCACAGAAACGGTCGAAGTGCTCCACATTTGCCTGAGAAAATGGTAATAAAGCTAAATTACTATTAGAAATGGTAAATCAAGCACAAACGTCTGAATTAGCCAATTTGAAAGACAAGTTAGTAGAATTTGGAGATCCACCAAAAATTACCACATACTGTCAATACAAGAAAGATATATGGACTCAATGTAGAAACATGTTTTTTTTTTTTTTTTTTTTTTGATATTCTAGAAATCCCCTGAAACCACTTAATGAATTTGAGTTCGAAACCGGAGCCCCTGTTGAACCCTACAATATTTGAGAAGTAGTAAACTATAGTCTTTGACCATGTAGGTACCCATTAGGGTTCAAACCTTAGACCTTGAGGGAGCAAACCCCAAGGCCCAACCATTTTTACTAATCAGTGTAGAAACATGTTTAAGCATCACAGACAAAGCTTAGATCAATCTAGTGATACAGATATTGATATTAACATCTAAGGCATTTAGTAAATGATTCACACATTAACAAACAAGACAAACAAAAATTACCTTGTAAGCTTTAGGAGTCAGTCGTATTAATCTCTTAACAAGATTGAGCGCAATACTTCTTAGTGGCAGTAATATAAGAACCTGGAACACATGAATAAAAGTGATGTTACAAACTTTAAGCCACTGATACTACCAGCAGAGCAAGCAATCTGTATACAGTAATAGGCCTTTAAAAAAATGGAAGGGTAGAACAGCTTTAAGTACTTAAAATGCTTTCATACAACATATATGTTTCTTATGAAGAAAGCAAATTACCATTGGAGAAGAGACTCAGTAGGCACAAGATAAATGTAAAAAGATCAGCCTAACTAATCTATTTAAAATGCTGTCATAACAAATTTTTTATAATGGTGTAAAAAAACTCATAAAAATTAAGCAAAAACTTGAGCGATGAGCATAGAAAAATGGCACTAGGTATGATGCAGAAGAGTTTTATATGCTCAAGAACAACATAAGTCTGAATCAGTTGATGATTTAAAATTAGTTGTTCCTATAATTAACATGAAAATGCAAATAACTCACTATGACCTCCTTATTCTGAAAGTTTCAAGATCAAGGCTCTGCAAAACATTGACATGCAGCAAGCAAAACGATCTAATAAATATACAGCACTCAACAGTACCTTAGGACGAGTAAACCCTTGATCAAGGAAACCACCACCAATTAGTATTTCTTCCTTAGAATTTTCTTTATTCTTGGCCACCTTTGCATCATTCTTTGTCACAAGATCCCTAGTTCTGAAAATATGATTGAGCTGCACAACAGAGTCTTATTTCACTACTATGAAAGAATGACAGTTTACAATTTAAACATGAAGAGCAGATGTAGTTTGCCTAGGACAAGGGACAGAGGCATGTACTTACAGAATGAATAAGGTATGCATCCATAATAATGGAGTCTTCTTCCAGACCTTTGAGATAAAAAGGTTTCTTGTTACAGTGCAGTATATCCCAATAGCTGTTAACTATAAAAAAGAAACAGGGTAATGTTACCCACATTTTGACAAATTGATTCAAAATTGCCACTTTAAAGTAATATTGACAACCACTTGCACAATTCTAAACACATATCCAGCAAGAGAAAGACAAGATGCAAACTGTGGCTATATAACTGCTTTCACATTGTTTAATGAGGCATACGTACACAGGGAGAAGAACCATCTTTGATTAGATGAATGGAAATCATTGCCTCCAGATGTCTTGTAAATATCCAACCAGTGCTTATACAACTTTGCTTTGAGTCCGAAATCAGAATTCATATCAACATCCTGCAAAATAATTGAATTAAATGAAAAATTTACCAGAAATTCATTACTAGCAGTTTAAATAAAGTCAATGGTAATACCGAAAATTAAGGATCTGGAAGAAAAATATGAAAACAAAGGAACAAGAGATACAAGAGAGAAAAATTAAGTCTTACATTTACAAGAATTCTGGTTACAATCCTTTGATTATATTACGCCTTCAACATATAAGGGACAATGCTACAACCAAAAAGGATGAAAGACATACCTTAAGGAAGCACTCTCCCGTTCCTGTCCACTTGCAATTTGACATGTCAACAGCAGGTGCCTCCCATTCATATTTCCATCTCTTCTTTGACAGATCATCAACCTCTTTTTTAGATAAATTGTACCCAAAGTGCTCATTAAATGAACTGCATAAAAAAGTTATATTCAAACATTTAGAATGTCAAAAACTCAAAACATATTGGTTTCCCATATGAAAAGAACAGAAATCCTAACACTTGAAAAAGAAAAAATCTCAATGTAATGATAAGAATATCAAATACTACAAAAATTTATACCAGAACAAAATACAATTAATGCGACATCATGCAAACAAACCTTGCACGTGTTGCTGCCTCTACAGAAGATTGATAATTCACACCCAAGCCATTCTCTTCATCTGTGTCAAAGGCCTCACTATCAGCCTCGATTTCAGCTTCTTCACTCTGATCCTCATTGTCAATTATGCCATCCTCTTGCAATCTACTCTCCTTAGTAGGACTTCCAGGATCCTCATCATCAGTTTCTACAAACAAATACGAATAAACAGAACCATTCAGGACAATGAACATGCCCACGGAAGCATCATACAATTCGTACAAGATATAGGAAAACTATAAATATGCCTCTTAATGAAATAACAAAACAACTTGATCCATCCCTGATTAATGGGTTCTTAAGAGATATATAAAACTCGATCATCTAAGAAAATTAATAGCCAAATGAGGGGTTTTATAGAGAATCAAAACCTAAATATTCTATAAAGAAATTATAAAGTGCTTCTTACGATCATCACCATCATCATCATCATCCTGCTCTGACACACTAAGAGATTCAGAGTCGTCAACTTCATCTTCTTCTGACTCACTTCTACCTTCTTCTTGTCTTTGTCTACACACAAGAAAAAGTTATGGTTATTGAATATTCGGACTACATCAATTTCACTTTAATAAGTTACTTAGATAACATATTTTGTTAATCAAAAAACTTACAAAATGTTAGTTCATAACAAAATGACATACTAACAATTAAACAAAATGCATCTTGGTAAGTTGTACATATGAAAATCTAACATTGTTCAGCTATATGATTAATTGATAAAAGGTTCAGCTTGAAAATAACATCATATGCAATTATTATCATCATTTCCCAAGTAGATCCAGCTTGAAATAACATGATGAAAAAATTAAATTACCATCACATTAACTTTATTTCATAGGAAAAAGATTAACACAATCCACAATTGCACAATTGCAAAACTAGATGGTTAACAATTTCTCACTTGATGACATACTGCCTGAAAATGAAAGCTTTCAAGAAACTAGAAGGCCAACAGGTGCAATAAATTAGATACTGACATTCTAGAGATTATGCAAATTCATGCTACTTTCTAGGTCATGAAAAGGTGAATAATAGACTATCTGTTTCTCATATTATTTCAAATTGTATATCAGAGAAAGGAAAATAATAATAATAATAAAGTAAACAAATTTTTACATCCACATGCCCTTCTACATGACCCAGATGAAGTTTAAATCTTTAAGCAGTTACTGAGCAATTCTTACAGACCACTTATTAACCAGACATCACACACATAAAAACATACCTCATCTTATACACATCGGTGAGAGATTTACTACTAGTCCCGAGTTTCATCAACAGATTATCATAAACTGTTGGCTCTTTATAAATTACTTCTTCTTCAGATCCAACACCACTAGATTCCTGATCGGTTGACTCCCCTGTATTAATCAATTCATCTAAAATCCAATTAGTTTCAACACAAGCATTGTAACAGTAAAGAACTAAATCCACCCCTTTAACTTCACTAACAAACTCGAACAACAAATCCTACAATACACACTACCACATATCTCAATCCAAAACATTCATGAAGTTAACATGCCTGAGGCACTAGGAGATGGGCTACGAGCTATTTTTTCTTCTTTGCGTTGATTTTTCTTCGGATACTGATTTCTATCCACATTACCCCTCTTCAATCCTGTTTGAATCAATCAAACAACAATTTAGAACAATCACAAATACAACAAATATCATCAAAAGGCGGCAACTTTCTACTAATAACTCTAAATAACAGATTTCAAGTACAGAGTTACAGACATTTCAATACAAAACTTAGCACTAAACACCAACTTTAATCAAATTGCATCCAAAAAATATATATATATATCACCAAATATAGTCCAATTACAAAACATTGTATTTAAACAGCAATAAAATCACAACTTTTTTGTAACCCACATAGAAAATCAAGCTAAAGACTTCGTTTTATATTCAAAACAAGCTGAAGTAAATTGGGGAAACAAACATACCACGTTTGGCGCCGAATTGTCTCCCCATTGTTAGCAGAGAGACACAGTAAAGTGAGGGATAATAGAGAATTTTGAATTGAAATTAGGGTTCGTTAGTGGGATTGTGATCCTTATTCGATAGAAAGGTGGTACCTTTGGTGTAATCGATTGAGAAACCCTGAGAAATCTAAAACCTTGCTTTCTAGGGTTTTAGCGGGAGAAGACTGGCAAGACATACGCCAACGATTTGAACCGGGTTCTGATTCGGCTGCAGTTTGGGCTTCGGCCCATATTTTTACTTCAATTGTTTAACATCCCCGTTTCTTTCTAAATAACCCCTTCATATATTGATTGCATTTTTAATCGAAGTTTCGTTAGAATTTATTTTTGGTTAGCATTGCTTGGTGTCGGTTAGCATCGCCTACTTGAACAAGTTGAAGTAATATCACTAGAATTTAGAGTTGATTAGTGCAAGTTATTGCCAGTTAATTAAAGGAGGTGTATTCAACTTAGGAGTTTATTGAAATTCAAAAGATTTTAAAAATTCAGATGTATTCAATTCATATTTTTTAAAATTTCATTAAAATCTAGGTGTATTCAATCTAAATTTGTAAGGATTCCAATGAAATTTTGATGTATTCAATTAAGTCTTTTATAAAATCAAAATAAGTCTAGATGTATTCAAAAAATCAATGATTTTATAGTAATTATATTTTAATGGATTTTAATGAATTTTTTGAACTTAAATATAAATAAAAAAACTCATATGAAATCTTGCCCTATCCTTAAGGATTTCATAGATTTTATACCTTCAATTTTGTTTTCTCTTGGATTTTTTTTTCAGTGATTAAATAACCAAAACCTACAAAATTTTCAACAATCAACAAGTCTTTTTGTCTCTAATAGAACCCACAAATCTATAAAAATCCAATCTTTTGATCGGCGACAATTACAATTTCACGTTAATCTATACAAAACCTAGTAGCTGAAATTCGCAAAGAAAACTCAAATTTCTCTATTTGTTGATATTTTACGAGTTGATGCAATTGAAGATTGATCTACCTCTTGAATTTATCTAAGTTTATTCTGCTTTGATTTATTGCGGCCGTGATTTCACAAATAAAAATTTCATAATGCAGAATAACAATTACAAAGAATGGATCAATGTTGCATAGGTGTAAATGAAGAATGGATAGAAACTAAGCAATGACAACTAAGGTTCCTATGCAATAATAACACGTAGAAAAGACGATAAATTCACCCTGAATAATGTTATTAATATTTTTAAGTTTTTTATAATTACTTCCACCTATTTTATTGATACATTACACTTGCAATTTACAAGCTGTTGATTCTGTTAAAACATTGACTCTAAAAGCTTGTTAATTTGGAAACGTAAAACTATCAATCTTCTATATATGTACATACAAGCATACATACATACATACAAGAAGAGGTTTTGCTGGTGCTACAAATTTGCATTGATTTTTAAACTTGTTTTTTTTTTCAACTTTATTAAACGTAACATAGTCTTAAAAAAGGTATAAATATCATATGATATGATCTTAAGTTGATATATATATTAGCAATTTTTTTTTTTAATTCAACAAATAATTATATGTGGAAAAACAAATATAATTTTATAATATCAAAATTTTCATTAATATGATTTATAAAAATAAAATAATCATATAAACTTAGTCATATTTTATATAATTTGGTGGAGAAAGTATTGGGCTAAGTATAATATACTACTCATCATATGTGTTGACGTCCTGAAACGGTCAACCAGAGATTCTGGGGCCCAGACGGTAGACTTGATAATTAAGGATCGGTTGTACTGGTTGAAGGGCAGTAAATGAAACTATTAATGGGGTGCTAGGTTGGTAGTGATTAATTCAGGTGGAAGAATGTTGGATTCGGTGGTTGGTAAACTCAATGAGGTGATCAGTAAGCAGTTAAGGGGAAAGAGAGGGTGAAAGAGAGAAAGAACACAAGGGTTTTTTACGTGGTTCGGTGACTGCACCTACATCCACGGCCACTCTGATGTAATTCCGGCAGAGTGATAGCTCTTCTAATCTGATCAAGCTTGTTGTACAGTAAAAATGTCTCCCCTCTTTATAGAGGAAGGGAGCTCACAATAAAAAATACAAAAGAAAAGTCTACACGTTATTGGCAACGACTAGTTTCAACTAATCCTGACATTGCCATGCTGCATTAATTGTAAAGGTAATGATGATTTCCTCCCTGCACAAGTCTGCATTAATTATCCCTGCAGAGGCCTTCACTTCATTAAATGTTTCTGGGTAATTGTGTAGGTAGTTTCCGACAGGAAATCATGGGAGTTGGTAATTCTGACAGCTTGCTGCACACGGTTTCTCACGAGTGGACTCTCTGGTCAGCCAGATGTATGCTAGAGAGGAGGTGAGGCGATCTGGAGGTCAGCGCGAGCTCGCGAGCTCGCAATTGGTGCGACCTCGCGAGCTCCTCGAGCTGAAAGCATTGGCAGGTGACATGCTGAAGAACTGTTGCTGGCTCGCGACCTGAGCGGCCTCACGGTCTGGGCTTGTAGCTGCTGGTTCCAACTTTGGGCCTCCTGAGCCCTTGTTCCTGTTCAAATTAAATAAATATGTACTGGCCCAACTGGGCTGGTCCAGAAAACGGGCATAACAATATGATTTTTTTTTCAAAGATAAAATTATTAACAATTTCATTTAAATATATTCAATTTCATTTAAATCTATATAAAAATCCAACAAACTCTAAATAGAATTCTAATAAAATTTGATGTAATCCATCAAATAATCCAACAAACTCTTAAATAGAATTCTAACAAAATTTAATGGAATCTACGAAATCTCTAAAATATATTAAAATCTATCATTAAAAGAAACTCGAACAAATTCAAATAAAATATAGATTGAATACACCCTCCTAAAAAAATTAATAAGTTTGACTACCTTAGAGATTAAGTAAGATTATCAATCAATATCAATTTTTAGATATTTTTTAATAACTACTTTTATAATCAGCTCAATGGTTTTTATTGATGGATAACTTTAACTGACCAATTATGTAGTCAAATCCAAAATTAAATTATTTATTGTAGAAATCTTGTGTTCGGGTTAGGCCCATTTGAGTGGAGAAACCTCCTCTCATTAACAATGATAATTGGGTTCAGGTTAGGCTTGATTTGGATTTTGGCCCAAGTGTATAAGTCTTGACCCAAATTTGTTGTCCACGATTAGTTGTTTAAATGGATCCCATATTTCAATTTGTCATTAATTTTTAGCTTCTATAATGAATAAAGAATTATTTATTTGTTTTTATTTAAAAAAAAAAAAACAGAACTACTTTCTCCACTATGTTTATTTGCTTAAATTAATAGCTTCATTCATGCATTTTACACAAGTTTAATATGTATTAGCCCATTATCATTGCTGTTTTAAATAACAAAGGTGCTTTTTTAAAGAATAGATTAAAAAAAAAAAAAGTTCTTTCCATAAAGTGCTCACCTAATTGAACTTTTTAGAATGGTCCCTCCAATATTCTTTAACTTCATGTGTTGTATGAGTCTTGTTGCATTCCTTCAAAGTTTTGCGGGTAATGTTGCTTTAAAATGCCTGCTTGATTTATTTATTTATATAGACTTCAGAAAAGAATGTTTTCTCTACTACAAAAAGCAAACTGTGGTCCTCTATATATATATATATATATATATATTACAAGAACAATAAAGTGGGAAAAGAATAAATAAAAAGAAGATACAGTGCATTACTTATTTTTGTTTGATATGATTTTTCTAAATAGATCTTTTAAAAGTAAACCTTTTGGAAGTAAGTTTTTTATTAATAGAGCTTTTTTTTTAAAAAAAAATTATTGATTGTTTGATTGTCAACTAAAAAATATTTCAAATTATAAATTTATTAAAAATAATTAAATGATTTTAAGGGTATAATGACATTAATAAGGGTACATTAGACATTTCAATTATATTAAAAGCTAAAAAATATATATATTTGAAAAGATTTAAAATTTCAGCTTCTTAAAGTCGATCTTTTCAACTTTTTAATTATCAAAAAATTTTACTAGAATGACAACCAAACGACAAAAAAAAAAAAAAGGTAGAACTTTAGACATTAAAAAGGTATTTTTAATTAGTGAACAAGCTGTACCAAATATATATTTAAAATAATATACCAAGTTCTGTGATTATATATACATAAATACATATATACATACATACATACATACATAGATACTGACCAAAATTTGTGAAAAATAGTTTGGTTGAGAAAATGTATTGTTGCTTTAGATGGTTGGATGCTTAGTGTACGTTTGGTACAACTTATTTACTGGCCAAAAGTATTTTTTTTAATGTCAAAAGCTCTACTTGATTTTTTTTTTGCGTTGTTTGGTTGACATCCTAATTGAGTTTTTGGGGAATTAAAAAAGCTGAAAAATGTCTACTTGGAGAAGCTCAAATTTTAAGCTTCTCCAAGTAGACTTTTTTGAGCTTTTTTTAAATATTAAAATATCTAATATATTTTGTTAATTTCTTTAAACCTTTATAACCCTATTACACTTTCATTATAAATATAAACACATAGTCTCCACTTTTATTCACTTTTTATTTCATCAAAACTTTTTAGAACTCTTCTCTAACCAGTAAATTTTCTATATTTTGTGTTTTTTTTTTCAATTGGTTTTAATTGATATTGTAATTTTTTTTATCTTATTATCATAAATATTATATGTTATATTTGTAATAGATATTTATATATTGCACTATATTATATACTGCACTGCAATATATATATATATATATACGACAATATATATATGTTGATATATACACTGCAATATTGCAGTATATATACACTGCATATACGCAGTATATATACACTACATATATTGCAGTATATATACTGCAATATATATAATATATATATATATTGCAGTATATATATATACTGCAATTGATAATAAAAATTAGAGAAACAAAATAATTTTACATTTATTTTATTGAAAATTTATGTTTTGAAAATATATTTACATCAAATAATTATTAGTTGTTTAATTGATTAATTTTTTATGGTTAAGGTTGAAGCAATTACATTTATAGAATGAATATATTACTCATCTCTCTTATACCCTTTTTGGTAAATTAATAATTTAAAAGTGCTTTAAAAATAATTTAATCAAACACTCTACAATTTAAAAGAGTTTTTTTAATTGACAACCAAACAATCAATAACTTTTTTCAAAAGATCTATTTCTAAAAGATCTATTTTCAAAAGATCTATTTTCAAAAGATCTACTTCTAAAAGATCTATTTAAAGAAGCTGTACCAAACGAAGCCTTACTTTGACATGAATCAATTGTTCTTTCTATTCTTAATTACTTGCTTTTAAGTGGCTCAATTAGAAGACTTCAATTAAAAATCTGTTTTAGAAGAAAATTGATTTGATTCTGTAGATGTTTTGCTTCAGCTGAGTCCATTTCTGAGTTTGGTTTCTTTTGCCTGAAATGACCACTAAGGTACGAGATTCTCATTTATTAATTTTGTAAAGCCGACAACAAAAGAATATGTGTGCTCGAAGATATCAAGATTAATCACTATTGCACATCCAGTTTGTACACTCTTGGAGGAAACTACTTTCACAATAACATATGAAAATTACTCCTACAAACTTTGTAAAATGTATTCGATGGTAATTAAACCTCCATTATATTATTGGATCGAAAAACGTATAACCATTTATGCTTAAAGAAGATGATTGTGTTAAACTTTTTATTAGTTAAAGACAATTATCTTTTGTTAATCCAAGAAAAAGCAAAAGAAAATTGTGTGTTGCTGAAGGAAAGAACCAAAATATACTAATTTAATTAAGAACAAAGATTTCTTAGCTTATTATAGCTAAGAATATATACTGGCTGTTCATGTTGTTATCATGATTTGTTGGTAATATAAAGCTGTGTTGTGTATACACTTTCAATGGTGGTGGGGTTGCAGTGTCTTGGTTAAGTATGATCATGCATGCCATGTTGTAGGGTCCTTGTCCCCAAGCTGATCACATGATTTAGCTTAATTTTTCCTTCAATTAGCAAGCATATGATTCTTCACACTAAACAACAGAAAAACAGTAACATGATCATGTCAGTGCCAAAAAAAATTAGTGTTGTTTCTTTTTTCATTGATTGGAACACTTGGAACTCTAATTACAATTGATGGAAATGAAACAAAATCTGTGTGAGACTCAAAACGAAAACAAACCAAAGAAAAGAAATCACACCACTCACATCTATGTGTAATAAATCCCCAAAAGTTTATCAAAACTCGACAAAACAAATGCAAGTCTTCTAATGCTTCAGACTTGACCTGCTATAGTGCTATGTTACAGTTTGAACATCAAGTACAGACAAATAACTTTCTCAAAAAAAAAAAAAAGTATAGACACATAACAATCGATCTAATAAACCAATTGTGGAAGCACTGAAACACCTAAAAATAGAAGGAACAAATGCTTCAACTGTTCACAAAATGATGGACTTGTCTTCTGTACTTGATATTGTACAGTTGTTGCTGTTGTTATCTATTTTGTCAGCAGAGTGTTTTGGCACCCACCATACTCTCACACTCTTGTCAAGGCCTCCACTGTAGAGCAAGAACCCTCCACCAACACTATTAGGTGATGCTTGCAAGCACTTTACAGGCCCTTCATGCCCACTTATGACTCCAACCTTATAAATCTTAGCATAAGCCTCCCTCCTCCAAATACCAATACTCTTATCAGCAGAGCCAGTACACAAAAACTCCCCCACCAAACATACACACAAGACAGCCATTTGGTGTGCTTTTGTCTCACAAACCAATCCCCACCTCACAAAATCAGCACTCCCTTCCCACCCCATCACAAACCCATCAGACCCTCCTCCATACACCCACCTCCCATCCTCAGAAACCACCACAGAATTCAATGAAACATCCTTGTGACCCTCCAGAATCCCCTTCAATGAATGACACCCCTTCCCTTCCCTCCCCCAAGCCTTGATCTTCCCATCAGCAGAAGCAGAATACACCAACCCTCCTCCTCCTCTTCCTCCTCTACAAACAACGAGTCCATTTATCGCGTCGTCATGAGCCTTAATAGACTCCAAGCACTTCAAATCAGACACCCTCCACACCTTCAACGTCTTGTCCCAAGAACCTGAATATATCAACCCACCAAAAACAGCCAAACATGATATACTATCAGCATGTTCAATCCACAACCTCTTGTGATGCCTCCTGGTCTGCACATAGTTGCTTTGCTTCATGAACTTGCCAAGATAGTCCTTGGTAGTAGGAAGCGTATCAACAAGCCTGAAAACATTCTCTGACCTTCTTGATACCTTCCACACCCGGATCCTACTATCCTGATGGGCAGTAAACACTCTATTACCAACCGTCACAACCGCCTTGACCGATCCATCCCCTTGTCCGAATTTTGTAAACATCCTCAAATCAGGCTGCTGCCACACTATAATGTCCTTTCCTTGTGAGGCACTCAATATAAACTCCCCACATAGAGCCAAGCAGGAAACCGAGCCAACATGTCCTGAAAGAACCGCCAAAGACCTGTAGGACTCAAACCCTTTAAAGGGTTTGCATGGAATATGATAACCGATATCCAGGGGCTCAAACCGCCTGGAAGAAAACGGACTCTCATCAACTTCACTGCTGCTACCGTTGTTACTACTAGTACTGCTGCTCATGCTCCTGGAACTTCTTGTTCCTGTAGACAATAGTGGCGTTGAAAGGACTATAGTTTCATGAGCAAAATCTGTGACCATGTTGTCTTTGTGTGTACTACAACAACAACAACAAAAGCAAAAAAACTTGTTGGCGTGTTGAAACTTTTGAAGAATAAAAAGCAAAGAGAGTCAGGAGCGGAGTTGATGAGGAGGGGGAACACGGGTTTCTTGATGGAAAAAGGTCATTCATTAATTTAAACGTTAACTGGGGGGGTGGTGCAACGGCTACTTTGACAACTTATGTTGATATATGTTATTGTGTTTGCGTGTGCATATATATATAAATTGGATCGTGTAAAGTGGGTTACAGGTAGGGACCAGTGGGTACAGGTTCTATGGCCTCTTTTTTCATGAATAGATTAAGGGGTTTTTTTGGGTTTTGGTACTTGTTGACCAATTGTAGCTTGACAAGTCCAAGATTTCATTTGAATATGTTTGTGTCTGTTCATTGATCCTCCATCCCTTAATTGGCTCCTCTTGTCCAAGGCATTTGGATGTTGACAAGGTCGTATAACATTAAATTTTTATTTTAAAATGGAATATACATAGACTTTTATTCGATTTCTAGAAAATATTAATGGTTGAAAGACAGATGGAGCAAAAATTTTAAATAATCTAAATTAATTATAGATATATTTCATATGTGAGATTTTATGCATTTTTTTCATATAAAATGTTAATTGATATTGGTGTAAATCATAATTTATAAATTGTGAGATTTTTTTTTTTTTTTGGACTTTGTGAGAAAATTTGTTATGTGGATGTTTGGATGGAAATTGAATGAATTTACTACAAGTTAAAAACATAGAGCCAAGAAGTTGATGTGTGAGTCGAGACAACAACAGAATTGATTGTTGAATAGTCTCTGGTCTTTGAATTAGGATTAGAAACCATCATCTTCAACAGAAATGATATTTTTGTCCTAATTTTCTAAGTTATTTGGACTTTTCAATACAACCAAATAGATGATCTTAAGACACCAAATTCTACAAACTCAAACTATGTGATTGATTCTATCGTTTGGACCTATTAAAATGAATTATTAAAAAAAATAAATCAACTTTTTGTATTTATAATTTAGAAGGAATGAGTTATTCAAAGTTCGCAGTTTAACCATTGCATATATAGTTTAACTTAAAGACGATAATTATAACCAATTAAATAGATTTACTTTTGTTAATTAATGTTTCTTTATTCTTATCCTAACGTGTATTAAATCAATTCGTCTTAACAAAAGTCCAATACGCTTTTTACTTGATAATATGAATAGCATTCAATTGGACACAAATTAACAATACGAGACAGATAATAGCTGTTAATCCTTAAAAAAATGATTGGACATACATTCTTCCCTTAAAATTCTAGCAAACCAAATCTCTGTCTCTATTACCAATTTGCCACTACAGCTTTATCTAAATTCTGTTAAGGTTAGAAAGCATTATGTCAGAACATCTTGTCATTAGTAATCCGCGAACTTCCTAGAAAAGAGAAGAAAATTAGAAGGGAGGTGCATTCAAGTTGAATGCGATTTGGTTAAGAAAAAATTATATTACAATTGGCAAGAATAAAGAGAGAGGATAAAATGCCCACCTAATACTTAATTATGGGTATTTTTTGTGGGGCCACCATGGGATTGTTATATTGCTAATCCTGTTAATTAGCACCAAAGTTGAAGGCTTTTCCTTTTAATTAAAGTGTGGTCGGCTGCTAAAGGACAAAAGAGCATTAATTAATACAAAAAATTGCCCAATGGAAGAATGTGTTTTTCTTCCCTGCTAAAGGGGCAATTTGATTATAAGGAATGCATATTTTATTCAAAGATGTGTTGCAATTGTCATACTAAAACTAATGTTTGTTATTTCTAAAGTTCCATCAAAATAAAATAATATCGAAAAAGTTGTTAAGAATGCATGATATTTCTTAAATATCTGCGTAAGAGGATGTTTAATTCATCAAGTTAGCTGGAAATCATTCATATAATACAATTATACAATTAGATGAATATAAAATTTGTCGGCAACACCTTCAATTAATTTGATACTATCAAAACTGTTCAATTGACTTGTATTCTTAATTTCTTATAAAACATCATACTATTCTATTAAAACCGTTTGACCACATTCAATGTTGAGAGCTTATTTGGAAGAAAAAATCAGTGACATGATTATGTTCTTGAAGCAACATTTGTTTGTGTTTTCTTCGATAATTATTTAGTGAAAATAGTTCTTGTTGGGGTTTGGTTGGCTGGTATATTATATAACAAGGCATGCATGCACCATAAATTGACTGAAGTCCTTAATTTGTTTTGCAATAAGAGACCCGTGTCTGTCTGAGGAATCCAATAAATAAATTATGAGAAATCTATCATTTTCATGTCAAGTCTTGAAGGAAGCTCCACAGCCTCCCAAAACTTAGTAGTCACCACTCACCAACCAATACCTGTACAATAATTTTGTTCTGCTGTAGTTGGGTTAGGTACTGCATTGCATGTTACATTACATGTGAGGTGTCAATTTATCCATCAATCTATAGTTGGGGATATAATTCTTTAACAAAGAAAATCATAAAATTATTATACTAACACATCTGATCTGATACCTAAAACATTGTTTTTGGGGTAAAATCTCGAAAATAATTAAGATCTTAAGATATCAAAAACATAGATAGAATGTGGGAATCTTGGTGGGTGCCCCTTACAGATCAGGAGACAATTTCTTTGGTTGTATTTGCTAATGGTGATATGTTTAAAATTTAATTATATAATCTCAATATTGACAAAGTCCCCACACTATTGGCATTCATTCTGCCAAATTTGGATACACATTTTAAGTAGGCAAATACAGAAATAACGGATATACAGATACTATGATGCATCCATTCTCATCGTTAACTAACTTGCATATTCTTGATAGGAAGATTCTGATAAAAAAGTTGCACCATCCAAAGAAACAGAGAGCACATTGAAACTCAACGCTAAGAAGCTTCTCATGATTCAGTCTCAACTCATCTTAGTTTCTACAGACACGGTAAAGAGAAAGATGCCATTAAACAACAACAACAACAAAGTATCAAACACAGGTTGGAACCTAGCATATGTTTTCCATACAGAACCATCTTTCAACATGACCTACTACAACTATTTAGTCTGAATCAGTTACACCGCAGCACGAAAGCTCGAAGGATTCTGTTCAACGAGGCTGATGAATGCGCCGAAGAGCAGCGCATTTCGGGCTCAATGGCTTTGCCGGTTTCTTCTCACAGTACTTTGAATGACCTACTGATGAGTTCGGTCCTCTTCCTTTGGGAGATTTTGACGCATTCAAGACCTTCAACAGAGATTTGGCATCCATCCCAATACCTGTTTATCATATAAAAATAAAAAAACAACAAAAGGATCAAGTTTATTACATTCATTCTTGTCTAATTTGATGATTGTATCATCACAACTAAGTAAAATATTTGTCCAACAACTTCCAAGAATCATATCCGATCATATTTCCAGAGCTTGAAAAATGTTCTATAGGGTGTGACTCTTATGATGTCATGACTTGTTCAAGCTAACATTTCTGTCGAAAAAATCAAAGCAAACAATTGAATTTGACTGAAAAATGAGAGGGCCACGTTACTTCAGTCGTCAACCGAAACCGCTAACAAAAAAATCCAACATTTTTTTTTTTTTTTTTGAGATAAAATAATCTAACTTTATTATCCCATAATTTGATTTCCCACTCAAATGATGCTCTAATGATTTAAGCTAATAATCACTAAAGTTGGTTAAACCTGCTAATTAAACCAAAAATTCAAATTTTACTAAACCATTCTAATCTCATAACTCGAATCACATTTTATATAGTTCAAATAGTGTTTTGATGATTCTCCATTTGTATAAGCTAATAATCGTGAAAACAAAACAAAAATTAGAGATTTCACATAAGTCCATTAAATCTTAAATAAACCAAAAATTCAAATTTTATTAAAAATATGACAATTTTGTAGCCTGAATTACTTTTTGTATATTTGAATATAAATTTATAATTTCAACTTATTTTAACAATAATTTCTGCTTAAAAAAAACGAAATAACGAAAAAAAAAAGCGAGTTTTGGAGGTTTCGGTTCGGATAAAATTACCCAAACGTGAACCGGATCCAATACGTACCATTGAGAGGCTGCGACGCTCTTCCTTTCGACGGAGACGATTCAGTCTTCTCTTTCGACTTCACACACTGCGTCTCAGCAGCAAGCAACTCTTCAAGATCGAAGTCGCAGTCTTCCTCCTCGTCGCCATCGAGACAGCTGGTGAAGTCGTCTTCCTGATGCTGACTCAGCCAGTAGTCACGGAAGCGCGGTGAGGTCTTCACCAGGTCCCACCACTCCACCGAGAAGTCCTCCACCTCGCCGTACGCGGCATTCGGCACGAAGACCGGCGCGTTCGGGTTCAGCCTCGACTCGCACACCATCATCGCCATAGCTATTTGCTACTCTGAAGTCTGATCGTATCCAGCCAAGCAAAAATCGCAAAGAAGTTACAATCTTCCCATCAAAATATCGGGAACATCTACAAATACGAGACATCGGTAAAAAAATTCACGTCTTGTCCGATATGAGAGAACGACGAGAACTTACCGTGATCGTTGAATTTCCCAGTTCAGTCACTGAGAGGTGCCGGTCACATCAAAAGGTTTATAAGCGGGTGGTAGTGGATAAGCCAGTGATCGGACTGACACGTGTAAGTTTCTTTTGGTGTGTAGTTTAATTAGCGGATTGGATTGGTTTTGGACGGTTGAGAGAGAAAGACGGCGACGGACGGTTGGGATGAGGGCTCATGGCTCAAAGATTTTTATATCTAGAAGGCCATTAATACGATGACAAGTGGAGGAAATGTTTTGGGCCTGGCATAGTGAGTGGAGGCCCAAAACAAAAGCGAGTTACACCGAGTTAACAAGGTCACAATTTTCAAAACCTGGCGCGATTTTGCTTCGCTTCACACTCTCCACTCTCACCCTCTCTCAATCTCAAAAAGCGTAAAACTTTAATCAAATCGAGACCAGAGAAGATGACAGATCAAATCGAAATGGAGAATCGCACAAGGAGACGCGTCGTCTGCCGTGAGAACGTGGAATTGGCGTTGTACATGTTGCAGAAGAGGCAGGAAATGGCGGAGAAGCCGAAAGGCTTGTCGGAGAACATCGACATGACTCTCTCCAAGGCCTACACCAACGTATGCGACGCAAAGCATCCAATCAAGTCTCTCAAGGACTTGTCGCAAATAAAGTACGCGTTTTTCTCAATGCTCGATTCGGTGATCTTTAATTTTGATTCAAAAATATCAACAAATCGCTAAAGTTTTGATTTTGATTGTGTTTGTGGTGTAGAGGTGTTGGAAAGTGGATTCTAAGGCTTATGCAGGACTTTTTTCATACGGATTCGGGCGGTTCTGGACCAGAAGACTTGAATGAGAAGGGTATTTTGGTCTTATTTGTTTGATTTTTGTTTGTAGTTTTTAATGTGGAGAGAGAGAGAGAGAGAGAGAGAGAGAGAGAGAGAGAGTGCGTGTGTGTGTAGGTCTTATTGTTTGGTTATCGTTTAATGGTTTTAGGGAAGAAGAGTAAAGGAACGAAAGGTAAAGGAGCAAAACATTATATGCCTCAAAAGAATTCTGTGGCGTATGCGTTGTTGATTACGTTGTACAGGTGAATCATTATGTGTTTCTTGTGCTTGGTTGTGGATATATTCTTTGGAAGTGGTGGACTATGGACTGAATGATTCTGTTTATCAGGGAGACTGCAAGTGGTAATGAGTTTATGCGGAAACAGGATCTTATTGATGCAGCTGAAGCAAGTGGTCTTTCGCGGGCTCCGATTGCGTATGTTAATTCGTTTGGTTTTACTTTTCTGTTTAGGTAGAACTATATATCTTGGAGGTATGTTGGTGATGATAAGTTGGGTTTATATGTTTTTAGACCAGAGAAGGGGAAAGGAAAACCTGGGTTTGGAAGTTCCCCAAGAGAATGGTATAGTGGATGGAGCTGTATGAAGACTTTGATAACTAAAGGATTGGTTGTGAAATCAAGTTGCCCTGCAAAGTGAGGCTTCTTTTAGCTTTAACTTTTTTGTGTGCGCCATATTTTTGTTTTTAAGTGGAGATTATTGAATTTTAAGTACTAGAGTTTGAGGACTTCACGTTTTTACAGCAAATGATAATATAATTCATGTTGATTTTTTACTTACAAATAGTAATGAATGACATTTGTAAACAATGATTCAAATATGACATTCACTTTTTATCTCAAGGGAAATATATGTCAAAACTGCTAGACCAGTTAAGCTATCAGAAGTGCATTCTTGCCTATCTATAACATTGGGTGTGCTTCTTTTGGATTTTTGTTTTAAACTTGTAATGCATTTAGAGAGGCTGTATTTGGACCATTTTAGTAGACTTGATTTTGAAATTTGGCTTTTCATTTTTTTTTTTAATATGTGGAATCTAAAGTTTCATGCTTCAACAATTATTCTTTATGTCTTATGCATGAATGAAAAGCCTCTATTTCTTTCAGGTACATGCTGACTCAGGAAGGGCGTGATGCAGCACGTGAATGTCTCACAAGATCTGGTTTGACAGATCCCATAAAGAACAACATGGCTGATGAACAGCATGCTGATCCTGATCCAGCCAATGTCTTTGATGTGGATCTTGCTCACTCTGATTCATCTGGAGAAGTAGCATTGCTTTCTGTTGGTTTGGGCATGGCCGGCAGGCAGAAGAAATCAATTGATGTTCCTCTTGAATCTCTTGAGAGGGTTAGTTTTCAACTTCTATTACAACTATTTCTTGTTTTTGCAAGTTTGCATTTATGTAGGCTGGGCACCAATCACTGGCTTTTAATTTCATTACAACTTGCTCACCATGCCGTGAAGACCTTTGGTTTTAGTTTGCTGTTTTAACTACTGAATCATAATATTGTCCTTGATAAGAAGCTCCATAAGTCAAGGTATCCCTACTCCCTAGATGTCATCCTACTCAATCTTGGTCTAATATCTCATGAATGTCACCCAGCTATTGTTGTCTGCTTTGTCCATTAAACGAAGAAAGCATGTGTTATTCTCTATTATGCTTGTTGCAGTTTAAATAGCAATCCCTATTTGCACCTCTTTCTTTGTTCACTTTAAAGCTTTTCTCTGATTTAGATTTCCCTATCTGCAGTTTACATCCATGGGGTACTCCAAGGAGCAAGTTTTTCATGCTTTTAATGAAGTTTCAGAAACTTCGCAAAACAAGGAGATCTCATCACTCTGGCCTGCAGTTCTATGTCGTCTTCGAGAAGATCAAGTGTATGGCTCGTTTCCAGTGTCTCAAAATGAAGGAGAGGACTGTCGTCCAGCATCAACAAGTTGTGCATTTACAAATGGTAATAATTTTAATTTTTGAATTTTACAACAGGAATCAAAGTTAACCATTTGCTCTTGTTAGTTAGAAAATCTGCATATTTTTCTTTATTGAGCACTCGCAAATGCTCAGGTCAAGTAGATCTTGTTAAGAGTCAGAGTAATCGGATGGATTCTGCTACAGATGGTGCGAATGTGCCTAAATTTGCTGCTGTTGCTGCTCCAAACCTATTTACCTTGAAAGGCTGCTCGTCATCTGTATGTGCGCATTTAGGTGATTTTAATAATACTAGATTGGGCATTGGCAACATCTTGCATCTATGTTTAAAGCATTTATGTTTGATTTAAAGCTTTTTGATTGGATATATGGCTGTAATAGGGGTGCTTGATCTTCTTTCATTCGGAGCTATTAATGAATTTTCACTACCTAAATTACACCTGTTTGATGAATTGAAGCATCTTTGTAGAATAAAAGAACTTTTACCATTAGATTTTTAAGTGTTACATTCTTTTATCTTTCTCAGACACAACATGGTAAAAGATGTCTGAAAGTATGCAGAAAAACTATTCTCTGAATTAAACCATAGTCAGATGCATATATTGTTGCATACTTGATTCTGTTTGCAAGCTATGTGGAACAGTGGAAGAAAAGTATGTTGATGTAGAGCAAAATTTGCTTATATCAACAATCTCCTATTTTGAGATATCTTGTGACACTGTCTATTTATTTAACAAGGGTTCTAATTATGTGAACCTCATTTAGTTTGAAGTGATGCTAAGTTGAGTAGAGTTTGAGTCTATGTGAATACTCCAATAATTTTGTTATCATAAATTAACTTTATTTAAAATTTATAATAGTGCTCATTAATCTACTATATTTTTTAGGATTATTCTGCCTCAAAGTCAAGATCAACTAGTCCAGGAACAGAGATGAATGTTTTAAGCATGCCACCTCTGAGCTTTGGGGAGAGATTTGAGGATGCCTATGAAATAATCTTAATATTAGATGATCGAGAGCAATTTGCTACTCAAGGGTTCGTAACTTCCTACTTTAACTTCTGACACTTTAATTCATGCAGCCTATGGAAGGCAAGTAGATGATATGTGCTGTACCGTTTTGGATTTGATTTTGTGCTGTGTATTCTAATCAGTTTTATTTTTATGTTGGTATTTACATAGGTCTCGCTCCAGGAGAATTATTGACAATATCTGTTCTCAGTTCAAGATTCGAATAGAGGTGAGCTCTTTGAGTTTTTTGTGTTGTTTTCTGAAACATTTATTGCATAATTATTAGAATTACTGTTTTCTTGAGTGTGATTACTATCTACTTTGTAAATGTGCTGCCGATTGTTGGTCACTTGGTCTACTACTTCCTCTTCCAACTTAGAATGCCATTTCTTAGTTTCTTGGGTATTTTTGATTGGCTACATGAAAATTTTAAAATAAGATATGTAACCAGTTTGATTAATGTCTTTAAATTATGGAGCAACACCTGATCCAGTTGTGTGCTGGATGATTGTGTAAGAATAGTTAGCAATTCAGAGCAATTCTAATATCAGATATATGGTGAATGATGGTATATTCTTCATTTGATGAGTGTTGGGCATTATTCTTGTTGTGGTTTGAACCTGCTGGTTCTTGATGGGAAACATGAACTTGGTGTGGTATGAGCTCTCTGAAAGCTATTACAGTTCACAGAATGGGATTGATCTGAGACTGCACTTTGATCCAGGCGTACTTTTAATAGTTGGCTTCATCTTTTTATAGACTGAGTCTCTTAATTTTTTTACAGTTTTTTCTTCTTGGTGTGTATGGGGAATTCTGAAGCTTTATTAGTTTTTAGATATCAACCACATATTGTTTAATGCTGTTTTACACAATGAACATTCAACAGGTTAGGCGGTTGCCAGTTGGAGATGGAATTTGGATTGCTCGTCACAAGCATGTCTTCAGTGAATACGTTCTAGATTTTATTGTTGAAAGGAAGAAAATTGATGATTTACGCTCTTCAATAAGAGATAATCGTTATAGGGATCAGAAACTCAGGCTTCTGGTATTGACTCCTATAATAATAATTTAAATTGTTTATCTTCTTTAATGCGGAGTTTTCTCTTTTTTTTTTTTTTTTTCTTTTTTGTAATATAAGGTTTTCTTTCATTTTCTTTCATACAAAGTTTTCTGTTTCTGATTATGGCAATGGTGTTATTTTGTTATCAGTATTCTTTCAGCATATAGATGTGATTTGTATTATAACATAGTGATGTTCCTTGTTCGGCACTATATGTTTAGAGATGTGGACTTAAGAAGCTGATATATCTAGTTGAAGGAGACCCAAATACTTCTGAAGCTGCTGAAAGTATCAAAACAGCGTAAGAATTTCTCCATCAATATTATTTTAGATTATTTTTATCATTTTGATTTAATAAGAAAGCAATTCACATGATCATTTTGGAGTGAATAACGGACCATATAGAAGAGAGACTTTGGCTCCAGTTTTCTGAAAAAAGGATGTTAGCAGTGGCTATTAATAGTATGAATCGGACTATTTCCTGGTGGGACATCTGAAAATTATGACTAATAGATGTGTTTGATAATTGATTGTGGGACTTGAGGATATATAATGCTCGTACACTGTTTTGTATCTCATTGATCCATTTATTAATTTTAAAACCTGCAGTTATTTTTTTGCCATTACTGTTAGCTGCAAGTTGTTAATTATGTGTACTGTGTTCTTTAGTATCGTGATTAAGATTACTGTGGGATATGCCTGTTCAATTTATTGCCATGGATTTCTTTAAACCCTATTTTTAATATCAATTTTTAAGTTTGGCCTTCATATTACGAAAATTAAAGTATTCTAACGTCATTTGAATTAAATCATATCCTGTGCAGCTGTTTTACAACAGAGATTCTGGAGGGATTCGATGTGCAGAGAACTAATGGTTTAGCTGATACACTGAGGAAGTATGGTTATCTTACCCAAGCAATAACTCAATATTATAAATCGGAGCTGCCTGAGGACCAGCTAAAGTACTCTGGGGTCTGTCCTCCTTTTGACGAGTTTCTCAAAAGGTGCCAAGATCTGGACAAAATGACAATCAGTGATGTCTTTGCCATTCAGCTTATGCAGGTAATAACTATTTTATGAGGAGGATAGACGTACCCTGTTGAATTAATCATACCAATGAAGCCTCCATGGGTAACAAAATGTGCTCTGGCTCAATGGAAACTTCTTTTTCCATTTCTCTTTGATAACATATATTACTGTGGTTGTGCACTCACAGAAGTCTTCAGGGAGGCAAAAACTTGTTTATGTGTATGTTTTAAAATACTGATTTTGATCAACCTGTTTATGATTTGCTCTTTTCTTTCCTTATTGAAGGTTACCTATATATTGCAGCTTTTAATAGTACGAGAATCAAGTTTAATGTCGAATGTGTTAAGTTTCTAACCCTATGCTTGCAGATCCCACAAGTAACAGAGGAGGTTGCCATTGCTGTTTTGGATTTGTATCCAACCGTTCTGTCTCTTGCTCGTGCTTACTCTCTTCTTGTGAGTCCTTATATCCTTGGCTGAAATTTATTAGTGAATGGATGATTCGTCTGTCTGACTAGGGTTATCCACTTTTGGTTGGGCCAATATGTGGTTTTGTTGTTGATGAATGTGCTGTTTTGCATTCTTAAAGACATCCGGGCATTTGCTTTTCTGCCATTGAACCATGCTCTGCATGCTTGAGCCTGAAAATTTTTAATATCATTCTCTTGGTCTATTTGATCAATTTCAGTTATTATTATTATTATTTTTTTTCCTTTCTTTGATGCTGAGGACAGGTTAATCACTAAACATAAGTTCATTTTGACTTTTTTCAATTTTTTATTGAAAATTTTCTTCTCTTATTTTGGTTCGTTGTTTGCGTTTCAATAGGAAGGTGATGTTTGTGCACAAGAGGAGATGCTTAGGAAGCAGAGTAACAATGTGATCAGCGCAGGTGCCAGTAGGAATATTTTCCAATTGGTTTGGGGCAATTGATTTGTGTATCTCGTCTGGTGAAGACAATCTATCATGATTCATGAAGCTTGTTTTCTGAGGAAGCAAAAGCAATCTGCATCATCTGTTACTGCTGTTCCCTGTCATGCAATGGGAATCAAGATATGCTAGCTGGTATATTGTATGTACAAAAGAATAGCATTTGACACTGAACAGCATTCAAATGTTTTAGTCTAGTTGTCCAGTCTGTATTTTATACGGCTATGCTCTCAATGCCAACAAAATTTGTACATAGGCCAGAATGCATTTTTCATTTAAAATTGATGAGAAAATGTTTTTGACTTCCAAATTCTCAGAGAAAAGAAAGGTTTGAACTGTAGCTCGTTCATATATGTTGAATTTGTTTTTGCATTCACTTATGTTCAACATAAAACATTACGTAGAAGGAATCCTCTATTTATTATTTATTGAAAAAGCACTACAAATTTCATCTTTGTGTCATTGGTTATCTATCTATTTACCTATCAGTTATTCTATCCAGCCTTTTTGATGATACGGAAACTGTCTTCAACTTTTCTTGTATCCACGGTGACAAGCTGCAAAAGTAAAGGAAATGAGCAGAAAACTCAGGAATACCGGGAAAATTTTCATTTCTGATTCTTCTATTCATTCTTGTAAGAGGAAGGATGTTAATAACTTTGTGTACTGTGTACAAACCTCTAATTTTAGTTCTTGCTTTGTTGCATGCCCTCTCAAATACCCAAATTTCGAAATCCTTGACAAGCTCCAATGCTCCTGCATATGTATACAAGTGTTCTCATGAGTTAAAACAACACATTTCAATGCAAAGGGAAGAGATTTGATATCAAATTACCTGGCTTTGGAAATTGTCCAAAGAGAAGCCTGCCATACCGATAACTGCATGCACTGGAGCACTGTAATTGCTGTGGTCATATGTGTCTATACCGTTTTGATCCTTTCTGGGCATGGCCAAACAGTCTATTTCATAAACCGAACAGGTTCTCTCATAGTTGTGAACATGGCCGAATAGAGCCAGATCAACCTGATTTGTAAAATAAAATTTTTTTTATGAGTTCAGATTAATAGAAGATCTTTATTAATTAGTTCATTATATAAGCTAGAGTTAAAAATTACCTTGCTCTCCATAAGCAGTGGTTCCACAACATCAACAAAGTTTATATCGACATTGAAGAATCCACCAACAGAAGAATACATAGGTCTATGCCTACACTTTGCAAGAGTTGAAACAAATAATAAAAACTAGAGAAAATTTTATCTACAATTTTATCTACTATAAAAAAATAAAGATGTAAAATTAAAATCTATTGGTAGCTTTAACTTACCCCGCAAAAATCAACCAAGGGGTTTTCAATCGATCAACAGAAGCCAAATCTTTTAACATCCATCCATACTAAGAGCACATTGTTTGTCAGTTCCATAATTTAAAAGTAACAAAAAACTATGTGGGGTAAGAATTTGTTAGAGAAGTAACATGTTCCAGTTGTAATTACCTGTTCAGAATTCTTTGACCAGTCATGCTCGGTTGATATCACAGTGAAGTGAACAGGTCCTTGTTCTATAGAATACCATGGCTTGTCCTTAGCTGCAGTTGGCATTGGAAAATATGTCTCATAAGGTACTCCACATTCTCCACCTGAATCAGGAGTAATATACACCGACCCTGAGCCTGCATAATCCCTGAATAAGAAAACAATATTGAGGAAAAAGAATGTTAAAAGATTAATGTGTTCTTCAATTTTGTGACAGTAAATCTGAAGTGAAAACAATCTGCTTGCAAGATAAATACATGCCTCTCATGGTTTCCAATCGCGGTCATGTAAGGTACTTGAGAAGCCACAGGGCTTATAAGGTTAAGGAAATAATCCCATTCAACTAAGAAGCCTGTTGCATAGCTTATGTCTCCAATGTGGAAGATGGAGTCTACACTTCCATTTTTTACCTCATCAGCAACGGCTTTGATTACTGAGAGGGATCCTGGCTGTAATTTTCAGGCCACAATATAAATTTAGTTAATTCATTTGGCTAAATTTAACCGTAAAAACCTCTTGTACAACCATAAAAGATGTTACTGATAAGGTAGCTAATAGCTTGATACCCACAACAATAGCATAAAACTACCTCAGGAAGTCTTTTAAAACCATGTTCCAGGCTAGTTTTCACCACGACCAGTTTCAATGACCAACCTGTATGTAGTGTTCAGTAGATTTATCAAGAGGAGCCTTTCCCATGTCACCATATGCAATAAATGTTAGTTGATCCGAACCTCCCGCAGGTGGAGTCCTGAACTGGATTTGATCACTCCAACCAACTGATTCACTGCATTGTCAATTAATAGATTATCAATCTTCAAGTGATTTTTGAGCTCTAGAATTGATTGCTACAAGAACATGTATGATGTATGCACATGTTCCTTAACTTGGAATCAAGTTCTATAAACATTACCTTCCATATTTGTAAGTGAAGGTGGTTGTGGGCTTAAGTCCTGTCATGACTGTAGAGTGAATGTATCCAGGGTCATGCCATCCAAAATCCTTGGCTGGACTTGGTAAAATAGAACCTGTCAATCATACAGCACCCTCATGACATTTGTATAATTAGGCAACAAAAAGAAGCAAACAGTATGACATTGAAAACTATGCTAATTAAGATGCTCACTGCACATATTTGTTTGTGAAAATGTAGAAACTTGAGACATCTGTGGTTTTCCATTCCCATATTGAACTTGTTGAGGCTCCTTATCTCCACTAACCCATGTTAGTCTCATCTGCACCACCACCAACAAGGATGAGAGATTTTTTTTTTTTTTTTTAGTACTAGTTAGTTCAGTTGAAAATAATATCTCTTTATAGATGAATAAAAAATTTTGAATTCGAAACTAGCTCGTGTCCAGGATTGAGAAAATGAAACTTACAGATGTTGCAGTTGAATCAATGCTTGAGAGATGTCCATACAATGGCTTTCTAGGATTGGCAAAATTCACAGGGCCAGTCATGCTCAAAATGCAAGGTGTAATGAACCCACCAGAAAATAACACAAATCTAATGTGTGTTCTGATGTTGATAACATGGAATTTTATTGAACTAGTGCAAGTGTTCTCCACGTATTTCCCATTTTCTTGTCTCTTGCAACTTAGGTAGCCTGGATCATTGCTCATGAACTGTGCCTGCAATTTATATTAAAACATGCAAATTTATTATAATATTTTATTTACAATCAATAACTTTTAATCTAAAGCTTAAGGGAATAATATATATAATTTACAACTTACCATCTATTGTACATAATTTATAATTTTTATTTTACAATTTATAATCCATATATTAATAAAATATTTGGTGATGTATGTGTATTTTTTTTATTTTTTTTTTAAAACTATTGATTATGATGATTTTGAATTTAAATTTACATCAATGCATAAGGAAAATATTAGCCATTTGTTTAAAATACGCACAATGAAAGCCTCAAGGTTCATCCAACTCCCTTTATTTAACATTTGTAGGTATCAATTCATAAATGCCACTGTTTTTCTAGCCACAATAAGTTTTCAAACTAATTGATTTATTATTGTGTTTGAAGATATTATTAATATATTTCCACCCTCAATTATAGAATATTCTTTTCTTTGTAGAGCCGTTTTATTTTTATATGAAAATTAGATAGTGCTGGTGGTTATTAAAGACTAAATAATGATTGAAATCTAAAATGTAAATAATATATTTTTTTCTTGAATCTATTGTATACTTATTCATTTGTTTAAGTTATAATTGTTTAAAAACTAGTAATTTGATATTTAAAATCTAGTAATTTGATATTTATATTATTTTTATAATTAATTATTATAAAATTTATTTAATATGATACAAACAACTAAAAACAAATAATTTAAGAAATTCTAAAACACTTTTATATACATATTATTCATAATCAAAATATGATTAAAAAACTTAGTAGAATTAATAATATATATATTTAAATAAAAATGAAATGACCTCTAAATTGAGTCATAAAGCAACTAAAAAAAATAAATGTTAAATTATAAATTAAAATACAATAGTCCAATTCTAAGAAAACTTGAGATAAGATGTGTTAGGGTGTTTCTTTTAAAAGAACTTATTGTAATAAGTGTTTGGAGAAAAAAGGAAATTTGTAAATTAGAAAATTAGTATAAATTTAAAAATATGTTATTTTGATTTACAATTAAGTTATAAGTTAAGAATTCTTATTTTTTTAAAAGTTGTTTTAAAATAGTTTTAAGGGTTTAATCATTTAAAAAAACAAACAAGAATAACTTAATAGACACAATTCAATATCATTAAGTCACAAGTGCAAAAAATAAATGACCCAAGTGTTTTATCTAGTCACAAATTATATGATTTTTTTTTTCCTTTTGCTTTTCAAATAACAAATCACAAAATCTTAATTCCTTACACTATTGACTTTAATGACAGTAGTTAAAAATGCACCGGCTTACTATAGTTGGACCCAAATGGAACAAATCACATAAAAAAAGAAAAAGGAAAAATAAATCTCCAACTTAAAAGTCCTAGTTCTGCCTCGATTGCTATTTCATGAAAATTTTCAAAACTCAAGCGATTTTTGATTAGTTGAGGATCCTAATCTTAGGATGTATAGAGTATAGAAAGTGAATTAATAGACCATTCAAACAAAGGCCATGCCTAAAGCCATTCAATGTGGCCGCTGTAGAGCTCTTATTTAGTTTAATAATCATCCATGTTTGAGTAATTTTTTTTTAATAAAAATTAACAAAGGTCTTGCTTCGTGGTTGTGGGCAAGGTTGGTTTATATTTACTCCACTATACAGTGAAACATATATTCAATAAAGCTTCATGAAAAGGCTAGCTATTACGTAGAAGTTTGGTCTCTCAACGTGACTTTATTTATGTTAGTTATGTATAAATGTCAATGACAGATTGACAGGACAACATGTGGCCACCTTCTCTGGTACTGGAGATGGACATTGCTGATGACCTGGAATTCGGTCTATCTCCACCAATTTTGGTTTACTTATGTTTTACACAACAAGATGACACTAAGACATGTCTCTCACACAAAGTTTGTGCAACTTCTTATAATACACGATTGTATCTAATGTTTCGAAATAATAATATCATCAAAATACTATTGGAAATGAAACTAATATAAAATGATTTATTTTTTACGTTCAAAAATTGATTTCAGTGATATTATTTTTCCATTTTAAGGAATTTTTCATATATATATAAGGATATACGCATTACATACATGACATATGTTTGTTTTCGTGACCAAATTATGTTAAAATGAATGCTCGTGCATCAAATATTATCGAATTTAATTAATTGAATTAGATTGTTACCTTGACAGGATAATGGCAGAGAAGAGGGAGCTTACTGAGATCACCAGTCTCGGCATAGAGAAATTCATTTAATGGACAACTTGATACACTGGATATATACATATATTGATCAAATGGTCAACAAATTAAATTTTATAATATAATGTTATCAAGATGTTATATATAATAAGAAAACTATATTTTTGAATACTTACTCAGACTGAGAAGGTGTGATCATGGCAACCCAATCATTCTCTGACGGATTCGAAACCCCGGTGACTGTCACCGTGACTATTTCTTCATCAGAAATGTTAGAATCCGGACTGACTTTGATACGTATAGACGGGTTTGACTCTTGACATAGAGATAATGTTTTTCTGTTGATTATCCTGAACTCGGATATTGCAGTGTGATTTCCATGCTCAATTGTTGTATTGAGTATCAAAGAAGATGAGAACGAAGACGAAGATGAAGAAGAAGAACCTGAGGAGAAAAACAGAAGAAGGAAGAAAACTTTGGAGAGTTCCATTAATGGAGAGAGATCATAAAAATGTTGATTTGTGGTAGGTGGTGGTCTCATTTATTTTGTAAATGCTAAGGTTGTAATATCTGACAGGATGGATATTGAGAACATGTTTGCGTGGTTGAATTTTCAATAGTTTATGGGCGCACACACAAGCATATATCATAAATGATCTTTCTATTTTTAAATTAATGGAATTATTTTTTTTTCCATTTCCAATGCATTTATTGTCATCTTTAGCTATCTTGACTTAATTAAAAAAATTATCTCTACATCATTTAAAACAAAAACTACTTTTTTGAGAAATTAAGGGTATATCTGGTAAGTATTTTTCATTTTTATTTTCTGAAAATACAAATGAAAATAAAAAACAGTGTCTTTGATGTTCTAAAGATGCATGCATCTAATAGAATATGTTTCTTTTTTTTTTTGTATAGAATGATAGAATATGCTGAAAACAGTATTTTGAAAACAAAAACTGGAAAACAAGTATGATAACAATAGCTAATTACAATAAACAATTACAATAAACGTATATTATTATATTAACAATATAAAATATTAACAATAATTAAATATTAATTTTATTAATTGGGTTAATTATATTTATAGATTAAAAATTTTTAAAAACCAAAAGCAAATATATTGAAAAATTAAAAAAATTCAAAAAATGAGAAGTTTCTTAAATTTATTTTAAAACTTCTAGGACAATATTGTTAAGTTAAATTTTAACATATAATAGTATAATCCAATCATTTAAAAAAGACAAAAATTTTAAACTTTGGATACATTTTAAAAACTTCCGGTTATATCATACATAATAACAATAACCATTAAACAATATAAGATATAAAGAATTAAATAAATTTAATTTACTAAATCACTTAAATACCTTAATAAATTAAAAATAAAAAAAATGTAGAAAATTATGGAACATCACTGGATGTATCCTCCATTTATTGGAATACCATACTACAGGTGACGCAACACAATTGGCTGTATTAATTGTAACTAAATTAAAGGTGGATCGTCAATTCGCAACTCAATAAATGTCACTTTTGTACTCGTTTTTTCTTTTTTTTCTCCCCCATGCATTTGTCTACAAACAATTACTTCCTCGCAACAACTTTATAGTTGTACTGTTTTTGATTGCTTATACGTCTATGATTTTGATGACTTCGTAACTTGCACGTGAGTTATGTGATCAACGTGCATGATTAATGAATTAATAATACTTCTAAGCAAAATTTCGGGATTTTCTTTTCGAAGGCGTTTTCAAAACTCTGTACATTTGATCAAATTTTGTAAAACAATTCTGTAACTTCGAAACTAATAAACGGGCTGAGAAATTTGGCCTGATCGGATGATAATACCAAGATCTATCCACACTAACTTTTTAAGGTAGTGCGTTTAATCTTATAAAGTCTCATTATTTATAGATAATTTTCTTCATTTGATGTGAGTTGTTTTCTCCCAATTTCTTGGAAGTGATTGTCGGACTGTATCTCAGAATCATACCTTAATTGGTTTTGCAAGCATTTTGAGCAAGATATAGTAACCAAAATAATAATAATAACAATAAAAAATGGGTTTTTAGCTTTATACCAAGTTATATAACTACACGATTGTTTATGTCCATATCAATTTTAAATTATCTATGTTAACTAGCTGTGATTAATTATTATAAAACTAATTTAAAGAAAAAGAAGTAGAGTGATGATGACCACGTTCCAGTTCATTTCGTGATAAATCAAATTTATTATACTATACGTAGAAGCAAACTGTAGAAGAGAGCTTTTTTTTTTTTTTTTTGAAGCTACAAGAGAGATTTTCGGTTGATGACAAAATGTGGACAGATTAATTATTAACATCACACTTAATTATTATTATTATTATTATATTTGTTTTGCTTCTTGATGATGCGGAAGCTGTCCTCAACTTTTCTTGTATCTGCATCCACAAACTGCAAGAGAATTGATGAAAATCGGTGAAACATATTATACGTACACACACATGACATAACATACTCAAAAACATGATTATTAACATTGTACATTAAGACTAATTTATTCAATCTTTTTCTATGGATTCAAGTAGTTTTGAAGTTAAACAAATACAAACAAAATTTGTTTGAAATTATTTGAAGTCTGTAAATATTTTAGAACTAAGAATTTTTGATATTTTGAGTTCTTATACTAAATTTTTAATGATCTTGTTATACATATATTAACATTATTAATTATAAGTGATAAGATTTTTTTTATTTTTTCTATTATACATTTCGGTTTAATAATTAATCATAAACATCAATTAATACATTCCACATAAAAACCTAGATCTAAATTTGAAGATATATATAGCCTTGGTGTACTTATAAATGTTGTGAAATCAAACCTCTAATGTCAAGTCTTCTCTTGTGGCATGTCCTCTAAAATATCTAAACTTAGAAATCCTTGATAAACTCCAACTATCCACCTGTCAATATTAGATGATATAAATGACACGAGTTTGCGGTAATAAGTAACAAAAACGAAACACTAGTATGAAAGTTCTCTTTAATTTGATCAATCTATGAACAGTATATATATCGACTTACATGATCAGGGAACTTGTCCAAACTGAAGCCAGCCATTCCAAGAACTGTTTGAACCGGTGCCTTGTAATTGCTGTGGTCATATGTGTCTACACCATTTCCATCTTTTTTAGGCATAGCCAAGCATTTGTGATCATGTACTGAACATGTCCTCTCATAATTGTAAACATGGCCAAACAGAACTACGTCAACCTACTTCAACCATATTTTCCACACAGATTAGTCATTGCTCATGACATTGAACAACCTGAAATGGCTGTCTGATCAGTACTAGCTAGTCAAGTTGGAGATCTGTATACCATCGAGTGGTAATGGCTCTACTGCTTTAACAAATTTCTTGTGAACACTGGATTTTAAGGAACTGTACATCGGTCTGTGCCTGCATTTGTTAAAGTATTTGAACTTGTTAGTAATAGCTAAGGTATATCAGGATAATAGATGTACATACACATCTTGACTTACCCTGTAAAAATTAACCAGGGGGTTTTTGATCGATCAACTGAAGCCATACCTTTTTTCATCCAATCATACTGTTGAAATTGTAGCCAAATTACAAATGCCAAAATCAGAACAAGGTAGATCAGACGAAAAAAAGAAAAGAACAAAGAAAGAGAACCCTGTTTGTACATAAAAATTCTTACAAAAATTAATGTGTTCAAGATTGATTAATTAACCTGTTCAGAATCTTGTGACCACTCATGTTCAGTTGATATCACAGTGAAGTGAACAGGACCTTGTTCCAAGGAATACCAGGGCTCGTCCTTAGCGGGGATTGGCATTGGAAAATATGTCTCATAAGCCACTCCACATTCTCCACCTGAGTCAGGACCATCATACCTTGACACTGAATCTGCATAATCCCTGAAAAAATATTATGGAAAAAATGTAAACATCTCAAAAATGGTTCAAGAATTTATCAAGAATCAAGCTAAATGTATTCTTTAAAAACATGGAAATTTATCAAATTAGATTTGAGTTTGGCAGGCACAAAAAGACATCTCATGGTTGCCAATTGCGGTCATATGAGAAACCTGAGAAGCCACGGGGGTTACGAGGTGAAGGAAGAAATCCCATTCAACTAAGAAGCCTGTTGCATAGCCTATGTCTCCAATGTGGAAGATGGAATCTGCATTTCCATTAGCTACTTCAGCAGCCATCGCTTTGGTCACTGAGATTGATCCTGGCTGTATTGGAGAATATGAACCTCATCGGCCCATATATTGTTGCCTTAAGTAATGTACATTGATGGAAAAATGCAGGACATGCAGACTTATTATCCCAAAAGCATTTACTAACAAAGGGTATCATTACTAATTGAAATAAGATTCTCTATTGATTTAAACTCTTTGTATAAATTATTGAAACTTTTATGATGCATTAGTATTATTATATTATGATTAGATCCTTTACTTGATAACATTTAATTTTTAAATTTGTTACAATAACAAAGAGAATGAAAATGGAAATAAATTATCTATTACTAATAGAGCTAATGTATTATAAGAATTTTTGTAATTTAGCAAGAGTTTAGATTAGTAAAATGATTTTAGTTCATACTGCATTAGTTATATCCACAAATCTAGTAAGGAAAATTTATTGGTACCTGAATGTAGTGTTCAGTAGAAGGATCAAGAGGAGCCTTTCCCATATCACCAAATGCAAGAAATTTAAGTTCATCTGAGCCTCTAGCTGGTGGAGTCTTGAGTTGGATCTTGTCATTCCAACCAACTGAATCACTGAACTAGAGAATATGAATATTATTCATTGATCTAAAACTGACAACAAAGGGCTCTCTAGATATATATATTTTTTCTTGTACTAGGGAAATTTGAAAATTCTGTAGAGCATTTAATCATGAAATGATGTACCTTCCATATCTGTAGGAGAAGATGCTTGAAGGCTCAAGTCCTGTCATGACAGCTGTATGAGGGTAACCTGGATCATGCCATCCAAAGTCCACTGCTGGACTTAGTAGAGCAGAACCTATCATTTAATTTCACAGCACGATGAAAAAAGTTAAGTAATTCCTCTTCTTCATGGTCTTAATGATCAAAAAAAGGAAACAACAATATGAAACTGACCACACGTATCACCTTGTGAAAATGTGGAAACTTGAGATGTCTCAGATTTTCCGTCTTCATATTGAACTTGCTGGGGATTTTTATCCCCACTAACCCATGTTACTCTCATCTGCACCAAAACAAATATTAGTCACTTAGACAAAAACTTATACGTAGAGATTAAAAATTGGCACATGTAGATATCCTGATTTTAATATAATGAATAAATTCAATAATTATATTTATTTGGTTTTTATAACCAGGAAGTGATTTTTCTTGTAAATGAGAAGTTGCTTACCGACGTTCCTGTAGAATCTATGCTAGAGAGATGCCCATATAATGACTGGTTTGGATTTGCAAAATTGACAGGGTTTGATCTACTCAAAATACAAGGAGTGTCGAATCCACCTGAGAAGAACACAAATTCAATGTCAGTTCTGATGTTAATAACATGAAATTTAATTGAACCACTACAAGTAGACACAACACATTTGCCATTGCTGTGTTTCTTGTATTCCTTCTTCTTGCAACTTACATAGTCTGGATCATTGCTCACATACTGAGGCTGCAGTTTTGAAAATATTAAAACTGAAATTTTAAAACAATTATTACTTGCGATCAAATTTACAGAATTCTCCATTGTTATTATATACTTCTACAAGTTTTCTTGTTTTTAAATGATTTGTTTTATTTAATTAGAGAACACATAATATATATATGTATATGTATATATATAAATTTTAATCAACCATGATCGTGATTGAGATAATTAAGTAAAGATATTTTAATAATAAACATCTAGAAATTCATTTCTTTAGGTGAATGTATATATAGATAACTGTTCCTTTGAAGACTTTGGTTTTTTTATTCTCTTTATCTCAAAATTCTCAATTTCCAAAAGTCATGGATATTCAAAAGGTCTAATTTGAATTAAAGAGTATCAAATTTAATTTATAGACCTTAACAGGATAATGGCAGAGAAGAGGTAGGCTACTGATATCACTGGTCAGGAGATACATAGCTATCGATGCAGGACAACTTGACACACTGCAAGTTAGATCATTTAGATTGAAATTAGTATACACAAAAGCGGAACTGCATGAACGTATGCTTCAAAGGATTTAGCTTGAAATAAATATGTTATGTAGAAAAGGAACTGATTTATCATGTGCTTCAAAAGGTTAGATTCAGTGTATCTATATATATATATATATATATCATTTTAAAATCTAAATACGATAAAATAGATTTCATTGATTGTGAATGTATCTAATATCTTTGCAACTTGAAAGAATAGGCTTATAGAATGTTTTCTCAATCTGTATCATAATAACATATGTCAAGACAATTCCATGATAAAACATTACATTCGGAACAGGAAGTAATTGTGTTCTTACTTAGAGTTCGTAGGTGAGATCACAGCAATCCAATGATTCTCAGCAGGGACCAAAGTTCCACTAACAGTTACAGTCACATAATCTTCAGCAGAGAGACCAGAAGTTTTACTAACATTAACTTGCAAGTAAGGGTTCACATCAGGACACTCAGACAAAGTCCTTCTGTTCAAAACCCTGAAAGCAGAAATGGCTGTGTGGTTTCTATGTTCAATGGTGGATTTGACAACAAGCAGATGCAACGAAAATGAAGAAGAACCATGAAAGAACATGAAGGAGCATCAGTTTGAGGACCTTAGAAGAAGTAGTGAGTTCCACAATTGGAGAGGGGAAAAAAAACGAAAGCTGGTTGTTTCTGATTTTAGCAAACTTTGGACCTCCTATTTATATATATGGTGAAGATCACAAATAGTTTTTGGATTTGGATATTTGTATGTTTATTATTATAAAAATTTGGCGAACATTACGTGGGAATTTTGGTTTCTTGATGTGAACATAGTGCGATATGCTTGACACTAAAGAGGTAGTTTTGAAATGTCACTTTTGTCCATAATTATTTTTAAATTCGAATTATTTGTCTAAAACTAAGTTCAACTTACTAGAAATATGTTGCGATGCTTTAGGGGCGTAAAAGTTAAAATCCACATTAAAGAGATAAAAGTTAAAATGGTTCCATATATACCCTTCACATCCATATGTTGAGACTATGAATTCAAATCATATATCATTTCTGCTTTTCAATGTTTCAAAATAGAGATTTTGTATGTTCAAAATCTTTTAGCCTACAAATTGGAATACAATTAGCTTTTGGATATAACTAATATTAGTCACAAGAGGAAGCACTAATCCACTTCAACCTATAAACCTTTGTTTTTTCCTTCTAGTAATTAAAAAAAGAAAAGAAAAGAAAAGAAAAGAAAGGCTGCCGTTGGTTGTGCCGTGAACGGCCAGCTTCGGTGAGACTAAGATTGATGTTGGTTGAAGCGGTACGTTTAATTAGATTCGTCTGTTTTTATTTTATTTTATTTTAATTTATATATATATCGACAAAAGCTAACAACAGCCGTCAAATGGAAAGTAATCATATAGATGTAAAAAAAGCTCGTTTAGATTATTAGGATGATTTTCGACTTAACAATATAATTGACCACTATGGTATAATTTTCCCTTTATCATCTCTCCATTAGAGATGGTTCTGACAAATTTTATAGGATTTTAGAAGAGGTTTCTTCAACAAATTTTAATCGAGTAATTATAACAAATTTCTACGGCAAATTAAAGACTATATATATCTGTTTCAAATTTCGTTAAAGAGTTGCGGAGATCCTTAAAATTTAGCTTTAATTTCATATCAAATTTATTCTTCATTTGTTGATTAGTTGTAATTAATAAATACTTTAAAAATAATATTAAGAAAATGAAATAAATAATGGTGGTCAGTTGTCACGTAATGATAAATATTATATATAAGCAAACTAAACAGATATTACATTATTTTAGTATTGCCTCTAATCAGAATTATCTATTTTGCTTCTTGGTGATGCGAAAGCTGTCCTCAACTTGTCTTGTATCTGCATTCACAAACTGCAAAAATAAATGAAGAATAATGAGACAAATTAAATTTACATGCATACTACTAATTTAATATATTTTTGATAAATTTTAAGACCCCCCATTTAAAATATAAATGGATTAATGGAACAATTTGACATGAAAGAAAAATAATTTACCTTTTATTCAAACCAAATCGTGGAAAATAATTGTTAATATTATATCATTTTAGTCTATATATAATCATTTTGAGTCAAGAGTCACTAATAGTTAGAATTTTTATTATATCATTTAACATATTAATATGATTAATTATAAATGATAATAAAAAATTTTATTTTATTCTCTTTTTCTTTTATATTTTATCTTTTATTAAGGCAAAAACTTAGATAAAATTTTCAAAGATTTTCAAAATTAGTGTTTTAAGAGTTAATGTTGAGATAACATACCTCTAATTTCAATTCTACTTTTGTTGCATACCCTCTAAAGTAGCCAAACTTAGAAATTCTAGTTAAACTCCAATTATCCACCTGTAAAAATATTAGATGATAAAAATGATAAATTGACACAAGCCAAAAAGATTATATATTTTTTTCCAAGGAAAAAAAAAAAAAGTAAAAAAATTTCACTTTATCAACATCAATTTATATAGTTGATCTATAAATTAATGAGATATCCATCAACTTACATCGTCAGGAAATTTGTCCAAACGGAAGCCGGCCATGCCAATGACAGCTTGAACCGGCGCAGTGTAATTGCTGTTATCGTATGTGTCTACACCATTTTCATCTTTTTTAGGCATAGCCAAGCAGTTACCTCCGTAGACTGCACATGTTCTCTCATAATTATGTACATGTCCAAACAGAACCAGATCAACCTATTTAATTGACAGTTTTCACTTTAATTAGTCCACATATACTCAGAAAAACATCCATGATCAAGCCAGAGAAGATATAGCTAACCTTGTTATTGAGCAATAATGGCTCTACCGCATCAACGAATTTCTCATCAACACTAGATTTTAAGGAACTATACATAGGTCTGTGCCTACATTTTCCAAATTTTAGATTACAATATGATTTAAGTATTACGTAGGCACGAGATGTTTTAAGTATTATGTAGGCAAAATATACTTTTAACTTACCCTGCAAAAATCAACCAAGGGGTTTTGGATCGATCAACTGAAGTCATATCCTTTTTCATCCAATCATACTGTTTATTACAATTGTATACATTGATCAGAGAAGAGAAACAAAAAATTGGTGTACATTGAAAATGTTAATGTACGTATCAGAGTGGTTAATTTACCTGTTCAGAATCTGGTGACCAATCATGCTCAGTTGACATCACAGTGAAGTGAACAGGACCTTGTTCTATAGAATACCATGGCTTGTCTTTAGCTGGGGTTGGCATTGGAAAATATGTCTCAAAAGCAACTCCACATTCTCCACCAGAATCAGGAGTAGTGTACACTGACCCTGTTCCTGTGTAATCTCTGAAAAAGGAGTTGCAAAATATAAAAATCTGTCTTCTTCAATATCATCATAATTGGACTGAATTGAATTGCATTTGGTGGGCTGGAAATGTATATGTACCTTTCATGGTTTCCGATCGCGGTCATGTAAGAGAGTCGAGAAGCAAAAGGGGTTATAAGGTGTAGGAAGAAATCCCATTCAACTAAGAAGCCTGTTGCATAGCTTATGTCTCCAATGTGGAAGATGGAATCTGCATTGCCGCTATCTACTTCAGCAGCCATTGCTTTTGCCACTGAGATTGATCCTGGCTGTATTTTGTGAAAATTTTAAACCTCATCAGTCCATATGATGTTTGCTTTTAATTAATGTACATTGATGATTTATTGTAGGATCATGTCCACCCATTATCCCTGAAAGTTTATAACAATAGAGGGTATCATAATTATTAATTGAATTACTATTAATTCTCCACCGATCTAGATTCTTTTACATAAACTATTATAAATTTGGTCACACATTAATATTATTTTTTATTGGTTTGAGATTTTATTTGAAGATATTGATTCTTGAGATTGGTTTTGATAAAAAAAAGAGTATAAAAATGTTAGAAAAAGTCAGAGTTAAGTGAAACCATTATTTGATGGAGCTGTAATGTTGAAATTAGAAAAAGCATGTAGCCGTAATTTGAAAATGGTGGACCACATTTCTTGTTGACTTTTGAGTGGTGGCACATGTGAATGTCTTAAGTAAATGTGACTTTGAGTTGATCTATATGCATGATTAATTAGAACTTGAATTCTTCAAAGAAACTACCATTGCAATATTATATTATTTGCTTCATTGTAAAACATTTGTGATGATCATCATTATGTGCTTATATAAGGGTATGGGTGCTAGTCATTTTAGGTTTCCAAATCACAAGTCCTATATTCTAGATCTTAGGTATATTTGAGAGTTCTCTTCTCCCTAATTCTCTCTTAAAATTTTAGAAAAAAAATGTATTATAGTTGTTAGTTTAATAAAATTCTTCTAATTTTGATTCGTGCATATTTCCTTTACATTGAGGATTTTATCACGTAAATCTCGTGTCTACTATTTTATTTTATTTCTTTCATTTTTTTTTTCAATATTATTTTTAATTTCATATTTATGTTGGGATTTGAATAGTATCAGATCAACATAAAAAAAAAGGAAATAAATCATGGATTACTAATAAAATAGGTAATTTAGTCAAAGTCTAGATAAGTAGTGGATTTTTATTCATGCTTATTATCTCCACAAATTTAGGGGAGAAAATTTATTGGTACCTGAATGTAATGTTCAGCGGAAGGATCAAGAGGGGCCTTTCCCATATCACCAAATGCAAGAAATTTGAGCTGATCCGAACCTCCTGCAGGTGGAGTCTTGAGCTGGATTTTGTCACTCCATCCCACTGAATCACTGAATTAGAGAATAGAAGAACTTTAAACAAAGGCGTTTCTAGGCAATCCAATTATCCAAGTCCAACCACGGATGGATTAAATTCTTTCAAAACTAGCACCAAACTATAAGATTTTAAACTTGTAAAATGAAAAATAAATTCTATTGGTCTTGTACCTTCCATATCTGTAGGAGAAGGTGCTTGAGGGATTGAGTCCTGTCATGACTGCTGTGTGGATGAAACCTGGATCGTGCCAACCAAAGTCCACTGCGGGGCTTACTAGAGCAGAACCTGTCAATTTAAACAAATTCAACGCAGGAAAATGAAGAACAGACAACTAGTGTATAATTGCTTGATAAAATGAACCTTGAGTGAACCCCACCCCATAGTCCCCAAGGCCTCAGTGATTGGAAAAATGAATATGGAACTCACTGCACATATCATCTTTTGAAAATGTTGAAACTTGTGATTTCTCTGATTTTCCATCTCCATATTGGACTTGTTGAGGTTCCTTATCCCCACTAACCCATGTCAATCTCATCTGCATCAAATCAAAAAATTGTTACGTCTAGACATCCTGATTTTATTATTTAAATTTAATTTAGAATGAATATATTCACCAAACTAATATCTGTTTTATTATTATATGTAAATAAGTTTTTTTCTTTTTTTAATAGGAAGTTGTATACCGATGTTCCTGTAGAATCTATGCTAGAGAGATGCCCACGTAATGGCTGGTTTGGATTGGCAAAATTGATAGGATTTGATCGTCTCAATATGCAAGGAGTAACAAAACCTCCAGCAAAGAACACGAATTCAATGTCTGTTCTGATGTTGACAACATGAAATTTAATCGAACCACTGCAAGTAGTCACCTCACATTTGCCATTGCTATATTTCTTGCATTCCTTCTTCTTGCAACTTAGATAGTCTGGATCATTGCTAATATACTGACCCTGCAATTTTGAAAATTAATCTCAAAATTCTGTTTGCATGGTTAATTTTCAGAATTATGGAAGCTCAAAATGATAATAATCATCAAAATATTAATGTGTCTATTGAGTTCAATTCTGTTAAATTTCAAATAATATAAAAGTTGTTTTCCTGCTAATATTCTGAAAATTTCTGATTAATTGTAATGTGTTTTTTTAATACTTTATATAACTTCTTAAGTAATACCACCAAAGTTCTTTAGTTATTTTTTTTTTCATTAAGGAAAAAATTATAAGCCTACCTTGACATAATCAATAAAATTACAATCCATATAAATCATTCTATTCATATATCACTTAACTAATTTCTATACTATTAACAACTTGTGAGGGAATTATCATAAATTGTAGAAATTTAAATACATATATTATTTGATACTAATTATGATTAATTTTTATAGCAATTAAGCCATTGTTGTTAGTATTATCATTACTTTTATTTATCTATGAAAAGGAATGCAATAGAACATATAAAAGTTTAAAATATTTTTTATCAAAAAATATAAAATATTTGCGTTTGCATAATTAGGCAAACTATCTATTAGGTCAAGTGCATGTTTATTAGTACACCATATGAACATATTTTAATTGTGTGCATTGAATGTACTACACAATTTTTATTTTGATCATTATGTATAATTATATCTAGTAAAAAAGATTTACAATGCATATGATGCACCAAAATTCTTCTACTATTACCATCTTAGTTGAAAATTTATTGATGTGAGATTCTAGTTTTCGAATATTTTTGTTTGTTTCTATATGTTTTCACATAAATTCAAGTTTTTTACTCTAGTTACAAAAAAATGAATTGATAATCAGCCTAGGCATATGCATCTTTGAATATTATAAGGTAATTAGCAGCTATCCATCAATAAAAATATAACGTCAAGAATAATTATCAAAAAATTTTCTTCAATGAAATAGACCTACCAAAACCAAATATCACACTTACTTACCTTAACAGGGTAATGGCATAGAAGAGGAAGGTCACCAATATCGCCAGTCTGTAAATAGAATGCCTTGGCCAAGGGGCAACTTGACACACTGCAAATAACAATAATTTTAATCCAAATTTGGAATATTATTATATGTACAAATATAGTAAACACAATAAAAATTAGTTAGTGTGACCATGTCAAATATAGTTTTTTTAATCTTATATTTTTAGGATAGATGTAACAGGATCTGTAATGTGAAACCATAGAAATTATTCTTACTCCGAGTCAACAGGAGAAATCATAGCAACCCAATCATTCTTAGAAGGAAGCAAAACTCCACTAACAGTTACAGTCACAAACTCATCATCAGAGAGATCAGAAGTTTTACTAACATTAACTTGCAAGTAAGGGTTCACATCAGGACAGTCGGACAAAGCCCTCCTGTTCAAAACCCTGAAAGCAGAAATGGCAGTGTTGTTTTTGTGTTCAAGGGCGGAGCTGACAACCAGAGGATGCAACTTAAATGAAGAAGAAACATGAAAGAACATGAACAAGACAAATAGTATCAGTTTCAGGACCCTGAAAGAAGTAAAGGGTTCCATTATTGTAGAGAATTAAAGAAGGAACAAAAATTAAAAAACGGTCTGTTATATTGTTGTGTTTGAGGTTGGAAATTTTGGGGAGATTTATATGTCCATGGAGAACATTACGAGAATATGTGGGTTGGATTGTGTGTTTAATGACAAATTTATAAAATTCGGGCGAACATTACGTGGGAATTTCGGTTTCTTGATGTGAACATAGAGGGATATATTTGACACTAAAAAGGTTGTTTGTAACTGTCATTGTTCTCTGGTCCGTGCCTTGCATTATTTTTGTTACCAATTTTGTCTCATTTTCATTGATCTTTTTCTTTCCAAATTTCTGAAACTTGGAATATGCTTTTAAGGGCTTAAAACCTATGTTTCTTTTTCATTCGTCTACAATTATAAGTTAATTGAAAACATACTAACACTATTGGTTAAGGTTTATTGAAACATATCAAAATAAAACAATATATGAGTCATTAGAAAATTTACTTTTATAACATCAATAAATATATAAATTAAAAGGGACAAAACCCCGCACACATATTTGATAAATATATATGTATGGAAAGATGTGAACTCTTTTCACGTATATAAAGGAGAAGTTTCGCTATTCAAACATAAAACTCTAATTTTTTAACAAGTTTCAAATGTTAAAAACTTCATTTAACCCCTCAATTAGCACTAAAAAACCTTGGCCTGGGGTTGACCAAAAGTGTATAAGAAATATGATTTTTCTGATCATATGATTAATTTATAGTTTATGTTTCTAAATCCAACTATGATTCACTTTCTCAACACAAAGCTCCAATACTCAACCTAAGTTTCAAGAATTAAAAATGTCATTTGACGCTTCAACCAAACACCCCGCCCTCCCCCCCCCCCCCCCTACCAAAAAAAAAAAAAGATGTTTACTTATGTAGACTGAAATTGTGTGATAACTATGGCTTTTTTAATTTTATTGTTGATTTATGTTGTCGATTTTTAACTTCAATTGAGATATTTTTTTACAACATAAAGTTCCAACATTCACTCAAGTTTCAAGCACTAATGAATACTGTAGTCAACCCTTAAACCAATATTAAATGATACTAAATCACGTTTACTGAAGATGATAAAAGTGTAATTTTTTTGATTTAATGGTTGATTTATAGTTTATTTTTCTAAATCTAATTGAAATTTTGTTTCCAACACAACGCTCTAATATTCATCAAAGTTTCAATCATTAAAAATATCATTTGACCTTTCAACCTAACAAAAAAAGATGCCAACTTACACGAAATCTTATGACAAATGATCTTTTCAAATTTTATAATTGAATTATGTTGTCAATTTCAAAATTCAAGTGGGATCCTTTATTTCAACATAAAGCTTCAACATTTATCCAAGTTTTAGGCGTTGAAAAGTCAATTGGATACGTCAGCTAACAATAAAAGACATTAAGTTATATTAAGCGGGGCTAATCAAAACCTTGGAGAGTTGTGATTTTTTGATTTAATGGCTGATTTATACTGTACAATTGAGAATCTCTTTCTCAACACAAAGCTTCCGTATTCACCCAAGTTTTAAGCGATAAAAACACCATCCTCAATTATGTCAAAAGCACTTTTCTAATTACGTATATGTTGTATCTGACGAGTGGAAACAAGCACTTTCTGTTCACAGTTATAATTCTCAATTCAGCCAAAATTAAGTTAAAAAACTTCTGCGGTTGCTAGTGCCGTGAACGCCTGCTAATTTTGGTGAGAGCGATCGATGACAATGAGTCGAAAAATGAAGTCACGTTTTGGTTAGGCTGCGTTCGTGATGTTCATATATATATATATAATTCTTTAATTTAAATGGCAAATAGAATAACTTCCTATAAACGTTGTCAGACTTGGACCAAATTATTTTCTAAATAAATAAAAGGTCCGAATTTAATCTTCCACTATCAGACTCTATTCTAATTCTATTTGATTTGTTACCAAAGATTTAAATTATCTACCAGAAAAATTACTTGATTTCTGGTAGCTTTAGACTTTTCTAATTGTTTTCCAATTTACAGAATTGCGGGAATATAAATAATAGTAATGGTCAAAAGTCTAGTAGTAAGTGTATGTTTAGTACAACTTATCTATTAATTAAAAGTATTTTTTTAATATTAAAAACTCTACCTTATTATTATTTTTTACATCGTTTAGTTAACATTTCAATAGAATTTTTGAGCAATTAAAAAAAAATAAAAACAAAAAAACAAAAAAATGTCTATTTGAAAAAACTCAAATTTTGAGTTTTTTCAAGTAAATCTTTTTGAATTTTTTTTTAAATTAAAATGTTAAATTACCTCTATTTTATTTTATTAATATCTCTATACCCTTATAACTCTATTACATTTTTTTTTTTTTATAAATATAAACACATAACCTCTATTTTCATTTTTTTTTATTTTATAAAAACATCTAATAACTTCTCTGTAAATAGTAAATTTTTATATATTTTTTAATTAGTTTTGGCTGATGATGCAAAATTTTTTTTATTAGTTCATTGATATAGATATGTTATAGATATGTTGCAATTGGTACAGATGAAAAAAAAATCTTTTTGTTTCTTTTGAAAAAAAAATAGAGAAACAAAATCAACCAACAAATCTGTAATGAATACAAATGAACTTTACGAGAACCATAAAATGGATTAAAAAAAAAGTAGAGAAATACGATTTTTTTATTTCTTGAGACTAATTAAACCAAAATTAAAAAATTAACAGAGAGCAATAAAATTTTTATTATTACTATGATTGATTAATTTTTTATGGTTAAAGTTAAAATAATTATATTTCTAAAATAAATATACCACTTCTCACTCTCATGTCTTTTTTAGTAAATTAATAATCTAAAAATATTTTAAAAATAATTTAATCAAATTATCTATAATTTCAAAAATATTTTTAATTGATAATAAAATAACTAACAATTTTCTTCCAAAAGATCTACTTCTAAAATATCTACTTGAAGAAATTATACCAAATGAAACCTAACTATATGAGCTACTAACATTTATCTAATCCTTTAAGAAATTATGAAGATTTTCATATCATCCGCGAATCGCGATTTGTGACATTATTATTGTATGGAATGACCGATTTTTAATTCCATGAAAAAATTATTTCAACATATACCTTTGAACGTAAAGGACCAAGAATTTTGGCCATTGTTGTCCAAGTAGAAAAGAAGAATCTAGGCCGACAACACTTGGATGGGTTGGGCTTTAATGGGCTTGAAATTGGGTCAGGCTTGGCTCGATCATTGTCTTCGATCCAGAAGTACTACACATCGGCCCTTGACTCATCAATAAAGTACAGTCTATTGAGCCTCTTCACATTCACACACACATATATATAGACACTTAATATTTATATTTATGTCTTTTTTTTTTTGCAATGTTAATTGTTACATACTACATTTATTATTGTTTACTAAAATTATATCACTAGTCATATTTAAGGATATTTTGTGGATTATAAAAACATGAAATTTATGTATCACCGAATAAGTACATATCAAATTTATAGTCACGACTTAGACATAAAACTATATTTAGCTATTATATTAACCATGTATCCCATTAACTTATTTCTGTCGAATGGCATGGGAAATTTAATTGTTAAATACAGTCCTACTAAAAGACAGTCAACTAAAAACAAAACAGTAATCACCAAAAAATCACAAAAAAAAAAAAAAAAACCTAGGGTATAAAATCTGGTCTGCCATTAATGTAGTAAACCAATATAACCCCATGTCGAATTTTGATTCTAAAGAGTTACATAATTTTTGTCTTCTTTTTCCCCTACAAAACAATTCCAAGCCCGTGACCTAACCCCACTAGAGGTTATTAAATATTATTATACTTCAATTAAAGTTAGTGGAGGTTACTAAATTCCCATTTTAATCTCACATATTTTTGTGGTCCTCTCATGTGAGTTTTCTTCTTGTTTTTTGCAAATCTGATTCTAACACAATCTGCCAAGTTTTAGCTGAATTTGAGAAGAATTTTTACTGGTCTTATTAGTTGCATTTATAGTATATTTTGTTGAAGAGAATCCCCATCAACATTAATGCCCGGCCACAAAGCTACAAAATGAAGTCTTTTCTTGAAAACTCCCCCTCTAAAACATTGTTAGGATCGATAGAAGTGCTTATGACAATCAACTAAATACCTTTCATGTATAATGCCAATTTTTTGTTTTGTCTTTCTTAATCATAATTAATCAACACCGCACTTTTTCTTTCAATCGACCTCTCCTTTTCAATGGTAAAACCAAGCTAGCTGGTCCTTGAAAACACCAAATATTTCAATTTTTGTATCTTCTATATTTGAATGTAGCCTGCTTCCATTTTATTTATTTTTTTTCATTTTTAGGGTGTGTAAGGAGGATTAAATTAAGAGAACACTATCTATATATCACATTTTTTATATTAGGATAAATATGAGATTAAAACTTTTAACATTTTAAAATTAAGGGAAATACCCAACCACTTCTATCAAAGGAGTCTGCTTCTTTAGATTCCAAACCAATAATAAAAACTAAAAACTCCTCACTCTCCTTCATTAATTACCTTTGTTATTTAACTTAATAACTTAATCAAATCCAGACATTGCTTGGATAGATTTTTTTCACTATCTTGAGATAGATATGAGTCTTACACACTCATAGAACTTATTTAACATATAAAATTCACAAAAGTCATAGATGGACTCTCACTAAATATATTGTATAGGCCTCTAACACTTCAAGCTATATTTAATCTATCTTGATCTAAACTCATTTTCTGAATGTTGAATTGTATCATTACAAATTTATAGTGAAGACATTCATATACACTAGGGGTCGCTTAGTTTGACTTGAATAAGTTAGATGACCATATGTGAATGCAAACAAATGTAAATACATGGAAATAGGTGATTAAGAAGTTGTGGAGAGTTAGGTATATATATATAATGAGTGAAAACAAAGACAGATGCTTTCAGTTGTCAAGGTATGTTTGGCAATATACATATTGGACAAAATGGCTGACTTATTCCAGAATGCTGTTCAGGAACAAGATGGGATTTTGGCGATAGAATAGAGGATGTGCTTTGTCTACCATCCATTTTTATAAATTCTTTTTATCTATTTTTATGTACATGTTGCTATTGTTGACTAGTAAAAACAAAATGAACAGAGAATGAAAGAAAGTGCTTTTCCATCATTTTAGCCACAAGAGAGAGAGAGAGAGAGAGAGAGAGAAGAGCTTCTAATTTTAAATATGTAGCACTAGAAGACCATAGAAGTTTTACATCAAGGACTCAAATGTCCATAAACATGGAAGCATCATATATATATATATATAGATTTAAAGATATTTCTAAAATTTATCCAATTATATTGTATTTACTTGTGGAATCAAATTTTAATAAAAGTATTTACTAATTTTGCTTCTTCAAATAAATGAAAAGTCAATCATATGCAAAAAGGAAAGACATCATATGCCTTGTACGTATGTCCTTGACACAAATGGTGCAAATTGTCTAACAGTTCCAACAGAATTTATGCATATATTTTCCCACCACAGCCAACCCAAGAAAGTGCTGGCCACTAATACTACCACCACAAACAATTCCGAAAGAACAAAAAAAATAAATAAACAAATAAATGTAAAATGAAATGAAAGAGAGAGAGAAAGAAAAGGTAGAGAGTAGAGAACAGCAGAAGCAGATCATACAAGCATAGTGGGTTCATATTTTCCCACTTGCAGATTCAGCTTATCAAGACAGACAAATGATGTGGTTAAGCACTAATCCTAGATTTAAACATGGACTTATCTTTTCAAAATGAAAATTTTGTTATTATTATATTTTGATCAAAACATTTGTAATCACACACATTGTGGAGTCTTAAAGGTTAGATCCAAGGAAGTTCCACCTAAGACTCCATACCTAAAGTTAAATTTTCAATCCACTTTTGGCCTTTCTCCCTCAATCTTCTTGTTTGTTTACTTTTGTCCTGATAGTAAGAAGAAAGCACCAAGTGGATGGTCTACACCTTCGATAAAAAAAAACAAACAATGTATTTGGAAGCATTTGTGATTTGTGAAGAGATAAAAATGGTCTCTCCTTGCAATCCCCACTATCACCCACTAAGCAACAAGCAAGGGGTGTTGTTCCGTTTTGTTACGCATGTTTGGAGGTGCTGTGTCTGGGCATAATACCAAGTTTTGGCCAGCTCTTATTCCCATACACCCTACATCAAGACAAAATGCATCGACCTAGAGAGAGAGATACTAAAAAATAATATACCAAAAATTATACATGATATTTTTCTTTTTTGAAGGTGATTTATGTTAAAATATTTTTTAAGATTTCCTGTGTTTTAAAAATGTTTTTAATTACCCACGTCATTTTTTGTAGAAATGATTGACTACCTCTTTTATCACTAAAATAAAAATTCGAGTCTCACGTTTTTTTTATTAAAATATAAGGTACGGATATAAGTTACCTCTTGATAGGAGTAATAATTTTTCGGTTATGAAAGTAATTATCCGAATTGTGTTATTATTTCTCAGTTGTAGATATAATTATCTGGGTCATGCTATCAATTTTCAATTTCGATAGGTTCCGATAATTCTTTGATCCATAAGATATTTTTATTAAAAAATAATAATAATAAATTTAGATCTTCTTAATTCAAAGTTGGATCTTCTATATTTTTAGTAAAAGAGTGAATGGAGCACAGTGGGATCTTTAGAGAGAGAATGAGTGCTCTCTCTCTTGTATTGTATTTCAAGAAATTCCATATTCCTCTAACCCCTCCCAAACGACGACAAACCAAAGAAGACAAAAGCTGCCTCTTGTGTTGTCGCCAAAGCACAGCCATGGAAAAGCCCTCCTTCAAGAGAAGAGGACCTTTAATTCCATTACTTGCACTTTACTTCAACGAAAATCTACGAGTCAACAAACCCTATCTTACACCTCTTGATACACTTTGATGGATTAGCAGCTTTCTTTTTGTTTTTTGTTTCTCAGTAAAGCCTGCAACTTTTTTAGACTGTTTTTGTGGGGTTTTGGTCAATTGCAAAACTCAGTTGGGAATTTGAATTTTGCTGCTTTTTTTTTTCCATCTGTAATTCTCAGGAGGACCTAGGGAGTGACTCTCTCTGGTGAGTCTCTGTAGCTTGTTTCTTCTTTTTTCACTGCTTAAAATGGTGAGAATTCTGGAAAATAATACATAACCCCAATTCAGCTTCCTCTGTGTATTCTTTTTTTCACTAAAGAAGATGAATTTGTTTTTTGTTTGTGGTGTGCTATTTGTTTGGTTGCTGAGAAAATGTTGTGAGTCAGTGGGAAATGATAGTCTTTGAATTTCCAAATTTCACAAGAGAAAAAAGAAGCCAAAATTTCATATTTTTTCACTCATGCTGTTTAGTTGACTCCAAATGCATATGCTTTGGCATATAATTATTGATAACATACGAAAATATGATCTTGTTTCACATTTTTACTATTTCTCTGCTATAAAAAGAATCAATTGGTTACTTTTATTTTTCTAAGTGCAAGTCATCTGGTATACTATTACAGAATTGAAAGGAGAAATACTAGATCTTCTGTCTTATACTCTTATTATCCAAGTGTATGATTAGATGGTAGAGCAGGAAAAGAACTTGTGAAGTTTTTGTTTGGAATTTTAACTGAGACTAACATAACTACATGGCTTGGTTGAATTATTCTTCAGTCTATCAATTTTTGTTTTTATTTTTTTCTGTTTGTAAAGAAAAAGGACTTGTAGAAGATATGATTCAAAAAGTTTTGATTTATTCTTATTGGTTTCGCCATCAGATATTCTAATTCTGGTTTGATTTTTGTCTTCCAGGGTGGAGTTTGCTCTTATTGTTAATGGCAGGAATGGTTCAAGAGGAGGGATCTTCATCTGTAACTTCGTTGCCGCTACAGTTTTTCTCTTGGATGTCCCTATCTCCAGGGTCACCGTATCCTTGGCTTAGGGAGCTGAAATCTGAAGAAAGAGGTTTGTGTTTGATTCAACTCCTTGTTGCCTGTGCTAACCATGTTGCTGCTGGTAGTGTTGAGAATGCTAATATTGGCCTTGAGCAAATTTCCCACCTTGCTTCTCCTGATGGTGATACCATGCAGCGAATAGCTGCATACTTCACTGAAGCACTTGCTGACCGGATGCTTAAAGGTTGGCCTGGTCTGCACAAAGCCCTGAATTCCACGAAAATATCATCAGTAACCGAAGCTATACAAGTTCAAAAACTATTCTTTGAGCTCTGCCCCTTCTTGAAGCTATCCTATGTGATCACGAATCAGGCCATCGTAGAAGCTATGGAAGGAGAAAAGATGGTTCATATTATTGATCTTAATTCGTTTGAGCCTGCACAGTGGATCAACCTTCTTCAGACGTTAAGTGCACGGCCAGAAGGTCCACCCCACTTGAGGATTACTGGTATTCATGAACAGAAAGAAGTACTAGAGCAAATGGCTCTTCGATTGGCAGATGAAGCTGAAAATTTGGACATTCCTTTTCAATTCAACCCCATCGTAAGCAAATTGGAGAATCTTGATTTTGAACATATACGTGTAAAGACTGGAGAAGCTCTTGCAGTCAGCTCAGTTCTTCAGCTACACACCCTCCTGGCAACTGACGATGAGATGCTGAGGAAGAATTCGCCATCAGCATCGAAAATTCAAAATTCTAATCACCTGCAAAGGGTCTTGCAGATGAACCAACGCACGTTAGGAGAGTGGCTTGAGAGAGATCCTGTCCATGCGCTCAGCCCTGATTCTGCATCAACATTATCTCCACTGTCTCTAGCTGCTGCCCCAAAGATGGGGAGTTTTTTAAATGCTCTTTGGAGTCTCTCACCGAAGCTGGTGGTAGTAACTGAGCAAGAGTCAAATCATAATGGTCCTACTTTAATGGATAGGGTCATGGAGGCATTGAACTTCTATGCTGCATTGTTTGATTGCTTGGAGTCCACAGTACTATCAAGAGCCTTGATAGATCGACAGAAGGTAGAAAAGATGCTTTTCGGAGAGGAAATCAAGAACATCATAGCGTGTGAGGGGATAGAAAGGAAGGAGAGGCATGAGAAGCTTGAGAAATGGATTCTGCGGCTTGGGCTAGCTGGATTCGGTAAGGTGCCTTTAAGCTACAACGGAATGCTGCAGGCGAAAAGGTTGTTACAGAGCTACGGATATGATGGTTATAAGATCAAAGAAGATAATGGATGTCTAGTTATTTGCTGGCAAGAAAGACCTCTCTTTTCTGTTTCTGCCTGGAGGTTCAGGAGGTGATTGATATTGTTGACCATGAAAGGAATGTGTTTTTTCTTTCTTTTTTTTTTTTTTTGTTTTTTTGTTTTCTGTTTTCTGTTTCTTTTTCTTTGTATAAAGGATCTTGAGACTTACTTTCTTCGCAATTGCATAGTGTTTTCTCTGAAAGGTTTGACCTTCATCCACTGTGTTCTGTTTATGTTTTGTAGCTATCAATTCTATATCTAATATTGAACCTATATAGTAGCATGACTCCTCTGGGGTTCAGTACTCTATAGTTTCTGTATAGTTACAAGACAATATAAGAGATAATTTATAAACCATAGGATTGCAATCCAATGACTATCCATCAATTTTGTATTCATATTGAAACTGGATAGTAGCATGACTCCTATATTTTACACTTTGAGGATAATTATATTAATTAACAGCGAAAATTGAACCAAGAAAACCTTTCTAGATCCTTTTTCTTTTCGGTAACATAATATCACAAAATTGTAACTTTGTCTCTCTTGAACAAGCAACGAACCAAATAAATAAAATCAAATAACTATAACAATGTGAATATCAACTTGGCATGATGATTGAATGGCATTCTCCTATTTATGCTAATCCCAAACCAAGTTGATGATCAACCATGAGTTATGTACACATTGTACTCAACAGTGGCATCTCCAGTCTTGTAATTAAACCAAACTGTGTGAGCCAATGCATACCCATGAGCAGACCTAAACACCCCACTTCCTCCAACAATAGGCATCTCTCTAACATCATTAAGAACAGGGTTTCTCCCAAGAATGCTAATGCTACTCCCATTGTACTTCCCATCCAAGAAAGCCAAATTCATAACCATGAGCAACGAAGTATCATGCTGCGCGGCTATGGCATACATTCCCTGAGCCTTGCCAACAAGTTTTGACGTCAGCTCAGGTCCTTCGGTTAACGGATCATCGATCATCACTGTACTGCCAAAACTATAAGCAGTACCATTGGGGGGTCCAGCAACTCTCACAGTAGTTGCATTCTTCCCACTCACAATGTCATGGAAATAGAAATGGAGGTGGCTCATTTTCAAGAACCGCTTAAATGTTATGCCTTCTGTGAATTCCTCGCAGAAATCTCCGCTACTAGTACTCAAAAACACTGACAAGAGAATGAAACATAGTGTGTAAACAAAAGAATCAGCCATTTTGATTCTTCCTTTCCTTTTCTTTTTTTTTTTTTTTTTCCTGTTCCAAGGTAGTGAGTAGTGACTAGTTACCTATTACAAGAATTGTCACAAACCATGGTAATTTAAGTAGTGAACATAGGAAGTTTGATTCTCCGCCAAGCTTAGTTCCTCATCATAATTTTGGCATGCAAAGGAGCATGCTTGGCCTTTTTTATGCTTCAAGAAAAAGCTTCAGTTTCTTTGAAGAAATAATGATTATGGTTCCACCATTGATACACTTCACGATCATCAAGTACTTTGGTCAGTTAATCAAATAAAGTAGAGATCATTGAAAATATTTGTTAAAATGCATAATAAGAGTTGAAAGACCAGGAACCTACATTACTGTAGCAGCTGGGCTTATAAGCATAAATTCGTGGACCCTTTTCCGTTAAAAGAAATAATTAGTCCTTAAATTAATTAAATAATTAGTCTTAAAAGAACAGGTGGTACCTTAACGTAAAAAGAATTGATCAATCTATGCAATCAAAAGGATTCCTGATGAAGATTCTGATAATGGTGGTGAGGATTTGTCATTGTAAGTTATTTGTCATGCTTATTATGTTTGTACTTCATATAAGATTTTGATGTTATTCTAAGTTATTTCTTCGAATTAATGAAAAATTAGACTGTGAAATATTTAAAACACGATTCATATATGATGTTCGGACTGCATGTCCTGATTGAGGAAAACTTTCCAAGAAAAAAATGTTAAGTGGAGGGACTTTTCTTATTTTCCAAACCTATGTAATTAGAAAATGTAAATATGGGAGATAGTTAAAAGAGTCTTACATCATTAGTTAGCTCTTTTCCTTTATTTAACAGCTTAAGTTTTTTGATACAATTATTACCATCATAATATCAGAGCTTGATTTGTCTAAGGGGTTTTGAGTAAGAATCCTTTCATGTGCAATTTGTTTTTGTATTTATTTTGTAATCTGCATTTGTATTTGTACATAGTCTGCATGCAAACTAATCGAGGTCGGGTCAGATGACTACTAACGGAGATAAATGTTGCACCTTAAAATACATACTATGATTATTCACTACAGTTGAAGAGAAGCTTAATTGGTTTTTGCTGGTTTAGGCAACTAAACTGTATTTATATATATACTTAAATCTTCTTTGGTTTCCTCTCTGTCGGCTTATTTAAGAGCTCTGCATACAGAAGTTGGTTCCATGTATCTGGAAGTCCAGCAAGACACCAACGAGTGTAATCCATGCCCTTGAACTTACATGCATCTTTTCTCAGCCGTGAGAGAGTTGTTGTTATATTTAGCAAATGAACAGGTATTTTGATGCTTCTCAATACATCCTGCAACACGTATGATGCCTCAGGCAAACCGTTAAGAGTACGTTGATCCGGACATCGGTAGCTTCTTCTTTCCACAATTTGTCATTCCAGTTTGTTCCATTCTTTATCACTAATCACAAATACATAAAATAATAAAAAACGTGGGTTTGACTACCTTACTGGTTAAGTAAGATTATCCATTAATAACAATTTTTTGATATTCTTTAATAACTACTCTTACAATCAATCCAAAAATTGTTATTGATGGATAATCTTACCCAATTAACAAAGTAATCAAATCCAATACATACGGTCTTGTTTTAGCACAAATGTATGCTTGTTATGTGAAAATACTTTCATATTTAAAGGATAGGCGTTACTATTAGAGAATTCATCTGAATGTTTATTAAGGAATTTTGAGGGGCAAATTGATAAGAAATCATGGTTACTGACTGGTAACGAGAGGGGGAAATTCCTTGGAAAAAGATGGTGGTTTTTGATGGATCAACTCTGAATCAACCCACTTAGCCCGAGTTGTTAAACCTCTGCGAAAAGCTTCCATTCGATCCATGTCTTTGACAGTCTTGTGGCCGAATCGAATGTAATCCCATCTGGGTCAGAAAAGCGCATCAGGAAAAATTAGGCCCAATTGGAAGTTCTTTGTAAGAATTGCTTTCCAAGAATTAATAAGTTTCTTCAAATGAAAGTTTTCGAAAAATAAAATGCTTTTAATCATGCAAAACTACTTTCAAAAGATATACACTACAAAGTTTCTGGCTTTGTTATGATCCTCAAAAACATATATACTTGTTTTGTTTTCCCTTAAGTTTTAAAAACATATATACTATTAAGGAGTTTTTTTAATGAAGTGTCTGCATTAAAAAAAAAATCAATATAATACATTTGTATTATTATAATTTTATTATTGTAAAAATTTATTTATTGTCACCGTAATTGAATTGATAAAGGCCTTACGGTTGTTTACGTCCTGAGCGGTACCACCAGTGCCAAGTGTTAAAAACCAAAACATCGTTATTCTTCCAGATCTCACCATTTTTAATGGAATCAAGCTTCAAAACTCTACCAATTGTTTCCTCTTCAATGTCTACTAAGTAATGAGTAGTAAATAGCATCACTAAAGCTCTATAGTCCTGCAATTATCACATCTTGTTGGATATTTTGGAAACCTCATCATAGTTTGTTTTACCAAAAACATAGAGCTGGCATGGAATTTCATTGTGTTAATGTTGAAAATGATATTGGTAACAAATTAATAATCAGTAACAATAACAGTAATTGACTTACCTGAAAAGTCACAGAGGAAAAATTGACGTTACTCTGCCTGATAATATTGGAATTAGGCATTTTACACTGAAGTAAACATAGGAGTGATTGCATATGGTTTAGGCTCACTGAGTCCCCTACAAACATAATCTTCTTGCCCCTGAATCTCTTCAGAAAATCCCGACTATCAAGCCTGCATGCATTTTTATCAATTTACCATACATAGAATGTAGACTTTTCTTTTTAAAATATTTGTATAATTAAGATTATTTAATGATCTAAAACTCATGATTCATGACCAAATCCTCCTGCCTTGGTGGAAAAATACATATAAAGCACAAGTGAAGCACAACTGCAATCTTCTGTTGAAAAATTGATGCAATAGACAAAAAGCTGAAATATGTTGGGATGACAAACACTTCAATTAAATAAACTTATTAAGCTATCTATATGTTAATTGTTTGGGCAAAAATTAGCTAATGAAAAATAAGCCAATAGCGAGCTACATGTTCAAAAGGTTAAAGTTTTATACATAACATAACTGAGAAGATAATCATGATCAAATGTGATGAACCAAGACCTTCAGAGATCCAAATCACCTAAGCCAAATGTTGGAGGTCCTAAAAATGCTTATGGAGGCTCTTACAATCGAAGAGTACATGAAAGTCATCAAGTTATCCTCCTACAAAAATCTTTGTTAAATAAAATGGAAGTGTACCTTAGTTTCTACTCATTTCATATATTTATAACTTTTTTTTTTGTTGAGATTTTATCAGTTTTCAATTCAACTAATTTGCCGCTTGGGGTGTCAACTTAATGGAAAAAGGTTGAATCCTCTTTAATATCTAGTCCCGAGTTCGACAAGCGCATCCCATCCTTACATTAAAAATAAAAAAGATAGGATTTTCTCTCTCCCTCTTATGTAAGAGCAATTCTTTCACCTATATATAGGTCGTTTCTTTCTATCTAAAAGCTTCTGTTTGAACCCTATATTTAATGTGTAATCATCTTGATTAATCTCGGGTATTTTTTGGGTCAATTCGAATTACATAATATAATTCAAAAGAATAATTCAACTAAGTTGACCGTCGGAATCTTGAGATGTCTAATAGGTTTAAGCGAAGCTCGTTCTAGGGCTTATCGTGCTAAGCTACTTGCAGGCTTGAGATCCATCCCATTCCTAATAAGCTACGGACCTAACCGGAGCCTATGGTCATTTTGCACGTAGCAGTTGACTAGTAGTGGTGTGCCAAACGTATTCTATAACGTTTGGGTGCCACTTACGACCCTTGGCTAGGGATGGCAAAAATGTCCGATCCGATCCAAACCCAAAAAAATCCGGTCTATTTAGAGCAGATTTGGAGCAACAAAATTTGATTTTGGGGCGGATTTGGAGCCAAAAGACTGATCCAATCGGGTTACCGGGTCAATAACGGGGCAAACTTTTTTGCCCCGACCCGCCCCATTAACCCGACATATATTACATTTTGGTATTTATGATAATTATATATTACATTTTTAATATTATTTTTACGTAACATTAAAACTTATTAACTTAAGGTTTTTTTTTTTTTTCTTTTTTAGGGTTATAGGTTCGTGTTTGAAAGCATTGTGATGGATTTTTAGCATGGATTTTTATAATGTTTTCGGTTATTTATTTATTTAGTGTTTTAAATGAAACTTGATTATGTTGTTGCTATTATTTTGGTATTCATGACTATGTAGTATTAATATTTTGGATTGTGTAATAACATTTCATCATAAATATAGTTAATATTTTGATATTTGTTGTGTTTTTTTTTTTTTTTTTACATATTTGTTTTAGTTAAAAATTAAATCGGGTCAATGAGTCGGATTTGGGGTAAGTCCCTCCAATTGGGTTTGGGTTTGGGACAAAAAGTAATGATCCGTTTGGGGTAAGGGTTGGGTTTGGAGCATCCCTCAAAAATTTCGGATTGGATTCGAAAAGGACAAAACCCGATCCGATCCGATCCATTGCCATCCCTACCCTTGGCCCCAAGCTGTCAAACATCCTAAGAGGCATCAGCCAATGGACTGGCGACCCTTTTTTACTTAATGGTACCAAAGCAAAATTCTTGTGTCAGTATTAATAATTTTTCAGTCAAAAAATGCATATCAATCCATATAAACAAATCATTAAAAAATTATTAAGAAAACGTTTTATAATCGGTCCTTGAGAGAACCACTCTTTATATGCCTTTTAACTAAATTATAATTCATAATTTAAACCGAGACAAAACTTTATTAAAATAATATAAGAACCATCTTCAAATCATAATTTTTTTTTTTAATCCTTCTCATTAAAGTTTCTTTTTTTTTTTCGTGGTCAAGGGGCATTCAGTATAAGTGGGTTAGTATCTTCCAATCCGCAATCTTGCTAGTGCAACAACTCATTTCAGGCTGGAAAATTTGTTCCTCCAATAGAAACAGTGTAAAAATCTCCAACAGTTTTTTATTCGAACTCAAAGACTTAAACTAGATTCCACTAGACAACTCTGTGATCCAGTAGTTTTCTCTTTCAAACACATGCAAGCAAAAACCAGGCAAGTGCAAACACATAGACACAGTGTGTGTACGTATGTATGTGTTACCTGGTCAAGTTACAATCGTTGGGCTGCCATCTGTAACTAAGATAGAGGTGATCTGGGCGGCCAAATATCTGGCAATCAAACTCCTTTCGAATGTTTGGACAACAAGAAGAGTTATAGAGCGGATACGACTTGTCATACACCCAACTCCCTTGATACAAATCACACTTCCTCCTCTTTTTTCCCCACTTCATGTCTCTGCTGCTTCTGGTGCTTGACATCATCTCTGAACTCGCCAGACATATTCATGACACAAAAACAACAATGGTACCAAAAAAGACATGACAAGATCTTCTTCTTTGTACCCCTGAACCCATTTTTTATTTTGTGTCTATAGAGAGATTGAGATATAGTGGAAGCAGATTGGTGTTTGAATTTATAAGTTGATTGAGAATGGAATCTACAGTTACATCAAAGCGTCAGACAAAGGAAATGACAGCATTGGGCTTATGACTGCCAATGTGTTTATCCTACAGTAAGTCATGTTCGAATAGTCAAAATATTATAATATTAATATATATATATAATGTAATCTTTGTTGAATATGATTTAAGGTGATATCAAATTATCATGAACTTAATCATATTAAATTTATGATGTTTGCTTTTTACAAATTAATACTCAATTCTATCTTTTTCATTCATTCTCTATATAACTTTTATGACCTCATAATGTAACTTATCATTTTAAGTTTTTTTTTTTAAAATAAATTTATTATAATTAGTTACAATATTTGAAATACAATTCAAATATAATATTCAGATGTTATAGGTCGATTGAGGAACATGTTCCAAGGAGAAATACAAATTGAGGTATTTTTCTTATTTTTCATCTTGACTGTGTATTACACAGAAAAGGGATATCGGAGACAAATGTTGTCCCCTAAAATGCATAATGTGGTTAATCACTGCATTTAATGAATTTCTATTCCTTTTGCTAGTTTAATTAGCACCTAAACTGTGTGTAGCTATGTGCTCAGATTCCTACTTCAATCTTGTTTGGTTTTCTCTTAATATTTAAGAGCTCTGCATACAGAAGTTGGTTCCATGTGTCTGGAAGTCCAGCAAGACACCAATGTGTGCAGTCCATGCCCTTGAACTTATTGTAGGAGCTTGGATGTGCATCTTTTCTCAGCTGTGAGAGAGTTGTTATGTTTAGCAAATGAACAGGCTTCTTGATGCTACTTAACACATCCTGCAACACGTGTGATGCTGCAGGCAAACCACTAGGGTACGTTGATCCGTTCAGCGGTAGCGTCTCCTTTCCACAGTTTGTTACTCCTGGTTCATTCCATTCCTCACCACTGATCACCAAAAAAAAACAAGATAAATCAATACCTAAAGTCCTTTTCTAATACAAATATCTATTATTTATGTAAAAATATATTCAATCTCAAAGTACGGGTATTTGCATTTGAGAATTTATCTGATTATTAGTCTTGGGAGCTCAATTCAATTCTTCGCTTATTTGTTCCCGTAGGGTTCTAATATTTTTGGCCCATAGAATAGATAGAGTCTTAAGATTTAAATCCGAGATCTCAAATACCTTTTGGGTGCAAACCTTGGTGATAGAAAGTTTGCAACCAAAAAACATTTAAAATTCATGATTCAAACTTCAAATACGCTAAATACTCTACAATGCAAAAAGACCAAAACCTTAAGAGAATAAGAGATTGAGCTGAGGTCCCAACAATTAATATCAAGAAAATTTGAGGCGGAAATTGAAAAGAAAAGAAGGTGACTGACTGGTAATGAAAAGGGGAAATTCCTTGGAAAAAGACTGTAGTTTTTGTTGGATCAACTTCTGAATCAACCCACTTGGCCCAAGTTGTTAAACCTCTGCGAAAAGCTTCCATTCGATCCATGTCTTTGACAGTCTTATTGTCGTATTGAATATAATCCCATCTGGGTCAGAAAAAATCAAAACATCATGAGATATGAAGGCCCAATTGGAAGTGCTTTTATAAAAAGTGTTTTCAAATAAAAGTTTTCAAAATGTTTCTGATTGAAAATGTTTTTTTTTTAATAATAATAATAATAATCATGCAATTGCAAAACTACTTTAAAAAATGCATCTTACTAAGGTGTTTCTTTGGTATAAAATGTTTGTATAAAAAAATATTCAGAACAATAAATTTGTATCACTATAAATTCACCGTTCTAAAATTTTGTTTTATATTATAATAATTGAGTTGATAAATGTCTTACGGTTGTTTAGGTCCTCTGCGGTACCACCACAGCCAAGTGTTGAACACCAAGATATCGATGTTCTTCCAGATATCCCCATCTTTAATGGAATCAAGCTTTAAAACTCTACCAATTTTTTCCACTTCAATGTCGACTAAGTAATGAGTAGTTTGTAGCAACACTGAAACTTCATAGTCCTGCAATTTTCAATCATTGTCAAATGAAAAAAAATACATAACTATATTGTTCTTTATATAATTCGATTGACTTAAAAATACTTTCTACAAAATTAGGTAGGATTAAACTCAAAAAAAAAATTGCTGATTTCAAAATGAAACTAGGGAAGATGGATCCTAATTAGGTTGGTGGAACCATGGAGGCTTTCTAGAGTCATATATCTTGTTGAACATTTTGGGAACCTCATCATACTTTGTTTTACCAAAAACATAGGGCTGGCTTGGAATAGCATCGTGTTGATGTTGAAAATGATATTGGTGACAATTGCCAACGATAACAATAATTGACCTACCTTAAAAATCACAGACGAAAAACTGACATTATCCTGCCTTATAACATTGGAATTAGGCACAGCAGCGTGAAGTAAACATAGCAATGACTCCATGTGGTTTCCACTCACTGAGTCCCCCACAAACATAATCTTTTTTCCCTTGAATCTCCTTAGGAAGTCCTGACCATCAAACCTGTACGCATTTTAATTAATTTATAATGCTTTAAATAAATTTTAAACTTTCTATATTCATATTAATCAGGATTATTTAAAAGAGAATAATTATGAACCCAAATGTTCATGCCTTTGTGAAAACATTTATGTAAAGCACGTGTGAAGCATAACTGCTATCTTATAAAGACCAAAATTCTAGGGAGTGATGCAATGGAGAGAGACGTGACAGGGATGGCCAAACAAAACTTCGCTTGAATGGTCAAATAAAGACATCCGAAAAATATAAATAAAAAAAATCTAAAAAAATCTCTTAAATAAAAAATAATATTACCAAATCCTATTTTTAAAAGTAAAAAACAGTAATTTTATATTATTTTATTTTTAGAAGATATTTTGATAATATCTCATATAAATAATTTTCTTATTGATCAATATTCATTTTTTAAGAAAAAAACAAATTAGAATCAATTCAAAATGCTTTATATATTATAATTTTTTTAATAAAATTAACCACAAATTATAATTTATAATTTTTTAACTTAATATATTATATTTAATGTACATACTTTTATGTAAACTGTTTTTTGGCTATCACGGGGCATTCATTCTGAGTGGGTGTCTGCCAATCCAGAGTCTAGCTTTTTTAGCCACAACTCATTTCAGGCTGGAAAATTTATTCTACCAACAAAAACAGTGCAAAAATCTCCAATAGTTACATTCAACATAAAGCAGGTTCTAGACTACTCTCTGATCAATCATTTTCTAATTCAGAAACATGCAAGAAAATAACCAAGCAACTACAAACAAACAGATTAAAACAGAGAGACAAGACAGACAGAGAGTGTGTTATATGTGTACCTGGGCAAGTTACAGTGGCTGGGCTGCCACCTGTAACTAAGATAAAGGTGATCTGGGCGGCCATATTTCTGGCAATTATACTCGTTTCGAATGTCTGGACACGAAGAAGAGTCATAGAGGGGATACGACTTGTCATACACCCAACTCCCTTGATACAAATCACATTTGCTCTTTCCCCACTTCATGTCGCTGCTTCTTCTGGTGCTTGACAACGTCTCCGAACTTGCCAGACAAACAACACATGACAGAAAAGCAACAATGGCAGCCAAGACATGGCAGGATCTTCCTGCCCCAGAACCCATTTTCTGATTCTGTGTCTCGAGATATATAGAGAGAAAGATATATATAGAGGAGGAAATGAGACTGACGTTTGAATTTATTTATAAGGTTGTTGTAAAACGAATATTCTACAGTTATATATGTCAAGCAAATTAATGACAGGATTGGTTTCCTTAGTTGCTCCAAATGATGATTTTTGGATATGTAAGAAAATCATAAGAGATTGTGATTAATATATCGGCATTGAATTGGAGGAACAACATAATTTATTTTAGGCAACAGTTTTTCCCGTGCTTTACGTGAGAGTCAATTGATCAGATGTGTCTAGCAAACTTTATTGTGTACTAGTTTTAAATAGCCTGTAACCATAAGAACAATATTGGTTGTCTATTTAATGAGGTATTGTTTTGGGTAAAGTCTTTGTCATATACACTTGTTTTTATCTAATGCGGCCGGCAATGGGTGAAGTAGGATGTGGATTATGTTAGAGTGTGTATGGAATTGATTTGACACTTACTTCCATAAAAATGTTGAGAGCTGTCCTTGTATCTGCTTTAGATTGAGTTTTAAAGGAATTTTTATGAGAGAGATATGAAATTAATTCCCAATTTGTGACTATAGTATGGCATTAAAAGATTTTGGAAATCACAAGGATCTCACACATATTAAAAGTTGATTTTCTCCTCCCACTTAAGGAATGAATAGGGTGTATTCAATTTAAGATTTCATTGAAATTCAAATGATTTTAAAGTTTGAGTGTATCCAATTTATATTTGAATTGATTCCATTGAAATCTAGATTTATTCAAGATAGATTTATATGAAATTGATTAAAATCTTGGTGTATTAAATTCTGATTTGTATAAAATATAATAAAATCTAAGTGTATTAAAAATTAACTTCACAAATTTCATTTAATGATAAATTTATATAGAGTTTAAAGTGATTTTTATGAATAAAAAAAATAATAACAAATCTTGTCATTCTCCGTAAAATTTTATTGGATTTCTATAAATATGAAAATCTATTATTAAAAAAAAAAAAAAAAAAAAAAATCATTAGACTCCAATAAAGTCCCTAAGTTCTCTTTCTCAAATCTTATTTTAATGAAACTTGATTCCTTTTGCATTGAACCTGATTTCATTTCTACTAAAACTTTATTTTTTTTTTTTAATTAAAACTTGATTTTTTTTCATTTTTATTCTCAATTAGTAAACACAATGATTAGAGCCTCTGTCAATAGGTGCGGGTCAAAGAAGGGTTAACGACGGTCTAATTTAGGAATTGGTTTAATTTTGAATTTTGGTTTTATAATTTTAATTAGGACTTGACTTTCTAAGCTTAATTAGGATTTATTTTTGTTATTTTCTATTTTATTTTATTTTTATCAATTTAGAATTATTTCCTTCTAGGAATTTTTCCTAAAGGAATTAATTATTTCCTTCTAGGAATCGGTTTCTTAAAGCAATCAATTATATCCCTCTAAGAATCTATTTACTTAAGTATTAGGATTCTATTTTCTAAGAAGGTTTATTTTGCTTGACTTCTTGTTTTATTTGATGTATCTCCTTTTGTTAATTATACTTAGGGGTGGGCACAAAACATGGAACCGATCCGAATACTCTGATCCGGTCCGATCTGTGGGTGTTCGGATCAGATCACATGTTCAAAAGTAAGGTGTTCGAATCCTCACTTGTGAAAACACCATGTTTCACGGATCGGATCGGATCGGGATTTCCAAAACCGATCCGATCCGTGAACCCGTGAACAATGATACATACGTAATTTTATATGTCTCTATATAAAGTCCACTTAAGTTAACCCTAACATTCATCTCTCACTTCCTTTCACTCTCATCTCAGCAGCTTGGTGAGTCTATTTACAGCTTTAACTTGATATTTATATGATTGAGTGTTAGTGTTTTAGTGATTTTTATGCTTGTTTGTTGTGTTCTGTTGTTAAGTTACATATTTCATTTACCGATTATATATATATATATATGTTATTGTTGCTGTGAATATATGGGGAAAAGTATAAAGAGTAGTGTTGGTGGGATTTGAACTATGATTTCCATTAATATAAAGATGTGAGTATTGAAATTCAGAAGACTTGTTGTTGAAAATGACCTTGAAAACTGAGTGCCCAATTCTCCTATTTATTTTTATTATTATTTTGGGTGGGTAGTTGTCGGTGGTGTTTGATGTTGGTAGTCGGCAAAGGAGATGTTGCATGTGTTTGATGTTGAGTAATTTGTATGAATGTTTACAAATTTTGGGAGATATGTATTACAATTCACGAAGCTACAATAATAAGATATCTCTATTTATCTTCTTATCATAAGTTGAAATTGAAAGTAGGTGTTTCGATCCGGTCCGATCCACAAACTAGGTGTTCGGATTGGATTGGTTCCTTCTCCTTGATGAATCATGTTTGGATCCAAAAATGGCGATCCGCGAAGTTACCATGTTCGGATCGGATCCGATCGGAAGCGATCCGAACATGGTGTTGCCCACCCCTAATTATACTATTTCCATTTAAATTTGGTTTCCTTAAGTATTAGGATTTAATTTCCTAAGAAATGTTGTTGCCTAAGAAAAGTAGGGTTATTTTAGTCTAATAGAACTTTAAAGTTAGGGTTTGTAATGTTTTTTTTTTTTTTTTTTTTTTTTTTTTTTTGGCTTTGAAGGAATTAAAAAAATCTCGTTTCTTGAAGAGATAATTATCTCTCGTTTTTCAGCTTTTCTGGGTAGTAATACTTGGGATTGTTTGGACTATAATTAAAGTCAATTCGGCGATCTAATTCTAGATTTATTTAAACTATTCTAAGTATATATTCTTATTTGAAATTGTTTAAGCTAGGGTTAGATTAATTATGTAATCTAAATCTAGAAGATCAATCTACCCAATTCTATAGGTTGATCGATTCAAAATTTATCTTGTTTCATTGTGTCATTGTAGGGTGATTTAGGTTTGTTATTGGATTTAAAGTTAAATCCTCAACAGTTTAGAACTTTAATAATAAACAGTGTCATATCTTAATTTGTAGCTTAAATTCTAATGTAACAATTTATTTAATTAATATGACATGTGACAAATAACATAAATTATTATTAATATGCATTAATTAACTAATTGACATCATAAATTGATACACAAGTTCAAATAAGAATCAGGGTGATTAACAATATTATTGTTTACTTATTATGAACAATTAAATTGATATACAAAGTTCAAATAAGAGTCAGGGCCGGGTGACTAACAATATTATTGTTTACTTATTATGGATAATGTAGGACTCAAACATTTTAACTAAAATAGAGAAGATCAAGTACATAAGCCACTCTTTTAATATATTTATCGACAACAAGTGACTAAGAGTTTGACAATTCAATTGAAACAGTCGCGAATGTTAGTTACATAATAGTTGTAAGAAATAATGACCAACAAGAAGCACTAAAATTTATTGAACCGAAGTTGCAAAATGCACATTTTTTTTTCTCAGGAAGTAAAATGCACCATTGGATGACTTTTGTAATGGGTGTTGGGTGAGAGTGGCTGGCTTAGTTGAGCTGTGTAGACCTACAAAAGTCTAGATCTAGGGGCGGCAATGCTCTAAATCTAAATTTTCACATGCAACACATGGCTAACAGCTCAGTTTAGGAACATGTCACTGTCTCTTATCAGCCTCATTCTTACAATTCTGTGTAGAATGCCATAAAATATTGATATTATTATTAAGGGAATGTGTGTGAAGAAAGTTGTCTTTCTTCACATAAACAAAAGTTGAAGAAGAGACTGTGGGTTTGCTTGCATGGAAAAGCAGCAGTTGACCCCACAATAAATTACAAGTTCTAGGAATAATATAGCTTTGCATTATTCAATAGATGGTTGGTGAGCAAACCCTAAGTCGTTGGTCAGAGAAACCGGACCTGCAATTCACTCTCATTAAACTTCCAATGAATTGATAAAATAGAAATAGGTTCTATGTCTAACTTATAATATCTACATGAATGGAATTGTGGGTTTAAATCATATGCTGTAATAGTGACTCATCTAAAATAATTTAATATTTATAATAAATGTTCATTAATTTGATAATATTTTAAATTCGAATCATTGTATTATAGGTGATAGGAAAAAAAAAATCATGTATTATAACAGTTCAAGAGAAATATATGTTGTCATGTTTCCCAAGGCCACCTATCTAAATCCCAATTTTAAAGTCAAGTCTGCAAATATTTCAAAGAATTTATGAGAAAATTTGGTGCGTGGTAAAAGAGAATTTGATAATTATTATCAAGAAAAATTTGATATTAATGAAGTTTTGTCAAAATTTTTAATTTTAATTAGCAGTGGTATTATAATTCAAAAAAAAAAAAAAAATTGGCGTGTGGTAATAGAGAATTTGATAATTATTATCAAGATAAAAATTTTGACATTAGTGAAGTTTTTGTCAATTTTTTTAATTCCAATTAATAGTGGTATTATAATTCAAAGAAAACATGTCAAAATAAATTCTTCGAATTTTAAAGTCAAAGCTCTATGATTATCATTTTAACCATGTTATTGTACAATTAAAAATAACTTAGTGGAATGTGATATATAGAAGTTAGATTTTAAATCGAAGCTAGTGACATGATAGGCTGTATTATGGAATTGTCAAGGGAACACATTGATAAAATGTTTTGACTAAATCCCACAAGAAGACAATCAACGGTTAATAATTACAAAACTTTGGCATTTTAAAAAGATCATTAAGATTGATTACAACTTCATTTCAGTTAATAAGTTGTGTATTTTGTTAAAGAAGGAAAAGTAAATTGTAAATGGATTGTAGCTGTTAAGTGTTAAAAAGGATATCGATAGGTTGTCAAATCTCTCAAAAGAATAGAAAATTAGATACAATCTTCTAACTGATCCTATAGCTTCTGGAATTTTTCATTTGAAGGAAAAATTGAACATGATGCAGAGATTTTATCCAACAAGGACAATAATTTACTAGTGACGTCCAAGAAGTACAATAATTTTATTTGCTGCATTAACTATGCCTTTAAGATTCTTTTGAATCCAAAAGAATGAACTCGTGCGGATATAAGTTTGAGTGTATGAGACTGTAGGAACCAACTTCCAAACACTAAAGTCACCTCACCATATTAATTGAATTAACCTCCACACACTATCGCCACTTTAGTATATAATCCTATCTTCCAATCACTATAGTCAAATGCATCACCTTCTAATGTTTCTCTATGAAAAGGGACACTTAACGAGTGATAGATAAACACTCAACAATTTTTCATTCTTTACATTCATGATTCCTTTCCCGACTTTTTTGTTTCTAATTAGCTTTTCAACTTTCTAATTTCTTTATCTATCATGTGTAGCAACTTTGTAAGGTCACACAAAGATTATGATATTTTTTTTTTGAAATAGTACAGTAAATTTACAATTTTGAGGAGGGACGAATAATTTGAAATCAAAACCTTTAAAATATAAACATGAAGGACTATCATTAAATTAACCTCATCTTATTATACAAAGATTATGATCAAGCCATAAAAAAAAAAAAAAAAAAATCAATAGTAGGATACACGAGAAATTCTATGACTATAAATTGAACCACACAAGCTCTACCACACATAATACAATCAAGAAGTTCCATACAATATGCTTTTATTGGAGAGGGCGCCCTCCCAAAAGTGATTTTTATTTTCTACACCTCAAGCACATTGCACTAAAATGACATCTAGGTGTAGCCAAACGACATTAAGTAGTTGCATTTAGGGAAAGGCACACCGCGTGTTATAGAAGGGCAAATTGGTATATGCAAAAAGAAGGGAACAAAAAATCCCACATCGTAAATACAAAGCTTGTAGGTGCTTACAACCATGTCAACGCCCTAACCACATCGCCAAGCTCAGTAGCGTGGGCTTGTAACTACGGTGGGGGCACAGAGGTGCATCAGTGGGTTGGGTTCATGGTGGCTACCTGCTGGTTCGCTCATTCCAAGCCAAGAGTTGTGTCTTGAGCCATCTATCTTCGAAGGTGGGAGGCCCACAGTTTCTTGGGCGGAGGGCACAGCGTGAGGCTGGTTTCACTGGGCAGTGGAAGGATAACGTGCCTGTGTCATCTGGGCTCAATTTAGTCCAATGGATTGATCCTAGTTGAACCATCATCTTTTTATATTTCTCTGCCAGTGGGCCCAGTCATTTTGAAATGAAATTGGGTTGGGCGTCGGACTACAAAATCAAACCCAACACATCTTCAACAAATCTAAACCCATCCTCTCAAAAACCGAGAAACTTCACACTCTCTGATGGAGAAGAGCAGTCTAGCTGAGGAGCTTTACGCAGAAAGTTTGCGATTATCCAATTTACAATTGGATTCTACGCCAACTACCAATTGTCAGTTCTCAATTTTCACTCTTCATTGTATTTTATTATGTTTTTTATTAATTCAGTCCTGTGTTTGTTTATTTCAGTAAATGAGGGTTGTATTTGAAATCTTTTACTTGTAATATGTAAATGTATGTGTGCCTTTGGTTGCTTTCTGGAGTTGTTTTCATGTCTTCAGTTGTAAAAATAGAATCTTTACTCTTGAAGGTGTTCAAAAATGGAATCTGTTACTTGTGAAAGTTGTTAGAACTGTGTATGCTGATGGATTCTGCGTATTTAAGTTTTCGTTTGTGTTTGCGGTAGAGAAACTGATTTAGAGAAAATGAGTTGTAGCTTGAGAGTTATATATAGAATGAAAAGGAGAGACTTTGATTGTCTAGTTTTTGGATGATGTTTGGTCTGTTTTGAGAGATGTCTCGGTTGGTTGATTAGCTTTTTGGTGGTTGGTGATCATTTAGGGGTGAAAATGTGGGCTTTTGCACTTCTCTTTTATGGTTTTCTTGAATTCTGTTTAGGCACTCGACATGTTCTGTGAGAATTGATTAGAGTTCACTTTCTTGCTTGACGGTTGCTTTTGTTGATGGATGATATATCGACTTTTGCTCTAACTTTAGGTTTTAACTTGCTGTAGATGTGAAATTTCTTTGTCAATGTATTGTGTAATTTCAGATTGTGATGAAGGTGACTTGCTGGATGGGGATGGATCTTTGTGGGCTGATTCTGATGAGGAGGAATTGGATAAATCATCTGATTTGGATAGAGAATGGCAGCGGAGACGTGATCAATTCCACACTGTATATGATAATAACTTGAAGTTCATTTTGTTTTTGCATTTCTTTTTTTTTTTTTTTTTCACAAGATCGTGATAAGTTAAAAATTTATATGACTTTCATACGTGGTGAATTTCAGATGGGATATCGTGATGGAATTATAGCAGGGAAAGAATCATCTGCACAAGTGGGATTTAATGCAGGCTTTAAGCAGTCATTTGCTGCTGGATACAACTGGGGTCTTGTTAGAGGTGTTACCAGGTAAAAGAAAGGCGGAAAATAAAGAATAATTTTCAATATGTTAGTGTGTTCTAGCTTGTGAAAAAGTTTTGCAATTCCTTTTCCTTGTTTGTTGGGTGTTACTACATTTTGGTTTTAACATTTTGTTCATTTATTTTGTTGGGTGTCTCTATATGTATGAAGTGCGCTGGCATGCCTTCCTGATGAGCTGAAAGAGATGTTGATCAAAACACAAGCAAACCGAGCCAAATTTCAGGACTTGCATGAATCGGTGCATTCACTTTCAACAACAGATGCACTTAGGTTGTTTCATGACAATATTGTGACAAACAAAGCAGTAGAACCCAGTGAGCATACTGAGACTAGCTCTATCATATCTGGTTTGCAAGAGCATCATGCAGACTGCAGTCCTCTAGAAAATCATTTCAGAGAGCTTCAATCTGTTCTTCTTGAAACTCCTACAATTCAAGTACATCTAGGAGTTCACAAGTAGTCTGTGTCGTCACTTGTGTGTAGAGTTAGATTTCGGAAATAAAAGTTCGTACCAGCAACAAAATAGTCTGGCTCCAATTGGTGATATATTTGTAACATTCATATATTTTTAATGGTCTGTTATTGATGATCGTTTTTCCTTTCAACTCTTATGTTGGGAGATTTTTGCATATATGTTCTGCTGATGCTTATTCAAGAGTGAACTTTTGTTGTTCACTTTGTAAAATGCATAGCCTTGTCAATAGAGAGATGCTAATTAATATAAACTAGTTAGACATAAATTAAGTTAAAACATGATTATAAGTACATGATCTTAGACAGACATTAATAAATAATCCATGTTTGGAGGCATAGTGACCCCCGCAACAACTATAGACAGATGCATAGCATCTGGTTGAACGAACTGAACACCATAGGTCTACTGTTTTTTCATACATGATACATTATTGAACTAACACTTTCATTTCACTCAGGAGAAACCCGTAAGCTTGCCTATAATTTGATCTCCATCTACCGTCACCCCATCAAGCTGCTTTGTCTGAGTTGTTCCAAAACAGCTTACTCATGATATCTGGTATGATTTGCCTAAGTTGCTTGTTCTTGACCATCTCCTGCATGCCAAATATGGGTAGAATTCTTAATTGTCAGATATCAACCAGAACTTTTGTCTCATAGTTGTCAAAAAAAAAAAAGTTTGTAATGCTGTTTTAAGGTAAAGTGAGGTTCTTTGATTACCTAATAAAGCAACATCAGCTACAAGCTTGAATTGGTCTAGCAGGAGCAAAAGATGCTGAAGAATGCTTCAGATGTGATTTATATTTAGGTACTGGTGCGATTGTTTCAAATGCTTCAACTAGTAGAGCCACCTTCTTCTTCCTGTCAGGAGCGAGTCTGGTGACGGTCTGTCTGAGTGCATAATCAACCATCCATTCCTCTGAGTTTTTCCTTTCATCCATCATCTGATGCTTGAGATCAACCTTCTCTGGATCAGGTTCAGGTACCTCAGGCAGGAAGTTTGGATCCCTAGGATTGAATTTCCTCAGTTCCTTTTCGTCGTTGAAGGTTCTCTTGGATCCTATTTTCCATTTCTGATTGCTAAAGGTCACTGGCAGCTCTGGGTTGGACTTGCTCTCTACAAGGCTTGAGGTTCTCCCTGGCTCCAGGATGTTTGTACTGCTGGTCATGGTGGATGTTTCTGTTGTTTCCTGTTGGTTGCTTTCTTCCACTTCCATTTTCTCAACTTCCCTGGTTTCTGTTTCGGCCAAATTAGTTATATTTTTATTTGAATCAATCTGTTCCTCAGAATCCATGGAACTCTGGATTTTGAACTTCTTGTCTTCATTCTGATCATCTGCAACATTAACATTATCATTCTGATTCTCCGATGAATGCTCTTGATTTTCAACAGGAAGGGTTTCATTAGCAATGTTACTGTCTTTGACAAGGTCTTCAACCTGGCATTGGGCAGCAGTCATTTCCTGGTGTTGATTGACATCTACTTCAGCATCATCTTCATGTTCTTCATTGAAATTGTCAGAGAAATCAGGAACTTGAATTCCAACCGATGCTTTGGTGACAGCAACCTGTTCTTCATCTTCCTCAATTTCTGGAAATTGAACTCCAATTGATCTTTTGGTGACAACAACTCGTTCTTTCTGTTCCGTTTGAACTCCAGCTTCACTGTTGGAAAGTTCCTGCACTACATAGGAATCACTGATGCTAAAGTTTTTGTCCATCTCTGTATCTGCCTTATCTGCTTCATCTATATTCTGGAAAGCATCAGAGTACATTCCAACATCTCCAAGTCTAAGACCGGTTTGAGGGATTTCATTTTCTGCTTCAGGGACTCTACTATTCTCCCGAATCTCCTCACTGGAAGCTATTGGTTCCACAGTCCGCTCCGCTGCAGCTGAAGGAACCATGACTCCAATAAAATCCATCTCAGCTTCTTCAGTGGAGAGTTGTTGATCATGATTTGAGCCGTCAAACACTTGTTTAAATACATCACTCTCCAAGTTCTGGTGTCTATCATCCATTTCAGCGTCACTCTTTTTCCCTTGGGTGTCAAAGGATGCACTTGCTTCTTCGAATTTTTCATCAGCCAGAACCTCCCTGTGATCAATAACAATGTTCTCTGATTTGATATTGTTGATTTCTGATAAACACCCCACATCCAAATTGGATTCATCATCATTTTTGATTGAACAGTTGGCTTCACTATCAGGCTCCAATGAAGAGTATTGACCCTCCTCCCACTCCATATCAGTAACTTCTGAACTGCTGTCATTCCCTTCAGTGCTGACACTTGAATCCTCTTCAAATTCACTTCCATTGTAAAAACTTTCCGGCGCTGCTTCATTTTGATCCACAATTGGCAAGTAGTCCTTGTCCGCATCTTCTACCTTTTGTTTTTCAGGAAAATTTTCTGTTATACCAACTCCCATTGAAATAATATCACCATATTGCTCAACACTTTCCTCGAAATCAATCTCAGAAGGCGGTAATCCATCAGACAGGCTCACAGCAACCTGTTTCTCATTGTTGTGTCCCACTTCTGCTCCATCACAACCTCCCAAAGGAGACTCACCCTCGCCTTCTTTATTTTTAGCATAGATTTCAATGAAAAAATCCATGCCACCTCCTTTTGTAAGAGCAGACCTAGGCGAGCCAACAAAACCATCTTCCTTGTATGCAAGTTCGTCAACAAAAATCACCTCTCCTGCATCAACTCCTTCACCAACTGGCTTGACTCTACGCGGGGATAGAGCTTCCAGTTTCATACTCTTTTGTGTCTTCAATGTCCTCCTCCTTGCCAACAAGAAGCACTTCAATGGTGGCAAAGGAGTATGATGATGACCGTTAAGAGAACAATACGTGTAGGGGCAGACCTTCATAGCTGAAGTTCCTTCAGCTTCAGTCGCCCCAGGACTAAGTGAAAGATAAGCAGGAGATTTCGTGTCCTTCAGAGTCGAAGAACAAGTAGCTCTCTGTGCATTCATGTCAGCAGCACACATAACAACTCTAGAACATTTTTTGGATTGAGCTCTTACATGCTTAAAACTAGGTGTCTTTGTCAAGGTCCTCACCAGCTTCGAACTAGAAGACCTTGTTAATGATCTAGCTGGTTTGGAACTAGAACCTGAGCTAATTTTTGAACTACTAGAGTTTCTTCTTCCAGGATTTTTACTATCTGAACCAATTACAGTGTTCCTGGAACTCACCTGAGAATTCTCCTTTCTTGCCTCTGAACTGCTCGTGGACTTCATGTAATTCGGAGACCCTTCAGCTGTTCTCATCACAGGCTGCTGCTTCTGAGGAGTACTAGTAGCAGTTGTCATCATGGCTGCAGGGATATTGAGAAGTGAAGGTGGTGGCTTTCCAGGTTGTGAGATGTTCTTCTTCAGAGTTGATAATCTCAAGCTCTCAATATCAGAAAGCTTGATTGATCTTGACTTCTTCATCATTTTCTTCTTCATTTCAGGCCCTCTATTCTTGCCATCCAGGTGCTGATGATAGGAAGTTGCTTTCAGGTTTTTTCCCAACAGCTTGTCTGATTTAACATGGTGATGATCAGCAGCTTGGAGTCCAAGCTTGTTGGGTGCTTTTCTTTGAACCATCTTCAAAGAAAACACAAAACCTGAAGCATCATCAATCAACAGGACCTGAGGTTGGTTTGCTTGATGTCTAGAAGATGGAGGAGGAATACACTGTCTTGAAGAAAACTGGTCCTGTTTTCCCCTGTCGTTTGGTTTGGTTGGGAAGATGGAAAATGATTTACATTTAGAATGAAAAGGACTTCTTGAAAAGACGAAACAGTGTGAGGTTCCTTCTTGCTTTGCTTTTGTTTATTGTTTTATAAAAATTATTCAACAGTGATTTAGCATGTCAAATTTGAACTCACAGGCTGAATCGAGGTCCCTTTATTTGAATATTACCTGAATTGAATTATTACATAGTTCTTTTATTTTTTTTTTGAAAAAAAAAATAACATAAAAGAGGTTGAGATGTATCAAAATTAATTATTATTATCATTTTTATTTTAATTGAAATAATTACTCTTATATTGAGAAATATAGGGAAAACAAATTTATTATACATACTTTAAAATACAAGTGAGAAGATACATAGTAAGTCATCATTCGAATTAGATAAATATTTGTTGTTACGTGGGATTTCTACAACATTTGGCAGAGACTTGTTTTTCTTTTATCTCTTTCTTATCCATTTTTTATTATAAAATTGATGGTGATTTAGATGTCCAAACTTACTGATATCTCTTTCGAGTGGACAGAAATATCCTCCATTTCTGGATAAGCATCGCCATCATGATGAAACAAGATATGAATATGATGAACTTTAATATAAAATTTGGCACCATTGACACATGCCCCCTTATATTAATGTCCTATTAACCTCCATCAATTAATACTTGGTAACGAAATGAAAGAGAACCATTTGTACCTGTGAGCTGTATACAAAAACACTTTCTTTTAACACTGTCCGTCATTATCTATTTCCATCAATCACTTGCAAATATTTAAAAATAAATAATAATATTGTTGTTAAAATTGTTTTCAACTATATTTTTGAGTATAAAATGGGAATTGGAGCGAGGGTAATGATGTCATTTCAAATGCAGAAAAATAAATAAGAAAGAGCTAACTTTTCGGTAGTTTAAGATGATAAACTATTGCCTGGGAACCACACCAGCCGTGGAGGTTGGGCGGTAGCACTTTTGGAAAAGACAGAAAAGAGGGGCTGTCGGTGAAAATGGGCTGTTGGTGGGGCCTCGATTGGGCACATCTATGTTTTGCAGACGCTCCTCCTTGCATTCCCCAATCGAGAAAAATAAAAAAGCATCATGCTCCTAAATCCCACCACAAACCCAAATATCATTTTAAAAAAAAAATGAAAGCATGCTCATTTTTCCAACATAAAAATAAATTTAATTCAATCTCTTGTATTATTTGTCTACATTTTTTTTTTAGAACTAGAATAGATCTAAAAAATTATTGAGGTTAATTAAGATTAAAATATTAGTATTACGGTCCAAGAAACTACTTTCATATGAAAGAAATATGTTTACACGAAGGTGTGAAAAAATCCACATGAGAGTTTTGGGAGGTAGGAGGGGGGAAGGGGTTGGCTACGCGAAGATGAGGAAAACCACATGAGAGTTGTGTGGGGGGGAAGGGATGGGAGATAATCCACGCACATTATAGTGAGAAAACTTTTATAATAATAATAATAATAATAATATTATTATTATTATTATTATTATTATATACATACATATATTGTTTATCAACATTATAAGCATAATACCAAAACTATCTTGCAATTCACCAAGGTTTTGTTTTGAAACCTGGAATCGTCAATGTTAGAAAGTGATTTTTAACCATTAAATATTAGAAGCCTTCTTTAAAACTTCATCAAAATTATTAAAAATATTTTTTCAAATAAATATGTCTTTAGGTGCTTGTACTTACTAACCAACTTAGTCGTGAATTTGAAAGAATTTTGTTTGTATTTTAATGGTATCAAGGATTTTTTATTTTGAAAAAAAAAATTGTTTGTCTATCAAACATGATAATTTAATATGATTATGGCACCGGCCTATTCCTATTTAATGGTAATTAAAGGTTCTTAATTGGAGGGTCATTTACCATTTCTTACAGGTTAATTTTTGGTAATGACGTTTTCATCCATGAAATAAGAGTCAATAATCCTATAATTAATATTGATACTTCAAAAAACAAAAAGAAACATAAAAATAGTGTTTCAGGTTCCTTGTAATCTTCTCTTAACTTTAGTTTTCAGCCGACGCTATTACCATTTTCTATACCTTTCGGTGATTCTTAACTTTTAAGACTCTGATTCCTGAAAAACTTGCCATTCCAATTTCCAATCACACCCATTTATGTTTCTATGAAGATTCTTGAACTTGGGTCATGGTTACCATTTGAATCCAATTAAGCTGCCTTTTTTGAACTTGAAAAATCATTGCATATAATTAACTAACAGGTGGATAATCCTGCCTTGGAAGGTCAACTTTGACAAAAGAATGAATTTTAGGTAAAGTTAGGAGAATTTTCCCGTCAATCATCTTTTGAATTTCTCTATTAGGGAACATAGTTTACATCTATACCACGGTATTTATTTCCGCATGATTTTGTTTCAGTGTTCTCTTTCAACAGGTATAAGGCCTTTGAATAAGGATATCCACCATACATAATGTAATATTTTTTGCATCCACATGATATTGTTTTTGGGTTCTACATAAAGTAATATGAGCTTTGAAATTTGAAATTATTTAATCTCAAACGAACAATATCATATTATACGAGAACGGTAGGATGTTCAAATTTTGCCAAAATCCAAATCCTAATCTCTTTAACAGATAGATGGAAGTAAGAACACTACTACATGTTTAAAGATAAAGATGTGACGGGGCTTGTGTTCATTTTTCAGAGATTGCTTCTGACATAAGAGTACAAGCTATGATGGCACCACATGGAGCACATAGAAAAGGACAGTCCTGACATTGATCATCATGCATACACATAATGGAAACATTCTATAATGCCAAAATTTCCCATGAAATATCCCATGTTTTATTGTTTCCCTTAACCAAAAAAACACAATTCAAACTGATTCCCACTCTCAATTCTCCAACCCTTCAGGTTCCATGCACAGTTTGTTCTCTTCCAACAATCCAATTGATTTGAGCATGTACTAGCTAACAGACCAACCAATATTTTTGTCCAATTTTTTCAAATAATAAAGCTTTTGTTTAAATTTTTAATTTTTATATATCCATACATGATAAGGATGATGCCAGGTGATTGACAATAATTTGGTGGGTATATTTTTGTTGAAAATGTTTTGATTGAGTCTAGAAACATTAGTAGGTCAAAATTCATGCAAAACTTATTTAAGAATATTCCTTTTTATGTTTATTTTAATCAAATATTTAAAAAATGTAATAAAAAAGAAAGCATTTGTTAACGGTTTGATAAGACCTTTAAAAATGTTAAAAATACTTCCAAACACATTACCTTGTTGATGATGCTAATCAAATTGGCACCTAACCAGTATCAAAATGAATAAGTAATTGATGATTTGGGAAGATTGGTAACCTAATCATTTGACAAATGAAGCAAATAATTAAGATTACATTGACGTTAGATGGAGTATTAAAGCAACTTTATCAAAAAGAAAAAGCTGATGAGTGGATTATACCTTCCAAAGATCCACTACTAACTTTAGACACAGTTCGTATTCTCAAGCAAAAGAAATTTCAGCGATTTTAGCAAGAAAGATCTTTGCAAATCCGCTTTATTTTATTTTTCTTCTGGTGCATATAAAACATAATGTGGCCTAGAAATTGTTTTAATGATTACAAAAGCATTTATGTTCTTTTGAAAATCAATTAGCATTGTGAAGTAAGGACCCCATTGTAAATTTGTAATAACACATGCCTTTACTTTCTCCACTCCTTTTTGAAAGTTGTAACAATCTAATAGCCTTCAAATGAATGGAAAAAAAAGAGAGATTCAACCACCAAAATGTCTATTTTGCTAGGTCAAACCAAACTTAATCTAGTAATTAGAAGTTGGTGAAGATTAGGTTGGACTTACAAGACTCTCATGACCATTTATACTCTTATGACATCCAAACTTCATTCTGATTCAAATCTTTTTATTAATAAAAAATGAATTGGATTGATTTTGCTATCATTTATCAGATATCAACCACTTAATATATAATTTATAACTACCAGTCTATTATAGAATATAATCCACTCACTAACAAATCAAGCATTGGAAAAATAATTAGCTTAAATATTGGTTAAGGGTTACATAGATGTATGATAAAAATGTGGAACGTACATAATTAAATTTGGAATAGGTTTGAATTGTTTTCAATCTATAATATTAACATGATTGAAACTAACTCACGTGGATGTGTTGGGTATGCATATTTACAAAAAGATTAATCATAAATCTTTTGCATAACAATTAGGGGTAATTAAACACACAGGAATAAAACATGCATAAAAAAGCAGTGTACTGATTTTATGGAGGCATATGTGATGTGAGCTTTAACTTTAAAAAATCAAAAGAGAGCAAAATCAGTAACTTTTAAACATCGTTTTATATGTTATAGTAGCATATTTATTTCACTCGGTGGGCAACTGTTGTTGTTTCTTGGATATCAGATCCCCTAAAACAAGGTTGCCTACTTTTGTGACTAAGATTCTGCACAATAATCAATTTCAATTTTTTACTGTACTTTTTTTGCACAAATCAAGCATATGCATGAATCTAAACTACCCCAACTAATCAATGGTCATCATCATCAAATAAATATTATACTTAACAGCCGGCTGAGTTTTGGATTGCTAGTCTTTTGTACATTGTGACAATGCCATCCTGAACGAGGACAATATCAAACAACAAGAGCTCTCTACCTAGTTTGAGCAAATGAGACTCGTCCTTGTTGAGAATATTTCATATATGAGACAAGTTGTCATGCAACAATGCCGTCTAATATCCTATTTGATCCTCAAATTATAAATCAAACATGTTCATCCATTAAAGAGACTAACATGTCAAGTGAAAATGTCTCCTGACAAAAATATGACAACTTAATAACGCAATGTGGCATTCCCATAGTCCTATTTTTATCTGCCTGGTCCATGATCAGTTATCATTTTCATATCATCTTTATTGATAATGTCGTCCAGCAGATGACTAACATATTTGACATTCCACAAATACCTTACATCAACCACCTATTTTACTTTCTTCCCCATTCATATAAGTCAAATCCTTCAAGTTGATTCAATTTTTCTCAGCCAAACACAGTGTTTAGGACATAATCATCCTGCAACAACTGGACTAGTTTGGATGGAAGCTTTTCACATTATATTATCGACTGTTGCATTATCAAAGGGTCTTCCCCTATTACCTTCCTCAGACAGCTCTAATCGGCAATCATCTTGAATACATATGTATATATATATATATATATATACACACGGTTCTATAATGTAATTATTTCAAAGGCATATTAACTTATTCATCAGTCATGTAGAAGCTTTTATTTATCTAAGTTTTTCAACTTGAAAGTACACAATGAATATCTTACATTCTATACAATTTGAGGGACAAAATTGGTTAGCAAACTTCCTAGTAGAAAGTCCATTCTATTTTTTTAATTTAAATTTCCTTTCTGTACAGCAATGAACAATACTATAAAAATGGGAGAAACAAGAAAAAGCATATATGGGATAGCTTGATTCAGTGCACCTTCATCAATATCAGCCTCTTGGAGAGGGTAGTTGATTTTATCTTCAATAAAAGCCTCAAAATAATTCTGATACCCCATGCTCTTCTCTGAGAGATTTGAGCTTGTGACCTTCATCATTTCCATGGCCTGATATAAATGACATTGTAATTATTAAATGATCTGAATTTCCTTTTTGATCTCAGAAATATCTTACACTACATTTACATTCCTACTGGGAAGTTTTTGTTGTAGCAGAGATATAACACGTCTGAATCAAACCATTTTCAAGTACAAACACATACTGCACAACATATGTCGCTTCAAAATCTGTTGGTCCAGCACTGAAATGATTTTCCTTATTGATAGTTATAACCCTATTCAGCATTAAGTTTGTCAACCCACATACAAGATATAAATGATTGCTGTAGGTCTTCATGGATATATACCTGAAAGCTGAACAAAAATTGATTGGCTCTCTTGCTCACTGAAGCATTTGGGTGTGATTGGAGCTTCTCATACATAATTTGAGCTTCATTTGGCCTACAAGCATTGCAACTGATTAGCATCTGCCTAGTTAATTAAGTGAAAAAACATTTTAACATTCAGCAGACTGGAGCACAATAAAAGAAAGTATTGTACAAAAGTCCAGGATTCTAATAATTAACAACATAGATATACCTACGAAGTGAATCCTGACAAATAGACCACTGCAAAGCTGCTAATCCATGAAGTTCACTCTGCATAAAATAAAAATTTTACATAATTAAATAATATACTCCAAGAAGTAATGATTACATGATAATTGTAAAGATTGCATAATTACTCATACTCGGAGCTAAAGGAGTCAGTATACGAACTTATGAGTTCCATTTTCCTAAGTTCCATTTTCCAGATTTTTCGTAAGTTCCATTTTCCATTTTCCATTTTCCAGTTTCCATCTTAAAGAGCACTTACCTTAAATGCCATTTTATCCATGACTTTTTCATAATGAGGCAAAGCTTCCTTAAGCCTCCCCGAATCCATCAAGGCATCACCATCCTTCATTGCCTATGTTTACAACAATTTAAATCAATGAAAGAGTTGTTGTCTATTTTTTGCAGTAAAAATTGACATATAGTAAAATGTAAGGTTAGAGTGCAATTATTATAACTATATTGATTAAGTTGTCCATCACTCATACGCACAAACGCATATCTGCCACTACTAACTGTCTTCACATCCGTAAGTTAAGCAGACATGCTAACTCATAAGCTAGAGTTTGATTAGAGAATCGCATAGTAATGACATTCCACGGTAGCAGTTAGCTTCAAATGCATTTTTATCTGTCAGCGTATAAAATGTTACAAAATATCCTCTGCATTAGTAAAATTTTAATGAAAACTGAGTTTTATTGTTTCTCCATGGATTTAAAAGTGACGGAAGAATAGTGCTTGAGAAGTACCTTCTCACACTCAGATTTTAGCCTTGGGTCAACACTTAATCCAACCTTTTCCTTGTAGGCAGCAATTAGCTGTCTAGTGCGTTCTTCTTTGGCAGCTCTATCTTCTGCAGTTTCAATCACATCTCCAGGACGAATTGTTCTCCCACCACCAAACTTAAACAAAAAACCAATGAAGGTGTATCAAAAAATGCTTAGTGTAAAATGAGACTCCCAAAAGATGACACAGCTTCAAAATTGCATGTATTTCAATACCGTCTTGGAAATATTGCCAGGTCTAGGAAAAACTCCCCACGTAGAAACCTTCGGCTTGTAAAACTCTGACTTATTTTCTTGTTGAGGAGGCTCAGGCTCCGACACTGTTGCCTGCTCAAACTTACTAGTATCCCCAACAATGATCTCCACCTCAGGAATGTCACCTTCAGGAAAAGGGTCAGACACTGGAACCAATCCAGCTGGCACACCCCTACCCATCCTTTTATCCGCAAAGTTTAGTCCCATAAAATCAATGCTCGAAATCTTCAGTTCTTCCTTCTTACCAACCCCTTTCTCCTCAGACAGCACTTTACCCTTATCTTCCTCCTTCAAGCCTAAAAACCAATGTAAACTTCCAACCAACTATAATTGCATTTCAAAGTGCGTGACATTTCATTAATCAATAAAAATTTCCTACTCATATACTCCATAGTCAACATATGATCAGATGGTATTGCTAAAACAACTTAAAGATACAAAATTCAAGTCTAAGATATCAAATATTTGATAATTCACCATCCAAAGAATCTAAACACCAAAACATTCATCATCTAAGAGCCTTCAATAACGAAAAAAAAATAAAAAATTAGAAACACTACACATATAAGGTACTACACATCGACTCAGTTTTCTAGGCAACCAAACAACAATTCTCACATTATCTATACATTGTCCTTACAATACCTGAACTTGTTGCACTCTCAAGAGTCCCTTTGTTCTTCTTGTACTGTTTTGTATTCTCCACAGCAGCAGCCTGCACTGGCTTGTCACCACTATTACCAATCTGCTCAGCTCCTGATTGCATGGACCTGTTCTTGTAGGCCTTGGCTTTTTCAAAGGCCAGCTTGACAGGGTCCAGGGTGGTGGTTTCTGGAGGTGGTGGTGAGTCTGGTGAAGTGGGGTGTGGAGGTTCCTCTGCAGCATTGTTTGATGGGTTCAGAGAGGAGGAGACTTTGAAGCAGACTTGTTTTGGTTTAGTGGAGGTGGAGATTGTCTTGATGGTGTTCAGAGAAGAGAGCCATGATGGCTGCACTTGCAGAGAAGTCATGGGTTCTGGTGAGGTAGGAAGTTAGTGGCCATGAACGATATAGTTAAGATTTTTTTTTTTTGGTGGTATATAGTTAAGATTTTTATTTTTGTTTTTACTTTATTATTTATTTTTTTAAAAAATAATCTTATGAATTTAATGGTTCTAATAAATGTAATATTAGATCTTATTAAAATATTTAATATATATATATTTTTTAAATCTAACGTAAAACACATCAAATGCAAAAAACAATTATTTTCATAATAATAAAAAAAAACTACCTGCATAAATTATGATATGTATTTAGTAATATTGAATTTCCAACCTCCTAAAGTATGAAGACTTACACAACACGTGCGTTAAAAGTTAGTGCGTAAAATGTTTAATGATTTGGTGTTGAATTTTGTATTATTATATTATCTAGTATTTTGTCCTATTTATTAAAAATTGAACAATAATTTCTCATTTCCTGTGCCTCACATTATATTAGCATATAGAATGATGTTGTCTGAACAAACCTTTTGCCTAATAACTTGTGAATTTGTTTATGAGTTGACATGAATGATAATTAACTCTATGGAATTTCTCTTCCACCAAAAGAGTTATGGGCTTATTTGGCAATGCTGTGGGCTTCCCTCTTTGCATGATTGATGGTCAGGGATTGTAGGGCCATTTCATGCTTAATCTTTGATGTTCTAGTTGTATGAAATTGAAAATATAAAATTTATAGCTGCTACTTCCGGATTTTTATCAGCTCACTTCAGTCTGCAAAGGATCAGAATCAGGCCTACTAACTTCTATTTTCAATAATCATGTAAACCAGCACCAGGAACCCACCATTTGGTGAGATGTACAGCAAACATTGGTCTATATATGTCACCTCCACATTGAACAAAAATAGTACTACTACTACCCATGACACCATGTCACCATCCCCCACTACCACCCTACTCTCCACACTCCAGTCACCACCAACATCCTCACACAATCGTGCCAGACATCACTGTCGCAGCAAGTGTATATCACCACTGCTAGTATGACCATCTATTGGCCAAACACAGCTTCCACGACTGTGCAAGCTCTTGCAACCTGGCTAGTCTACTGTACATGTAACAAATATGAAAAGGTTACAGGCAGTAAACGTGCAACAATTGATACTAAATTTCACCACCAGGAGATCAATTATTATTCATTATTACCGAGGAATATAATTTTCAAATTATAATCGTGAATGATCCTACACCCCTGCCAATTTACCACCAAAGGCAAGGCTGCAAACCTCATGCTAAGTCACACATGCAAACAGCATCATTCATCTGAAAACACGAAGTGAATGATTCACACTTGTGAAGCCTCCATCAACCATGAGATTCATTCCGCTTATATACCTTGCCTCATCGCTTGCTAGGAAGAGCACAGCATTAGCCACATCATCAACTGTCAACTCCACTCCCTGCAAGTTAGCATTTCTCCCAACAAACTCGCGGAAACCAGCCCTGGCATCCTCTGTCCTCTCATCCTCCGGCAAGTGAGCCAAAGCCAATCCTGTTAAAACTGCATAAGGGGAAACACAGTTGACACGTATCCCGTATTTTCCTAGCTCAGCTGCAACATTCTTGTTGAGCCCCAAAACAGCATGTTTTGACCCTGCATATGCATGGGGGCCAATGCCACCAAGGGCACTTGCAACGCTGCAGATAGAGATGATACTGCCCTTATTCTGTGGGATCATGATCCGAGCTGCGTGTTTCATTCCAAGGAAAACTCCTTTAACATTGACGTCAAATACCTTTTCAAACTCCAATAAATCCACATTGCGGATGTCTGGACAAGGCGAGCCTGAGAGCCCTGCGTTATTGACCATGATATCTAGTGTGCCAAATTTGCTAACAGCAAAGTCAACAGCGGAGCGAACATCATCTTCCACTGTGACATCACAATGGAAATAACAGGTGTTTGGGTCACCACCGAGGGACTCACACACCTGCTGACCACTATTGTCTTGCACATCCACCATGCAAACTTTTGCACCATGCAGGTGGAATAAACGCACAATGCTCTCTCCAATCCCACTTGCTCCTCCCGTGACTAATGCCACTTTCCCCACTAATCTGGTGACACAAAAATAGTCATAATTATCTGTAATATAGAGATGATGATTTGAAACATTAAAGTTAACATAATATCAGGCAAAAGGAAAACACCTATAGGACTTTCTAGAGGGATAAATCAAATCGTACAGAGACAACAGTTTCCTACTTTCCTGCAGATTGCTTCCTATGATTATTTGTAGTACGTATGGTTTATAAGCCATTAATGAAGATATGACTAACATCACAATGATAACATAGAGCATATCAAAAGGAACATAAAAGCCATAATAGATGAGAGAAAGAAAGAAATTGTCATATTTTATTCAACCAATATTACAAGTATATATAGTACTAAACACAGAGTAGGAAGGGTAGCTAAATAATTTTATAATTATTCCTCAATCACTCTCAATCATTCCATAATTACCTCTCAATCAATCAAGAGCTAATTGACAATCAAATCTCTTAACTAACTGATAGCTGATTTCAACAATAATATTTTAAATAACATTGTACCAAACAACACTAACATTATAGTTTTGATGCAGTTATAAAACAAAAAACAACCTAACATCAACACCAAACTATTATTAATTAATCACATCATAAAACAAAATGTAAGTACATCGTATTAAAACTTCTTTGTGGTCCTATCTACAATTTTAAGCTAAAAAATGGCACTTGTGGACCAAATTTTTCCTTTCAAATAGCGATTGAATAGTGTATGAATATTTGAACCGGCTAAAACAATCCTACTTCTGAGAAATCATATTTAACAAGCAACTTGAAAACCACAAGTTTTTTATTGAAGTTGGGTGGCTTGTATTTAAAGTAGGCAGGTGATAAACTATACAATAACTTTGTTGAAGTCAATCTCATTTTTCCCTCTGAATCTTTCTAGTTCTCTTTCTGTGTTACCATAAACCGTAGTCTTCTACCCATCATGGTCGGGGTGCCATGCCTATTTCCCTTTGTATCTGAAAGATAGACAGCAAGAATTAAATGAAACACTAAAATCTCACACCAGTCATTACATCCTCCACAGCCACAAGATTCGTATTTTCCATTACAGTTTCCAAAGAACATGTCGAAACACCACAAACAGCACCAGAGACAAACACTATAAACTTGGGACATTCAACATATCGAAGGTGGATTCCCAACTCAACTTTAGTTCAATTTTTCAACCAGGAAAATTTGTTTGCAACCTTAAAAATTTAACCACAATATCTAAGATCAATCAAACACAATTACAAGGCTGTTATATTCTTGTCAATTTGGCTACTAATTAACAGATTAAATGGAAAAATATTGGTTAAATTTAGCAACTACACAAAATAATCTAGAACAGATAAAATAACCTGTTTGAATCACCAAACCATAATTACAATGAACCAAAATAAAAATATAAAGAATCAAAAAGGACTATTCGGCCGTCACCATGATTATATCGCAAACATCCAAAAGCTTACACACTACAGCTAAAACAAAACCAAAATCATGATCTTTGATGACAAAAATAATCACATAAAAGAAAAAACAAAACAGTACAAGAAACCTAATGCATTCATGAAAAAAATAATGGAGTAGGAAGATGAGAAAGATTATACCTTTGAGCAGGAGGTGAAGAAACAGTGGAGATGGGTATGGACATGACTGGAAGAGGGGCTTGAACTGGGGTGGTGGTGTTGGTGGCGTTGTCTACTTCTACTGTCTCTAGACTTGAGATATATACGACAGTGGAAGCTGGCAAGCACTGTCTAGTGTGGGAGTGAAGAAGTTCACTACGTGTTGGGTGGC